>OU343216.1:103840281-103877605 GCA_910596185.1 Chrysanthemum makinoi | reverse complement strand
TTGTTGTAAGTTGTAACCGCTGTAGTAACCAACTATCAAGAAAAGCTTCCTGCTTGAGCTTCTAGTCGTCGTATAAGCGCTTCAAGAAAAGATTTTGATGATAGATTGCTTAATGAAATATTGAAGAATTTCATTGCTTCTCGAGAATTGGCCACCGTTTGAAAAATAATTGGTTTGTTTATGTACGTGAATTAAGGAGTATTTTTGAAGGATACATCTAGAGGTTAGATCAATTCATTATGTATCATGACTCTCTGTGTCCCGATTATATTATTTAGTTTATCAAATGTTAGTAAGGGTTATATTTTGTATAATAAAAATGCACTTGTTCCTAATATTTTAGAATTTAAATTACTGTTGTGGATTTTTGTGTTTTGTGTTTAAATTATTTGTTACTTAATAAATAAAAATACATTATTTAAAAAACTAAAAAAAAAAAAACCCGCGCGTGCGCGGGCTTTATAACTAGTAGATCATGTACACACTTTTTAATTTTCTAAATACACACGACGAATAACCATTCAATTTATAATACAAAAATGCTATGTGTAACTTATATTTAATTTAATTAATACTAGACTATTATTATTATTCCTTTAAACGATGTGATTTTACCTCAAATCACATGTGATTTTACCTTAAAAAACAAATCACACGTGATTTTAACTTTTTTCAAAGTGACCCATCAAAGAATCACATGAGATTTTGTGCAAATCACATGTGATTTTACTTTAAATCACATGTGATTTACTACAAATCACATGTGATTTATACACGAATCATAACAAAAAATAGAATCATGTGTGATTTACTCATTTTTATATTAAAACAGAATCACGTAATTTATACACGAATTACAACAAAAAAACAGAATCATACATGTGATTTTTTGGGTGGATCACATGTGATTTTTTTGGTGGATCACGTGTGATTCTTTTGGTGGATCACGTGTGATTCTTTTTTAATATGATTCTTTTAGTGGATCACTTGTGATTTTTAAAAAATAACAAATCACATGTCATTTTTTTTACGGATCACGTGTGATCTGTCTGGACGGAAATTTTGGAAAAAAAATTCGTCGAAAGTATATAAAAGTGCATATCTATAGAAAGATGATTTTTTCACGTCGCGATGGTGTATTTTTTGTAGCTTGAAGATTTACCGTTTGCAAGATATATCATTTTTAAAAAAAGGGTGGAAAGTGGGTTTTTTTTATTAAATGATTTAGATTGACTATTTTACCCTTCCTTTGTTAATTTTTGTTTTAATCTCATCCATTAGATGAAAAGAAGATGAATGGTTGAGATCTTATGATTTGTTTTTTTATTGGACTTGTTCTTATCAATTTGGGAAAAGGAATTTTATTCCTTTGTGGTTACTGTACGAAGAGCAGCAGGAGAAAAGGGGGCCACGATTGGTTTTTGTGGTGGCTACGGGGTTTCTTTTAAACTAGCTCAATAGGGATCGATAGCATTATCCTTGGCACGATATGTAATTATTTTTCGACTCATTTTATTATTTTGGTTTCATTATTGTTTATTATAATCTTGATTCTCAATATAATTGTAGGCGAATTAATTCTTATTGTGTTCTATTTAATTGATTATCAATTTATTATTAGTCAATTAATTATTTGATGTTATATCTTTGTTTATTTATTGTTTTATATGGTAATTATATTTGTCATTCCACTAGGGTATTTTGGTGATGTGGAAATTAGGTCCTGGCCTAGTTTTGATTCTTTTTATTATTAATGCTTTTGCGTTAATTAATTGTTTCTAGTGTATGCATGCATAGTTTATTGGTAGCCACCCTTGGTTCGGTAGTTCTGAACGGCGGTAGAGGCCAATTGCCTAGGAGATATGACCAACTGACCCTAGGTGAGCGGACTGAGACTGGAAGGGTAAGATATGACCAACTGACGACCCTTTCTACTTGTGCGATTTGACCAACTGATCACCTACCGTTTTGATGAACTTAAGAATTAGGGGGTGAGTGTTTAAGTTGCTAACGCCCGGGAACTCACTATTATAAGTCTAGCATGTAGCGGAACTTAATGACTCGGGTTAGGGGACCAGGAACAACTGGACTTATGAAGGGACACCTGACTTCTCCAGTGATGGCATCTTTGCTAGGTTAGGGCGAATTGACCAAATGTTGTCCTCTCGACTTTGACCCCACCTGAAACAGGAATCTAGTGACATTTAGAACCCATGTAATGCGATAGTAAACGCCAGCTCTTAATGACTGCTATTAGATTGCCGAATGATTCCGGGTGACCTGTTCATCTTGGTGAGGATTCTAAGAACCATAGGATAGGCGAATTGACCAAAGGAGTCTATCGACTTATGCCACTTGTGGATGAACTCGGTTTAAGAATTGCATCACTATCGTGCCCATTAGCTTGTTTACCAGAGAACCAGCCCAATTGATCATGTGACACCTTAAATATTATCAATCCTTACATTAAAACTTATTTATTTGACTAATTTAATTAAGAGTAAATTACACCGTTCGTCCTTGTGGTTTGCGTTGACCGCAGGGTTTAGTCCTTTGACCAAAAAAATTGCACCGTACGTCCTTAAGTGTGAAACGTTATGCACCGTTCGTCCCTCCGTCCATCTGGGCCCACCAATTCCCACTAACGTCAGTTAACTGAGGTTTTTAAAAGGGTATTTCCGTCATTTTACCCCACCCTTATATCACCATCTTAAACACCTTCAAAACACACACACACAACACACTGAGGATAAATAAAAATTCACACACACCAAAAACACCTTCAAAACACACACACAAAACACAAGATTCCGGCCACTCCTTCTCTCTTATCCGGCCATCAGCCACACCTCCGACCAAGATTCCGGCGCGCCCCATGCCGCCACCAACCGCACCACCTCGCCATTATTGACGCCAAGATTTCAAGTGTTTGAAGGAGATCGAGTTTAGATCAGGAAGATCGGGTCACGAGTGGGTTTTATCTTTGAGTTTTGATCGTGGGTTTTATAAACGATTTGTGTGGTTAAGATTGGTTTCAAGTGGTGTTTAAGATTGGTTTCAAGTGGTGTTTAAGATGGGTAAAAACGATTGTAAATCGTTTCGTGTGGTTAAGATTGGTTTCAAGTGGTATTTTTTTGATGTTATAAACTGAGTCAACTCACGAGGGGTGTTGATTTGATAGTGAACCCGAGAGGGTGTCTTGTTGGCTCGGTTTACAGCAACAACAACCCACGAGGGGTGTTGATTGCTATCGATTCAGCACCAACCCAAAAGGGTGGTGTTTGTTGTGCTAATTTTTGCTTCTAAGTTCTAATGGTAGTAGTTGAAACATCTTGATATCTGTGTTTGTTGTGCTAATTTTTGATGATGGTTTTTATCAGGTGGGTGGTTTTGATGGTGGAAGGTGGGTGGTTTTATCAGGTGGGTGTTTTAACAAGTTTTAAATCGTTTCTCATTTGCTTCGAGCCACACCGATTCACACAAGGATATTAACTTGGGTGGTCTTGGTCATGTGGTCTTGAAGACGTGAATCATTTCTTAGTTAATATGGAGCAATACACGAAGATCTTGTACGGAGGTGCATTTGTGTTAGTGAGGTAATTTGTATAAAGGATTTCGAAGATCGGCCGTCGTAGCTGTGAAAAAAAAACAGTCTTGGTCATGTGGTCTTGATGACGTGAATCATTTCTTTGTTGAAGATGATGATGTTTTTTGTGTATGTGGTGTGTTTTTGATTTTTTCGTGAATGAAAAATGAATATAAACCTGATTGAAATGGATTGAAAAACGAATCGTGTGGTTAAAAATAATCTGAAAATGGTGTTGGATCCTTCTTGCTTCGGGTCTGGTTATGTCTTGATGTTATTGTTAAAATTTTATAAGTTTGTGGTGATGGGTTGGTGGTTTGGTTAGTCGGTGGTAGTGGGTTGGTGGTGATGTCGTGGTGGTTTGGTGGTGGTGTACAACTGTGGTGGTGGCTGGAGTTGGATAGAGAGAGAGAGAAAAGTGGTGAGGATGATGAATGGTTGTGTTTGTATGTGGTCTTATCCACATAAACTACACCGTTCGTCCTTGCACCGTTCGTCCTTATGGTCTTGAAATGACGAATTTACCCTCATGTGCAAGTCACATGATGGGTTTTTAACGGTCAAACTTAACGTCGTTTGGTCAAAGGACTAATGGCGCATAACGTTTCACACTTAAGGACGTACGGTGCAATTTTTTTGGTCAAAGGACTAAACCCTGCGGTCAACGCAAACCACAAGGACGAACGGTGTAATTTACTCTTTAATTAATTAGGCAGTTAGGAATCAACTGTTTTGGGAAGACCTCGGTTTTACCATTCCCTCACTACATGCGACCGGGTACACTGCCCGTTAGTGTATTAGGTAGGCCATAGGTAGACGAGTTACTATAAATGTAAAACCTGGTCAGTAAAACCTGCATCACTATTCCTTTGGCTTAGCCACGTAAGATGCTGTGGAAAACTAGAAGGGAGGGTTGAATAGTTTTACTGATTAAAACTTCGTTTTAAACTATTTAGATCAACTTATGTCAATCTAGTTGATGTGTATGTTGGATGTTGCTAGATAAGTATATAAATAAGTAATGCGAAGGTAAAGAGTAAGAAACACAAAACCACGACATGAGTGTTTATAGTGGTTCGGCTACAAGGACACCTTCCTTGCCCTACTCCACTTCCCGAGTCACCTACTCGAGAGTTCGTAAGCACTACACAACACAAACTCCTTGTGGCGGAGAAGCCTTCACAACGTCGCCTACTCTTTTTCCGGTACATGGCTAGACACCGGGTTCTTTCACGAGGTAGAACCAAACCTATCACAACGTCGCCTACACTTTATCTGGTACAAGGCTAGATACCGAGTTCCATTACAAATGAGGAACTACTAAACACTACACAACACCTATCCCAAAGGAGACATCCTCCATATTACAACATCATAAGGATCTTCACTATCCTTTGATCCAAACTAATCTATCTTGTACATCGATGCACCATATCGAATGTACACCTTTGGCACCTTTCACTAATGCCTTTGACACGACCCTTCGGCACCCTTCACCAATGCCTTTGACACGAACCTTTGGCACCTTTCACTAATGCCTTTGACACGGACCTTTGGACCTTTCACTAATGCCTTCGACTTGATCCGTTTGACATCTTTCACCTATGCCTTCAACACAACACTTCTAAGGAGGAAGAAAGAACTATCAATAAGAGAACTTCAGTAATCTTGATGATGACAAAGCTTGGCAACTCATAGACTTGAGCTTGCTCGACTTCAAGAGATGGTGATCTCTCCTTTAAGAGGAACCTAGAGAATCACACAAAACTACATAGAAAGATCCTTTGGATATGAGGTTAGTGAGTTTACCATACTAGGAGAAAGTATGTGTAAAAGGGGTGAGTTACAATGAAGAAATGGCTCATGATTGGGTCCAAACAGTCAAGTTTATCACACAAGCTAACCACTTGTGAATGGTCAACCGTAATAAAATTAAAACTGTCTAAAACCAATACAATTATGATCTGGAGAGTATAGTGTTTCCCCGGGTCGTTAAGTCCCACGGAGGATTAATGGTGTTTAACACTTTCAGATGTCGAATAATCACTAAGGATAGTGATCAGTAAGGATTGTGAATGATGATTACACCTAAAGAGAAAGTTTGTAAATTACAGTGGCTTAAATGCAAATTAAAGAAAATTAAAAAGCTAAATTATATTAAATAAACGCTATCACTATTTTTAAAGTTGGTTTTTCTTGATTTATAAAATAAAATAACTTAAATAAACTATTTTAATTAAAATGTAAACCTAAATTATCTAAAAACGTGACCTAGAATGAAAACGTGCGTTATATATAAAAATTACGCGAGTGCGCAAGATAAAACGTAAAATTAGTAAAATAAAATTCCTACGAGTGTAAAAACAATTTTCTTACTTACTATATGACAAAAGAAAATTTTAGAAAAAAGATTTATATTTTTTTGACTTTTATATTTTTTATTATGAATTAAATACTCTTTTAAACTAATTAAATGATTAAAAATACTAAAACTATTAAGAAAATTCTGAAACTTTTTTGTAAAATACTTTATAACAATACAAAGCTAAGAAAAATACAAAAGGGGTAAAAGCTTATTTGAATAAGCTGTAAATAAGCTAAGTTACACGTATAAGCTTAAAATGACAAGAAGGGTTATATATTAAATAGTGCAAAGGTATACCAGTCAAAGACCCAAGGGCAGTTGGTATTGTGTGTGTGTGGTGAGCTGGGTGGCCAGGGTTCGAATCCCAGCACTTCCTTTTTGCAAACTATTTTATTTTTGGATTTTTCTTTTACAAACTTATTAAACACAATTAGATAAGCAAATTTTATAACTACAACTTTATATAAAAACTACTAATAAGCTCAGTTTGAGCTTATTATTTCAACAGTGGACAAGAAATGGTAATAAGCACAAGTTTAAGCCAAAATGGCTTATAAGCTAATGAATAGGCAAAAGCTAATCTGAAAATAAGCTAAGAGACTGATTATAAGCTAATATTTTAACTGAAAAACACAATAACTTAGAAATAAGCACTTAAACAATATCCAAATAAGCACAAGGATTAACTGTTGCACAGGATACTATTTGGGTTTCTAAACACTTTCTAGCTTAATTTTAAGTACTTAAATAAGCTAAGAAATGAAAAGGATCACTGGAACTATTAAGTATACCAGCTAAGCTATCCAAAAAGCTAAAACTCTCACTGTGGTGTTCACTAGAGAGCTTATAATGAGCTTATGAAAAATCTGGTAAACACTGATTACTCAGTGTACTAGATGAAATGGACAAAACTAAAAGCCACTAGCAGGCTTATCAAATAAGCTACAAAGTGAAAAATAAGAACTGTAACCTTGAGACAGCTAGGTAAGCTTCTCAAAAAGCTAAAGTGTACAAGCTAGACCTCTCTCATGAGCTCTGTGTGAGCTTGAGAAAATGGATGGGTAAACTGTGCACAGAGCATGTTTTTGAAAAAATGGTCAAAAGAAGCTAAGTAATAAGCACTTTATAAGCTAATTAAAAGTAAACTAATATTTTTCTAATTAAGTTGAGCAGCTGAACATTAATATCCTAAAAGCACAAAGCATGAAACTCAATATTAAACCCTATATAAAATTATCTATTTAATTCAAAAACTGTCTAAGTGATAATTTTGACTTTTTGAAATAAACTAGTAAGTTGACTTTTATGAGATTTGAATGATCCCAGGCTACTAAATATGTTATATTAAGCTATTATGAGACTAAATTAAGCTAGATAAACAACTTTCAAAACAGTATGCATGTTTATTCAATCAAAAATCCTAACAGATATGAGTCTAGGACAGAATTAAGGTGATTTTGACTTTTTACTAAATAAGGACTGGTTTTAATGGTGACTTTGAGTTATATTATGAACTAATGTGACATGAAACAAGCACAAACAACAACAAGCATACATTTGAATGCTTATTTAGCAGCAAATCCAAACAGTCCTTAATGAGATTGTTTTGAAACTTTTCAAAGACTTTAACAGATTAAGACCATTAATTTGATTCCTAACCTTATATTATCATATAGTGAGACTAAATGAGCATTAAACAACAACAATAACAACATAGAACTTAGGATTGACAATTATGCTAATTTGACTGTTAAGATAAAATTTTTAGCAACTATTAATTCTATTGAACAAGCAACTGGTTTTAATGCTTAATTCTACTTAGCTATAACTAATAACCATAAAGACACAGAGATTTAAGCTAATTAACAAATTGAACAGTGAAATGCATAAAAATGGAGCAAAAGCTGACAAGATGATTCCAAGTGAAATATGAGAACCAAGGACTGGGACCAAGCTAGTAATTGGCTTGACCGACTTCCCACCGGATCCATCTCAAGTTGGGATGATCTCACCACTCGTTTCCTCGCCCAATTTTTCCCACCGGGGAGAACTACCAAACTTAGGAATGACATCTTGATGTTCCAACAACGTCAAGGTGAAACTCTGTACGAGGCGTGGACTCAATTTAAGTACTTGCTCCACAAAGTCCCTCATCGCGGCATCGATCTTTGGCTTCAAGTCCAAATCTTTTACGATCGTGTCAGCTTCTCAACTAAGCAATCCATCGACCAAGCGGCCGGTGGCAAACTTAGTAAACTCACCGTGGAAGAATCGTGGGGTACAATAGAGGACCTTGCCCTCTTTGAAAACGAATGTTGGAATGACCCCTGTGAGTTGCCCAAAACTATTAAGGCAATCTCTTTGCCTCCCATTGACTCACAACCTTCCAATCGTAGGATGCTCGAACTTGAAGATTGTGACATATTGGATTTCATAAACACATCATAACATCAAAAGGTGGTGTATGGTTTGAATAGTTTAGAGAGAGAAAGTAAAGAGAGTTGGGAACTTGGTGGAAACAAAGAAAAATGGTATTCAAGCTCCAACCCTCTACCTTGGGAGGTAGAGGGTATTTATAGTGTCTTACAAAATACGCCTCCTACGGGCTGTGGATCAGGCATACAGTGGGTAAAGACTCGTCCGTCCTCCATGGTGTTACATTTTAGACTACTTATTAACATAACATAACTACGACTACGAGCTTTCTAACGAATACATATACTTGAGGTGACCGACTCTTTAACTCATGGATTTTCTAAATCCTAACAATCTCCCCCTAAGGGAGGTCACCTCAAATTACATTGAATACCAACAGATATTAAATTTTGATTGTTCTTGGTTTCTTGATTATGTTCTTCGCCCAGTAGTCTGTAGTCTTAGATTCTTCATGTTCCGCATGTTTGAAACTTCAAGTGGAGGTCTTTATCTGATCCACGTGATGATAAATGTTGAGCCAGCTTTGAATCATCACCACCATATCTCTGGCTCCTCCTTTGCATTGTTGCCATCATGTGATGTTGTGACATTTGGACTGACATGCTCACATTCTGGATCATGATGTCTTCTTATCAGAGTTACGAAGCTTTTATTGAATCATGATATTTGCAGCAGCGTAGCAGAAGCATGGAGTGAAAATATCAGAGTTGTTGATGCTTTTATCATGATTTCTATAGATGTGAATGTGTTGTGTGAGCATGCAGTAATGGATTGACACCTAAATTGTGAATAGCTGCATTCGTCGGGGTGTTCCTGATTGCTTAATAAAATTACTTGCGAAAGTGTCTTTGATCACTTCGTTGAATTGAGGTACACGGCCCACGGTTCCCCGTTGATCAGTACAAGTACCTGCTTTGATCAGGGTAGTATTCCTAAGAATCTCATTGACAGGGTTTCGCAGATGCTTTAGCCATTCTCAAACCAAAGCGTCTCAAAGACAACACGGAGTGAGTGAATCAGCAAATTGAGATTTCTTGATTGATTAAAAATGATTTTGAACAACAATCGTGTATTGCATATCGAAAAGAATTTTTGCAATACAACGAAGGTTTTATATGAAAAATCAATTTTCAATCATAAACACCTTTTGATATTTGAAAATGTGATACACAGTCGATGTGCCATAGAAAAAATGATTTTGCGCTGACTGATTTTTCAAAGGTATCCGCCAATCCATTACCGAACCAGGATTGATTCATAATTGTGAATCGCCCCATTGTTTCTGTTCAGTTGTCACATGGTTGATCTATTAGATAGATCACACATGCACCTACCAAGAGCTTGTTTGATGTTGGCTCTAGAAGGCTTTCCATCTTCATTGTGAATATGTTTGCATATCACTCAGATGTTCTGGAAATACCACAAGGATAATGCGTAGGACTCATAAAATATATTCTCTCTTTCCACATTGTGTGAATTAGAGAGTCTTCATTGACATGTCCTAATGAGATTTATTGATGATCTCGTGGCTCTAGACTCAATTGTGCACATTTGGTTCCTATGCCGGAGACTAGGGAGAGGTCTCCTTCTTCAATATCAACAATCTCTAAGAGAAAGTCGATAGATAATGTAGGTTCCCCTGTAAGAATGAAACAAGTCCTTTTAAGAGGAACTTGAGTAGCTTGGAAGTTTAGTGCAGTGCGTCCACTGGGTCCATGCGTCTTTTCTTCAATACGGTGTTACCTTGGTAACCACCAGTAGCATATGAGTTGAACCCGGTTTCTGCCCTAAGGTTGAATTATTAGAGGGCTATTTCTTTTCACCCTTTTCTCATTTCATTTCTTTTTCATTCTTCAACCCCTTCAGTGCTTACCGAGACTTCATAACTAGAACCTTATTGGGTTTATTCCAGTACTAACTCTGTCTTAGTCCGCACTCTTCCCCTTTCTCATTTATCTCTTTTTTTTTTCATCACACCTAAGGATTTCTACACCATCTAGTGGATTGTCCCTGGGTAGATCCCTCCGGCTCTGGCGGGATCGTGGGAACGAATACCTAACTTAACCATCCATATAACTCCATACATAAAGTAAATTTGGTCAGTCTTTTAGTATTGTTCTTCTTCCATTGGAACCAATCGAAAACCTTTTGAAAATCAATCCAAGTACTTGTGATACATGATCAAAACATTTTGTACCTGAATTGTTTTTGATATTTTTAGAAAAACTCCCCCTCAACATGTGCATCATATATATTTGAACTGGTTTTATCACATGGAAGCAAGAGGACTTGAAAATCTCAGATTTAAGAACGAAAAATTCGATTCTTTGATCAACAATTTCTAAAAGATATTAACATCACTTTCTCGATCAAAATTAGTATTTTTCATACTTAGTTAAAGATATTTTTGGGAAAGGATGTGGTTTTCAAAAGAATTGCTCCCCCTCAATATGTGCATCGAGATTCGAAAGAGTTTCGCACATATTAGAGGGAACCTGCACTTTGAGACAAATCAATCACGATTCAATTCCTTAAGGTTTAAGATAAATGCTCCCCCTTAACATGTGCGTGGAAAATTTGAAATCTCCTGGCACATGTAGGGAGGATAGCTTGTTCATATATTTCTAAACCACTTATCGAATTATCAATTTATATCCAATTTAAATTACAAATTCTCCCCCGATCACAATTTTCAAATCCTTTGAGATTTGTGATCTCTAATGATTTAAATTTAATTTTGAAAACTTTTGAGGAGAATTGTAACTTGCTTTTGAAAAATATTTTAACTGATAAGGATCAGAGCGAGACTCTCCATTGATCAACCATGCATAAATATCTTTTTGAAAACATAACATTAGCCAAGGTCTTGAACCAATTGTATGAAAACCGAAAGTAGACCTTGCTCGTTTACGTGCCAATTGTTTGAAAAATAACCTTTTAACCTTTTGATTTAATGAAATCATTCTCCCCTCAATCAATGACACAAGTTGTTGATTGAGAGATAGAGATTTTGACAGATGATAAGTCCAGATGATTTTCAAAAATAGAGTCCGAGTTATTTTCAAATCAATTTTGTTTTCATAAGATAGCAAAATATTTTTCGAGAAGAATCTTTAGAAGGAAAAAATATTTGGAAACTTTGTCTTTTGGCGACAAATGTTCCATGTAAACTTGTTTTAGAATTAGAGCATGATGTTTTAAAATCAGATGAAGCATAGCTCTGTTCTTTCTTTTGAAAGGGTTATTGCGAAATGACAATAAACCATCATTTTTCTCCATCCCTTTTTTTTATGTACATTTGAACTTCATCTAAAGACCTGTGCCATTCTTTGAATAACAAATCAAAGTCCAGAGATGTTATGAACCATAGAAAAGCATGACAAAAAATTTTGGAATTTTTCAAGATTTTCTAATTTTTATGGATTTTTGAAATTTTATATTTTTCTATTTTTCTTTTTGGGGTTTTATATTTTGTATTTTGCTTTTGGATAAGATATGTACAAAGAGATAGATAGAGACAAACTCAATCATCCCATCTTCCTCTAAAGGCGTTTGAGTGTTTGGTGCAGACTCTTTAGTCCAAGTCGTGGTAGAATAAACTCAAAACGTTCTCTAGGAAGAGCTTTGGTGAAGATGTCCTAACCGATATTCATTCTCACAGTATAGCTCAACCACACCTTTTTCAACTTGTTCCCGTATGAAGTGATGTCGAATGTCGATATGCTTTACTCTTGAATGTTGAACGTTGTTGCATGAGAGAGCAATGGCACTTTGTTATCAATCTGAGAGGGATTTTGTTGAATTCAAAGCCATAGTTCGATAATTGGGATCTCATCCATAGGATTTGAGCACAACAAGATGACATGGCTATGTATTCTGCCTCGTAGAGGATATTGGGTAGTATCATTTGTTTCTTTGAAGACCAGCTCAAGCTTATCACCCAAACGAGCACCTCTGACGTGCTTCGACGTGTATCTTGATACCCCGCATGGTCGGCTATGCGCATAGTCGTTAGTGACATACCCGAAGACCCTTTTAACCGCTTCAGGTGCTTTTTGGTAGGCTTAGCACGGTATCTAGCACACATGCATCACGCGAACGAATATGCGGTCTCTTGGCAAGTAAGGTACATCGAGGACCCGATCATACTCACGATATTTAGTTTGGTCAACCATGATCCTCTGAGTGGTCCTCATCCGTTTAGTACGCTCCACCATGGGAGTGTCAACCAGTCAAGAATCAAATCCAAATTTCTTTAAAATATCATTAGCATAGTTAGATTGATTGATAAAAATGCCTCCGGGACTTTGTGAAATTTGTAATACCAAGAAAAATGACATTTGTCCCATCATTGACATTTGAAATTTGGAGCCCATCTCCTTCGAAAAACGGTCACATCATTGGGGCGGTCGGCCAAAATAATATCATCAACATAGATTTGAACATGAATTAAATGTTTGCACGACTTTTCGGTGAACAACGTAGGATCAACTGCTCCTTTGTTGAATCCGTTGGATAAGAGAAACTTTGACAGTGTGTCATACCATGCCCTAGGAGCTTGTTTCAAGCCATAGAGAGCCTTCTTCAAGCGATAGACATGAGTGGGATGTTCTGGATCCACAAAACCTTGACGGCAATACGATTTCTTTCAAGTCTCCATTAAGAAATGCAGTATTTACATCCATTTGATAAACTACCATGTTCTTGCTGGCAGCATTAGCCAAGAAGATTCGATTGCCTCAATCGTGCAACCGAGCAAATGATTCCTCAAAGTCGATACCCTCTTCTTGACGATATCCTTTTGCAACAAGTCTTGCTTTGTTCTTCAGTACATCTCCATGCTCATCAAGTTTTACTTTGAAGATCCATTTTAGAGCAATGATCATATACGGTCGAGGGCGGTACCAATTTCCAAACACCAAGACGATCAAACTCATGTATTTCTTCTTGCATTGCATTGAACCAGCTGTCTTCAGACATTGCGGTTTTAACATCTTTTGGTTTGACCTTTGATAATATGGAATTGAAGAAGCACCACAAGGCATCGGTTTCAAGTTGTTTACGTGGATCTTGGGCGAGAAGGGTTTCCAATGATGTTTTCCAATGGATGATCATGTGTCCATTTTCTAAGGTGTTCGTGTGGTTGTTGTTGAGGGACGAAGTAGCGAGTTTGGATCTCGATGAAGATGGTTCGAAGTTGGTTCAGAGCAAATATGTTCTCAAATGGAGCATCTTCGAGAGTAGCAAAGGGGTTATCTCCATCATAGGTGCGAGAAACATTTCCATGATGTACACTCGATGATTGAGGATTTGATGATGAGAATGAGTGATATGGTGGGGACTTCTTGACTCAATGACATAGAGACTAAAAGAGTTGTCCACGTTGATTGGGTTAGGAGCAGCTCTGTTGATGGATTAGACTAGGAGTGTCGGTAAGTTGGTCAACCCGAACCCGATAAGGCCTATCGGTCGGGTCTAATCAGTCAAAAATCTTGTCGGTTGTTTTGACCGGACAGATATTTCCCGATAATGTTATCGGGTCGGGTTGGGTTAAAAATTATGTTATCGGGTTATCGGGTCAACCCGATTAGACCCGATAATCAATTTTCCATTTTTATATATTAGTTTTATAGATGCTTTGTACATTTTGGTTTTTATGTATTAGTTTTTATATATTACCTTTTTACATTATGTAACTTAAACGTTTGGTTTCCCCTAGTTCTCATAAAGCGTTTGGTTCCCACTTCGGTTATTTACATTCGTAACTTAATGACACACCTAGTTCCCTCCCTCGTCTTTTTGATATCACCTATTATTTGATCTTTTGACCATGGTTTGAAACTTGTTACGCGATGTTGTACTTTGGATACATATTCATAGGTGCTATGATTTAGTGGAATGACCATGGTTGAAACTTGTTACTGATGTTGTACTTTGGATACATATTCAGGTTTATGAAATTTGTTACACACTTTAGATGTTGACTATGACATCTACTCATTGATTCTATTTCTAAAATATTGATAATAAGCATTCATTAACATGGCGTAATTGGTATTCCATCACCCGGAATGCTTGGCTCCAACCCGACCGATAACACCGAACCCGATTACTTATGAATTGGGTTATTGTCACTTTTAAAAAATTCGTAACCCGACTCAACCCGACCCGACAAACCCGATAACCACGATAACCCGACCCGATAACATCCCTAGATTAGACTGATCATTATCAATAGGTTCATCATATTCATCAAACATTGGATCAAACAATTTCTTCAAATCTTGTTCAGAAGGAGGTACATATGGCTAGCGGTGAGGGTTTTTGTACAAGAGGAACTAATGGGACTAATTAGTGAAGGTTGAGATGCGGGTCGAGCTGATTTTCCTAGAACCATTTGCCCAGAACCGACTCATCGACGTGGCGTAAATAGTTTCCATGATATCCCGGGTTCTTTTGTTCTAGATTTGATAACCCTTCATGTTTGGTGCATAACCCACTAAAACTCCTATGTCGCTTTAGCTCTTAATTTACCTAAATCTTGACCATCATTCGTTGGATAGCACAAAGCACCGAACAGAAGGAAGGAGATCGGGTTTTTAGATTGTGGACGATTCGGTATGGAGTTTTACCATGAGTGGTGTGTATAAGGGATGGGTTTTGGGTATAAGCGTGGCAATGGCTTGACCGAGAGAGAAACATGGAACCTTTGAATAAATTAGCATAGTTCTAGCAGCTTCACAAGAGTCGATTTAGTCTTCAACTACACCGCTTCTGTTGAGGATTGCACTTCTTTCGATGGCGATTCCAATGCTTTCATAAACCCGACTTAGTTCTTTGTTAACAAACTCGGGTTCATTGTCATTGTACATTCGTATGATTCTAACAGCTTGTTAAGTTGAACTTACTTATTTGTTTGATAAGTTTGATGATGACATTCAGTTTCATCATTTGTCCTCAAAAACTTAACCAATAAATCGAGGGTAGTCATCAACAACGACTAGCACATATTTCTTCCCATTAATTGTTTGCACTCTCATTGGTCCGCACAAATCCATATGAAGAGTATGAAGAACTTCCATAACGAGTTGAGTTTAGGTTTATGGGCATATTTCTTGCTTTTCCCAATTGGCATGCAGACAAAGGTGATCCTTTTCATATTTTAGTCTAGCAAGCCTCTCACGAGGTCCTTTCTTGATGATCATTTATGGTGCGAAGTTCAAATGATTGAGGTGACGGTGCCATAACCAAGACTTTGTTTTAGAGGCCTTTGATAACAAGCAAATTGGAGAAGATCTCATCATATGCTTCTATGGAGATGGTGTATAAATTAGTTCCGTGTTCCTTTCAAAAGTTCAACACCATTTAAGTCTCTAACTGAAGCATGTACGTTTTAGAAGGCCACCTCTAGATGAAACAATTGACCGACAGAGAAAATAGATTATGACCAAGACCTTCAACATAATACCACTGGAGATTACACTATCACCAACCACATAATCTCCATAACCCATAATTTCTCCAAAATGGTCGTTTCAGAATCTAACAGTCAGATAAATTTACTCACGAAGTTCATGAGCATGAGTGATCTCGGTCCTTATGCTTGGAACGACTGAGTCCAAATACCACGCGACGATTTGAGCGACTGCGGTTGAACACAGACAAGAATGGATAAGTGGATAATTGGGATCCCCATGCAAGAATGGGTTCCATTTGGTTAGTAATTGATGATGGAACACCCACATCGAAGCGAATCAATGGAATCATGGGATAGATCAGATGCTAGTGTACTCATTAGACCTATTCAAAGTATGTTCACTTCTTAAAGGAATAGTTCTATCGGTAGGCATCCATTTCCTAATGGGCATTGACTTAGATAATTTAGAGGCACAACTCATTAGATTAAATTTCGGCCATGGGTATCCACGATAACCTACATTACTAAATTTTCTTCCTGTGGGTTTCCAATGTTTTCTAACCTTCTTCCACCTTTGCTTTCTAGCCTTCTTAACTTGTTGGCATGCAGTTTTAACGGGTATTTAAGCATTAATCAAATCATTCACACCATATACATGATTAGTAACTTGAAACAAGCAATCATCATTACATGTTTTGCCAAAAGTAGCGAAATTGCATTAATTACAGATGCTTAGAGCTAACACTAGAATCAACACGATTCGTTTTATTCAACATAGTTTCATTCTTCCTAAGGTGATCTTCTACTCTCTTCCAATGAACATTCCTAGCTTGCAAGGTCCTATCATTCTTTGTGTTGCCTTGAGGCTTTGACATGCTCTCTTTGGTGTCACTTTTTTACTCTGTAGGGGAATGGGGAACATTAGTTGGTTTTGCTACTTTTTGCATTTCAGGGTTTAGAAGTCTGGGATCACGAACTACTTGAAGGCACATTAAAGTTCACTTTCTTAACACTGGGCATAGAGCAAGGCATAATAACTTTATCATTCTTACAAAAGGATCTTGGGCATGTTGCTCTTAAACATTCTAAAAGCTCTTGAGATCGTTTGGCATATAAGCAAGCATACCTAATGATGAGTGTGTAAATACTCATCATTTTTGGGTCAATCTGAACTGCAAAACGTTTAAAAATGCTCAGAAATGCATCAAAATACTGAAAATATCTCAAAATTGCATTTTATATGTTTCGGATGCAAAATGTTTAAAATCAGATGAAAAATGAGCTAAGTTTGCATAATTGGCGGTTCAGTCCCCAAATTTCAAAAGTTGTAAAATAGTCCCTGAGCACATATTTTAAAAGAAAAGTCACCAAAGGTCCTTTTGAAATCATAAATTTTCATAATTAGTCCTTTGGTGAAAAGTTCCAAAAGTTTTGAGAAATTACAGTTTTGGTCCCTGGATTTTAAAAATGGTCATGTTTAGTCCTTGGAATTTCACAAATAACAAAAATGGCCCTTATACTATCGGAGATGGTCAAGTTTTACCCTTGGAGTATAATTTCAATTCAATATTGGTCCTTGGCTTTTCAGTTTTGGCAAGATTGGTCCCTAAACTATATATTTTATCCAAAACTAGTCCAAGCCCAAAATAAAACATCCCTAGCCCAACACCAAATCCAGTTAACCTTTGCAGTCCAAACCCACAACCCGTTTACCTAAAACTACCCACGGTTTGAATATAATACCGCCCTCACGGGTTTCCTTCTCCTTCACCCACTTTCACGCCACACCTGCAACTCGCCTCACCTCCATCATCATCACCTACCCTCCAAACACCCTATGCTAAAAGCAATTAATGCTTCCTCCCCTAAACACTCAATCTCTCCCCAACTGCTAAAAGTTTTCCGCCAAAAACTTACTCATGGCTAAAAAGAGTCTGTCTGATCCAATGGCCTCAAATGAAAGTGGGATTTACTCAGAAGTCAAGTGGGAGCAATATTGGTGTATAAAAAGGAAGAAAGAGGAGGAGAGAAGGGAGAGTCTTTAGTTAGTTTTTAGTTTTCATTTTTTCTGGACTTTCAGTTTTAGTCCAATTTTATGCATTTAGGAATTTGTACCACTTTTCTAATTACTTGTCCGTTTCATATTTTCAGTATTGATTTAGTGTAATTTTTACTCTTACATTGTAACTTCATCATTTTATAATATCAGTTTTAATTCTATATCTTGTCTCAAAATTTCAGTTTTGTTAAATTGTTTGAATTATGCTCAACAAGCTCTGTTTAGTTTACTTGAAGCTCACACAAGCTTTGTAAAACTTCATGAGATTGGACTGGTTGGGATTGTTTTAAATTCTAGTTTTTCCATAAAGTCAAAGCGGGTAAAATTCAAAAGTCAAACCAGTTTTGTTTAAATTCTATTTTCAAACTGTTGTTTGATTGATTTCTGTGTTTGTTTATCATGGTTAATTCAGTTATGGTCTAAATTCATCAAATTTTCAAAGTTTAAAATGCAATTGGTTACTCTAAAGGGGTGTTTGGTTTGTGGGTCAAAATGGGTCAAAGAGAGTTGACCCATTTTGGTTTAAAAATCATTAAGTCCAAGCATTTATGTCTGTGTTTAGAATTGTAAAAGAGTTTTACAAGGATTCACAACTTTTCGCTTTTAACGGTTTTAAAAATATATATATATTTGAGTTCCTCGCTTTTGCATAGCAGTTAAGCAAGTTTTGGTTGAGATAGAAAATTGGAAAAATAAAAAATGACTCTTCACCAAACTTATGTAATTGTAGTTAAGAGGAAAAAATTCAAAACTTCGTTTACTGGTCGCAATTGGGTGAAAGTTGGTGGATAGGCACTTAACTGTTTCCGTGCGCAGGGTACCTTGCCCAAACTCATTTTGCAGCTTATTAATAAGTTAACAGACTTATTTAGGTGAGATATCGGGGGCAAAAGCAAGTGGACTAAGGGACTCTCTAGGCGAGCTCACAAGCTACTTCTCTAGCTTATTTAAAATAAGCTCCAAAGAGCACCCCTTGAGCCTGCTTTTCCGAACATCCACAGCAGCCTAAGTCCTTTTCTTTCAATTGCTTATTGGTTTCTAGATTTGCTTATTCAGAAACTTAGGTGCCTTTAGTATAATTAGTTTAGGTTTAGTGCAATTTCAGCTTAGTTAGTGCTTATTTGTTTTTTAATTGCTTATTTGCTTGCTTCCATTTCCTTAGCATTAGGATTTCCCTAGAGTAGCTTATTTTCCTAACTGCTTATTTCCCATTCCTTTTGTTTCCTTTGTTGTACTTTTAGCTTATCATGGTTGTTTACTCAGATTGTCAGCTTTTTTTATATTTTCATATTGTTTTTATGATCAATTTATGCTTAATGACTTCAAGTGGTGTGTTTGTTTAAGTTCTCGTCCAAATCAGTGGACAATAAGGCGTAAAACTTATGAGTGTTTTCATAAGCAAGTTTTCACAAAAGTTTCTTATTCGACAGATCTTCAACTTCCAAAGAAAAATCAAGAAAAATAATTTTGCAAAAGGGGAGGCGGGGTCGAACTTGAGACCTCTCCTATTGAGAGCGTTAGTGTGTGTACTGTACAGAATGCCGCCTTGGTCTTGTCTTGGTTTAAGTTTGCAACATCTATTACTTAAGGGTGTATTCCAGTTTAAGCTTATTAACCTTGGCTTATTTTTAACAGAATTGTATAGTGTGGCTCCCATTTTATTTTTCATAGGCCCATTAGATCATCTAGTATTTTTACAAAAAGTTTCAGAATTTTCTAAGATGTTTTAGTATTTTTTATTAATTAATTAGTATAAATTAGTTTTTAATTCGTAATAATTATTTTAAAACTCAAAAAAATACCCGGCTTTTTCCTAAAATTATTTTTGGTCATTTAGGATGTAGGAAAATTGTTTTTACACTCGTAGAACTTTTATCTCACAAATTTTACGTTTTTGCTTGCGCACTCGCGTAATTTTTATATATAACGTGCGTTTTCATTCTAGGTCACGTTTTTAGGTAATTTAGGTTTACGTTTTAATTAAAATAGTTTATTCAAGTTATTTTTGTTTTTATAAATCATAGAAAAACATCAATTTAAATATAGTGATAGCGTTTATTTAATATAATCTAGCTTTTTAATTTTCTTTCATTTTTCCTCTATCATCTAGTATCAATCATACCCCTTTTCCCGTTCAAATTCACCCGATCACTATACGTTTGGTGATTAAGTGCATTCGTTGGGACATAACGACCGGGGAAACACTACTCTCTGGACTTCATTGGCGTTTGGTTCCGGACCGTTTGAAGTTTGTTACGGTTGGCCATTCCACCAAGTTGTGCATTTCGTGTGACAAAACTTGGCCGTCACGGGAGCCAATCAAATTGCAAGCATTGCCCATTTGTGCCTAATTATCTTACGTTTAGCAGATTAGTGATTTGAATATTCATTCCTTGTTTATACCATCTATATGTATTTTATATTTTCTTATAAAATCAAAGCAAAAGATTTTCATTCTTTGTTTTTACATCATGTTTTTCAAAAATACCAAAAATATTCCTCTTTACCCTCTTACCCTTTTTTTGATTCTTTATCCCTTTACCCTCTATCCATTTGATTCTAACTTCTTCTATTCTCATGGAATCGTTTATTCCTTGTGTCGGTTGTGATGAGCCTCTTTTTGGTTCACCATGTCGCTTTGGTATGCGTGTGTACAAAGTGTGGTAATGATATTGAACGGGAGTTGTTTGTTTTGTGGTTCGAGGAATTCATTTGATTATGATCCTAATTCGAACTCATTTAACGACCCCTCAAACTTTTCCAATTACCCACCACAGCCCGACTTATCTTCATATAACTGCTGTGAATTTTGTGGAGGTCCTCATCAAGGATTTGAGTGTCAATCCGGAAACCGCTTTGTCTATGAACAGTTTTCGGTGATGCTCGAGAACTGGTTATGACCAATATCCATATGATTCACAATCCAGGCTCACAGTTTTCTTGTTGTGAAATTAATGTGGAGGTCCTCACGATAATTTTCAATGTCAACCGTGGAATCAAAATTACTATACTTCCGGTTTTGACAATTTCCAACCTCCACAACACCATACGGTTCAAACTCCACCTGAGCCGTTGCCTAAAGAAATTTCCCAAGATTTTGAAACCGCAATGAAAACACTTGATGATATAATTCAAAACTTTAAGAATCAAGTGTGGTGAAAACCATAGGAGAATTGTAGAAACGAGAGGCTCGCAAAAATCTAGGGAAAAATTAGTCCTAGAGCATGCGGCTCTAAAGCGTTCCCAATTTCTTAAAGCTGCTCTTTATGATGATGACGAGGAGAGTTTTTATCCTTTTAAGAATATTATTTCTCAACTCCTGGTCAGTTGATATCAATGATTGAGATTCCATCTCAAACAAGCTGCTATCACACAACTCCTACACTCTCGAACATGGGGACGAGCATCTTGACCTGTTCACGAAGGAATGGACAATTCATAAAGTCTAGTGTTGAGAACCTTGTCCCAATCGAGAGTCAAATTCGATCATGTGTGATTCTTCCCCTCGAGTGTTCAAAAGATCATTTTGAGACTTTCTCCAATTGTAGCGAAGATTGTGCATCATATGGAGACATCGAGTATGTTGAGGCATCGCTTCCACAATCTGATCATCTTCTTGAGGAGTTCACCGATGAACTCACTCACATCAATCCACTTTCATCGAAAGTGATGATCTCTTTGATTTTGAAGCCGACCTAGGAGAAATTGAAAGTCTCCTTTATAATGATCGTTCACTCACTTCTTATCCCAACAGTTCAATAGAGAATGTTGATCACTTTGTTCCCGAAACATTCAAAGCTACTTTCACCAATCCTCTATTTGAATTCGACTTTGAATTCACTTTAATTTCTGAGAATCCACTGTGATACTCAGTTGAGGATAGTGATGAGTCCACAATGGAACAAGAGTTCACAAATTCACATCATGTGAATGATTCTCTTCATGAGGAGTTCGCCGGTGAACTCACTCATATCATGACTCAGCCGGAGTATGATCGCTTGGATGGCAAAAATCATGATCGGGGGAAAAAGTTCTCAATCATGAGAGTTTGTATTTCTATGACAAATTTTCCAACCCTCCTCGAGATGCTTTCCAACCCAAAGAGCTCAACCAATAAAATCCAAACGAGTGCAACGCACTTGATCGAGGAAGAAGATCTTATCATGATCGTCATCATGATTTTCTTTCTTTTCTTCATATATTCTGTCACTTCTCCTGTTCTTCACTCCTTCGGGAATGAAGACATTATCTTTGATCCGGCATTTCCATGTACCATTATATTGGCCGGAATATATCTCATCGGTGTGGAACTTTCACGTGCTTCAAATGTTTGTCCAAACATCTTGAATGAAAGTCCGATGGAGATTGTTTCTTCCACTTTGCTTCCCCATGAACCAATGAATTCAGGGTCGAGTCAAGCTAGCGACTCGGTAATCAAAACATAGCATGCCATATGGGTTTCACCCATATTTCGACTTCTTTCTATTTTCTACCACCCTAGTGTGGGGGAGTTGCCCCACATGTTGTGTATATACTTAAGTTTCAAAAAAATCTTTCAAAATAATGGCGTAGTATTTCCTTTTTCGTTCTCGGTTTCGGCATAACCTTGGGTACTTTGAATATTGAGGGCAATATTCGTTTCTAGTGTGGGGTGAATTCTCACGATTTTTATCATGTAATTATACGCCTAATTCCCCATTTTGGCCAAATTTTTTTTTTTGGAGTAAGTGTTTTACACTTACTCATTTGGTTATCGTCGCCATGTCTAATAAACGAAGGATTGGCTAATCCAGGAGCAAACGGCTCTTGGTAAAGATATCTCAAATCCGTTGGCGGCTTACAATTTGCCCAAAATTGTATGGTATTCAACTCACCATATCCTTAAAAGTGAAGAGTTGGCTAGCCCGCAAGTTTATGGCTTGTGGTAAAGGCAGTAGAAAAACCATAATTGGTAATCGGCTCACCAAAGATAATATTGATAATTTATCAAAGAGTTGGCTAGTCCGAAACAGCGGCGGTAAAGACAAATCAAATCCGTTGGAAGCCGGTGGTTTGCTCAAAATCACATGGTTATCGGTGTACCATGGTTCTTACTTGAACTGAAACATTTGGCTACTCGAGAAGTAATGGCTTTTGGTAAAGAGATTCAAATCCATTAAGTTTTTCTCGAAAGATTGCTAGGGACTAGCAATTGTTTAGTGTGGGGAATTGATGAGTGTGTAAATACTCATCATTTTTGGTCAATCTGAGCGCAAAACGTTTAAAAATGCTCAGAAATGCATCAAAATCTGAAAATATCTCAAAATTGCATTTTATATGTTTCAGATGCAAAATGTTTAAAATCGGATGAAAAATGAGCTAAGTTTGCATAATTGGCGGTTCAGTCCCCAATTTCAAAAGTTGTCAGAAATAGTCCCTGAGCACATATTTTAAAAGAAAAGTCACCAAAGGTCCTTTTGAAATCATAAATTGTCATAATTAGTCCTTTGGTGAAAAGTTCCAAAAGTTTTGAGAAATTACAGTTTTGGTCCCTGGATTTTAAAAATGGTCATGTTTAGTCCTTGGAATTTCACAAATAACAAAAATGGCCCTTATACTATCGGAGATGGTCAAGTTTTACCCTTGGAGTATAATTTCAAAATGTTGGTCCTTGACTTTTCAGTTTTGGCAAGATTGGTCCCTAAACTATATATTTTATCCAAAACTAGTCCAAGTCCAAAATAAAACATCCCTAGCCCAACACCAAATCCATTAACCTTTTCCCAGTCCAAACAACCCGTTTACCTAAAACTACCCACGGTTTGAATATAATACACGCCCTCACGGTTTCCTTCTCCTTCACCCACTTTCCTGCCACACCCTGACTACCTTTTCACCTCCATCATCATCACCTACCCTCCAAACACCCTATGCCAAAAGTAATTAATGCTTCCTCCCCTAAACACTCAATCTCTCCCCAACTGCTAAAAAGTTTTCCCGCCAAAAACTTACTCAATGGCTAAAAGGGTATCTTGATCCAATGGCCTCAAATGAAAGTGGGATTTACTCGGAAGTCAAGTGGGAGCAATATGGTGTGTATAAAAGGAAGAAAGAGGAGGAGAGAAGGAGAGTCTTTAGTTAGTTTTAGTTTTCATTTTTACGGACTTTCGTTTTAGTCCAATTTTATGCATTTAGGAATTTGTACCACTTTTCTAATTACTTGTCCGTTTCATATTTTCGATTATTGATTTAGTGTAATTTTTACTCTTACATTTTAACTTCATCATTTTATAATATCAGTTTTAATTCTATATCTTGTCTCAAAATTTCAGTTTTTGTTAAATTGTTTGAATTCTTGCTCAACAAGCTCGTTTAGTTTACCTGAAGCTCACACAAGCTTTGTAAAACTTGTGTAGTTGGATTTGGTTGTGATTGTTTTAAATTCTAGTTTTTCCATAAAGTCAAAGCGGGTAAAATTCAAAAGTCAAACCAGTTTTGTTTAAATTCTATTTTCAAACTGTTGTTTGATTGATTTCTGTGTTTGTTTATCATGGTTAATTCAGTTATGGTCTAAATTCATCAAATTTTCAAAGTTTAAAATGCAATTGGTTACTCTAAAGGGGTGTTTGGTTTGTGGGTCAAAATGGGTCAAAAGAGAGTTTTGACCCATTTTGGGATTAAAATCGATTAATCCTGCATTTATGTCGTGTTTAGAGTTGTAAAAGAGTTTTACAAGGATTCACAACTTTTCAGTTTTAACTGGTTTTAAAAAATATATATATATATTTGAGTTCCTCAGTTTTTGCATAGCAGTTTAAGCAAGTTTTGGTTGAGATAGAAAATTGGAAAAATAAATAAATGACTCTTCACCAGCTTATGTAATTGTAGTTAAGAGGAAAAAATTCAAAAATTGATTTACTAGGGCAATTGGGTGAAAGTTGGTGGATGGGCACTTATTACATTACGCAGGGGTACCTTGCCCAAACTCATTTTTGCAGCTTATTAATAAGTCACATTACTTGATATTTAGGTGAGATATGGGGCAAAAGCAAGTGGACTAGGTGGACTCTCTAGGCTCGAGAAGCTCACGCTATTTCTCTCTCTAGCTTATTTAAAATAAGCTCCAAAGAGCACCCTTGAGCTTTGTTCTTTGAACATCCACAGCAGACTAAGTCCCTTTCAATTGCTTATTGGTTTCTAGATTTGCTTATTCAGAAACTTAGGTGCCTTTAGTATAATTAGTTTAGGTTTAGTGCAATTTCAGCTTAGTTAGTGCTTATTTGTTTTTAAATTGCTTATTTGCTTGCTTCCATTTCCTTAGCATTAGGATTTCCCTAGAGTAGCTTATTTTCCTAGCCTTATTTCCCATTCCTTTTGTTTCCTTTGTTGTACTTTTAGCTTATCATGGTTGTTTACTTTCAGTTATGCGGCTTTTTTTATATTTTTCATATTGTTTTATGATCAATTTATGTATGACTTCATTGGTGTGTTTGTTTAAGTTCTGTCCAAATCAGTGGACAATAAGCTGTGAAAACAGCTTATTGAGTGTTTTTCATAAGCAAAGTTTTCACAAAAGTTTCTTATTCTGATTGCATCTTCAACTTCCAAAAGAAAAATCAAGAAAAAAAATAATTTTGCAAAAAGGGAGAGGCAGGGGTCGAACCTGAGACCTCTCCCTATTGAGAGTGTTAGTGTGTACCTGTAATGCCAGTCGCCCTTGGGTCTTGTCTTGGTTTAAGTTTGCAACATCTATTACTTAAGGGTGTATTCCAGTTTAAGCTTATTAACCTTGGCTTATTTTTAACAGCTTATTTGTATAATTTTATGGTCTATTTTATTTTTCATAGGCCCATTAGATCATCTAGTATTTTTACAAAAAGTTTCAGAATTTTCTAAGATGTTTTAGTATTTTTTATTAATTAATTAGTATAAATTAGTTTTTAATTCGTAATAATTATTTTAAAACTCAAAAATACGGCTTTTCCTAAAATTATTTTTGGTCATTTAGGATGTAGGAAAATTGTTTTTACACTCGTAGAACTTTTATCTCACAAATTTTACGTTTTTGCTTGCTTTTCGCGTAATTTTATATAACGTCGCGTTTCATTCTAGGTCCGTTTTTAGGTAATTTAGGTTTACGTTTTAATTAAAATAGTTTATTCAAGTTATTTTGTTTTATAAATCATATAAAAACATCAATTTAAATATAGTGATAGCGTTTATTTAATATAATCTAGCTTTTTAATTTTCTTTCATTTTCCTCTGCATCTAGTATCAATCATACCCCTTTTCCCGTTCAAATTCACCCGATCACTATACGTTTGGTGATTAAGTGCACAGCTCGTTGGGACATAACGACCCGGGGAAACACTATACTCTCCTGATCTTCATTGCATTTGGTTCCGTTGTTTGAAGTTTGTTACGGTTGGCCATTCACAAGTGGTCAGCTCGTGTGACAAAACTTGACCGTCTGGGAGCCAATCAAATTTTAAGCTGGGTTGTGCTAATATCTTGTTGCGATTAGTGATTTGGATATTCACTCCTTGTTCATACCATCTATATGTATTTATATTTTCTTATAAAAATCAAAACCCCAAAAAGATTTTCATTCTTTGTTTTTACATCATGTTTTTCAAAAATAACAAAAATATTCCTCTTTACCCTCTTACCCTTTTTGATTCTTTATCCCTTTACCCTTTATCCTTTTGATTCTAACTTCTTTATTCTCATGGATCGTTTATTCTTCCTTGGTTGTGGTGAGCCTCTTTGGTTCACCATGTCCATTACAGTGTCGCATTGTACAGTGTGGTAATGATATTCAGAACGGGAGTTGTTTGTTTTGTGGTTCGAGGAATTCATTTGATTATGATCCTAATCGAACTCATTTACGACCCTCAAACTTTTCCAATTACCCACCAGCCCGAACTTCTATATAAGCTGTTGTGAATTTTGTGGAGGTCCTAACCAAGGATTTGAGTGTCAATCCGGAAACACGTTTGTCTATGCAGTTTTCTGATGATGTAGAACTTTGGTTATGACCAATATCCATAATTCACAATCCGACTCAACAGTTTTCTTGTTGAGAATAGTGGAGGTCCTCATGATAATTTTCAATGTCAACCGTGGAATCAAAATTACTATACTTCGGTTTGAAATTTTCAACCTCCACGGCACCATACGGTTCAAACTCCACCGACGTTGCCTAAAGAAATTTCCCAAGATTTTGAAACCGCAATGAAAACACTTGATGATATAATTCAAAACTTTAAGAATCAAGTGAGTGGTGAAAAAACCATAGGAGAATTGCTGGCCGAAGAGCGAGAGGCTCGGGAAATCTAGAAATTATTAGTCCTAGAGCATGCAGCTCTAAAGGCGTTCCCAATTTCTTAAGGCTGCTCTTTATGATGATGACGAGGAGAGTTTTATCCTTTTAAGAATATTATTTCTCAACTCCCTCGGTTGATATCCGCAGTTGAGATTCCATCTCAAACAAAGCATATATCACAAGCTCTCACTCTCTGAACATGGGGGACGAGCATCTTGACACTGTTTCTGAAAAGGAATCGGACGAATTCATAAAGTCTAGTGTTGAGAACCTTGTCCCAATCCCGAGAGTCACGGGAATTTTGATCATATGTGTGATTCCCTCTTGAGTGTTCAAAATCATTTTGAGACTTTCAATTGTAGCGAAGATTGTGCATCATGGAGACATCGAGTATGTTGAGGCATCACTTCCAATCGATCTTGATCATCTTCTTGAGGAGTTCACCGATGAACTCACTCACATCAATCCACTTTCATCGTAAAGTGATGATGATCTCTTTGATTTCGAAGCCGACTGGAGAAATTGAAAGTCTCTTTATATGATTCGCTCACTTCTTATCCCAACAGTCAATAGAATGTTGATCACTTTGTTCCTGAAACATTCAAAGCTACTTTCACTAATCCTTTATTTGAATTCGACTCGAATTCACTTTTCAGAATCCACTCGTGCCAGTTGAGGATAGTGATGAGTCCACAATGGAACAAGAGTTCACAAATTCACATCATGTGAATGATTCTCTTCATGAGGAGTTCGCTGGTGAACTCGCTCATATCATGACTCAGCCGAGTATGATCGCGGATGGCAAAATCATGATGGGGAAAAGTTCTCAATCACGAGAGTTTGTATTTCTATGACAAATTTTCCAACCCTCCCTCCAGAGATGCTTTCCAAACCAAAGAGCTCAACCAATAAAATCCAACGAGCGCACTTGATCCCGAGAAGAAGATCTTATCATGATCGTCATCATGATTTTCTTTCTTTTCTTCATATATTCGTCACTTTCTCCTTCTTCACTCCCGGGAATGAAGACATATCTTTGATCGGCATTTCCATGTACCATTATATTGAGCGGGAATATATCTCATCGATGTGGAACTTTCACGTGCTTCAAATGTTGTCCAAACATCTTGAATGAAAGTCCAATGGAGATTGTTTCTTCCTTTGCTTCCCATGAACCAATGAATTCGGGTCAGTCAAGCTAGCGACTGGTAATCAAAAACAGTACATGCCATGGGTTTTCACCCATATTTCTGACTTCTTTCTATTTTCTACCACCCTAGTGTGGGGGGGTTTGCCCCACATGTTGTGTATATAAGTTTCAAAAACTTTCAAAATAATGGCTTAATATTTCTTACTCGTTCTGGTTTAGGCATAACCGCGGTACTTTGAATATTGAGGGCAATATTCATTTCTAGTGTGGGGGGAATTCTCACGAATTTTATCATGTAATTATATCACCCAATTCCCCCATTTTTGGCCAAAATTTTTTAAGTATTTTACTTACTCATTTGGTTATCGATCCGCCATGTCTAATAAACAGAAGGATTGGCTAATCCAGAAGGCGGCTCTTGGTAAAGATATCTCAAATCCGTTGTGGCTTGCAATTTGCCAAAAATGTATGGTATTCACTCACCATATCCTTAAAAGTGAAGAGTTGGCTAGCCCACAAGTTTATGGCTTGTGGTGTGATGGAAAAACCATAATTGGTAATCAGCTCACCAAAGATAATATTGATAATTTATCTAAGAGTTGGCTAGTCCAGAAGCAAACGGCTTCCGGTAAAGACAAATCAAATCCGTTGGAAGCTGGTGGTTTGCTCAAAATCACATGGTTATCGATGTACCATGGTTCTTACTTGAACTGAAACATTTGGCTACTCCAGAAGTAATGGCTTTTGGTAAAGAGATTCAAACCCATTAAGTTTTTTCTCGAAGATTGCTAGGGACTAGCAATAGTTTAGTGTGAGGGGTTGATGAGTGTGTAAATACTCATCATTTTTGGATCAATCTGAACTGCAAAATGTTTAAAAATGCTCAGAAATGCATCAAAATCTGAAAATATCTCAAAAGTGCATTTTATATGTTTCAGATGCAAAATGTTCAAAAATAGATGAAAAATGAGCTAAGTTTGCATAATTGGTTTCAGTCCCCAAATTTCAAAGTTGTCAGAAATAGTCCCTGAGCACATATTTTAAAATAAAAGTCACCAAAGGTCCTTTTGAAATCATAAATTGTCATAATTAGTCCTTTGGTGAAAAGTTCCAAAAGTTTTGAGAAATTACAGTTTTGGTCCCTGGATTTTAAAAATGGTCATGTTTAGTCCTTGGAATTTCACAAATAACAAAATGGCCTATACTATGGAGAATGGATTTACCCTTGGAGTATAATTTGAGAATGTTCAATATTGGTCCTTGGCTTTTCAGGTTTGGCAAGATTGGTCCTAAACTATATATTTTATCCAAAACTAGTCCAAGCCCAAAATTAAACATCCCTAGCCCAACACCAAATCCAGTTAACCTTTTACCAGTCCAAACCCCAACCCGTTTACAACTACCCACGGTTTGAATATAATACCGCCTCACCCGGGTTTCCTTCTCCTTCACCCACTTTCCTGCCACACCACACCCAACTTTCGCCCTCACCTCCATCATCTCACCTACCTCCAAACACCCTAGCAGCAATTAATGCTTCCTCCCCTAAACACTCAATCTCTCCCAATTGCTAAAAAGTTTTCCGCCAAAAACTTACTCATGGCTAAAAGAGTCTGTGATCCAATGGCCTCAAATGAAAGTGGGATTTACTCAGAAGTCAAGTGGGAGCAATATTGGTGTATAAAAAGGAAGAAAGAGGAGGAGAGAAGGGAGAGTCTTTAGTTAGTTTTTAGTTTTCATTTTTTCTGGACTTTCAGTTTTAGTCCAATTTTATGCATTTAGGAATTTGTACCACTTTTCCAATTACTTGTCCGTTTCATATTTTCAGTATTGATTTAGTGTAATTTTTACTCTTACATTGTAACTTCATCATTTTATAATATCAGTTTTAATTCTATATCTTGTCTCAAAATTTCAGTTTTTGTTAAATTGTTTGAATTCTTTGCTCAACAAGCTCATTTAGTTTACCTTGAAGCTCACAAGCTTTGTAAAACTTGTGAGATTGGGACTGTTTGTGATTGTTTTAAATTCTAGTTTTTCCATAAAGTCAGCGGGTAAAATTCAAAAGTCAAACCGGTTTGTTTAAATGTTTCAAAGCTGTTGTTTGATTGATTTATGTGTTTGTTTATCATGGTTAATTCAGTTATGGTCTAAATTCATCAAAGTTTCAAAGTTTAAAATGCAATTGGTTACTCTAAAGGGGTGTTTGGTTTGTGGGTCAAAATGGGTCAAAAGAGAGTTTTGACCCATTTTATAAATCATTAATCCAGCATTTATGTCTGTGTTTAGAGTTGTAAAAGAGTTTTACAAGGATTCACAACTTTTCAGTTTTAACTGGTTTTAAAAAATATATATATATATTTGAGTTCCTCAGTTTTTGCATAGCAGTTTAAGCAAGTTTTGGTTGAGATAGAAAATTGGAAAAATAAATAAATGACTCTTCACCAGCTTATGTAATTGTAGTTAAGAGGAAAAAATTCAAAAAATTCGTTTACTAGGGCTGCAATTGGGTGAAAGTTGGTGGACGGGCATAACTGTTCGTGCACAGGGTACCTTGCCCAAACTCATTTTTTGCAGCTTATTAATAAGCTGTTAACAGCTTATTTGGGTGAGATATTGGGGGCAAAAGCAAGTGGACTATTTTTTTTGTTTGGTGGACTTCAAGTGCTTATTAGCTCACTTAACATTCAGCTCTATCTAGCTTATACTTAAAATAAGCTCCAAAGAGCACCCAACAGGCTTTGTTTCTTTTGAACATTTCCACAATAGGATAAGATCCTTGTTAGTTTATTTTGCTTATTATGTGACTTTTTTCTAGATTGCTTATGAAACTTAGGTCCCATTTAGTATAAAGTTTAGGTTTAGATCCCCACTAGTGCTTATTTGCTTGATCTTCCCTCTCATTAAATTGACTTATTGTGCTTATTTTGGTAGATTAGGATCTCATAGAGTCTAGCTTATTTTTAAGTATCCCATTGCTTGTTGAGTTTCCTTTGTTGTACTTTTAGCTTATTTCATGGTTGTTTACTCCTTGTCTGACTTATTTGACAACTAAGTATGATCAATTTATTTAAGGTGTGTTTGTTTTGTTCTGTCCATATCTGTTGGACTTGTAATAAGCGTTACAGACTTATTCAAGTGTTTTTCTCAAGCAAAGTTTTTACAAAAGAATCCTTATTCGATTGCATAACTTTTCAAGTCTCAAAAGAAAAATCAAGAAAAAATAATTTTGCAAAAGGGAGCAGAGGGGTCGAACCTGAGACCTCTCCCTTATTGAGCGTTTGTGTGTACTGTATGCCATTCGCCCTTGGGACTTCTTTCGTTTAAACTTTGCAATATTTATTACTTAAGGACGTTTGTAGTTTTGCTTTTAAGCTTATTAACCTATTATTTTGAGCTTATTTCCAGCGACCTATTTGTTTTCTCATTTATTTTTCACAGATTAAGCATAACTCAAAGTACTTTCTATGAATTTTGATTTTTTTCCAATGTTTTAGTATTTTTAATAATTTAATTAGTGTTATAAATTGGTTTTAATTCGTAATATAATAATTTAAAGTTGAAAAAATACCGGCTTTTCCTAAAATTTTCTTTTTGTCATATAGGATGTAAGAAAATTGTTTTTACACTCATTAGGAACTTTTATTTCACAAATTTTACGTTTTTACTTGCTTTTCAGCGTAATTTTATATAACGTCGCGTTTTCATTTTAAGTCACGTTTTTAGATAATTTAGGTTTACGTTTAATTAAAATAGTTTATTTAAGTTATTTTGTTTTATAAATCTTAGAAAAACATCATTTTCCAGCGTTGATAGCGTTTATTTAATATAATTTAACTTTTTAATTTTCTTTAATTTGCATTTAAGCCTTTGTAATTTATAGGCTATTTCTGTAGTTATAATAAATCAAAACCTCTTTTCCGTTCAAATCATCGATCACTATTCGTTTGGTGATTCTTATTAAGTAGCCGCATTGGGACATAACGACCGGGAAACACTATACTCTCCGGATCTTCATTGCATTTGCTTCGAGTTGTTTTAGTTTGTTACGGTTGGCCATTCACAAGTGGTCGGTTTGTGATAAACTTGACCGTCACGTTTGGAGCCAGATCAAATTTTTACATTGCCGTGTTGTGCTGGTATCTTCGTTTAGCAGATTAGTGATTTGGATATTCACTCCTTGTTCATATCATCTATATGTATTTATATTTTCTTATAAAAATCAAAAACCCAAAAAAGATTTTCATTCTTTGTTTTTACATCATGTTTTTCAAAAATACCAAAAATATTCCTCTTTACCCTCTTACCCTTTTTGTTTCTTTATCCCTTTACCCTCTATCCATTTGATTCTAACTTCTTCTATTCTCATGGAATCGTTTATTCCTTGTGTCGGTTGTGTTGAGCCTCTTTTTGGTTCACCATACGTGTACGTGTGTATGCAGTGTGGTAATGATATTCATATTCGGACGGGAGTTGTTTGTTTTGTGGTTCGAGGAATTCATTTGATTATGATCCTAATCCGAACTCATTTAACGACCCCTCAAACTTTTCCAATTACCCACCACAACCCGACTTATCTTCATATAACTGCTGTGAATTTTGTGGAGGTCCTCACCAAGGATTTGAGTGTCAATCCGGAAACACGTTTGTCTATGAACAGTTTTCCAGTGATGCTCAGAACTTTGGTTATGACCAATATCCATATGATTCACCAATCCAGATCTCAACAGTTTTCTTGTTGTGAGAATAATGGAGGTCCTCACGATAATTTTCAATGTCAACCGTGGAATCAAAATTACTATACTTTCGGTTTTGACAATTTCCAACCTCCACAGCACCATACGGTTCAAACTCCACCTGAGCCGTTGCCTGAAGAAAATTCCCAAGATTTTGAAACCGCAATGAAAACACTTGAGGATATGATTCAAAACTTTAAGAATCAAGTGAGTAGTGAAAAGAACATGGGAGAATTGCTAGCAGAAGAACGAGAAGAGCGAGGCTCAAATCTAGGGAAGAATTATTAGTCCTAGAGCAAGCAGCTCTAAGGCGTTCCCAATTTCTTAAGGCAGCTATGTATGATGATGACGAGGAGAGTATTTGTTTTAAGAATATTATTTCTCAACTTCCTCAGTCAGTTGATATCCCAGCAGTTGAGATTCCATCTCAAACAACTGCTATCACACCCGAAGCTCCCACTCACTCTCTGAACATGGGTGACGAGCATCTTGACACTTGTTCCGAAAAGGAATCGGACGAATTCATAAAGTCTAGTGTTGAGAACCTTGTCCCAATCCGAAGAGTCAGGGAACTTTTGATCATATGTGTGATTCTCTTTCCCCTCTTGAGTGTTCAAAAGATCATTTGGAAACTTTCTCCGATTTTAGCGATGATTGTGCTTCCCATGGAAACATCGAGTATGTTGAGGCATCAATCCCACAGTCTGATCCTTCTTGAGGGAGTTCTCCGATGAACTCACTCACATCAATCCACTTTCATCAGAAAGTAACGATGTTCTCTTTGATTTCGAAGCCGATCTGGGAGAGACTGAAAGTCCCTTGATAATGATCGTTCACTCACTTCTTATCCCAACAGTCCAATAGAGAATATTGATCACTTTGTTCCCGAAACATTCAAAGCTACTTTCACCAATCATCTATTTGAATTCGACTCTGAATTCACTTCAATTTCTGAGAATCCACTCTTTGATATTCAGATTGAGGATAGTGATGAGCCCACAATGGAACAAGAGTTCACAATTTCACTTCATGTGCAAAAATCAATGATTCTTTTCATGAAGAGTTCTCCGGTGAATCTCTCATGACATATCCAACCCTCCTCAGAACAGGATCATTTCTATTTTGATCTTGAGATGCTCAACCATGATCGGAGGAAACTCTATCATACGAGTTTGCCTATTAATGATACTAACCTCACCCTTCCTCCCGATATGTCTACATTTGAGGATGAGGATTGGATCCTGATTGTTATCAAAATCTTTCTTCCTTTCCTCAAATATCTTGTGATTTCTCTTCATCTTCACTCCTTCGGGAATGAAGACACTATCTTTGACCCCGGCATTTTCATTTATCATTTTTGAGCCGGTTCTATGTATATCTCATCGGTGTGGAACTTTCACGTGCTTCAAATGTTTATACAAACATTTTGAATGAAAGTCCGATGGAGATTGTCTCTTCCACTTACTTCCCATGAACAAATTAATTCGGGGTCGAGTCAAGCTAGCGACTCGGGAATCAAAAACAATAGCATGTCATATGGGTTTTCACCCATATTTCTGACTTCTTTCTATCTTTCTACCACCCTGGTGTGGGGGGGGTTGCCCCCATGTTTTCAAAAAAAAAAAAAAAAGTTTCAAAAAATCCTTTCAAATAATGGCGTAGTATTTCCTTTTCGTTCTCGGTTTCGGCATAACCGCCGGTACTTTGAATATTGAGGGCAATATTCATTTCTAGTGTGAGGGGAATTCTCACGAATTTTTTCATATAATTATACCGCCCAATTCCCCCATTTTTGGCCAAAATTTTTTTTGGATAAGTGTTTTGCACTTACTCAATTGGTTATCAGTCCGCCATGTCTAATAAACAAAAGGATTGGCTAATCCAGGAGCAAACGGCTCTTGGTAAAGATATCTCAAATCCGTTGACGGCTTGCAATTTGCCCAAAATTGTATGGTATTCAACTCACCATATCTTTAATTAGTGAAGAGTTGGCTAGCCCGCAAGTTTATGGCTTGTGGTAAAGGCAGTGGAAAAACCATAATTGGTAATCAGCTCACCAAAGATAATATTGATGATTTATCTAAGAGTTGGCTAGTCCAAAGCAAACAGCTTCTGGTAAAGACAAATCAAATCCGTTGGAAGCTGGTGGTTTGCTCAAAATCACATGGTTATCGGTGTACCATGGTTCTTACTTGAACTAAAACATTTGGCTACTCGAGAAGTAATGGCTTTTGGTAAAGAGATTCAAATCCATTAAGTTTTCTCAAAGATTGCTAGGGACTAGCAATAGTTTAGTGTGGGGGATTGATGAGTGTGTAAATACTCATCATTTTTGGGTCAATCTGAACTGCAAAACGTTTAAAAATGCTCAGAATTGCATCAAAATACTGAAAATATTCCAAAATTGCATTTTATATGTTTTAGATGCAAAATGTTCAAAATCAGATGAAAAATGAGCTAAGTTTGCATAATTGGCAGTTTCAGTCCCCCAAGTTTCAAAAATTGTCAGAAATAGTCCCTGAGCACTTATTTTAAAAAAAGAAAAGTCACCAAAGGTCCTTTTTAAATCATAACTTGTCACAATTAGTCCTTTGGTGAAAAGTCCAAAAGTTATGAGAAATTACAGTTTTGATCCTTGGACTTTTAAAATGACAGATTTGGTCCTTGGAATATTAAAGATTTGCAAGTTTGGTCCTTGGATTTTTGGAGAATGTCAATAATAGTCCTTGGAAAACCTTTTCAGAAATTACATGCATGGTCCCTGGTTTTTCAGTTTGCCAAGATTGGTCCCTAAACTATACATTTATCCAAAACTAATCCTAAGTCCAAATCATATATCTAACCCAAGCCCAATCCACCCAAAATAATCCCCCGGCCAGTCCACCTTTATATCCAACCCGTTACCCCTTTTAACCCGAAACCACCCACAGTTTAAATAAAACCGCCAACCACCCCCTCCTTTTTCCTCTTCCCGACCATTTTTGTCTGCAACACCTCCAACTCCAGCCACCCTACTCCACTCCATGTCCCCTCCTCCTCAACAACATCCAAAACGCATTAAATGCTCCTCCCCTAAACACTCAAGTTTTCCTCCACTGTCAAAATGCCCTTTCCCGCCAAAATTGAATCAATGGCCAAAATCAACTTGACTCATCCAATGGCCAAAACAAATGCTGGGATTAGCTAAGAGAGAGAGGAGAAGACATATTGGAATATAAAAGAGGATGAAGAGAGAAGAAAAAAGGGAGTTTAGTTTTACATTTTTTCCTTGTATGTCGTATTTAAAATTTCTATGTCTTAAATAAACTTTAAGTTGTAATTTCAAGTATTAATGTATGAACCTTAGTTAATTCAGTGTATTGGATTTAATTTCAAGTATTAATTCCAAGTTTGAGAAATTTTCATGTAAAGTCAACGAAAGTCATCTGATTAAGCTCATCTTAATTTTAGTGTAATTTGTGTTTAAAAGCTTTTTAGTATAAGTAATTCAGTTTTTAGAAGTCCATTTCAGTTCAAAATTTCAATGTTTAATGAAAAGTTTTCTTTAAACATATGTTTTGGTTACATAAAGGAATGTTTGGTTTGTGGGTTAAAATGGGTCAAAAGAGAGTTTTGACCCATCTTGAGTCTAAAAGTCAGTTTAGTACAAGCATTTACGTAAAGTGCTCAAGATTGGAAAAGAGTTTTACCAAGATTTACAAGTTTTGAGTTTTATCTGTTTCAAAAAGAAAAAAAAAAGGAAATATTTTGAGTTTCCTCAGATTTTGCTTAGCAGTTTAAGCCAAGATTTTGATGAGATAAAAATTTATAAAAAATGAAAATCACAAGTTTGCCAGCTTATTTAACTTTAGACAAAAAGAAAAAAATCAAAAAAATAGCTAACTAGGTTGTTTTATGGGTCAAAGTGGGTAGGTCTTTTTGGAAACTGTCCTGTGCACAGTTCTAAAACCCAATCTGCAAGGTTTTTCTCAGCTTATTAATAAGCTGCAAACATTTTTGCGGCTTATAATGAGAGTGTCTATTGGGGGAAAAAGCAAGTGGGCTAGGTGTGCTTCAAGTAGCCAGAAGCTCAGGGCCTAAATCTCTTTCTAGCTTATCTCAAATAAGCTCCAAAGAGCACCCTGTGGCCTGTTCTTTTTCAATCCAAACAGCAGCTAAGTAATATTTTTTTTTTTGGTTTCAAGTGCTTATTAGACTTAACATTCAGCTTATCTAGGTTATTCATTGCTTGCTAGTGAATTTAGAATAGGATAGATCCTTGGTATAATTAG
>OU343216.1:103789483-103832246 GCA_910596185.1 Chrysanthemum makinoi | reverse complement strand
TCTAAAATCCTTGATATCTGCAACACTCTTCTTATAAGCTTCTGTCTCAGCATCATAGAGTCTTTTCATGTCAACATAGTTCAACTTCTGCAATCCTTTATACCCTCGACCTTTCAAATATGCCATCATAGCATTCCTGTCCTTAGCTAAATTAGGTCTTCTAGGCATATATCTAACAGGAGTAGGTGATTGTAATGGTTCATCAGTTTCAGCATCTAATTGCTCTTGCAACTTTTTAGCCGCTTCTCTACTTTGAGCTTCTTCAGCTTCTTGAGCTGCTCTATCTTTAGCATTTAACTCTTCTTGAAGTTTTCTAGCAGCAGCTTCATTCCTAGCAACTTCAATTTCTCTAATCTCTGCCAAAGTAAGTTTCTTCTTCTTTACTTCAACTAAAACACCTTTCCCTTTATCCTTAGGATCAATTGCAGGTTGAAAAGTTCTTTGTTGTTCATCTTCTTGCACTTCTCTAATAGTAACACTACCTCTAGGTTGTGATAATTCTTGAAAAATTGTAGCAATGAACTCATCATCACTTGCAGAATGAATTGGTTTGAGAATAGCTTCCTCCTCTTCTTGTATAACAGTTGTAGAAGGACCAGCTTCCTCTTCAAAATTCAAAACTCTTGGAGTTATCACTTCTTGTCTAAAAGTACTTTGCTGTTGAAAAGCAGTACCTTGTTGTTCAGTACCTTGAACTTGTTCAGTACTTTGTTGTTCAGTACCTTGAACTTGTTCCTCTTGTGCATCAGTACCTTGAATGATCTTTTCTTGTTCATCAGTACTTTCAGGTTGTTTCTCCTTCTCAACATCTTCTTTCAAATTATCTTTTTCTAAATTCCTCCCCAAGTTGACAGAAGATTTTTGATGAACCTGGTGGCGTTTGTTTTTCCTAAACTGCTTTTGCGCCTTTTTCTTGGATTTAACCCAGATTCGAAATTGTTGAACCAATGGCCACACAAAAGTCTTTAACCTTCGAAACTCCAGTTTTAATTTCTTTATCTGTTTGGCTTGAACCTCTGTAGTCTTTTTCAACTTGACCAACTCCCTTGTCAAAACATAATTATCCAATGTGATTTCATCAGGAGGTATGGTATGTGAATCCTCTCCTTGAATAGGTGGATGATCCTCTGGTTGAGAAACAGGAACAGACCCTTGTGGAGATGGAGAAGGTGAAACTGCAACATGTTCTTGAAATTCAGTACTAGGAGAAGCAGTACCTTGTAGAGATGCAGTACCTTCTTTTGATGTAGCCTGTGAAGAAGCAGTACTTGCAGAAGCAGTACCTGCAGATGCAGTACCTGCAGATGCAGTACCTTCAATATCATCAGCTTCAGTATCAGCTCTAACAGCCTGAACAACATCCATCATGGAAGTTGTTAAAGGAGTATCTTGACCCTTGAATAAAACACTCCTTTTTGCCATAAAAGTAAAAATCTTGGATTGTTGAACAATAACAGGCAATAAAGCTGTAGGTTTTGGCACATCAGAAAGTTGCTTGTTTAAGAAAACCTGTATAAACCTTGGGTACATCAGCCAAGTAGATCCATGTGAAATATGTGATAGCATTCCATCCAGTATTAGCCTTGAGAAGTTAAAAACTCTATCTGTAGCTAACCCAACCATAGCAGATGCGATATTTGACCCAAACTGCTCCCAAGAGGTACTCTTAGCACTTATCCAATGGAGCAACACATGAACCAAAAACTTCCAATGCGGAAAAAATAATTGTTTTCCAAGCAGTACTTTCACTAAAAACAGTACTTTTCCAATTTCTCCAGTATCAACTAAGTATACATAACTATCCTCCCCGCAAGCATAACACAGGACTATACAAATACGAAATAGTCCTCCCATTAAATGTAGCTCAGTAGTTAATCATGCCAATGCTCACCACCAAGTGAGTGAATCTAGAAACATCAAAACCTTTGGTGAGTAAGTCAGCTACATTATCATCTGTGTGAACCTTAATCACATTAATAAGCCAATGCTCATAACAATCTCTGATAAAGTGATGCCTAATCTGGATGTGCTTGGTCTTGGAATGATAAACTGGATTCTTCACAATACAAATAGTACTCTCATTATCAATGTTAATAGGAGTATTCTTGAAGTTGAATCCATAGTCCAAGAGCTGATTTTGCATCCACAAAACTTGTCCACAACAGCTTGCAGCAGCTACATATTCAGCTTCAGTAGAGGATGTTGCTGCAATTGTTTGTTTCTTGCATTGCCAGGAGACTAATCTTCTTCCAAGATATTGGCATCCTCCAGTGGTTGATCTTCTATCATAGTTATCACCTGCATAATCACTATCTGAAAAAGCTTCTAAGTGAAAAGGTGACTCTTTTGGATACCACAAACCCAACTTTGGTTGTTGTTTTAAATAACAGAAGATTCTTTTTACTGCATTCATGTGAGATATCTTTGGTGAGACTTGATATCTAGCACATAGACAAACTGCAAACATAATATCAGGCCTTGATGCAGTGAGATACATAAAAGAGCCAATCATTGATCTATAAAGCTTGACTTCAACAGGTTGTCCATCTTCATCTTTACCCAATGAATTGATAGATTTAATGGGTGTAGTAACAGCCTTCATATCATCAAAATTGAATTTCTTAAGTATGTCTGTAACATACTTGTCTTGACTGATAAAAATACCTTCCTTTTACTGCTTAACCTGAAGTCCTAAAAAGAAAGTCAACTCTCCCATTGAACTCATTTGAAATTCTTTCTGCATCAGTTGCTCAAACTCCTTAACCATGGACTGTTTGGTAGCCCCAAAGATGATATCATCAACATAAACTTGAACTAACAGGATATCTTTCTTGTGTCTCTTGATAAACAAAGTCTTGTCAATAGCTCCCCTTCTATATCCATGTTGCAATAAGAATGTAGAGAGTCTCTCATACCAAGCTCTAGGTGCCTGATGAAGGCCATAAAGAGCCTTAACCACCTTGTAGACTTTGTTTGGATGTTTAGGATCTTCAAAACCAGGAGGTTGTTTGACATAAACTTCCTCTGTAATCTTGCCATATAAAAAGGCACTCTTGACATCCATCTGGTAAACTTGAAATCCCATATAAGAAGAAAAAGCAAGAAATATTCTAATAGCTTCAAGTCTTGCTACAGGAGCAAACACTTCATCATAATCTACTCCTTCTTCTTGTCTATATCCTTGTGCTACTAACCTTGCCTTATTCTTGATAACATTACCTCTTTCATCTCTTTTGACCCTAAAAACCCATCTGGTTCCAATAACTCTCTTCCCATCTGGAAGATCACATAAAACCCAAACCTCTTGAAGTTTAAATTGAAGAAGTTCTTCCTGCATAGCTTCAACCCAGCTTTCTTTAGTCAAAGCTTGAGCAATATTCTTGGGTTCTTCTTGAGAGATAAAACAAGTAAATAGACAGGTTTGATGGTCCTTATGATTCAGCCTGTTTTGTTTATACACAAAGCTAAGTAAAGCATTATGAGGTGTAGAAAAAGTCTTAGCTCTGTGTCTAGTCAGCACTCCAGAAGTAGAAGGACCAATGATTTGATCAGAAGGATGATCCTTATGAATTCTTAAGTTTGGAGACTGTGGAACTCCATAAGTATCCTCCAAATTAGTAACATCAGCACCTTCATTGGAATTTGGGAAAATACCTTCATCTTCAAATTCATCATCAGTATCTTCTAATCCAGGCATGGTATGATCATCCAGATCAGCTAAAGTACTGTCAACTGGTGCAGCAGTACTTTGTTCGAAAGTACTGTCCAAAGTACTGTAAGAGTACTCTGCAGTCTTGTTCTTCCTCTTTGCCTCTTCATAAGTTCTCCTTTGTTCATCAGTGTAAGAATGTGCTAAAACATCTTGAAGAAGCATCTGATTAAGTTCCTCTTGAATAGATTGATCCTCAGCAGATAAAGAAGATTCTGGAGCAACAGTACTTTGTTTTGGAACTTCAGTACTTTGTTTTGGACTAACAGGATCTTCATCAGGAACAACATCAGGTCTAATATGAACTCCATGAACAACATATTGTAAATCTTCTCCACTGTGCACTGGTTGATTTTCTTCTCTAACAGGTACATAGTTCATAGATGGAGTTAAAACCTCAAGATCAAACATCCAATCAGGACCTTTACCTTTCTCATTGTCTTGATCTTCTAAAAACTCAACATGAAGACAATCTTGAACCTTCTTAGTAACCTTGTTGTATACTCTAAAGCCCTTACTGTTAGTGCAATAACCCAATAAGTATCCTTCTTCTGACTTGCCATCAAACTTCCCAGATTATCAATAGTGTTTAAAATAGTAAGAGGGCATCCAAAAGGTTTCATAAAACGAATGTTGGGTTTATTGCCCATCAGCAATTCATAAGGTGTCTTCATCTGTGGTTTAGTGACTCTGTTAAGTACATAACAAGCAGTACTTACACTTACTGCCCAGAACTGAATAGGTAGGTGAGAATATGCTAACATTGTTCTTGCTGCTTCAATCAAAGTCCTATTCTTCCTTTCTGCAACACCATTCTGTTGTGGTGTTCTTGCAATACTAAACTCCCTTTTTATACCTTTGTTTGCACACAATTCATCCATAAGCTTGTTCTTGAATTCAGTCCCATTGTCACATCTAATACCTCTAACCTTGAGTCTCAATTGGTTTTCAAGAGCTATAATCAGTGTCTGAATAGCATTGAAAGTATCATCTTTAAAACCCAAGAAAAATACCCAACTGAATCTACTGCAATCATCTGTTACAACTAAGCAGTACTTTTTCTTGTTTAAACTTGCCACAGAAACAGGTCCAAACAAATCCATATGTAACAGCTCCAAAGGTTCTCTAATAGTTCTCTCCTCAAGCTTCTTGCAGGAAGCTTTGTGTTGTTTACCCTTCTTGCATGCCAAGCATGATTGATCATTCTTGTAAGTCTTTGAAGGTAAACCTCTAACTAGATTGCCTTTGACCAGTTTATTGATATTCTTGAAGTTAACATGGCCCAATCTTTTATGCCATTGATGTGCCTCTTCAGATGTTGCTTTAGCCACCAAACATGTGGCTCTTCCATAGGAATGTAGACTCTTCATGTCTAAACTATACACATCATTTGTCCTTGGTACTCTAAGAACTACTAATTCATCATCAACAGGCTTAAAGTCAGAGGAAAGGATAAGGCATTCTGTGTCAATGAATAACACAGGATGCTTTTTATCACAGATTTGTGATACTGACAATAAATTGAACTTTAACTCCTTTACATATCTAACATTCTCAAAATCTATAAGCCCTGCTTTGATAGTCCCTTTTCCAGTAATCTTTCCTCTATTGGGATCATTCCCAAATGCAACTCTTCCTCCACTAATCTTCCTAAAATCAGACAGGATCTCTTTGTCTCCTGTCATACTTCCAGAGCAACCACTATCCACAATAAGATGATCTTTAAGCTCCTCTTCTGGGTTGCCCTGCACATAAAGAAAAGAGTTAGAAACTTTTAGGAACCCAAGCCATTACTGACTTGTGTTCCCCTTGTGGAGTTACAAACTCAAATTCTTTGAGTATGTAATTTCCACTATCTTTCAGATGATGATCCAGAATTATCTTTTGATCTTTATCATGTGGTTTTTCAAAACTTTCTGGTTTTTCAACACAAAACTCTTTTTCTTGTAGCACAAAACATCGATTCACTTTTGGTTGAAAGTATTGTTTGTCCCTCAGCAGTACTTTCCCTCTTAACCCATTATGTTTTAACACTTGGTTCCTGTGATCTAAATCTCCTATGTGAATTGTAATACCTTCTAGGTTGATAGTGAGATCTCCTAGAATTTCTATACCAAGTATTGTGATCAGTACCTTGTTTTGTCTAAGCAGTACTTTGAGAAATCTTGGGCGAGTTAACATACTTTGGAAAGTCTGTGAGATCTTGAAGGTTTTGAAAAAGGTTTTATTTGTTGTGGGTATCTATGATCCGGTGAGAAATTTCTGTGATTGACCCTATTTGAATTATTCCAAACTGGTTTGTGCTCTCTAGGTTTCTGGTTGGAAGTCCTGTTCTTTGGAAATTTTCTAAGGTATTCTGAATGATGTTCACAATCTTTAATTAGATGAGTAGGACTAAAACATACAAAACACAGTTTCGACCCATACTTGTCAAAGTGACATCTTCTATGTCTATGCCCAAAATTATTTTGCCTTCTTGGTGAGTGATTAAACCTGTTTTGACCAAAATTATCCCAAAAGGTTTAGCAGTACTGTTTTGAAAAGGTTTTGAAGAAGGTCTGCTTGTGGAGCGATACTTTGATTTAAAGGTACTGCTTGATTTTGAACATCGTTTTCAACAGGTTCTTTGGGTTTTTCAGACTTAGATTGAGCAACTAGCTTTTTCCTAAACTCTAGACTGTCTACTCCAAAACGAGAAAAATCAGGCCTAAGGGGTTGATGAATGCCAGTGGGATGTGGAACAACATGATAATCATTAGCTTTCTTATATTCAGGAGGTGAGTCACTTATTGAACCATCATTACTAGATGTATCTACATAGTTAATGAGTTCTTCATCACTAGTGTTTATATCCTCATACTCACCTTCATCCTGATTACTAGATTGGTTTTCTTCTATCTTACTAAAATCCATTCCAAAACCTAATCCAGTTTTAAGGTAGGCTCTTTGCTGTTTTTGAACATAAGAAACATGTGACAGACCAGCTTCACCCCAAGCAGCAAACTTAGCTAACAAATCATCTCTTTCCTTAGTTAATTTCTCAATTTCAGCAATTTTACAGTTTAATTTCCATTCACTAAGCTTTAACTGATAATCCTGTTGTGCATATTTTTCAGCCCAAGCTACTTCATTAGTTTCATGTGCTAAGATTTTGGCTTCCATAGATTCTAAGGTTATTTGATAACCTGCTACCTCAGACCTAGCCTTAACACAATTATCTCTCTCAATCACATAACTGCTAAGTAATTTATGATAAAAATCATAGCAATTTGAGCATACCTCAGAGATAGGAGATTGATTTGGTGAAGTAGCCACCAATGCTAGTTGAACAGGATCATCTTCACTTTCCTTGCTCCAGTAAAATCCTCCAAAGCCATCATCAGATTCCAAAACAGTATGTTCAGGTTCTTCAGCAAAAACAGTGCTCCAATCCAATGCTTCTACTGAATCTTCAATTTCTTCTTCCACTGCTACCATGCAATAAGTTATTGGTTCATCATCAAACTCTTCACTCCAGTAAAATTCGATAACTTCTCTTGAGCAACCAAAGCCTTTGTTTCAGTAATTGGAATTTCCTTAAGCTCAAGTTTTGGCTTTTCAGATGTCCTGTTTGCTTGATACTTAGCAAACCTGCACTCCCTTGCAAAGTGACCAGTCTTTTGACAATTGAAGCATTCAATTTTAGATTTGTCAAAAGTTATGCCCTGTTTTGGTTTGAAATCAATGCTTTTGCCTGTCTTCTTCATGTACTTTTGATCCTTGCAGTGATCATAGCAACTTGCCACCTGATATCAATTTCTTCAAGTGTATCTTCTTCAATCTGTGCTAGATCTTCTTCATAAGTGACAGGTAAACTAGCTTGTTGTGCAAAGAAGGAGCACATAACTTCATCTGAGGCCATAGTGGTAGTTGGTGGGGCCTGTTGAACATATGAGGGGGTGTATAGACAGCAGTACTTTGAGAAACAGTACTTTGAGGAGAAGCAGTACTTTTAATGGAAGTACTGGCCATCTTTTCAGATGATAGAAAAGCAATACTGTGAGACTTAGAACTTGTTTGACCACTCATCTCATGCTCATACACCTTAAGTTGATGATAGAGATCATCAAAGTCCATGACATCCAAACCTTGTTGTCCTCTGATCATTGTAGCAATCACATGCCATGAAGATGGCAAACTCCTTAGAAACTTCAAATTAGCATCTTCAACTGATACTTCCGCCTTGTATAGCTCCAACATGTTGAGAAGATTCTGAAACCTATCATATGCAGCATCAAGACTCTCTCTTTCACCAACTGTGAAAGTTTCAAACTGTTGCTTTAGCAAATTTCCGTGCATCTTTTTAGAGGCTTCATTCCCTCCAAATCTGGTCTTGAGAGCAGCCCAGAGCTGCTTAGCATCTTTAGCATCATGAAATTTGAGAAGATGACCATCTGGAATGGCAGATAAGAGAATGTTGAGTGCCTTCTCTTGATTCCTTAAGGTTGCTGCTGGTAATATTGGTTTAGGTGCCTTGGGTTGTCCAGGAATATCAATGGGGTGCAGTACAACTTCATTCCCATTCACAATTACATTCCATAGAGCATGATCTGTAATGGCAATGTACTGCCTCATCTTCACGCACCAAAGATCATATTCTCCCTTCTTGATTATTGGAATTCTGAGTGAGGTGATTGAGGGTGGTGGAACAGCTTCAGTCGACATCTTGAATATTGTTGAAGTAGGGTTTCTTCCTAGTTAGAGTTTCCACACAAGCTCTGATACCACTTGTTGGATCGATATACTTTAATCAAACTATCTAAACTAGCTTGTTAAGGTTTAATAACCTCGGATAAATCCTAAGTTATTAACAAAGAAACACTGAGCAATCTTTATCAAGTACGCGGAATTTACTTAACAAAGCTAAGAAGAATAACCTTTTATTATAAACTCTAAATCTGCTTATTATGCAGATACTCTAATACAACTCTAAGATAATCGAACTTCTCTCTAAAACACTAATTAACTTGTGAATTCGTAAACTCTAAAACTCATAGACTCGTACATCTAATGCCAATCTAGGAGTCCTTTTATAGGCTTAAGAATATCCTAGTCGGTTTACAATTGATAGCCTTGTACGACAAGTAATCTAAACATAGAATACAATACTTTCCATAAACGAATAACAGTTCTTTTGTTCTTGCAGTACTTTGACTTTTAGGAGCAGTACTTTGACTTTGTCTTTAGCAGTACTTTAACTCTTTGACTTTTCCCAGTACTTTGCAGCTTACAGTACTTTCATATCTTCAGTACTTTCATGTCTTCAGCACTTTCATATCCCAACACATTCTTTTGATTAACATTTTCTAAAATGATCATCATCACTCCCTAATCAATTTGAGTAGATAAAACATTTTAAGGAAGGATGAGGTTTTCACAAGTTTGCTCCCCCTCAATATGTACCTCGAATTTTGAAAGAGTTTTGCACATATTAGAGGGAACCTGCACTTAGAGACGATTCAGTCACGTTTCAATAATTTGAGGTTTTAGAATAGATGCTCCCCCTCAACATGTGCATGGGAAATTTGAAATCGTTTGTCACTTGCGGGGAGGCAAACATGCTAATCACTTATGAAACCATCTATCGAATTATCAGTTTAAATCCAATTTAAATCACAAATTCTCCCCCGATCACAATTATCAAATCATTTGAGATTTGTGATCTCCGTAGATTTAAATTGATTTTGAATGCTTTTAAGAAGAATTGTGACTTGATTGTGAAAGCATTTTAATCTGATAAGGATTGGATTTTTGAGACTTTAAACTCCATTGATTAAACATGCATAATTATCTTTTGAAAACATAATAATAACCAATGTCTGGAACCAATTGTGTAACATTTTGTAAACCATTTAGAGTAGACCTTACTCATTTAAGTGCAAATTGTTTGAAAAGAACACTTTTTGATTTAATTAAAAAAATCATTCTCCCCCTCAATCAATGAAGAACATTTGTCTTGTTGATGACAAACGTTCGTTTTTAGAATCAGAGCATTAGGTTTGAAATATGAGATAAGACATGGTTCTGTTCTTCCTTTGAAAAGCGGGTTATTGCCTGAAATGACAATAAACCATTGTTTCTCTTTCTCCCAAAAAATTATTATTATTTTTTTATTATTTTTTTATTTTTTTTAAACATTCGAACAACATCTAAAGTCCCGTATCATTCTTTGAAAGACAGCATAAAGACCGTAGATATTATCGAATCAAGAAAAGCATGACAAAATGACAATATTTTTGAGGATTTTTCGAATTTTTCACATTTTTATGGATTTTGAAAGTTTTATAATTTTCTATTTGATTTTTTGAAGGTTTTGTAATTTTGTATTTTGCTTTTTGGATAAATATATATACAAAGATATAGATGAAGGAAAGACCTTTACTCCTCGTCTTCCTCCTGAAGACGTTTGAGTGTTTCTGGTTGAAGGCTTTTCAATCCAAGTCGTGGAAGAATAAACTCAAAACGTTCTCTTGGAAGAGCTATGGTGAAGATGTCTGCTAACTGGTATTCTGACTTCACAAAATAGAGTTCCACTACACCGTTTTCCATTTGCTCCCTGATGAAGTGATGTCGGATGTCGATGTGTTTTGCTCTTGAGTGTTGAACATTGTTGCATGAGAGAGCAATAGCACTTTTATTATCACAGTACAGAGGGGTTTTGTTGAATTCAAAGCCATAGTCAGATAATTGGGATCTCATCCAAAGGATTTGAGCACAACAAGATGACATGGCTATGTATTCAGTCTATGTAGAGGAAATAGAAGTACTCATTTGCTTCTTTGAAGACCAGCTTACAAGCTTATCACCCAAAAACTGAGCACCTCCTGATGTACTTCGACGTGTATCTTGACATCCTGCATGATCAGCATCTGCATAGGCTGTTAGTGACATACCGGTGTCCTTCGGGTACAATAGTCCCATATTGATGGTTCCTTGGAGATACCGAAAGACCCGTTTAACCGCTTCAAGGTGCTTTTTAGTAGGCTTAGCCTGATATCTAGCACACATGCACACAGCGAACAAGATGTCCGGTCTACTAGCTGTGAGGTACATCAGGGATCCAATCATACTACGATATTTCGTTTGGTCTACCAAGATCCCTGAGTGGTCCTCGTCTAGTTTAGTACGTTCAATCATGGGAGTGTCAACGGTGTCACATGATACAAATCCAAATTTCTTTAAAATCTCATTTGCATATTTAGATTGATTTATGAAAATGCCTCCGGGACTTGTGTGAAATTTGTAATCCCAAGAAAAATGACATTTGTCCCATCATAGACATTTGGAATTTGGAACCCATTTCATTAGAAAAACGATCACATTCATTGGGGTCAGTCGAGGCAAAGATAATATCATCTACATAAATTTGAACGTGAATTAAATGTTTGCCTGACTTCCAGGTGAACAATGTCGGATCAACTGCTCCTTTGTTGAATCCAGTGGATAGAAGAAACTTTGATAGTGTATCATACCATGCCCTTGGAGCTTGCTTTAAACCGTAAAGAGCCTTCTTCAAACGATAGACGTGAGTAGGATGCTCTGGATTCACAATGCCTTCAGGTTGGCTGGCGTGAGCGACTTCTTTAAGATCTCCGTTCAGAAATGCCGTCTTTACATCCATCTGATAGACTACCATGTTCTTACTGGCATCATTAGCCAAGAATATTCTGATTGCCTCGATACGAGAAACAGGAGCAAATGATTCTTCAAAGTCAATACCCTCCTCTTGACGGTATCCTTTAGCAACCAATCGAGCCTTGTTCTTTAAGACATCACCATGCTCATCAAGTTTCACTTTGAAGATCTATTTTAGAGCAATGATCATAGCACAATCTGGAGCAGGTACTAATGCCCATACATCAAGTCGATGAAACTCATGAATTTCTTCTTGCATGGAATTGAACCAGCTGTCTTCATTCATGGCGGTTTTAATGTCTTTTGGTTCGACCTTAGAGAGTACGGAGTTGAAGAAGCACCATAAGGCATTGGTTGCAAGTTTTTTCCGTGTGGATACTGGGAGAGAGGGGTTTCCAATGATGTTGTCCAATGGATGATCATGTGTCCATTTTCTAAGGTGTTGATGTGGTTGTTGTTGTGGAACTGAAGTAGCAGAGTCGATGTCTCCTGATGAAGATGGTTCTGATGATGATTCGGAGAAAAGATATTTTCAAATGGAGCATCTTCGGGAGTTGCAAAGGGCTTAACTTCATCATTGATGCCAAAAACACTTCCATGATGTACATTTGATGATTGATGATTTGTTGATGAGACAGAGTGATCAGCAGCAGGAGCTTCTTGACTTAATGAAATTGAGACTGAAGGGTTCACTTCATTTATAGGGATATGAGCAGCCTCTGTTGATGGGAGTGACATTTCATCAGCATTCGGTTCATAGTGTTCATCAAACATTGGATCAAACAATTTCTTTAAATCATCTTCTGATGGAGGTACATATGGAGTTGCTGGAGATGAGTTTGGTACAAGAGATGAACCAATGGGACTGTTTTGAAGTGCGGGTCCAGGATTGGATTGTCTAGGAGCCATTTGACCGGTCAGCTCATCAAACGTAACGTGAATTGTTTCCATGATATTTCGGGTTCTTTTGTTATAGATTCGGTAACCTTTTCTGTTTGGTGCATAGCCTACAAATACTCCAATGTCAGCTTTAGCTCTCAGTTTTCCTAAATCTTGACCATCATTAGTTGGATAACATAAAGCACCAAACACACGAAGGTATGATAGATCAGGTTTTCTATTGTGGACAAGTTCATAAGGAGTCTTTCCATGAGAAGTGTGAATTAGAGATCGATTTTGAGTGTAACAAGCAGTGGTAATAGCTTCAGCCCATAGAAACATTGGAAGCTTTGAGTAAATCAGCATTGTCCTTGCAGCTTCTACAAGAGTTCGATTTCGTCTTTCAACTACACCGTTCTGTTGAGGAGTTCGAGGGACACTTCTTTGGGGGCTGATTCCAACATTTCCATAAAATTCATTGAGTTCTTTATTAACAAACTCAGTTCCATTGTCAGTACGAACGATTCGAACTGTTTTGTTGAGTCAGATCTGAAGTTGTTTAATGAGTTTAATGATGACATCTGGAGTTTCATCCTTCGTCCTCAAAAACTTAACCCAAGTGAATCTGGAGTAGTCATCAACCACTACTAACACATATCTCTTCCCATTAATAGTTTGCACTCTCATTGGACCGCACATATCCATATGAAGGGTATGAAGAACTTCCATTACAGAGTTTGTGGGTTTTGGTTTGTGGGCATATTTCGTTCTTTTTCCTAGTTGGCAAGCTGAACAAAGATGATCTTTTTCATATTTTAATCTGGGTAAGCCTCTGACAAGATCCTTTCTGGAAAGGTTGTTTATGGTGCCGAAGTTCAGGTGATTGAGACGACGATGCCATAACCAAGACTTTGTTTTAGAAGCCTTTGATAGCAAGCAGATTGGAGAGGACTTCATCATGTCATCGATAGAGATGGTGTATAGGTTAGAACCTCGAGTACCTCTTAATAATTCTATACCATCAAGTTCTCTAACAAAGCAAGTATGTTTTCTAAAAGCCACTTCTAGATCGGAATCACAGAATTGACCAACAGAGAACAGATTGTGACCAAGACCTTCCACATAATATACCCTGGAAATCACACTTTAACCAACCACATAATCTCCATAACCCATAATTGCTCCAAAATGGTCGTTTTCGAATCTAACAGTCGTGATGAATTTGCTCACGAAGTTCATAAGCCGCGACCGGTCTCCAGTCATATGCTTGGAACAGCCTGAGTCCAAGTACCACAAAACGATTTGAACGATCTGCAGTTGAACACAGACAAGAATGGATGACTGGATAATTGGGATCCCCATGCAAGAATGGGTTCCACTTGGTTAGTAACAGTAATTGGAACACCCACATCAGAAATAGAAACATCCATATCAGAAGTAGAAGCAATGGAATCATTAGGAATAGATGCAGTGTTGGTGTCTATATTTGACCTATTCAAAGTATGTTCACTTCTCAAGGGAATAGTTCTACCAGTAGGCATCCAATTTCTAGTGGGCATTGTCTTAGAAGTTTGAGGGCAAAACTGATTATTCTTATGGCCAAAAAGTATCCAATAATAACCTATCTTTATAAATGTTCTTCCTGTGGGTTTCCACTGTTTTCTAACAATCTTTCGTCTTTGCCTTTTAGCCTTCTTTGCACGATTATTGGCATTAACAATTTTAACTGGGCATTTGACAGCATTAGACAAAGCATTCACACCATAATCATGATTAGCAACAGAATTCATACAGACATCATTACATGGTTTGCAAATAGTATCAGAATTCGAATTAATTATAGTACGCCTATGGCTAATACTAGAATCAACATGATACGTTTTATTCAACTCAAACATAAAGTTCCTAGGTTGGTCTTCTACTCTCTTCCAATGCACATTTTTAGCTTGCGAGGTCCTATCTTGCTTGGTATTGCCTGGAGGCTTTGCCCGCTTGCTTTAATGTCACTGATTACTCCTGTAGAGGGAATTATGGGAACATTAGTTGGTTGATCTACTTTTTGCATTCCTGAACTAGACGTGCAAGGGTCTGTATTACTAGAAGGCACATTGAAGTTCACTTTCTTAAAACTGGGCCTAGAATGGTTTGAATGCTTGGCACTAGGCATAGAACAAGGCATCACAACTTTGTCTTTTGCACCTAAGGGTTTTGGACATGTTGCAATTACACATTCAAGCAGCTCTTGAGATCGTTTGGCCTGGAGGCAAGCAAACCTAATTTCTCTATCAAGAGATTTATTAATGAAATCCTCTTCAACAATCTCACGGAGACATTCTAGACTATCCTTAAGGTAAGCACAATAGTCATGAAAAGCAGGTTCATTATTCCTAAGATGAGGAGGAGTGTATTTAACAGTAACAGTGTATTTGCAGTTAGAGGATGACTTTGAGACAACATTCTTGTTAAAAACAAGTAGCAGTTTCCCATTTCCCTGACTTCTCAGATTCTCAATTTCCTTTTGTAAAGACGTTATTTTTTCGTTGTTTTGGTCACGGGTGAACTTCATTGAATCATATAACTCTTTAAAGTGTCGTTTAACTTTTTCATTTTCTTCTAGAAAACTCTCGTTTTCCTTTTGTAAGGCATTAACTAAGTTTTGAAGATGAAAAGTTTGAGAGTACTGAGAATCTAAAGGAGGAGGCATTTGGGATCTGGTCACATTGTTCTTTTCACCCTTCAATTGAGATATTTGGGCTTTCAACTTTTTGATCGTGTTACAATGAGCTCGAATCTGTTCATCACGTTTACTAATTTCAAAAACTGCATCAAATTCAGGAACATCCAAGGATGTCTTGATATTTGAAGTTTTAACATTTTCTTTTAGATGTTGATATTTTAGTTGTAAATCAAAATGTTCAACTTCTAGTTTAGAAAGATGCTTTACCAAATTATCGTGATCATCCTGATCAATTTTCTCATTAAGTTTTGAATTAATCTTTTCAAGCTCAATGACACGATCATGGGAGACTTTCAGAGCAACAAATAATTCATGAAATTGAGAAGCATTAAAGGAGCAATTCGTAGCAGTGTAAAACACATCTTGGGCAATACATTCAGAAATAAGATTCTCATTCAAGGTATGCAAGTTCTTCCTCTCAATCTCATTATATTTTAGTGTTTGCTCATAGTCACTAACCTCAACTATCATTGCATCAAATTCCTTTTCCATTCCTTTAATATCTGAATCTATCCCCTTTTTAAGACTCTCAAAATGATCTTTTAGTAGTTTAAAGAAAGTCATGACCTCAGTTAGATAGCATTCTTTTGTTTGCTCAAAACCCCTTTCCCCTTCAGTTATCCCAGTGGGTGTGATCCTTTTCTTACAAGTTTTCTCAAAATCGACAAATAGTTGAAGAATAACATATTAACTGATTAAGGTCTTGCTCTTAGTGGCAATAGTTCTAGGGACTAAATGCATAGGTGTATTTGGAGGATACACAGTCGCGGCAGGCATTTTCCTAAGGGGAGAGTTTGTTTCAACAAGATTTTCAGCTTTTTGCTTATCTAAGTCCTTTTTCCAGAAAACTTGTTCAGGTGTTAACAACGTTTGAGGCTTAAATTTGTTTAAGGAAATTCAATTCTCCTTCTTGTAATCATGGGGTGTGATAGTTATTTTCTTCTCTTTACATTTAGGATCATCTAGTTTCTTGTTCATCTTTTCCCTAGTGGCTTCATCAGATTTCTTATCTTCCTCAGTGCACTCAGCGCAAATAGGTTTCTGTCTAGGTTTAAGGATTTCATTGCCATCATAAAGTACCTTATGAGCATTTCTAGCCTTTTTAATGACCTCTGGATTTGGTTCCTCAACAAGGGGAATGCTATGCTTATCGCTTAAGACTCTATGCTTAGTGATCATGTGGGCAGTCTGAATGGTGTTCCCTTGTACGTACAACTTGTTTTCAAGCTTGTTTTTCAAAGTTTTCAGATTAGAAAAATCTTTCAAAAGTTTTGATTCCTTAGCATTAAATTCTTGCTTAAGCATTTTCACATTTTCTTGAAGTTCTTGTTTTTGCTTAGCAGTTTTAGATAGCTTTTCTTGTAAGGAATTTAACTCTTGTTTTAATACTTCTTCTCTAAAATTACCTTTTTAATGATTGTACGCATTTGGTCATCCATTTCCTGCTCACGGGTGGTCAACTCAAATTTAGCACGTTGTTCATAAATAGCAACACGTTCTTTATAGGCATTCAGTTCAGAGATAACAGAATCTTCAGGGGCACATGCAGTGAATTCATCAAAGACATAGTCATTATTGACTGCAGAAGATGCATTACTTGGTACAATCTCACCTTCACTTTGCTTCACATATTGATCATATGGGACAACATTGCTATTACCCACATCATCAATATATGATTCATAAGTCTCAAGAGATTGTACTTCATTATGCATCTTTCGCTCATCAACATCATCATATAGTTTTAATACCTCTGAGATGATTTTATCTTTGGATGGTCCATCTTGTGGTGAAGGTGAGACCTTAGGAGAGACCATTGGAGAAATGCTAGCCATGAAAATGGTTTGTGCAGTGGGTTCTTCATCAACATCAGAGTCGTATGCATCACAATCAGCTACTTGAAAGGCATTATGATGATTATGGCCTATCTCCTGAATTGGTTGCTCATCCACATCTGCCTCATATGTCTTAGCATTTCCCTCAGCCAAGAACAACAACTCCTCTTCATCCAAAGCTGCACCATTATCCTGAGCTTGCACAAGCAACATCTTGTCCCTGAAGTACTCGACATTCTGAGGGCGTTTTGGTGATGTGCAGTTCCTTGCAATGTGTCCCTCACCTCCGCAGTTGTAACATTTGATTGGTTTTGCTTGACCCTGGTTTTCATTCCTTCCCCTATTCTGATTTGCAACATACCCTCTACCAGCTCCACCTCTTCCTTGTTCGTACTGCCTTTCTTGAACTGGCTGCACCATAACCTTCCCATCTCTGACAGTGGCTTGATTGTGTGGATTGGATGCAGTTCTGAGATTGTTGTTGGTGTGTGGAAGAGAGTTCATGTTTTGACTAATCAGGAGAGCCAGTTGATTAATGAAGTTTCCCACATGTGCATCAGCATCAGCTTGTTTGAACATAGGACCGGGTATGAGTTTGTGATTACCATTACCCATGGGTATAACTTGAGATTCTTTGGTGGTAATTCAAATGTTTGAGTAGAAGGAAGTTGAATCATTAGATGAACTTGTTTCTCCCTGATTGGTTTTGAACTGTTCCAGAATCCTTTTTTCAAACATAGCATGTCTCTCATTCTGGAGAAGGAAGGCATACAGTTGCTCATAGTTAGTATTCTTCAATCCTTTAGTGAGCTTCACAGAAGTGACAAACTTGTGCCATTCGGGATTCATGTTGTTCACAAATTTTGAGTTCAGCTGAATGTTCGGCATAGTCATTTTGATGTTCCTCATGTCATTCACAAGCTTATGGAATCTCACATAGTACTCATAGACACTCTCATCAGGTTTCATCTTGAAATGCTCAAATTCATCATATAGTTGTGATTCTCTATCTTCAATAGTCAACTCAGAACCTGAGAGAAGCATCTTGACATTATCCCATACAACCTTTGCTTCAGTGTTGTGATTGATAAGCTTGTAGATGTCTTTTGGAAGACCTTGCAGTATAATGTTAGAAGCCCTGATATCTGCATCGAATCTCTTCTTCTCCTTATCATCGAGCTCATCATACATCTTTGGTCTGTCCATTCCGTAAATCAATGTACCATTTTCAGCTGTATCAATTATGTCTAGAGTAGTCTCAACCCGATACGGTCCTTCATCAATCGATTTGAGAATGTTGACTCCATTTTCCTTTCCAAGACAGTACAATCTGATTCTTTGAGCCCAAGAATCGTAGTCAGTTCTATCAAGCATGGGTGGACGAGTATCTGAACCAGCTGCTTAAACATCCTCGGCAACAGTGGAGATGATTGTAGGAATGTTGGTAGACATGTTGACAGATTAAACGGGATTTTATAACTCTATGATTAAACCGGGAAATGGATTCTTTCACGGGATTTTACTAAATCAAGAGAAAACCGTATTACAGACAGAGTCAACCAAGTCGCTAAGAAAAACTGAACCAAGTCGCTAAGACACAGTCAAGTAGCTAAATAACAACTCGCTAAGCACCAAGTCGCTAGCAAAATTTTGACAGCAAGTCGCTAAGCACCAAGTCGCTAAGTTGTCAAGTCGCTAAAGAGCAACTCGCTAAGCACCAAATCGCTAAGTTGTCAAGTCGCTAAAGAGCAACTCGCTAAGCACCAAATCGCTAACACCAAGTCGCTAACAAACTTAAGTACAAGTCGCTAACTTTCACCAAGTCGCTACTCGTAGTGGAGACTCCACTAAGTGTACTTTTTGTCGGCTTGTCTCAATAGACAAGTCGCTAGCTCAACTCGCTAAGTCCTTCAACTACAACTCGCTACCAAATTACAAAGCAAGTCGCTAGCAAGAAAACTTATCCGTGGCTCAAGTCGCTACCTAGAAAATCACATAAACACCACTTTTCAATCCAAAAACAACCCAACCACGATAATTCAAGCTTACCAAATCAAAACCTAAGCACATACAATGATTCTAAACACAAAACAACACCCAAGATTCAAACTTTAACACTAGAAATGATCCAAATGATGCAAAAAACCACTAAACTTATTCAAACTCTAAAACCACCTAAAAGTCACTAGAAATCCAAAGATATGTAAGAGATGATCAAACCATGGCTCTTGATACCATTTGTAACATATTGGATTTCACAAACACACTAAACCAAAAGATCAAATAGGCGTATTATGAGTTCTAGAGAGAGAAAGTTAGCGGTTTAGGGAACTTTAGTGAGAGAAAGAAAAATCTTATTATAAGCTCCAACTCTCTACCTTGGAAGGTAGAGAGTATTTATAGTCTTACAATAAAATGCCACACAACGGGCTGTGGATCAGGCATACAGTGGGTAAAGACCCGTCCATCCTCCACGTTGTTACAAAAATAAATAATACTTAACACTAAATAACTACGACTACGAGCTTTCTAACGATTACATATACTTGAGGTGACCGACACTTTAACTACTGGATTTTCCAAATCCTAACAGAGTCACATATAATCATAGTATAAATATATGTAGATGATATTATATTCGGATCCACTTGTCAAGACATGTGTGGTGATTTCTCTAAAATCATGCATGACGAGTTCGAGATGAGTATGATGGGAGAACTTAGTTTCTTTCTTGGTCTACAAATAAAACAAGTAGAAGATGGTATCTTCTTCAATCAATCTAAATACATCAAGGAGATGTTAAAGAAATTCGGTCTAGAAGAGTCAAAACCAATTAGGACTCCAATGTCATCCGACACCAAACTTACAAAATATGAAGACAGCGAATCCGTAGATAATACTAAATATCGTGGCATGATAGGTAGTCTTCTCTACCTCACGGCAAGTAGGCCGGATATCATGTTTAGTGTTTGCTTATGTGCTAGGTTTCAAGAAGACCCTAAAACATCACACCTAGAAGCCGTAAAAAGGATATTTAGATATATTAAGGGGACAACACAATTAGGATTATGGTATCCTAAGGGAACGGGAGTAGAAACAATTGTATATGCAGATTCTGACCATGCAGGTGATTACGTTGATTGAAAAAGTACAAGTGGGGTATGTACTTTCATGGGATGTTGTTTAACATCTTGGTTTTCTAAGAAACAAACGGCACTTGCAATATCAACAACCGAAGCCGAGTACGTCTCCGTCGGCAAAGCATGCCAACAAGCACTATGGATGAAACAAGCGTTAGTTGACTACGACATTCATCTAAGCGACATGGCCATCCTATGTGACAACAAAGGTGCCATCGACTTAAGCAAGAATCCGATATTGCATTCTCGCACCAAGCATATAGAGATTCGTCATCACTTCTTAAGAGACAATGTTCAAAAGGGGAAAATCTCTATTGAGAAGGTAGCATCCGAAGACAACATAGCCGACGTTCTCACCAAACCGTTGAAGCGGGAACATTTCAACCTACTTCGTCTTGGTCTTGGTCTAATGGAACAAACGTCGTAACTTATTTGACTCTACAAGGTATGTAAACACTAGCCTTCTTCTTTCTAAGTCTAGGATCTCTATTTCACGCACAACTCACAAACAATACAGGAATTTTCAAAACCCAAGATAAGTTTTCCACTTATAGCTTTCTTATTTTTTTTTTTCAAACACATACACATTTTCAAAGAAAACCTCTTTTCAAAATGTTTTCTAAAAGGATGATACCTTCCCGTATCAATTTCACAAAAGCAATTTCTCACGTCTAGGATAAATCGCTTTTTGCATTATTAATACAAAGTAAAAACCCGTTTTCATTGCATCTCATGTCTTTTGAATGCTAAAGGGGACACATAACTAATATGTGTTTTCGGGTACATTCATTTAAGCAAAAATGAATTAGGAGCATTGATAACACAATATTACGTACTTAAGTACTAAATATGTGTTTTCGGGTTATCTCAATAGGATTTTTTTTTACCTTCAGTTATTTTCCTTTTCTTTTTAGAGGTCGAGAAAACCGCAACTCCAAATAGTTTACATATAGGCACACACTAGGCAAAAATGTTTCCAAAAGGAAAATTTGGAGCTGCCTGGATCACCAGACCCACGGATCCCAGCCTTCATGCTGGATGGATCCCTCAAGGGAAGGATCCGTGGGATCCGTGAAACAGAAGCTATTTTTACCTTCTATTTTTTCACTTTGGATGAAAAAATCCACATTTGTTTCATTTTTTGGGAGTATGCTATCGGTTGTGTCTTTTCTTTCCCTTCGCTTTACTTTATTTACTTGCTTTATCATTAGATCTATACTTTCTTGATAGGTCACAAGGTTTACCACACAAGCTTATAAGAAAGATAGAGATGCGATTGAACAAGTATCACACACACACACGCGATATGAATAATACGGTTTAGGCGTAGAGTGTTTGTGAAAAGAAAACTTGAACAACCAACCTTCAAATGAAGGTTTACATAAGGTATTTATAGGCAAGGAGCTAGGGCAACACTCCTACTCCTTCCCTTTCTCCTATGGGCTTGGGCCTAAGCTCATGGGCCTTCTACATAAGCTTAAGGCTAATAACAAACATAAAGGCCATAATAAGCTAACTATTACATATGAGTAACTAACACTTGAATAAGGTTTAGGAGTGATTCCAACAATCTCCCCCTCAAGTGTTATTACATATGAATAACAAACACTCAAGTGTTGGTGATGAAAACGGTGAAGGCGTTGATGTAATAGTAGCTTTGACGTCTTCCGACATTCTTCTTTCTTGCGAGAAGAATTGCCTTGATTTGAACAATCTCCCCGGTGTAGAGAGATAGTTTACTTTGAACGGTTAAGCTTTGACGTCATCATTAACTTTGTTCTTTGATCATTGTTCTTTGTGGTGAAAGTGATAGTATGTTGTTGTCTGCATCAAGTCTGCCTCAGGTCTGCTTCGTTGCTACAGTGTCTCCACGTCGTTCTTCAACATGCTCACACGCTCCTTTGACGTTTGGAATTCTGATGGAGTTCTTTAAGTCTTTAACTTTGTAGATTCTCTGTATTGACGAAGAATTATTCTGACTGTTGTGTTGCTTTTGGATAGAACTTCCATTAGTGATGATGTTGGCGTGAGCATGAGAAGAATCTGCACGATCATTCCGCTCCAGAGCTTCCATAAGAAGAAAACATTTAAACGGTTAGTAATAAACGGATTCCGGCACTTACAGGTTTGAACTTCGAGAGTGTTAACAGCATAGTGTGAAAACACAACTCTAGTTCTTACAAAGGCCGTTCCAGAATCGGAGTCCCACAAGTGAGATAACACGATGTACCGAAGTACACCTACGATTCAGATGAGTCGCTGAGGTACACCGAAGCATCACCTCATGACTGTAGACCGTTTGAGACCACTAAGCGCAATCCACGGGGAGTTGCCGAAGCGACCTGCTGTCAGGGCTGTTTAATGTTGACCCTGGCAGGAGTTTCCATTCATTCACTGAGGATCACAAATGTGAACCTCTCATAAATGTTCTCGACAGATTGCTAAGATCTGTGAAGGACTCGATATGAACCATTGATAACCTTATTTGTTGATCATCAAGTGATTAAATGTCAAGTGTACCTAAGAGATCTTTTGATGAATCTCGTGGCTCTAGACTCAATAGTGCGTTTTGGTTTTCCTGAGCGGAGACTAGGGAGAGGGTCTCCTTCTTCAATACCAGCAATCTCTAAGAGAAAGCCGATAGTTTACGTAGGGTTCCCAGTGAGAATGAAACAAGCTTCTGTTAAGAGAAACTTAAGTGGATAAGAAGGTTTAGTGCATGCGTCACTGGGTCCATGACGACTTTTAATCTTCAATACCGGCGTCACAAAGTGACAACCAGTAGCATATGAATTGAACCCGGTGTCTGCCCTAAGTTGAATAATCTGGAGGGCTATTTCTTTTCACCCTTTTCGTTGCATTTCTTTTTAATTCTTCAACTCCTTCTTTCTCCGATTCTCATTTTCTCCTTTTTACAATCATACCTAAGGACTTCTAAATACTAACTATTTGTGGTGTCCTGGGTTAGATCCATCCGGCTCTGGCAGATCATAGGACGGTTATTCCTAACCTTAGTCACCTTATAACTCCATGACTAACCTATGTTGCCATAAAAACCACTGATGTGAAAAATCTCTCACAGTGTATATGAATGAAAAACATTTTAGTACCACTGTTGAGATAAGATTTTGCATAAATACTCCTCCTCCACATGTGCTTAAGAGTTTTGACGGTTAAAATGCACAGTGAGGAAAGAGCGCGCACTTTTTGAATTGATTAACTCAAGATAGACATTCCCCCGCGAGACACAGTTACGTGGCATAGTTAAAAAGTTGCATTGTCAGCTTTTAGGTGACAACTGGCTCTAGTAACTACCTTGAAGGTGTAGACAATCCTCGAAAGGTCGTCAAACCCGTCAGAGTTCATGTTTATCAAGAGTTTCTCGAATGGTACATTCTACTCAGACAAGTCCTTTGCGAGACACGTTTACATCACTAGCGAACTAGCTTGAAATTATTACCCGTCCAGGACAAGTCTTTTCGAGTTACTAACAGTTAAGCATCGTCAATTCGTTTGTTAAGTCTGAAGCACACAGATTCATTTGCATTTTACACAACATATTTCTTATCACACATTTTCTCCCCCTCAAAAATGGCATATATGATGTTATTTTTGAAAAGTTGAGAATAAATATGACCATTTTGAGTGTTGCGGGAAGAATGACCACTGTGAACAATTTTTGAACAAAGTTTTAATTCAAGTACTCCCCTTCAACAAGTGATATAAACGGTTGAGGTTTTGAAAATCATAAGGGAAAGTACTTGTTCTTTTGAGCAAAACCTTGAAAAATGAAAGGTTTGATAGGTTTTACTCAAAAGTAAGAAGCTTTCGCTCCTTTTCTAAGGATTGTGGCACTGAGGCGTACCACATGGTCCTTTATTTACAAGTACGGGGTTGTACACTGTAATGTGTGCACAAGCCATTTATATCATTAATCAAACATCCAAAATTATATGAGGAAAACAATTCAAGGGGTACCAGGAAGTGCAGTGATGTTCCCAGGAGTGTGTACAGGGCGTTGAAAGCCGGTTATGTTTCTCCTTGGTCGACCACCGACATAACTCTCCAATCTTCTGAACTAATCCCTTCGAAACAACCGTTCATCAATCATTGTGATGATCCGTCTCACATCCCTCCTTTCCTGAGAATTCCAGCGCTTAGGAGACCCAATTTTCTGGCGTATATCCTTCAACCTGTATGCCAATCCATCCCTAACCAGCTTCAAAGTATGATCCCCGAACTTGTGAAGTTCGCTACACGCCATTAAGCAGTTTCTTTGAAGTTCACTACGGTAAATGTCACACCCCCAATTTACCTGTTTTGCAGCGGAATGGAATTCCTGGGGATTGACTGTCATAGCATCACAATCGCAGTTATATTGAACGACCTAAAGTGTCGTTTGGAAAACACATCGTTTGATTTAATAAAACAATCAGAGTTTACAAAATGTAGGTCCCAAATGAAAATCAACTTGTGCGGAAATAAGTTTGTTACAATTCAAACGATGTTTTAAAGTACGTAAAACCCAAGTGAGACGCGTCGTCATCGCGACTCCATGATGTGTCCAAATGCATGCCATGAAGTGAATGCCTTAGATACCTGAGATAAAACATGCTAAAAAGTGTCAACACAAATGTTGAGTGAGTTCATAGGGTTTGTGTTGAAATGTAAAGCCTTTCAAAATCGTTTATGCAGCAAAGGCATTGTAAATCCACTCAGTTCCAAGTTCCGCCCATACAAAACTTGCAACCTGTGTGTTCACAACCCACTGCCAAAATATGTATAATTTATGTTCAAACACATGATGTCAAATGAATTCACAATAGTACCTAACTCGACGTAGAACAATAGCACTTAATCAATAGGACTAGACTCAATGTATCAGTAGTCAACTGATTTAGAACATTATACGACGTAGAACTATAGCACATAATCAATAGTACATGACTCAATGTATCAGTAGTCAACTGATATAGTACTTTATTCGACGATGTATCAGTAGTCAACTGATTTAGAACGTTATACGACGTAGAACTATAGCACGCAAACAAGAACAATTGATATAGTATAACATTTGATTTAGAAACGATGGTGATCATGATAGAAGTTATCCTTAAAAATATAAAGTACTTGTGAAAAATAATTGAGCATGTATCTCCCCCAAAATAGTACAAAACAATTGAAAGTGGGGCCATGAAAACTCACTTGATAAATTGGTATGATGACAAGAGTGAGTACACCGAGATGTAGTGTGATACTTTAACCTTGACCTATTATGAATGATATGATACGTAATGAGTTATGATGTAATGTTATGCATGCATTTCGTATGTTATTTATACCATTTGTGAGTTTTGAAAATAATACTTATCGTTGAAAAATACTCTTTTGACGTCTTGACCATTCTTAAATCACTTTGCAAGTATTTACGTCAAAATGTCATCCTACAATAGTTTCGTAATGATTTATTGTGAAATTTTCACTTTTCGTCGTAAAACAATGTCGTCGGAAATTTCTTGAAAGTGACAAAAATGGCTTCGAAAAACTAGTCGTAAAATAGTGTACGTCGCACGTTAGGAAACGAACTCGACGGTTTTGGAAAGTTTGTATCGAAATCTAAAAGTTTCAGTTCAGGAGTTTTCGACATAAAGGTCTCGAACATAAAGATAATAAAGGTTAAAGATGGTGATTTTGTCGAATTGTGGTTCAAAAGTGAGTTTCGGCAAAGTTTAAGCAACCGTAAATAATTTAATACAACTCCGCTATACAAACGGTTGGTCGTTTTGAAAAATATGCTCGATGATATCAATTTTATTAGAAGACATTTCGTTCCAAAAAGTTCTAAATCATAGATAAAAACAGCCTCCAACATGGTCGTTTTAGTTACTGTAACACTTGTCTCGTAAAAATAATATAGTTTTTCAGAAAATAATAGTTACGGCAATTTTATGAAAACGTGCATATCTTTGTCGTTTCAAATCCGTTTTCTACGTATAATACGTCCTTAGCTTCGTATCAAAGTATACTAATATATTTTTGATAAGTCGAAATAATTTGTAAAGCTTAGGACTCGTTTTTTACTCGAATAAAGTAAAAATAGTATGCTGAAATTTTCTGAAAATGTATATTTCGTCGTCAAACTTGAAAAATTCATAACTTCTTCGTTATAACTCCGTTTTAATCCGTTCAAGCGGCCACGGATTCGTTTTAAAGTATATTTTCTAAATATCAAGGCCAAAAATTCGTGCCTACTGTCGGATTTTCCAGAAAAACAAAATAAGGACAGAACACTTTTTATACTTATCGAAAATAGGTTTTCTCGTACTAAACCTATTCCAATCCCTTCAAATCAACTCCAAAGCTAATCTAATCCTACCATACACCTTCTTAGGGTGTCATGGGTTCCTAAACATCATCAAGACCAAAATATACCAAGGGAATAATTATAGGATGACTTTATATATATATAACTCTAAAAATCATGTAAAAATGGTATAAATAACACAAGTCTTGCATGTTTGCTCCAAATATGAAGAAATAAATATGAAATGAAGATGAAATATGTAAAATGATAGTAATATGCTTACAAGTAAACTTGATGAGGTGCAAAGAACAAAGGTTAGCCTAAACACTCTAGGTTTTTATTTCAAAACCTTATTAAGAGTATTATCTAGATTGTTATTACTTGAACTTGAGAAAAATTTTGTGATCCCTTGTAGCTCTTGATGTAGAACCGGTTATGAAGAGAGGAAACAAGAGAGAAAATGTTTTTGCTAACTCTTGTGAATAATGAGATGAATGAAATAATTGAATCATGTAAGACTTTATGTAGTGTATCATTCAATACAATCAAGAAAACCATACTCAACATTAAATGTCACCCTCCCCTTGGTCGGCCAAGGGGGAGGGATTTGATAATATATATATATATATATATATATATTTTTAAATATACTTGTATAAATACTTGTGTAATTATTGAGAGAAAAATGTAAGTAAATGTATGTAGTTAATAATACTTGTAAGGTAAATGATAACTTTTAGGTAAAAAGATTTTTAATAGATCAAAGTAGAATGTAATGAGATCATAAAAATTGTAAAAATACATTCCTTGTAATATTTGAGTGATATAATGATTATCGTATAGTTTTTAAGAAAAACGTCGTAATAATATAAATTCAACGATTTATATACAAAATAAATTTAAAACACTAGGTAAACTAAAAATATAGTTTTATAAACTAAACATAAGTATAAAATATATCGGGATCATTTTTAGAAGTATCGGATTAAATGTTCAAAATAATAACTCACGCGATAACGTTTATTTAATATAAAATTTACGCGTTTATTGTGAAATGTAAAGTCATGAATGAGCTAATATGATGCAATTGATGTTAATGAAATGTAGACTAAACTTAGTCCATATGAAATGTTCGTGATGATATGATCATGAATTCGCCGCTAAACCATTAAGGTTACGCGAATTTGGAACACGTAAACCTAGTTTACGATAAATGATGAAATTGTGAAACGTGAATTGTTTTGAGAAATGACCTGAAAGTACGAGTTGTCACATTCGCCCAACCAAAAAGGAATTCAGTCCCTGAATTCAGTTCGTGTTAGTCTCTCAGGGTTAGGTTTGATGAGGCAAGCCTTCCCATTCTCGAGCAAAACCCTCAAAAGACTTTTTGGTAACCGATTTTTACTTAATCTCACAACTCATCAAACAAGAACTGTCATGAGATTAGGCTAAATCGGTTCGAGCAACGGGTCTTTTGAAAATTTGGCTTGGTCATAGAATTGCTTACACATATAAGCCTACTACTCCCTTCATTGCATGATTCTTCCTGAATTAGACATAGGTGATTAGGCTATGTATAATTTAGGAGTAACTATGCAATGCTTGGACTAATCGACTCATATGATGTTTGGTGTTAAGTCAACTGGTGTAAAAATTTTTTTGATAGGGAATGACAGGGCATTCTCCACGTTAGAGTATAAGGAAAGGATAATGGGATGGGTATTTAAGGGCATCCATGTGACAATCGTTTTGAAATGAAAGTAAATAACTCGAAAAATGTACGTATAAATCGCATGCAAAGTGAACATGCACTTGTGATGAAATGATGAGATGCTATGATGATGTAGTTATAGTCTAGGGTCAATGATGCAACCTAGTTCTCTATAACCGAAGCTCTGATGCCAATCTGTCACACCCCCAATTTACCTGTTTTGCAGCGGAATGGAATTTCTGGGGATTGACTGTCATAGCATCACAATCGCAGTTATATTGAACGACCTAAAGTGTCGTTTGGAAAACACATCGTTTGATTTAATAAAACAATCAGAGTTTACAAAATGTAGGTCCCAAATGAAAATCAACTTGTGCGGAAATAAGTTTGTTACAATTCAAACGATGTTTTAAAGTACGTAAAACCCAAGTGAGACGCGTCGTCATCGCGACTCCATGATGTGTCCAAATGCATGCCATGAAGTGAATGCCTTAGATACCTGAGATAAAACATGCTAAAAAGTGTCAACACAAAGGTTGAGTGAGTTCATAGAGTTTGTGTTGAAATGTAAAGCCTTTCAAAATCGTTTATGCAGCAAAGGCATTGTAAATCCACTCAGTTCCAAGTTCCGCCCATACAAAACTTGCAACCTGTGTGTTCACAACCCACTGCCAAAATATGTATAATTTATGTTCAAACACATGATGTCAAATGAATTCACAATAGTACCTAACTCGACGTAGAACAATAGCACTTAATCAATAGGACTAGACTCAATGTATCAGTAGTCAACTGATTTAGAACATTATACGACGTAGAACTATAGCACGCAAACAAGAACAATTGATATAGTATAACATTTGATTTAGAAACGATGGTGATCATGATAGAAGTTATCCTTAAAAATATAAAGTACTTGTGAAAATAATTGAGCATGTATCTCCCCCAAAATAGTACAAAACAATTGAAAGTGGGGCCATGAAAACTCACTTGATAAATTGGTATGATGACAAGAGTGAGTACACCGAGATGTAGTGTGATACTTTAACCTTGACCTATTATGAATGATATGATACGTAATGAGTTATGATGTAATGTTATGCATGCATTTCGTATGTTATTTATACCATTTGTGAGTTTTGAAAATAATACTTATCGTTGAAAAATACTCTTTTGACGTCTTGACCATTCTTAAATCACTTTGCAAGTATTTACGTCAAAATGTCATCCTACAATAGTTTCGTAATGATTTATTGTGAAATTTTCACTTTTCGTCGTAAAACAATGTCGTCGGAAATTTCTTGAAAGTGACAAAAATGGCTTCGAAAAACTAGTCGTAAAATGGTGTACGTCGCACGTTAGGAAACGAACTCGACGGTTTTGGAAAGTTTGTATCGAAATCTAAAAGTTTCAGTTCAGGAGTTTTCGACATAAAGGTCTCGAACATAAAGATAATAAAGGTTAAAGATGGTGATTTTGTCGAATTGTGGTTCAAAAGTGAGTTTCGGCAAAGTTTAAGCAACCGTAAATAATTTAATACAACTCCGCTATACAAACGGTTGGTCGTTTTGAAAAATATGCTCGATGATCTCAATTTTATTAGAAGACATTTCGTTCCAAAAAGTTCTAAATCATAGATAAAAACAGCCTCCAACATGGTCGTTTTAGTTACTGTAACACTTGTCTCGTAAAAATAATATAGTTTTTCAGAAAATAATAGTTACGGCAATTTTATGAAAACGTGCATATCTTTGTCGTTTCAAATCCGTTTTCTACGTATTATACGTCCTTAGCTTCGTATCAAAGTATACTAATATATTTTTGATAAGTCGAAATAATTTGTAAAGCTTAGGACTCGTTTTTGACTCGAATAAAGTAAAAATAGTATGCTGAAATTTTCTGAAAATGTATATTTCGTCGTCAAACTTGAAAAATTCATAACTTCTTCGTTATAACTCCGTTTTAATCCGTTCAAGCGGCCACGGATTCGTTTTAAAGTATATTTTCTAAATATCAAGGCCAAAAATTCGTGCCTACTGTCGGATTTTCCAGAAAAACAAAATAAGGACAGAACACTTTTATATACTTATCGAAAATAGTTTTTCTCGTACTAAACCTATTCCAATCCCTTCAAATCAACTCCAAAGCTAATCTAATCCTACCATACACCTTCTTAGGGTGTCATGGGTTCCTAAACATCATCAAGACCAAAATATACCAAGGGAATAATTATAGGATGACTTTATATATATATAACTCTAAAAATCATGTAAAAATGGTATAAATAACACAAGTCTTGCATGTTTGCTCCAAATATGAAGAAATAAATATGAAATGAAGATGAAATATGTAAAATGATAGTAATATGCTTACAAGTAAACTTGATGAGGTGCAAAGAACAAAGGTTAGCCTAAACACTCTAGGTTTTTATTTCAAAACCTTATTAAGAGTATTATCTAGATTGTTATTACTTGAACTTGAGAAAAATTTTGTGATCCCTTGTAGCTCTTGATGTAGAACCGGTTATGAAGAGAGGAAACAAGAGAGAAAATGTTTTTGCTAACTCTTGTGAATAATGAGATGAATGAAATAATTGAATCATGTAAGACTTTATGTAGTGTATCATTCAATACAATCAAGAAAACCATACTCAACATTAAATGTCACCCTCCCCTTGGTCGGCCAAGGGGGAGGGATTTGATAATATATATATATATATTTTTTTAAATATACTTGTATAAATACTTGTGTAATTATTGAGAGAAAAATGTAAGTAAATGTATGTAGTTAATAATACTTGTAAGGTAAATGATAACTTTTAGGTAAAAAGATTTTTAATAGATCAAAGTAGAATGTAATGAGATCATAAAAATTGTAAAAATACATTCCTTGTAATATTTGAGTGATATAATGATTATCGTATAGTTTTTAAGAAAAACGTCGTAATAATATAAATTCAACGATTTATATACAAAATAAATTTAAAACACTAGGTAAACTAAAAATATAGTTTTATAAACTAAACATAAGTATAAAATATATCGGGATCATTTTTAGAAGTATCGGATTAAATGTTCAAAATAATAACTCACGCGATAACGTTTATTTAATATAAAATTTACGCGTTTATTGTGAAATGTAAAGTCATGAATGAGCTAATATGATGCAATTGATGTTAATGAAATGTAGACTAAACTTAGTCCATATGAAATGTTCGTGATGATATGATCATGAATTCGCCGCTAAACCATTAAGGTTACGCGAATTTGGAACACGTAAACCTAGTTTACGATAAATGATGAAATTGTGAAACGTGAATTGTTTTGAGAAATGACCTGAAAGTACGAGTTGTCACATTCGCCCAACCAAAAAGGAATTCAGTCCCTGAATTCAGTTCGTGTTGGTCTCTCGGGTTAAGGTTTGATGAGGCAAGCCTTCCCATTCTCGAGCAAAACCCTCAAAAGACTTTTTGGTAACCGATTTTTACTTAATCTCACAACTCATCAAACAAGAACTGTCATGAGATTAGGCTAAATCGGTTCGAGTAACGGGTCTTTTGAAAATTTGGCTCGGTCATAGAATTGCTTACACATATAAGCCTACTACTCCCTTCATTGCATGATTCTTCCTGAATTAGACATAGGTGATCAGGCTATGTATAATTTAGGAGTAACTATGCAATGCTTGGACTAATCGACTCATATGATGTTTGGTGTTAAGTCAACTGGTGTAAAAAAATTTTGATAGGGAATGACAGGGCATTCTCCACGTTAGAGTATAAGGAAAGGATAATGGGATGGGTATTTAAGGGCATCCATGTGACAATCGATATGAAATGAAAGTAAATAACTCGAAAAATGTACGTATAAATCGCATGCAAAGTGAACATGCACTTGTGATGAAATGATGAGATGCTATGATGATGTAGTTATAGTCTAGGGTCAATGATGCAACCTAGTTCTCTATAACCGAAGCTCTGATGCCAATCTGTCACACCCCTAATTTACCTGTTTTGCAGCGGAATGGAATTCCTGGGGATTGACTGTCATAGCATCACAATCGCAGTTATATTGAACGACCTAAAGTGTCGTTTGGAAAACACATCGTTTGATTTAATAAAACAATCAGAGTTTACAAAATGTAGGTCCCAAATGAAAATCAACTTGTGCGGAAATAAGTTTGTTACAATTCAAACGATGTTTTAAAGTACGTAAAACCCAAGTGAGACGCGTCGTCATCGCGACTCCATGATGTGTCCAAATGCATGCCATGAAGTGAATGCCTTAGATACCTGAGATAAAACATGCTAAAAAGTGTCAACACAAAGGTTGAGTGAGTTCATAGGGTTTGTGTTGAAATGTAAAGCCTTTCAAAATCGTTTATGCAGCAAAGGCATTGTAAATCCACTCAGTTCCAAGTTCCGCCCATACAAAACTTGCAACCTGTGTGTTCACAACCCACTGCCAAAATATGTATAATTTATGTTCAAACACATGATGTCAAATGAATTCACAATAGTACCTAACTCGACGTAGAACAATAGCACTTAATCAATAGGACTAGACTCAATGTATCAGTAGTCAACTGATTTAGAACATTATACGACGTAGAACTATAGCACATAATCAATAGTACATGACTCAATGTATCAGTAGTCAACTGATATAGTACTTTATTCGACGATGTATCAGTAGTCAACTGATTTAGAACGTTATACGACGTAGAACTATAGCACGCAAACAAGAACAATTGATATAGTATAACATTTGATTTAGAAACGATGGTGATCATGATAGAAGTTATCCTTAAAAATATAAAGTACTTGTGAAAATAATTGAGCATGTATCTCCCCCAAAATAGTACAAAACAATTGAAAGTGGGGCCATGAAAACTCACTTGATAAATTGGTATGATGACAAGAGTGAGTACACCGAGATGTAGTGTGATACTTTAACCTTGACCTATTATGAATGATATGATACGTAATGAGTTATGATGTAATGTTATGCATGCATTTCGTATGTTATTTATACCATTTGTGAGTTTTGAAAATAATACTTATCGTTGAAAAATACTCTTTTGACGTCTTGACCATTCTTAAATCACTTTACAAGTATTTACGTCAAAATGTCATCCTACAATAGTTTCGTAATGATTTATTGTGAAATTTTCACTTTTCGTCGTAAAACAATGTCGTCGGAAATTTCTTGAAAGTGACAAAAATGGCTTCGAAAAACTAGTCGTAAAATGGTGTACGTCGCACGTTAGGAAACGAACTCGACGGTTTTGGAAAGTTTGTATCGAAATCTAAAAGTTTCAGTTCAGGAGTTTTCGACATAAAGGTCTCGAACATAAAGATAATAAAGGTTAAAGATGGTGATTTTGTCGAATTGTGGTTCAAAAAGTGAGTTTCGGCAAAGTTTAAGCAACCGTAAATAATTTAATACAACTCCGCTATACAAACGGTTGGTCGTTTTGAAAAATATGCTCGATGATCTCAATTTTATTAGAAGACATTTCGTTCCAAAAAGTTCTAAATCATAGATAAAAACAGCCTCCAACATGGTCGTTTTAGTTACTGTAACACTTGTCTCGTAAAAATAATATAGTTTTTCAGAAAATAATAGTTACGGCAATTTTATGAAAACGTGCATATCTTTGTCGTTTCAAATCCGTTTTCTACGTATAATACGTCCTTAGCTTCGTATCAAAGTATACTAATATATTTTTGATAAGTCGAAATAATTTGTAAAGCTTAGGACTCGTTTTTGACTCGAATAAAGTAAAAATAGTATGCTGAAATTTTCTGAAAATGTATATTTCGTCGTCAAACTTGAAAAATTCATAACTTCTTCGTTATAACTCCGTTTTAATCCGTTCAAGCGGCCACGGATTCGTTTTAAAGTATATTTTCTAAATATCAAGGCCAAAAATTCGTGCCTACTGTCGGATTTTCCAGAAAAACAAAATAAGGACAGAACACTTTTTATACTTATCGAAAATAGGTTTTCTCGTACTAAACCTATTCCAATCCCTTCAAATCAACTCCAAAGCTAATCTAATCCTACCATACACCTTCTTAGGGTGTCATGGGTTCCTAAACATCATCAAGACCAAAATATACCAAGGGAATAATTATAGGATGACTTTATATATATATAACTCTAAAAATCATGTAAAAATGGTATAAATAACACAAGTCTTGCATGTTTGCTCCAAATATGAAGAAATAAATATGAAATGAAGATGAAATATGTAAAATGATAGTAATATGCTTACAAGTAAACTTGATGAGGTGCAAAGAACAAAGGTTAGCCTAAACACTCTAGGTTTTTATTTCAAAACCTTATTAAGAGTATTATCTAGATTGTTATTACTTGAACTTGAGAAAAATTTTGTGATCCCTTGTAGCTCTTGATGTAGAACCGGTTATGAAGAGAGGAAACAAGAGAGAAAATGTTTTTGCTAACTCTTGTGAATAATGAGATGAATGAAATAATTGAATCATGTAAGACTTTATGTAGTGTATCATTCAATACAATCAAGAAAACCATACTCAACATTAAATGTCACCCTCCCCTTGGTCGGCCAAGGGGGAGGGATTTGATAATATATATATATATATATATTTTTTTAAATATACTTGTATAAATACTTGTGTAATTATTGAGAGAAAAATGTAAGTAAATGTATGTAGTTAATAATACTTGTAAGGTAAATGATAACTTTTAGGTAAAAAGATTTTTAATAGATCAAAGTAGAATGTAATGAGATCATAAAAATTGTAAAAATACATTCCTTGTAATATTTGAGTGATATAATGATTATCGTATAGTTTTTAAGAAAAAACGTCGTAATAATATAAATTCAACGATTTATATACAAAATAAATTTAAAACACTAGGTAAACTAAAAATATAGTTTTATAAACTAAACATAAGTATAAAATATATCGGGATCATTTTTAGAAGTATCGGATTAAATGTTCAAAATAATAACTCACGCGATAACGTTTATTTAATATAAAATTTACGCGTTTATTGTGAAATGTAAAGTCATGAATGAGCTAATATGATGCAATTGATGTTAATGAAATGTAGACTAAACTTAGTCCATATGAAATGTTCGTGATGATATGATCATGAATTCGCCGCTAAACCATTAAGGTTACGCGAATTTGGAACACGTAAACCTAGTTTACGATAAATGATGAAATTGTGAAACGTGAATTGTTTTGAGAAATGACCTGAAAGTACGAGTTGTCACAGTAAACAAAGCCGAAAGGTTTGCTGATGAGTGTATATTGAGATAGCTGGTTGATATCGGGAAGATCAAGCTTTGGAGGTGTGAAGTTGACACGCGTCTGATAAGATTCAACAGCCAGCTGGAGATCTTCTACACGTTCCTTGATGACAATGCGTCTTATGAAGATGAGAAGTGACTTGATAAATTCGCGTTGTACTGCAGTTGAGAATTGTCTCATGCGACCCTGTACCTTGGCAAGGTACATGTCTTCGATGTCATTGAGAGACAAATTCTCAAAGTCAGCCTCAGAGAAAGCATAGTCCCGTTCATCTTGTCGTTTGACTACGATCTTCTTTAGGAATGTGTAGTCCCACTTAGACGAAAGGTCAACGTGTATGATGGCAACGATATCTTTAGAACTATGCACAGCATGTTGAGACTTCTGAACCTGACAGCTTCTATAGTAGATTCGTCGGCGTTCTGGCCTGTGATGAATCCCATACAATGCATCTCGGGCGTATGCCTCCACTGTGTTGGAGAACAAGTGATTGGCACGTTCCTCAATGGCTATGCAGTTTGAGTAGACAGCTGCTGGGAATGGAAGTGTCAACGATGTAGCATATTTTCTTGAATCATCGTCAACGTGTAGAAGAAAATCCAGGTCTTTGTTGAAGAAGTATCTGAAAGGAATCCTTGGTTCAACTGTTTGTCCAAGTGTTGGTAGAGGTTTGGTCCAATCGGTGTAGTATGGAGGGTTGTCCCTTTGTGTGAAGTCAATGTTTGCTTCCTGGTTGAGCCAATCCATTTTGTTCTCGAGCAATGTTTTCAAGGTGATATTCGACCTCGAGGGCACTTTCAGAGCTGTCTTTTAGAAGTTGAAACGCTTCATTCTTGATTCGCTTCAGCTCAGATTTCGTCATTTTCTTCACATGGAACTTTTCTTGCAGAATTTTTGCATGCTCCAATGTAGAACCGTCTACCAAATTCTGACCTTCTTCAGGGTAGGGAGTGTTGTTAACAAGATTAGCAAACCATTCAAATTCCTCTGTTTTATCGTCATCTAGCCATGATACGACGTCAGTCTTAGGCGTCTTCTGCTTCTTCTTTTTCGAAGGCCTAGATGATGATGCTGGTTTCTGAACTTGTTTGGGAGAGGTGGGTTGTTGTTGGGGCTCAAGGACCTCTTCATCGTCACCACCCGTATACACAAAGTGATCATCGGTTTTCTGAGTCAGGGGTGGTAACTCAGAATCGTCCTGAGGTTTTTCAGTAGAAGAACGAGGAGGAGATTTTTGTTGAACAGGAGGCCGTTGTGGAGGAGGTTGCATCAAAGAAGATTCACCAGACTGCTTCTGACGTTTAGGTGCAGAGTCTTTATCCTTATCCTTGTCTTCATCGTCTCTAGGACGTTTAGACTTTTCAGCTTCAAATCTACAAGCTTTTTGAAGTTGGTAGTCCAGCAATGCTTGAAACAGCTTTCCTTCATCAGAAGTAAATGTCCCAGATCGTGCAGACATTTGTGTGACAAGCTTGGCCACCAATTCATTATCCGAGAAAACTACCGGATCGGTTGGATTGATTGTGACGGTTAAGGGCGTTGATCGAATAGTTTGCTTGGCGATCTGCATAAGATTTGGATAAAGTTGTTTGGTGAACAACTCCTTTGTGACTTTAGGAACGTACTCCCGAAGGTACTTTTTCGTGTAGCCTTCGATCATTTCGTTCAGTTCCTCTTGACGGTGATTTTTCATGAATTTCTGAACAAACTTCCTTTCTCCTTTTATCTTTTCATGCTCGTCATACATATGCTGTATGTGATCAGCAAAGAAATTTAGCTTTTTGTTGAGCACGTTTTTCTTTCCGACTTGTTTGACAGCTTTGGTAATCCGTTCATGAGCTTGAGAAATCCAAGATTTAGATGGTTTCTTCACGGATTTGGATGATGATTTGGTTGACTTCTTTGATGGTGGTGGCGAGGAGTGAGAAGACGAATCCGATGATGAAGAGATATGAGGAGACTCTGGATCCTTCGGAGGTTCAGAGGTTTCTTCCTTTGATCGCGCAGGACTATCTAGAAGAAACGTATCATAATCAACATCTTGATCTTTTTCGGACTTCTCAGTTTCCGGTTCCTCAAACTCATATTCGATAGTATCCTCCACAAGCTTTTGTTGTTGCATAAGAGTGGTGGCACCAGCGCCCTTATCGGGTTGATTAACCGCATCAGGAGAAGGTTCAGAGTGGGCAGCACCACTTGATCCTCCGGGACCACCCATTTGGTCTTTAGCAAATTCTTCAGCTTTTTGAAGGTGTCTAACGATATTAAACTTCTTCCTGTATGATATATCCAGTTGCTCTTCTTCTTCATCTGAGCTTTCATCATACGGTACAAGTACATGAGTCTTTCCTTTTCCTTTGTCAGCTGGTGGACTTGGATGTTTAACTGCTGAAGGAGGTGTTACGGTTGCAGATTCAGAGTATGTAATCTCTTCATCTGTGTTAGTACCTTCAGAGCTTTCGTCCACAAGCTTTCTTTGCAGTTCAGGTGTGGGAATAGGTTCAGCTTCCTTTACCGGAACAATCCTTTTACGAGGAGGATTCCTTTTGGGAAGCTTCCTATAAATATCTGAACTTGTAACACTTCCAGACTGCCTCTTCGGTCCTCCGAGTAGGTGTACCCGAAGATTTTTCATCAAGATGACCAACTTTGCCTTCTTTTACGGCTAACCGATACCTTTTATATGTTTCAAGCTTTTTGATTTCGTTGGTTAGAAGGTGATCGTGTAAACCGAACCCTGTTTCTTTGTTGACGATTCTTTGATTCTGACAGATAGTATGGGTTCAGTCAATATGTCGTGATTATCCGGGTCATTGAGCCTCATGGGGATGTCAGGATGAAGTCCAAGTGCTCTCTGGATCAACAGTTTGGTGTATCCGACATAGGGAATCTTGGAGCCAAGCTTCTTGTGAAATACCATCATGTCCTCCCATATCAGTGCTTCGATTTCAATGTCCTTCTTGTTGATCAACGACCAGAAAATTTGCAGTTCCATGAGCTTGGGATGCTCATAGCCACTGTCACGACCGGAGACCGATTTGGTGATGATCATGTAGAGTGTTCTCCATGGTTGAGGAATATTCTTCAGCTCTACGTGAGAGTGCTTAGTAATGATTCCTGAAGCTTCATCATAACCAATATCTATCAAGAATTTCAGGACTGTCTCTTCAGGAGGGGTAGCAAAGAAGTCGGTTGGAGCGATGTCAGGAATGATGAGAACAGCCCGTAGGTCAGCAGGAGTGATAGTGACTTGTTTGTGATTAAGTGTCACATTCACTGCACTTTGACCAGTGATCCTCTGCATAGAATCCCAGAATTGTTGAATGTAGACCTCTGGAACTGTGGCAGAGTGTGAGAGCATGTTCTGGTAGGGATGATTCCTGAGAATATCCATAGCAATCAAGCAGGAAGATTCTGAGCAAGTGAGGGTATCAAAGTCAACCCTAAGGTTGTTCTTTCCAATCTTTCTCGGATAACCGTTTGGGAAGATATCAGCAATGGTGAGAATCTCAGGTGCATCCACATTCATTTTTTCAGCCATGTCGTGATCTGAAATAACATTAGCCAAAAGAACCAACATATCGAAAGACATAGTGTTAGTCAACAGAAGGTCTTATTATCTAGTTATTGAATGTACAGTGTCAATGATTGTTACGAGTCCTAAGTCACTTGTTTGTCCAATGGTCTAATGACGTTGTGAAATGTTTCGTGAGTTAGTTAACTTTAAGTTTAAAAGTTTATGTTATCACTTATGGTTCACGACACATTAAACGTTTAGGTTTATTAGTGACATTATTGGATTCGTGACGATATGATTAGTTTATTTACAAGTTTGTACGCGTAACAATTCATTATGAAGGTCAATCCAGGCTTAAGCATAGTTTTGGCAAAGTTAAGCGTAAGCAGTGATGATATACGCGTAGACGAAAGCTTATGCCTAGGATCCTAACTTACGCGTAAGAAATGTTACGCGTAAGAAAAGGGGACCTTATGCGTAGGGCTTACGCGTAGGCGTATATATATACCTTACGCGTAAGGCTTACTCGTAAGAGTAGACCTTATGCGTAGAGGTCACTGTTTACGCATATCCTTCACAGGATACGCATAGTCCCATTGTAGAACCTTACGCGTAATAGTTATGCGTAGGATTGTTACGCATAACTTGACTACGCGTAGGGTAATCCTTATGCTTAGAGTTGCAAATGACCTTGATTCTGAATATTTAAGCTTAGAAAAGCCTGAAATAAATTCATCAAATCATCAAAATTAACACAAGCATTCATTATATCAACAAGTTATGGCATGAACATTCATAACACAGTTACGCGTAGAAAGTCATACGCGTAGGTCAAAACCCTAAGGGTTAAGATTTACGCGTATAATTTCTAGCCATGGGATTTGCACCAAATAAATTCTGGTAGTTCTAAGATGTGTTGAGAGTCTATAACATCTAACTCGTTGTGAATCAAATTTACCCAAAGTTATGAACTTTAAACCCTAACTTCAAATTGACAAACAATTAGTGTTTCTGGGTGGTTAACAACCATGGAAATCATCAATTCAACCTTATATGACCATAACCCAACAATCTTTTAGACCAAAACACTTCACATTTGGAAAAACCCAATTCGACTCATAAACCCTAATTTTCAAAAATCATTAATAAGTGTTTCTGGGTAGGTTTTGATGGTTAAAATGATATTCTTGATGTATTTGGAACATTTTGACACCTTCCTTTTAACCAAAAAATACACACACAATGATTGTGTGTTCATACGCTTATGCGTAGAACACCCAATCACGCGTAAAACAATTTTTAGCCGTTGGATTTGTATGAAATTAAAAACCTTGGCTTAAAAACATGTTTAGATCGTTAAAACACTTACAAAATGATGATCAAATCAACGGATAACTTGAATGAATCTTAGGCGTAGATGTATATGGTTGAGAATAATAAATGAGAAGTGAATAAGTTAGGTGAGGTGTTTTATTAAAATTATCTTAACATTTTGACAGTTTTGGTCCCTCCACCTTTTCCTTTTTCAAACAAAGCCATTTAACTTCCATTTTGGTTACCAAACAAAGATTTTTAGGAAAGAAACTTGACGACACTCCCCCTTGACTCGAGAAAATAATGAAAGGTTATAAATTTAGTCCGAGGAGTGTCATTGTACCAGAAAATTTACCACCATTTGTTAAAAGAAACAACCGAGATATGATAACATGCAAGTACACAGATGTTATGAAACAGTTAAAGTTTTGATTTCTCCCCCTCAACACTTGATCGGAAAAATTCCGAATTTTGAAAGATTAAGGTGTTGACGGAAGAAATGTACTTGACATGTTGAAAGAAAATTAGATTAGAAGAATATTTTTGATTTTATCATGTTTTATATTTTTGTATTTTGTTTTTGAAAAAATTATTTACAAAAGATGTTTTGGTGTTTGACAGGGTTTTAAGACTGTTTTAAGAGGTCATCCAATTCCTCTTGAGTCAAACACCTCATACCAATCCGGTGGACCAACTCATTAAACCTAGCGGGAGGCAAAGCTTTGGTGAGAAGATCTGCCAATTGGTATTCTGTACCCACAAAATATAATTCAACAGTACCTGTTCCACGTGGTCCTTGATGAAATGATAGCGTAGATCGATGTGCTTTGATTTCGAGTGCTGAACTGAGTTGCACGAGATCGCAATGGCACTCCGATTGTTGCAGTACATCGGGATTTTGTCAAATACGTAACCATAGTCTTTGAGTTGTGTTCTCATCCAGATGACTTGAGCACAACACGCGGACATGGCTACATATTCTGCTTCAGTTGATGACAGCGATGTACAATCCTTCTTCTTCGATTGCCATGACACCAGTTTATCACCAATAAATTGTAGAGCTCCCAAGTACTTTTCCTTGAGTCAAGGCATCCTGCGTGATCAGCGTCTAAAAAAGCGATTAGTTCAAAACCGAATCCTTCGGATACCAGATCCCCAAGTTAATGGTTCCCTTTATGTATCAGAGGATTCTTTTAGCCTCAAAGAGGTGGGTTTCAGTTGGTCGCGACTGATAACGGGAGCATAGATAAACATCAAAGACAATATCAGTCGCTAGCTGTTAGATACATGAGAGACCCAATAATACTTCGGTATTTGGTAGGGTCAACTAATTTCCCATGTAAATCAGCATCTAGCTTCTTGGTATGAGCCATTGGTGTGGCATAAGTGTCACAGGTTGTCATTCCAAATTTGTTTAACAATTCAAGGGCATATTTGGACTGACTCAAAAAATACCACGGGGTGATTGATGAACTTGCAGTCCTAGAAAGAACGTGAGTTCACCCATCATGGACATTTCAAAAATTTTCTTCATTAGTTTTGCAAAAGCGATTGAAAACTTTTTATGTGTAGACCCAAAAATGATGTCATCCACGTAAATTTGAACAATTAAGATATGTGCCCCGTGATATTGTATAAAAAGAGTTGGGTCAACCGAACCTTTGGTGAAATTATTAGCAATGAGGAAAGATGATAGCTTATCGTACCATGCCCGAGGGGCTTGTTTGAGACCATAAAGAGCTTTGTTCAGTTTGTAGACGTGGTTCGGGCACTCTGGATCAACGAATCCTTCGGGTTGGCTGACATAAACCGTTTCTTTCAGTTGTCCGTTGAGAAACGCAGTTGCGAGAAATATCCGAACAGCCTCAAGACGAGCAACCGGAGCAAAAGATTCTTCAAAGTCAATACCCTCTTCCTGAAGATAGCCCTTAGCCACCAGACGTGACTTATTTTCGATAACATTTCCTTCAGCATCCAATTTGTTTTTCCAAATCCATTTGAGACCAATGACGTAGACCCTTGTTGGTCTTTCAACCAGTTCCCATACTTCAAGACGTTTGAATTGGTTGAGTTCTTCTTGCATGGATTCAATCCAGTTGTCTTTTGTCATTGCATCTTTAATGTTTTTAGGTTCAGATTGGCAGACAGTGAGTGCATAAATGCAATGTTCACCGTCTGTGTGAAGACGTTGTCTTGTAACGACTGGTTGATTCGGGTTACCAATAATGTTTTCCAGAGGATGGTCTTTCGTCCATCTATGTGTGGAGGGTTGATGTTGATATACATTGTGCAGATTCTGAGGATTCAAATGGTTTGTTGAAGATTCCGCGACATCTGATGCAGCAGTCTCGTTAGCAAACGGGTTGAAGAACGCATTTGGATCAAAATCTGCAGGTGGGGGTACTACATTCAGAATATCATCAGCAGCTTCATCATTGTTGGAAGCGGTTTGTTCAACTGTTGTGGTGGAGTCAACTGGTGTAGGTGCATCGTCAAAAATAGTTGTTGTAGCAGGTGTATCAGGTATAAGAGTATTATCAGGTTGAGCAGCGGAAATAGCGGATACACCTGGAGCACGGTCATCAATATCGTCACTGAACAGCGGAGCAAATAACCTTTCCATTTGTTGACGAGTAAGCT
>OU343216.1:103769390-103789383 GCA_910596185.1 Chrysanthemum makinoi | reverse complement strand
TATTGGAGATGGTTCGTTGTGGCCCTGGCATTTTGAAACAAGAAAATATGAGCTTCTCTTGATCCGCTTCGACAGTTGACTTTTTTCACCTAATTAGCAAGTGATGTACAATGCTTAAAACAAAAAATTGTAAACTACACGTTCGTCCTTATGGTGTTGAAATGACCATATACCCTCGGTTAACAACTTAACGACCGTTAGTGGGCCCAGTTGGATGGAGGGACGAACGATGCATAACGTTTCACACTTAAGGACGGACGGTGCAAATTTTTTGGTCAAAGGACGAAACCCTGCGGTCAACGCAAACCACAAGGACGAACAGTGTAATTTACTCTAAGATCAATGTTGTTAGAATGAGGGTGGTTAGTCACGTGCCTTCTATGGCCTTATATAAACCTTGTAACTTTACTAAAAAGGCATCAATCAAAATAGTACAATTTCTATAAACCTTGTAACTTTACTAAAAAGACATCGATCAAAATAGTACAATTTCTATCATTCTCATCTCTTTCTTTTATACCCTAACTTCTCATCCCAATTCTTATTTACCCCAATTATTAGAACACTCTCCCTGACATCATGGCTACAAAACCAGAAGTTAAATATGTTCCGGTACATACATACACACATGAAGCTCTAGGTATTTTTAGTGCTATGTTTTGTTTTGAATTAGTTATATAGTTGCAGTTTCTGATAATGCACATTCTTGCAAACATAATTCATATATTAATCGCATAGGATAATCTTGTAAATCAAATTTCTTGAATTAAGTTATTCTTTGCATTTAAACTGAAAATTGTAGTTCTTTGTATCAATTTACCTGCTTTCAAGTCAGATGTTAGTTTTGTCCAGCAATAAATTATAATAATAATAAGACGCAGTATCGATTTCCCAAACATTGTAAAGTGATCAGAGGTTGAACGCGAAGGCACGGATTTACTGTTAGCCGCTGAAGCAGAAATAGAATGGTTCTGTTCACAAGTTTTCACCTTCTACATACTTCTTTGCTGCATATTTAATTACTGTTTAATACCATTGATATTACCTCCAGTAAATACTATTTTGTATTTGCCGGGGCAGCTACAACTTCATAAGACTTGGATCAGGTCTTCTTAAGTTGACTCGCAAACAATTAAAAAAAAAAAAAAAAAAAAAACTTGTCTCTGTTAGTGTTTGGTATGCTCATGGTAAGTTTTCCCGTCCAGGTATACAACATTTCGATAATAAAAATGAGGAGAAATTATGGGAGTTCTTGAGTTTGATAGGGCGATTGTATGTATATAATATTTTTCATCTCTCTTTTGTTTTGGTGTTTATACACGATGAATATATTTTCATTGGCAGCGTGAAGTCGAAGTAACAAATCCGAGTTTGTTGATGAGAAAAAGAAAAGGAAGCTAATCATCCGATTGTTAGTGTGGTTGGTAACTTTGCCGCTTTTAACAAGGCTGCAACAAGGTATGGTGCCTTAAGCAATGTACTTGAAATTTCGTTTTGTTTAACATTTATAAACAAATATGTTGATTAGCATGTTAAAAGGATGAACACGAGAACCCCACATTTTGAATTTATGGAGTGCAACACGTAAAAGCATACCGCTATCACTTCTACCATCAGAGGGCATCGAAGAAGGAAATGTTGGCACCTACTTGGCTGAAGTTGTTTGCAATAGCTATGATGGTGTGAGCATGTTGTGCAAGTTTGTTCTTACTGATTATGAACCATCAGGCAAGTGGTTATTTCTTGATTTGGTTATGACTGATTGAACCCATAACTAGAGCCGCCAACATTGAACCGAACTCTTAAGTTTGGGTCATATTTGGTCATTATTTTAACTTAATGAGTTAACTTGGGTTGCGGATAATTTAATTGATAACTTTTCCAAATCTAAGGAGTATCATTTTCTGTAGCATTCTTATATTCTATTTTTTTTCTGTAGCACTATACATATCAGTTTAAGTTACATTTCATGTTGTCTTTTCTCTCTAAAGTGTGTGTTTTTTTAAATGAATGTATGATTATATCATGTTCAAACTCGTTTTTTTTATATGAAAAACCGAATCAAATCATAATACATTACTTTTTGTATTATAGTTCTGTGGGCCAATCCGATCTGATTCAAATCCATTAGACCCAACATTTTATTTGGCATGTCTCGAACCGAAACATTTTGACCCGCTATCTAACACATTTAGTCTTTCATAAGAAATGCTTGCAAGATATCTTGAGGAGTGGGTTAGGTAATGGGTGATTCAAAAATGAATTTGGTCAAGACCCGATATGTTACATTATTTAATTTGATATGTTAATTGCGGTCGAACCCGATATGTTAAGAGTGAACACATGTTAAAATCTATTAAAATCTTATGCTTTTTATCGTACTCGAAGATCTCAAGGAACTTTTTCTATGCTCAATATATTTATTACTCAAGGTGTGTGAAAACATAATTAGAAACAAATAAACCTAATGTTATTGTTTGTTTCAATGAATCAGTTTTGGTTAGACATTGCATGCACAAGGGACATTCTATGCTTTTCAGAGTATGTGAATAATGTTTTTTATCAGATTGCAAATGACTTGATATGATTGGTTCACGTTGATGTCTTTTACATTGAATAAGAGTTATGTCTGCACTCCTTCCTCCTAATGACAATGTATCCCCATTTTAACAAAACTATTTTGTTGATTTGGTTGATCATAACTTCTTTAGTCAGATGACGACGAATGCGAGTCTGTGAATGTAGCGAGACTGGAGAGACCTTTCAAGGATCCGGATATTTCTAGACTGGTAGACTCAATCTTGGCTTCCAGCCCTTTGTTATATCCGTCTTGCAGAGGGATACGGTATTCTATTATTCGTTTTTTTTTTTGAAATGCTAAAAGAAGCAATTCAGAAGCTCATTAACTTGTCTTTGTTATTGTTTTGGTATGCTCATGGTAAGTTTTCCGGTTCAGGTATACATCATTTCCCTGATAAGGATGAGCAGAAAATATGGCTGGAGTTTAAAAAGTTTGATGAGGGGACTGTATGTATTTGATATTTTTCAATTTCTCTTTTTGTTTTAATGTTTATACACATCCGAGTATGTTTCAATTGTGTATGGAATGATTTACATCTTTATGAACTTCGTTTGTGTAGCTTTGGTAGATCACAAATACTAACATGCTCTAAATTTTCAAAATTACTGCTGGTGAGACTAACATCCAAGCACATACTTTTCCACCAGTGAATCGCTACTTAGATGTCTTTGGTCGTTGATGGGTCGTATATATGGCTTTGTTGTTGATAGTTGCGTATATCAGGTTTTTGATAGTCAAAGTCAAGCCCACATGTTGCATGCACCTCACGGTCTTACTTTGACTTTTAACATCAGCTTGATAACTTATCAAATTGATACATTATATGTGAATCTTGATCATAATATCTTAATCTTAAAGACTGCATAATTTTCTAATCCAAGATGTTGGTCAATTTGATTTTTCTTTGCGTGTCTATTTTGCAACTTTAAAGATAATAAAAATATCTGCTTTTCGTTCACCCGCTATGTGGTTATTCATCTGAAGGGTACCGGATATGTCTAACCGACTTGTTCAAGTCTTTTATTCGGTTTAGGAGTACAGAGTGTTGTTGCAAGTTTTTGATTTTCCTCTTTTTGTGTTCGATTATGCAATTCTATGCAGCTTCAAGGAACGGAGCATTCAGATATCTTGATTTGCTTCAGATGTTTGCTCATGGAACCCGAGCGGATACAAGAGTAGGTTCCTATCTCTTTTTATTAATGCATAGATAGGTAAATAAGTTTACTTAATACCTGAGATATGGTAATTATTTTGACTCCAATAATATTATCTAAAGACATGGATTTTGGTTTTTATATCGCCGTTGCTTTGTAAATTGATAAAATGATAGGAAATACATATCGACTCTGAAAAGAGTGTAGTTTTTAACATCAACTTTCAACAATTTGAAGAGTTTTAAACTTCTATCACGTATTTACATTACATAAATTTCTCTATTCGTATAAGGATGGATCTTACGGTGGACATTCAATATATTTATCTATTTATGTAAGTCAATGGAAAGGAGAAAACAAAATAGACTATAAGAGGTATACTTAAGTAATATCTAGCAATACGATACTGGTCTATATTTTTGATACCCGGTCTTTTTTTTTTTCTTTCACAACATTAGCGTGTTGTTATGCATTATTGCATTTCATTTTTTCTCTATTTATTCAGATTACCAGTTACATCACTTCTATTTTCATGGTGTACAAGGGGAGTTAAGTCCTATCTCTTTTGTGTTTGTGATATACAGTTAACGCTAGCACTCTTCCACAGTTGACACTGCCTGTGTCCTCAGTAAAGCTAAAGCACGATGCTCACACTAGCCGTGGCAAACAAGGTATTTTACCCCCGCATGTAGACAAACATAAAGTTAGAGAGAAAGGGCATAACTAGCCATAGATCCAGGTGTATTGTCTTGGGTTTGGTCGCATCAATTTGGGTTTCGATAGAATTTGCAGAATTTGCGGTATGCATAAACTACTAATTTCATTTAGGTTCCATGTGATAAACCTGTGCGTAACAAGCGTGATATGGAAAAGGGTTGATAGCCATGGCAATGATGAACGAGGTATCCTTTTGAGAGAACATTTTAGTTATTTTTAATTGTTTATTGAAACGCACCTCTCGCAAGAAGATGTTTAAAACTGTCCCAAACAGCCCTTTTATTACCGATAGTTTTACTAGAGCAATTCTAAAATAGGGTCGTTATACCCAAATTCTTTAAAAAAAATTACATGTAACGATTTTATGTCCGCAGTTGAGATTGCATATTCAAAAGGGATGCCCTTTTTTACGTAATAGGCAACTAAAGCAAGCAATTTCAAAGAATCCATAATTTCATACAAATGAGCATTTTTAAATGCTCGATGAAACTACTTATTTTAGTAATGGAGTGTTTGGAATTGCTTTTTGTGTAAATTGCCTATTGCTTTATAAAGCAATAGGCAAGTTAAGCTTGCAAAGCAATGTTAAATCTTTTTCTTAAAAAAAATTACTTTTGCTTTTGATTTAACATGTTTATGTTGAGTACCAAGAATTGTATATACCACGATGCCATGTTAGACACATAAATGTTATAGCTTTATAGGATTCTTTAGTTATAATTCTCAACTTTTAGTTTCAACTTTAATTTGACTAAACACGACAGTGTCTCAGGTTCAATCCACTTGCTTTAGGTCTTAGCTTTCATTTTCACACAAAGTGCCTACCTCGCATTGCAACTATAACAAAAGGAAATAAGACTTTAATTTGACTAAACAGACGCAGTTGTCTCGTGTTCAATCCACTTGCTTAGGTCTTAGTCATGTTCTCCATACAAAGTGCATACCTCAGCATTGCAACTATAACAAAAGGTTATAAAAGTTTGTTTAACATTCTTAGAGTTGGAAAAATGGAAGCTAGAAAAAATGCAGTTGCAACCCTTTTAAGCATATCACATTGCTAAAATGACTTTTTCAATTGTTATCACATCTATTATTCTAATTTGGATGGTGCTATTTAGTTTCAAATAATGCAGTCCTTTACTTATAGTTTTACCTGTATGAGAAGTCATTTTATTGGAATATAGTTAGGTAACACTATACTAAAAAACAATTGGTTTCTCATCAGTAGTGAAAGTTGTGTATGTGAGTGTATATGCTATATATGCAAATACAACATGAATCACATGATTGTTACTATTATCTTGGTAAGCTTACAATCAAATGTCACTACAAATATAGTGATGCATGATAGTGTAGATGCGCGTTTTTAAAGTGACTTTTGGTACTTTTAACAACTACAATCAGATAATATGTTAATTAGATAATCATGTGGTTTAAGTTTTAGCATAGTTAGATAGTTTTACATTTCGTTATGTAACATTTCATTTTTGCAGGGCTGCATTCGATGTTAAGCTTGCACTGCATGAATTTAAAATTGATTGAAGATACACGCGTCGGGCCAAACCTGATTGAGCTCATTAAGGTGTTGTCTCTAATTATTAAGATCAAATCTGACCCGCTATTTTTTAATTGGTGCAATAACTGTTTGATTATATGTGAATTAGTGTCATCGTTGTTAGATTTAATATATTCAATTGACATACAACGAGATGAATGAGGTATTTGAAGGCTATGAACATGTGAGCTTTCGCTAGATTGTTTAAAAAAGTGTACTTCTGCTTCTCTTCTTGATGGAGGTCAGTTTAGAGCCTAACCAAATTTACGCTAAATTGTATATTCCCGACAATAGATGATTTAATGTCTAATTTTCTTGATGTTATATATTGTTTCGGTCCGAATTATATGTTTAAGTGTTTGAAATTGTTCATCCAAGTCCTTATATGGGAATGAAGATATCAGTTTCTTATTGCGTTTGGATACAAAGATATGCCTTGCGTGTCCTCAAATTTAGGTGCTTATAACAACACTAGCATATATCTTAGTTCTATATGTGGTTTCTAAAATATTATAGGGTCGGTTACATGTGGTGTAACTGGTATGCCTATGGCTTAGTTTATCCTTTGATAAGTTAAGGACTAAAAAGACAGGAAAATAACTAATTAAATTGAGGTTGAGATCTTATTGAAAGATATTCCAAATATATACTAACTGTAATATCCATGTAACAAGGAGATATATCAAACAATATAGATTGCTATTGCTTATATGGATCGGTTGATAATTTTCAGGAGTAATATAGTTTCTATAGAAGAAAATAGTAATCGGATTTAGATGTTTGTTACTACTCTTAAGGGACCCTATTCACATTATATCTATGAATATTTCCATTTTTTATGCTTGGTCTTGGTTACGTTATGTACAATCATACGCGATTACCTAATACGTGTATAGGAAAGGGAAAAAAAGATCATATCCTTCTTATTTTTGATGAGCACCCCGCAACTGATAGTTAGCTAAATGAAACTGATTTTGTTATCTAGATAGATTTAACATTGACTTTGGTTTAATGATATTTTGTTTGTCAAATTACAGTGTGAGAAGACCAAGTTGATGCTTGGGTTAAGGCTTTGTAGGCATCTGAAAAGGAAATATTGATGAAAGTTGAGATGACACAAAGAGAGATTAGCGACTTGAGTGAAGATGAATATGAAAGAGTAGATGAGCCAAAGTTAATGTCAACAGCAAACGGGCTAAATTGCATAGGCTAAGGACTTCGATGACCCGATTCGGCAATGGTGGGGTGATAGCTCTGGTTGGTTTAACATGGTTGCACTAGCAACTGAAAGGCATGTTGTTCCTTTCGTTGTTCTTGCAGGCATTCACAAGGTAACTATAAATCTGTGGTCCAATTGTTTTGTGAATTTAGCACATGCGTAGTGTGGTATGGTTGTAAAATTGCTAAATAGCCATATTGGTTTTTTGGACATGAAAGGAGTGAAATAGGTTTTACCACTTTGAAACTTTTTTCCCTCTCATATTTGATAATTATTTATTTTTTTTTGTTTCGTTCTTAAGCATTCAATTAAAAAACTGATATGTTTATAGCTTATTTTTCGCCAACTTAAGTTTTTTTAACGATATTCATAAGGCTTACTCACCCATCGGCCAGGCTATGTTTTGATACTTTGTTCTTGCGTACCACTTTGAAACTTTTTTTCTCTCATATTTGATAATTGTTCATTACTTTTCGTTCTTAATGCATTCAATAAAAAAATTGTTCGCTTATAGATAATACCGTATATATTATTTTCCGTTAACTAATACCTTCCAAACGATAACACACCGAATATAATTATAATGTAAACTAAAAAATTAATGATATCAAATTTAAACAATAAAATTTAATAAGTTTGAACAAAAACACTAACACTGCTCTAACTAAGTAAATGGTAGTTGGAGCATCCTTAAAGAAGCCGCCGTTTTGAATACAACCTCTGTAAGGATTATATCATCATTATCAAAACCATATAACCACAACCTTTTTCCCCTATTCCTGGTAAACACATAAACATCACCACTTAACAAACAAAGGGTATCAACAAAAAAACTCCGCTTGTAACCTGACAATACATACATATTCTCATCACAACAAATATCAAACAAAACCATAACTCCATTCACAGATAATTCAAATTCGTCAACATCATCTAAATTTGATAAAATAACAGTTGGAAGCACCTATATACAATAACTAAATAAACATAATAAACAAAAACAAACATAATATTAATAAATGTTAATTTTATCAAATGTAAAAGATGTTCATGATTAATATTGTTTAGAACAAAATGTTAGAAAGTACTTACATACTTTAAGCCGTTTTATGGATTATGGTAACATCAATTATACTTCTTAACCGTTTAATTTAACATTCAATAAATTTTAATAACTTTTAACTATTATAGATCTTAACCATTTCATTTAACTTTTAATTACTTTTTAGTATATATTGCATCCACTCTAATCATAAAAATAAAACCACAAGTCATACCCGTCCATCGGACGGGTTTTGACACTAGTATATATATATATATATATATATATATATATATATATATATATATATATATATAAAAGCTTGAATCATTATAATCAACTTATATTGTAGATAAAAATCATGATGTTAAAATCAAAAGAATTACCTAAACATTAAAGCAAACATAACCAAAAGCAAAAAAATATAGAAGATAACCGTAAGATTACCCGTAATAAGGGTATGGAGACGCGTCGAAAACCTTTGAACGATGCGTCTTCGTTATTGTGGAAAACTAGAAGGGGGGGGGGGGTTGAATAGTTTTACCAATTAAAACTCCGTTTTAAAACATTTAGATCGACTTATGTCAATCTATTTAGATGTGTTTGATGGACGTTGATAGATAGATATATAAAAGTGTAATGAAAGATAAAGAGTAAGAAGCACAAAACCACGACACAAGTATTTATAGTGGTTCGGCTACAAGGACACCTTCCTTGCCCTACTCCACTCCCCGAGTCACCTACTCGAGAGTTCATAATCACTACACGACACCAACTCCTTATGGTGGAGAAACCTTCACAACCTCATAGATACTTTTTCCTGTTGCTAACACCGGGTTCTTTACACCAAGGTGAACCACACCTACCACAACGTCGCCTACCCTTTATCCGGTACTAGGATAAGTACCGAGTTCCATTACAATGGAGGAACTACTACCCAACACTACACAACACCTAATCTCAAAGGAGACCCACTCCTTATTACAACACCATCAAGGATATCAACATCCTTGAAAATAAACTATCACTATATGTATAACGATGCACCTCATCGATTATACGACCTTGGCATTCTTCACTAATGTCACTTGATTTAATTCCTAGGCATCCTTCTCCAATACTCTTGACACAACGCTTGGCACCTTTCACCAATGCCTTCGTCTTGACACCTTTAGCATTCTTCACTAATGCTTTTGACACGGACGTTAAGCATCTTTCACTAATGCTTTCATCTTGACTCTTTCGGCATCCTTCACTAATGCCTTCGACACAACACTTCTATTGAGGAAGAAAGAACTATCAACAAGAGAACCTCATTAGTCTTGATGACGACGAAGCATGGAAACTCGTGGACTTGAGCTTGCTCGACTTCAAGAAGTAGTGATCTTGCCTTTAAGAGGAACCTAGAGAATCACACGAAAACAAAAGACAAAATATATAGAAAGATCCCTTAGGATCAGTGGTTAGAGAGTTACAATACTTGGGGAAAGTATGTGTGAGAGTGGCAACCCAAAAGGAAGAAACGGCTCACTATTTATAGAGGAGAAACTACTATCGTTCCACTAATCCCACGGATCCTCCTTCAAGGGATCCGCCTAGTGTAAAACTAGGGATCCGTGGACGCCCCTTTGCCCATGGGTATTTTGTTGTGGGTCATGGGGGGTTGATCCATGGGTATTTCTTTAGATACAATGTATCTAATGAGTGCAATGCACCTAGTCAAATGGGTATGGGTCAATACCATGGGTTGTAGTTTTTACCCATTTATAATACATACTAGTTATGTATATATTTGCCCAATATGTAAACACTAGTTGTTGTACATATGTATTACTAAATCATAAAATCACTTATACTTGTTTTAGTGTTTTATGTGAAAACGTAATTGTGTTAGAGAACTATTGGCTCAAACAATTTACGTATTTTATTTGTTTCGTTAAAATGATTTTACGTTTGTTATCGACAAAACCTTAGAAGATCGTAAAATATAAATAAACGTTTTTACGGCTTATTTGTATTAACAATCTCCCTCTTTTTGTTGATGACAAAACATAAAATTATTTTAAGGTAAAGCTAAAATTCGTAAAAGTTTGAATTTGTAGTTTTTTATTTCTCCCCTTTTGCTCGAAACAAAAAGAGCGTCGAAACTAAACCAACACATTGTTTTAAGAAAAACATTTAAAAGAGAAAAAATGTAAAGAGAGAAAGTGACGGGAATGGTTCTCGTCTTTAACTCCCCCTTGACGAGTCCATCCCTTTGTGAGGGCGTCAAGTAAATATAAACTAATAAGCTAACGTAATTGCAATTTTGTTTGCAAATGGTTTCGTCCTTGTGACGAAAATGCTCCCCCTTGAAGATTGCAACATTGCAATGGGGTGTCATGAAGTGTAATCCAAATAAGGATTGTGTTGCAAATGGTTTTGCAATGTATGGTTTAACACAAAGTGTAACATATTTGTGAAGATCGTTGTAGACTCTTAGACTAGGTCTAATATTATATCTAGGAACACATAATAATGAAATGAATAACTAAAACATGAAATCAAATATTATGATACACTACTATCTAAACCACCAACACCTTACTGACGAAGTACGATTTATTTTATTTGACCTACTTCATTGATTAACAATACAATAAATATTCTTTTAAGCATATCTTCTAGAATCTTCCAAATCCTCCATCTTTTTGTAGTTTTCCTTTTTGTCACTTTTAGTCCTTCATGTTTCATTCTTCTTGTTTTGTATCATCAAATCTATAATAGACCCAACAATCTTCCCCTATTTGATGGTAACAAAACAAACACGATTCTTGTACGAACTTCCCTAGACGAAGTAGCAGAAGTTGAGGTAATTAAATCTCACCATGAATGAAACAATCTTGTTTTCCATGCTTCCCTTTGACTTGAACATGTCACTCAAACATCTCTTCCCCTTTTTGTTATCAACAAATAGGGAACGTATGCAAATAATGATCATGACCACCACGAAACAATATAATACTTCCAATCTAAGACTTCCAATGCTTCAAATCGCCCACCATTACACACCATAAGAAAAATGGATCCAAAACAGTAGAAAACTCCAACTAGCAGTAGTAATAATGATCAACAGTAGTAAAAATCAAACACTTCCCTTGAGTGATGCATGTAGATGGTTAAACATTTAACAATAAGCTTCCCGTGAAACCCATATGTTAACCATCTTCTTGATTCTTCAAATCGGTAAGCTCCTTTTAATGATCACTTGTGAAGAAAACCGAGTATAACGAATTTGATGAAAAAGTAGAATTTCCCAAACTTGTGTCTTAAATCTTGTACTATCCACGGAACTCCATACTTATACTAATCACCAAATATAAGTAGACCGCAATCCCTTGACAAAATCCTCAACTAATATGAGACACTGAGCACTACAATGTAACTCCTTTAAGTGATAGCCAATGAGTGCATAGAGCATCATAAGAAAAATCACACATTGCTAGATTCATCAAGCTATATGATAAGAACACAAACCTGTGAAATTCAACTACAACATCAAATAAATGATATTCAACCTTCTTCGTAATCAATTAATCCATAAGAATCAAATACGAGCCTTTTTGAATCCTTTAATAACATAAAATTCTTCCTGTGTGTGTGAACAATAACTTGTGCGTGTGTCGTCCCAAAACCATAACAATAATTATGCTTGACTTCCCCTTAATTTCAAATCTCCTCGTAATAAACCATTATACTGCCAATCCAAATAAAATTTCTCCATGTAAAACCTTTGAGCAAGATTTCTTTGTAAGAACAAAGACTTTGAATGAATACAAGAAGCGATTTTGAATGAGACTTGCAAGCAGCAGCTAAAGACTTTGAAAATAGACGGGCAGACTTTAAAAACTTCAAGCAAGACTTTGCATCCAATGAGCAGACTTTCGGTCCAAGAGCAAGATTTCAAACTCGAGCAGATTTTGTAAAAACCCTAACAAGACTTTTGAAAAAGGGTAGCAGATTTGCGTGTTCCGCAAAGAAGATTTCACAATACCAACTTCGACAGATATATCTTTCACATAAAAGCTCGATTGAAGATCCTCCAGTGGAAAGTTAGACTGATATATAGAGAACATCCACCAAAATTTCGCACGATCCAACGTTAACGAGAACGTTATTATCGTTTCAAAACAGTTCTGCAGAAGCATTACGGAATTTTTTCAGTTTCAGCAGCTGACTTCGACACCCTATAACTATTGATTGAGAGCTCAGATCAACGATCCCTTCGGCGAGATTAAAGATAGATATACTAAGATGCACCAACAAAATTTTAGCTCGATCCAACGGTTCAATAAAAAGTTATGGCCTCTGAAAACAAAGGCAGCAGTAAGCACAAAAATTTCGCATCAATTTTTTTCTTCCTTTCTCAAAAACCTTGTAGATCCTAGATATCACGAGCCCCGGCTCGCATACCACACAGAAGATCGTTGTAGACTCTTAGACTAGGTCTAATATTATATCTAGGAACACATAATAATGAAAGCCGAATATTCAAACATAGAATCAACATTATTATGAACAAGGTTTTTCATTATCATAAACTAACTAAACAACTATAATGAAGATCAAAGACTTGATCTAACACTAACTAACTAAACCCTAAGCGCTTATACGCCATCTAGGTTACACACACACACCTTTACTAGACGTGCCTACATCTTGTACGCATAATTAAACTAATGACCCTATGTCTCTTTATATACTAGAGACATCTAAGGTTTACAAGAGGAATCATAATACAATTAGGAAACTAAATATTCTTTTAAGCATATATTCTAGAATCTTCCAAATCCTCCATCTTTTTGTAGTTTCCTTCTTGTCACTTTTAGTCCTTCATGTTTCATTCTTCTTGTTTTGTATCATCAAATCTATAATAGACCCAACAATCTTTCCCTATTTGATGGTAACAAAACAAACACGATTCTTGTACCTAACTTCCCTAGACGGTAGCGTAAGTCGAGGTAATTAAATCTCACCATGAATGAAACAATCTTGTTTTCCATGCTTCCCTTTGACTTGAACATGTCACTCAAACATCTCTTCCCCTTTTTGTTATCAACAAATAGGGAACGTATGCAAATAATGATCATGACCACCACGAAACAATATAATACTTCCAATCTAAGACTTCCAATGCTTCAAATCGCCCACCATTACACACCATAAGAAAAATGGATCCAAAACAGTAGAAAACTCCAACTAGCAGTAGTAATAATGATCAACAATAGTAAAAATCAAACACTTCCCCTTGAGTGATACATGTAGATGGTTAAACATTTAACAATAAGCTTCCCGTGAAACCCATATGTTAACCATCTTCTTGATTCTTCAAATCGGTAAGCTCCTTGTAATGATCACTTGTGAAGAAAACCGAGTATAACGAATTTGATGAAGAAGTAGAATTTCCCAAACTTGTGTCTTAAATCTTGTACTATCCACGGAACTCCATACTTATACGAATCACCAAATATAAGTAGACCGCAATCCCTTGACAAAATCCTCAACTAATATGAGACACTGAGCACTACAATGTAACTCCTTTAAGTGATAGCCAATGAGTGCATAGAGCATCATAAGAAAAATCACACATTGCTAGATTCATCAAGCTATATGATAAGAACACAAACCTGTGAAATTCAACTACAACATCAAATAAATGATATTCAACCTTCTTCGTAATCAATTGATCCATAAGAATTAAATACGAGCCTTTTTGAATCCTTTAAGAACATAAACTTCTTCCTGTGTGTGTGAACAATAACTTGTGCGTGTGTCGTCCAAAAACCATAACAATAATTATGCTTGACTTCCTCTTAATTCCAAATCTCCTCGTAATAAACCATTATACTGCCAATCCAAATAAAATTTCGCCATGTAAAAACCTTGAGCAGTACTTTGTAAGAACAGTACTTTGAATGAATACAAGAAGCAGTACTTTGAATGAGACTTGCAGCAGCAGCAGTACTTTGAAAATAGACGGGCAGTACTTTAAAAACTTCAAGCTTTCTATGCGTCCAATGAGCAGAGATTTCGTGTCCAAGAGCAGACTTTCAAACTCGTGAAAGATTTTGTAAAACCCTAACAAGACTTTGAAAAGGGTAGCAAAGATTTGCGTGTTCCAAGCAGACTTTCACAGCAGCCAACTTCGACAAAGATATATCTTTCACATAAAAGCTCAGATCGAAGATCCCTCCAGTGGAAAGTTAGATTGATATATAGAGAACATCCACCCAAAATTTCGTCACGATCCAACGGTTAACGAGAACGCTATTATCGCCAAAACACCTCAGAAGCATTACGGAATTTTTTCAGTTTCAGCAGCTGACTTCGACACCCTATAACTATTGATTGAGAGCTCAGATCAACGATCCCTTCGGCGAGATTAAAGATAGATATACTGAGATGCACCAACAAAATTTTAGCTCGATCCAACGGTTCAATAAAAAGTTATGGCCTCTTGAAATGCGTCGGAAGTAATACAAAAATTTCAGACTCGAATTTTTTTCTTCCTTTCTCTTCGAAAAACCTTGTAGATCCTAGATATCACGAGCCCCAGGCTCTGATACCACATGTGAAGATCGTTGTAGACTCTTAGACTAGGTCTAATATTATATCTAGGAACACATAATAATGAAAGCGGAATATTCAAACATAGAATCAACATTATTATGAACAAGGTTTTTCATTATCATAAACTAACTAAACAACTATAATGAAGATCAAAGACTTGATCTAACACTAACTAACTAAACCCTAGGCGTTTATACGCTACGCCTAGGTTACACACACACACCTTTACTAGACGTCTACATCTTGTACGTACAATTAAACTAATGACCCTATGTCTCTTTATATACTAGAGACATCTAGGGTTTACAAGAGGAATCATAATACAATTAGGAAACTAAATATTCTTTTAAGCATATCTTCTAGAATCTTCCAAATCCTCCATCTTTTGTAGTTTCCCTTCTTGTCACTTTTAGTCCTTCATGTTTCATTCTTCTTGTTTTGTATCATCAAATCTATAATAGACCCAACAATCTTCCCCTATTTGATGGTAACAAAACAAACACGATTCTTGTACGAACTTCCCTAGACGAAGTAGCGTAAGTTGAGGTAATTAAATCTCACCAAATAAAACAATCTTGTTTTCCATGCTTCCCCTTGACTTGAACATGTCACTCAAACATCTCTTCCCTTTTTGTTATCAACAAATAGGGAACGTATGCAAATAATGATCATGACCACCACGAACCAATATCATACTTCCAATCTAAGACTTCCAATGCTTCAAATCGCCCACCATTACGCACCATAAGAAAAAATGGATCCAAACAAGAGAAAACTCCAACTAGCAAGAGTAATAATGATCAACAAGAGTAAAAATCAAACACTTCCCTTGAGTGATGCATGTAGATGGTTAAACATTTAACAATAAGCTTCCCGTGAAACCCATATGTTAACCATCTTCTTGATTCTTCAAATCGGTAAGCTCCATGTAATGATCACTTGTGAAGAAAACCCAGTATAACCATTTTTGAAGAAGAGAATTTCCCAAACTTGTATCTTAAATTGTACTATCCACCTAACTCCATACTTATACCTAATCACCAAATATAAGTAGACCGCAATCCCTTGACAAAATCCTCAACTAATATGAGACATTGAGCACTACAATGTAACTCCTTTAAGTGATAGCCAATGAGTGCAAAGAGCATCATAAGAAAAATCACACATTGCTAGATTCATCAAGCTATATGATAAGAACACAAACCTGTGAAATTCAACTACAACATCAAATAAATGATATTCAACCTTCTTCGTAATCAATTAATCCATAAGAATCAAATACGAGCCTTTTTAATCCTTTAAGAACATAAACTTCTTTCCGTGGTGTGAACAATAACACCGCGTAGCCGTCCAAAACCATAACAATAATTATGCTCGACTTCCCTTAATTCCAAATCTCCTCGTAATAAACCATTATACTGCCAATCCAAATAAATTTCGCCATGTAAAACCTTGAGCAAGATTACTTTGTAAGAACAGTACTTTGAATGAATACAAGAAGCAAGACTTTGAATGAGACTTGTACAGCAGAAAGAGACTTTGAAAAATAGACTCGGGCAAGACTTTAAAAACTTCAAGCAGATTTCTGCGCCTAATGAGCAAAGATTTTCGGTCCAAGAGCAAGATTACTTTCAAACTCAGAGCAAGATTTGTAAAACCCTAACAAGACTTTGAAAAAGGGTAGCAGATTTCTGTTGTTCCAAAGTAGATTTCACAAAGAACCAACTTCGACAACATATATCTTTCACATAAAAGCTCAGATCGAAGATCCCTCCCGTGGAAAGTTAGATTGATATATAGAGAACATCCACCCAAAATTTCGTTACGATCCAACGGTTAACGAGAACGTTATGATCGTTTCAAAACAGTCCTGGAGAAGCATTACGGAATTTTTTCAGTTTCAGCAGCTGACTTCGACACCCTCAGAACTATTGATTGAGAGCTCAGATCAACGATCCCTTCGGTGAGATTAAAGATAGATATATTGAGATGCACCAAAGAAAATTTTAGCTCAATCCAACGGTTCAATAAAAAGTTATGGCCTCTTGAAAACAGTGCTGCAGAAGTAATACGAAAATTTCGACTTAATTTTTTCTTCCTTTCTCTTTGAAAACCTTGTATCCTAGATATCACGAGCCCCGTGCTCGATACCACATGTGAAGATCGTTGTAGACTCTTAGACTAGTCTAATATTATATCTAGGACACATAATAATGCGAATATTCAAACATAGAATCAACATTATTATGAACAAGGTTTTTCATTATCATAAACTAACTAAACAACTATAATGAAGATCAAAGACTTGATCTAACACTAACTAACTAAACCCTAGCTTATACGCTACCTAGGTTACACACACACACCTTTACTAGACCTCTACATCTTGTACGCATAACTACATGACCCTGGCTCTTTATATACTAGAGACATCTAGGGTTTACATGGGGAATCATAATACAATTAAGAAACTAAATATTCTTTTAAGCATATCTTCTAGAATCTTCCAAATCCTCCATCTTTTAGTAGTTTCCCTTCTTGTCACTTTTAGTCCTTCATGTTTCATTCTTCTTGTTTTGTATCATCAAATCTATAATAGACCCAACAATATTGGATTTCACAAACACACGATCAATCAATCAATCACAAATAAGGTGTATCATTAGACGGTTTAGAGAGAGAAAGTGGGATATTCTAGAAAGAGAAACTCATGGAAGGTTAGATTCCAAAATGAAGATCCAACCCTCTACCTTGGGAGGTAGAGGGTATTTATAGGTTACAAACTAAACGACCTCCTGACGGCCTGTGGATCAGGGATACATTGGGTAAAGACCCGTCCTTCCTCCACAGTGTTACACTAAACTATTCTATGCTACAAACTAACTACTAAATAACATAACAAACAACATGTCTACGAGCTAACTTATGCTAGATAATATTTGGGGTGACCGACTCTTCACATATGGAATTTTTGATTCCTAACAATATCCCCCTAAGGGAGGTCACCCCATGATTTACATTTTGCATCCTAGCATTCTATTCTTGACTTTGTTCTTGACCTCGTAGACATCAAATCTTCAAAATATTCAAACTTTGCGCTTCCGTGGTGATTTCATCATTGTTCAACTTCAATGTCTATTTTGTGGAAGTTATAGAGCTGATCCACATTGATGACCTTTGAGCTTTAATAGAGATCATCACTACGTTAATCTCAAAGATCACCCATTGTGTGTTGCCGAATATGATGTTGTGACACTTGGAACGACATGCTCACATTCTCGATCATGATTTCTTCTTATCGAGTGGCAAGGTTTAGTTGATTCATGATAATAGCAGCAGCGTAAAGCGAAGCATGGAGTGAGAATATCGAGTCATTGATGCACTAATCATGATTTCAAATTAATGTGATGTGTGAGCATGCGGCTATGGATTGACCGCTTCATTCTAATCACCAAAACGCCGCATGCATGCATACAACGCTTAGCAATAAAGCACACGAAAGTGTCTTTGATCACTTTCGTTGAATTGAGGTACACGCCCACGCTTCGCTGATCAAGACAAGTACCGCCTCGGACGTATAATTCAAGAATTTCCTCGATGTGGTTTCGCACTGCTTTAGCCGTTTCAAACCGAACGCCTCAAAGAAGACAACACGGAGTGAGTGAACCGAATTGAGATTCACGATTGATGAAAGAGATTTGAAAACAACTGCGGTGATCGCTCAATAGAAATTTTTTGCAATACAACGAGGGTTTTAATGAAAATCAATTATCAATCATAAACACCTTTTATTTTGAAATATGAGTACACAATCGATGTGCTAAAGAAAAGAGTTTTAAAGCACAACGACCGGTTTTTCAAAGGTATCCGTCAATCCATAACCTGAACCGAGATTGAATCATAATTATGACTCGCCCCATTGTTTCTCTTCAGTTGTCACATGGTTGATCTATTGGATAGATCTCACATGCCACCCACCAGGAGTTTGTTTGATGTTGGCCTTTAAGGCTTTCCATCTTCATTGTGAATATGTTTGCATATCACTCGGATGTTTTGGCAATACCACAAGGATAATGCGTAGGACTCATAAGATATAATCTCTCTTTACCACATTGTGTGAAATGGAGAGTCTTCATATGACAGTGTCCTAAAGAGATTTATTTGATGATCTCGTGGCTCTAGACTCAATAGTGCACATTTTGGTTCCTATGCTCAGACTGAGAGGGTCTCCTTCTTCAATATCAACAATCTCTAAGAGAAAGTCAATAGATTATGTAGGTTCCCCGTGAGAATGAAACAAGCCTTTTAAGAGGAACTTGAGTAGCTTGGGAAGTTTAGTGCAAGGCCACCGGGTCCATGACGTCTTGTCTTCAATACTGACGTTACCTTGGTAACCACCAGTAGCATATGTATTGAACCCGGTTTCTGCCCTAAGGTTGAGTAAATGGAGGGCTATTTCTTTTCACCCTTTTCTCATTTCATTTCTTTTTCATTCTTCAACCCCTTCAGTGCTTACCGAGACTTCATAACTAGAACCTTGTTGGGTTTATTCCAGTTCTAGCTCTATCTCGGTCCGCACTCTTCCCATATCTCACTTTTCTCCTTTTTTCATCATACCTAAGGACTTCTACACTATCTAGTGGATTGTCCCTCGGTAGATCCCTCGCTCGGGCGGACGTGGGAACTAATACCTAACCTTATCATCCTTATAACTCCATGCATAAAGTAAAATGGTCGGTCTTTTGGTACAGTTCTTTCTTTCATAAAACCAATTGAAAAATCATTTGGAAAAGCAATCAAGGTACTTATGATATAAAATCAAAGCATTTTGTACCTTAATAGTTTTGATCAAAAAGAAGTGCTCCCCCTCAACATGTGCATATGATTTTGAAATTGTTTATAACATGGAGGCGAGAGTTTTTAGAAATAAATTCTTTGATCACAATTTCCTTAGAAAAAGCCATTTGATTTTCTTTGATAAATTCTCCCCCTCAATATGTGCGTAGGATATTTGAAATCATTTAATCACATAGAGGAAAGAGATTTTTTGAAATACAACCACGATTACCAAATATTTAGAAACCATTTACCACACAATCAAGGTACCTTATGTAAA
>OU343216.1:103740792-103769290 GCA_910596185.1 Chrysanthemum makinoi | reverse complement strand
AATTGGGAGAAGAGCCACTTTATGGTCAAAAGGCATAGTCCTTGGCCATAAGATTTCCAAAAGTGGGATTGAGGTAGATAGAGCAAAAGTTGATGTTATTGCTAAAGCGCCTCATCCTACTACAGATCAAAGGTATTAGGAGTTTTCTAGGTCATGCCGGGTTTTATAAGCAGATTCATACAAGATTTTCTAAAATCGCTCGGCCTATGACCCATCTTCTTGAAAAAGATGCTCCTTTTATCTTCTCACTCGAGTGCATCAAAGCTTTTGAAAAATTAAAGAAAAAGCTACGGGCACCCATTCTAGTTGCCCCGATGGGATTTACCCTTTGAGCTCATGTGCGATGCAAGCGATTTTGCTATCGGTGCAGTCTTGGGCAACTACGTAAAACAAGCAGCCTAATCCACTACGCGAGTAAGACCATGACTGAAGCTCAAACCCATTACACCACTACAGAAAAAGAATTATTAGTTGTGGTGTATGCGTTTGAGAAATTTTGGCCATACCTTATCTTGACCAAATGCGTGGTATATACGGATCACTCGGCTCTCAAATATCTCTTTGCAAAACAAGATGCAAAGCCGCGATTGCTCCGTTGGGTTCTCCTCCTGCAAGAATTTGATATCATTATACGTGATAAAAAAGGAATTGAGAACCTGGCTGCGATCATCTGTCGTCTAGAAAACCCTCACCAGGATGTGTTCGAGAAAAAGGAAATAAATGAAACATTTCCTCTCGAGACACTCAATGTGGTTTCTTTTCGTGGAGACTCTTCTACCCCATGGTTTGCTGACTTTGCAAATTACCATGCGGGTAACTTTGTGGTGAAAGGGATGTCGTCCCAACAGAAGAACAAATTCTTCAAGGACGTTAAACATTACTTCTGGGACGACCCCTACTTATTCAAAATTTGCGCGGATCAAGTCATCAGGCGATGTGTGTATGGTCAGGAAGCCAATGACATTCTCAAGGCTTGCCATGCTGGACCCATCGGGGGCCATCATAGTCCAAACTACACCGCCAAAAAGGTGTTTGATTCCGGGTTTTATTGGCCCACAATTTACAAAGATGCCCATGAATTTGTCAAAACCTGTGACGCTTGTCAACGTCATGGAAATATATCTCAAAGAAATGAAATGCCGCAAAATGCCATTCAAGTTTGTGAGATCTTTGACATCTGGGGTATTGACTTTATGGGGCCATTTCCATCTTCTAGAGGAAACAAATACATACTCGTGGCTGTTGACTATTTGTCAAAATGGGTTGAAGCAAAAGCTTTACCTACCAATGATGCCCGAGTGGTTGTGAAGTTTTTAAAATCTCTTTTTGCTAGGTTTGGAACTCCACGAGCTATAATCAGTGATCGTGTTTGCAATGACCAATTTGATAGAGTCATGCAAAAGTATGGTGTAACTCACCGTCTCTCTACTGCGTACCACCCCCAAACAAGTGGGCAAGTGGAAGTTTCTAACCGAGGGATTAAAAATTTCGGAGGGGGTTGGCAAAACCGTGCATCCTGGTCGGATAAACTAGATGACCACTCTAGGCCTTCCGTCACGACTTACAAAACACCAATCGGGTGTACTCCATACAAGCTAGTGTACGGAAGGCATGTCATCGCCGATTGAGCTTGAACACAAGGCTTACTGGGCCTTAAAACATGCCAATTTCGATATTCAGACAGGTGGTGATCACAGAAAAGTTCAAATGAATGAACTAAATGAACTCCGTGATCAAGCATACGAGAACTCTTTTATCTACAAACAAAAGACAAAGAAGATTCATGACTCTAAAATCAAGAACCGCGTTTTCAATGTTGGTGATCGAGTCCTTCTTTTCAATTCTAGATTGAAGATTTTCTGGAAAGCTTCAAGTCCGTTGGTCTGGTCCATTTACTATCACTAAGGTTTATCCTTATGGCACCATTGAGTTATCTCAACCTGATGGTCCAAATTTTAAAGTGAATGGACATCGATTGAGGCATTATTTTGGAGAGGACATTCCTCCTGTGGTTGTCCTAGATCTACAAACTTTCCCCATGAACCAATGAATGCGGGGATCGAGTCAAGCTAGCGACTCGGGAATCAAAAACAGTAGCATGCCATATGGGTTTTCACCCATATTTCTGACTTCTTTCTACTTTCTACCACCCTAGTGTGGGGAGTTGCCCCCCGCTGTTAAAAAAAAAAAAAAAAAAAAAAAAAAAATCTTGCTAAATAATGGCCGTAGTGTTTCCCTTTTACGTTCTATGTTTCGGCATAACCGCCGGTACTTTGAATATTGAGGGCAATATTCATTTCTTGTGTGGGGGGGAATTCTCACGAATTTTATCATGTAATTATACCGCCTAATTCCCCCATTTTTGGCCAAAATTTTTTTTTGGAGTAAGTGTTCTGCACTTACTCAGATTATGGTTATCAGTCCGCCATGTCTAACCCACATAAGGATTGGCTAATCCAGGAGCAAACGGCTCTTGGTAAAGATTTATCAAATCCGTTGATGGCTTGCAATTTGCCCAAAATTGTATGGTATTCAGCTCACCATATCCTTAAAAGTGAAGAGTTGGCTAGCCCGCAAGTTTATGGCTTGTGGTAAAGGCAGCTGGAAATCCATAATTGGTAATCTACTCACCAAAGATATTTTATCTAAGAGTTGGCTAGTCCAGAAGCAAACGGCTTCTGGTAAAGACAAATCAAATCCGTTGGAAGCTGGTGGTTTGCTTAAAATCACATGGTTATCGGTGTACCATGGTTCTTACTTGAACTGAAACATTTGGCTACTCCAGGAGTAATGGCTTTTGGTAAAGAGATGAAATCCATTAATTTTTCTCAAAACATTGCTAGGGACTAGCAATATCTTAGTGTGGGGGATTGATGAGTGTCTAAATACTCATCATTTTTGTACCATTTAAACTGCAAAAACATCTGAAAACACTCAGAAATGCATCAAAATGATAAAAATATCACAAATAAGTGTTTTATGTGTTTTAAATGCAAAAATATCAAAATCTGGTAAAAAACGTATCACTTTGGATTACAATAATGAGATGAAAAAGTCACGTACAAAACTGATTTTGGGGAGGATGTCTCGACCTAAAAATGATATCACATAAGGAGTCATATAATCTTATAATAATCGAGCTAAAATGGTTTAGAACGGATACGATAACCATGACATAAAACTAGGGTTTTGTAATTACTTGATTTAATAAAGTTAAGGGGTTGTTTTGTAAATTATGAAACTTGATGGATTAACTTGTTAATATGTTAACTAAATGGATTTAATGAGTAAAATGAGTAAACTTGCTATATTTACATTTTTAACCCTATACTTTGCAATATTGACATTTTAAACCCTAAAATTTTATAACTTGTCATAAATGTTCCTTAAATCATAATAACACTTGTTTTCATTATTTAACTTTAGATAAGTAACTAAACTTACTAAATATGGAAACCTGCTAATTATGGAAAGTTACTAAATATGGGAAGTTACCTAAAATAGAAAGTACTTAAAATGGAAAGATTACTAAAAATGGTAAGCCGTCTTAAACGAGTAATCTGATTCTTATAGAACGTTATTTAATTCATATAGGTTTCGGGCGACGGGATTGATCTCCTTTCTTGATTTTACTTTCATTGTGATTTGCTTCGAATAAGGTACATATATTGACCTTACTCTTAAGGTTTCGTGATTCTTATACATCTTTCGATATTAGCTTGAACATTCTTTACTCTAAGCCTCATGATTAGGGCTTCCCTATGACTCTGCTATGCTCCCTTTGATATGAAACTTTGATATGAAACTTTGATATGAAACTATGATATGAACTTTGATACGAACCCTTATGATATGAATATGCTTTGACCCGTTCAGCTGATACGAGCCAAATATGTGTTCCTAGTCAGGAAGGTAACCCGACCGTGTCATTGATGCACCAATGGCATGACTCCAGTGTGTACGAGTGATGATACACACCGTCCTCTATTATGATATGATGATATGATTATGAGCTCACTATATGTATATGATTTGGCCATTGGGGGGCGTATGGATGCATCCTAGATATGATATGTTTCGAGAGTTGATCCCGATTGGAGATTTATATGGTGAATGATGTCGGGTGCAATCCGTGTCTTCACATTTAGAAGTTGATCACTCCCCTTTGTTACTTGAGGTCTCCCCTCCTATAAATGGTATTCGAGGTACCTCGGGGATACAACTGTTATGATATGATATGATATATATATGATATGATATGGGCTCGTGGTTGAGGACTGACCTTTCATTTCTATTTCTATTAAGTTATCCTTTGTTATGCCTTATGATATTCTCATTTGCACCTTATGGTTATGCTACCTTCGTTACTTACCCCCGATTTATTCGTTTGTTATATATATCACGTTCACTTTGGGCTTTTTAAGCTGGCGTTTTCTTTCCATGCGGCAGGTAATTAAGCTAGAAGCTGGGATTCTTAGCTATGGGTTTGAGTGATGAGCGGATATGCGGACTTATGGCCTTAGTCATCTTAGTTCTACTTTATTATGTTGACATTATTTAGACTCGGATTATGCTTATTTATGTCTTGGATTATTCCTTTGATTTTCGATGAACTTATGTAACGTTAAGCCGTGTTGGCTGGATATTCCTTTGGTTATTTATTTAAGACTTCCGCTGCTTTGTTATGTTCATTATGTATGCTTTGATATGACACCATTTTGTAATACTTCTACCCTTAGCGGGTTGGGGTGTTACAATACCAAATAGACCGACCAAATTTACTTTATGTATGGTGATATAAGGTTGATAAGGTTAGGTATTTGTTCCCTTGATCCGCCAGAACCGGAGGGATCTACCTAGGGACAATCCACTAGATAGTGTAGAAGTCTTTAGGTATGATGAAAAAAGGAGAAAAGTGAGATATGGGAAGAGTGCGGACTGAGATAGAGCTAGAACTGGAATAAACCCAACAAGGTTCTAGTTATGAAGTCTCGGTAAGCAGAAGGGGTTGAAGAATGAAAAAGAAATGGAATGAGAAAAGGGTGAAAATAAATAGCCCTCCAATAATTCAACCTTAGGGTATAACCGGGTTCAATACAATACTCTTGGTAGTTACCAAGGTAATGCCGGTATTGAAGACAAGACGTCATGGACCCAGTGACGCACTACACTACAACTTCCCCAACCACTCAAGTTCCTAGTAAAAGGACTTGTTTCATTCTCACGGGGAACCGACATAATCTATCGACTTTCTCTTAGAGATAGTTGGTATTGAAGAAGGAGACCCTCTCCCTAGTCTCCGGCATAGGAACCAATTATGCACAATTAAGTCTAGAGCTACGAGATCATCAATAAATCTCATTAGGACACTTTCAATGAAGACTCTCTATTTCACACAATTTGGAAAGAGAGATTATATCTTATGAGTCCTACGCATTATCCTTGTGGTATTGCCAGAACATCTGAGTGATATGCATACATATTCACCATGAAGATGGAAAGCCTTCTGCAGCCAACATCAAACAAGCTCCTAGTGGGTGGCATGTGAGATCTATCCATTAGATCAACCATGTGACAACTGAACAGAAACAATGGGGCGATTCAATCTTTCGAATCAATCCTGGTTCAGGTTATGGATTGACGGATACCTTTGAAAAACCAGTCGTTGTGCTTAAAAACTCTTTTCTTTAGCACATCGACTGTGTACAAATATTTTAAATTAAAAGGTGTTTATGATTGATAATTGATTTTCATTAAAACCTTCGTTGTATTGCAAAAACAATTTCTATTGAGCGGTACACGATTGTTTTTCAAATCTCTTTTATCAATCAGTGAATCTCAATTCGCTAGTTCACTCACTCTGTGTTGTCTTCTTTGAGACGTTCGGTTTGAAGCGGCTAGAACATTCTGAGAACCCTGTCAAGGAGATTCTTGAATTCTACGATCACAGGCGTACTTTACTGCTTGATCAGCGGGAACCATGGGCGTGTACCTCAATTCAACGAATGTGATCAAGCACTTTAAATGCGCTTTATTGCTAAGCTCTTTTTATGCGGTACACCCCGCGTTTGCGGTGATCCGAATGAAGCGGTCAATCCATAGCATATGCTCACAACACATTCATATCTAAAGAAATCATGATTAGTGCATCAATGACTCGAATATTTTCACTCCATGCTTCTGCTATGCTGCTGCCAATATTACGAATCATCAAAATCTTCCGCTACTCTGATAAGAATATATCATGATCTAGAATGTGAGCATGTCGGTCCAAAAGTCACAACATCACATAATACCAACACCACAAAGGATGAATCAAAGATTTATGATAACTGATGATCTCAATGTTGGCTCAAAACTCAGTATCACGTGGATCAGTTAAAGACCTCCACTCAGATTATCCAAACATGCAAAAATGAAGAATCAAAGACTAAGAGCTACAGAACAAAGAACTTGAACAAGAATCCAAGAAAAATCTCAATGTAATATCGGTTTGTATTCTATGTAATTTGAGGTGACCTCCCTTAGGGGGAGATTGTTAGGATTTAGAAAATCCAGGTATTAAGGTGTCGGTCACCTCAAGTATTTGTAATCGTTAAAAAGCTCGTAGTCGTAGTTATTTAATGTTAAGTAGTATTTACTTAAGTAATACAGTGGAGGACGGACGGGTCTTTACCCACTGTATGCCTGATCCACAGCCCGTTAGGTGGCGATTTGTGTTAAGACTATAAATACTCTCTACCTTCCAAGCTAGAGGGTTGGAGCTCATAATAAGATTTTTCTTTCTCTCACTAAAGTTCCCAAACCTCTAACTTTCTCTCTCTAGAAAATCATCTATACGCCTACTTGTGTTTTTGTTATGATGTTTATGTGAAATCCAATATGTAACAAATACCTCGACAAGACCAAGTCACTAATCCAGGGTTTCGACAGGTTTACCATCAAACAAGTTCCTAGAGGGGAAAACATAAAGTGCGGGCAGAATTTGCATCCACAAGCTTTATGCACCTGTCATAACAAGTACTGGTGGAGACTCTTAAGAGAAAGTCCATCTCAGAGATAGAAATATCCACGGTAATAGAGGAGCAAGGTCCTACATGGATGACTCCCATCGTCGAGTTTATAAGCAAGGGCATACTGCCCCAAGAGAGAAGGGCCGACGAATACATCGCACATCACATAGGTTTAAACTTCGAGATGGTATATTATATCGGTGTTCATTTCTACAACCATGGGTTCGATGTGTCGGACCCCTTCAAGCAGATTACGTACTCCGAGAGATCCACGCCAGTTCATGCAGTATGCACTTAGGACCACGGTCCGTTGTATACGCTTACGGTTAGTACTATTGGCCTCGATGCACGTGGCAGCGTGGGATTTGATAAAAAAGTGTGGCGACTGCCAAGTCCATAGACCCATCCCACGCCGACCACAACAGGAGCTAACACCCATTACATCTCCATGGCCATTCTATAAATGGGGTATCGACATTGCAGGTCCCTTCCCTGTTGCAGCAGGAGGACTGAAATTCCTATTGGCTATAGACTATTTCACTAAGTGGATTGAGGCAAAGGCGGTCGAGACAATCACAGTATCAGTTAAAATGATTTGTTTGGGAGAATATGGATTTCTTGGTTTGGATTACACTGGAAATCATTTAGACAATGGAAAACAATTCTGTGACAACCCTTTCAAGGAATGGTGCGAGAAACTAAATATTGAATAACACTTCGCGTCAGTTAAACACCCACAAACCAATGGTTTGGTTGAGCGTGCAAATCGCTGATCTGGGTGAAGGAATTAAGCACGCGATTAGACAAACACAAAGGGAGGTGGGTGGAGGAATTATCGCATGTTTTGGGGGCGCCTTGCTTGACAATCAAAATTAGCACGGAGACACTCCCTTTTCTCTTTGTCTATAGGACAGAAGCGTCATACAGCCGAAATTGGGATGCCAACTATTCATTACTACGAAGTTAATGTCACAACCAACGGCGATGAAAGGCGTCACAGACGGACCTTGTTGGAAGAAGGCCGCGGCGCAGGTATATGTGAGGCAAGAGCTAAGTCAAAAATGAAAGGATACTACGATGCTAAAGTTCGAAGAACCTCATTCAGACCAGGCAACTTTGTATATCGCGCCAATGATGCGAGCCATGCAGAAGATACCGGAAAACTTTGACCGAATTGGGAAGGACCTTATGAGGTCATTGAAGCATTGGAAAAGGGCACGTACAAATTGCGTGAAATGGATGGTCGTGAGCTACAACGCACATGGAACATTTGCAATCTCAAACGATGTTAGCTTTAGGAAAGGCAACGGCCCAGCACACGGACACCCTCACACTTTAGTAGAAAGCTCAATAAGTATCCGTGTATTTACATTCTGTTTTACTTAGGCAAATGTCTTTTTTCTCTTTACAAAACTTGCAAGTATTAATAAAACATCGCGGTTTCTAGCTAACTCCGCGACACATTTCACTTTGTTATTTACTTATTATTTATGTCTCAACATTCTTACTATATTATCTTTTGCCTGTGCATCGCAGCACATACTAAAACCACGATGGTAAAGGATGAGTAAAGCTACTAAATAACTCATTGAGTAAGAGGGTTGCAAACCCATCAACATCGGATCATGCATCCTTGTTAAACACCTTATTCTCAAGACGTTGGAATAAGTCCAATGTGCATCCGCGATGGATGCACAATAATGCACACTGTGCGCATTTAACAAACTAAGAATCAAGACTCTTGATTCCTTGATATGATATTCAGATCTGTGCATCACATCATACACGATTATGATACAAGTACTTAGAAATTATGTTTCAAGTACATTAAATTATGATTTTCATACACGATTATGGACTTCATATTCTATTCGCGTTTATATAACCGTTTGATTCTTAGACAACGTGGACGTTCTTTATGCAAAGAACGATAACTAAGTACAAACATTATAATCACAACCACATCCGATAAAACATATGGATCAACACACATTCAACAAAAAAGGGAAATTTTATTATGGACCACAAGTTCATACAACAGGATATCTACAAAGATGCTATAGCCTATATACTATTACAACGCCTAAGATGTGAGCTCTCAACACGGTGCGCAACGTCCCCAGCCTCTTTAAGTCTCTTCAACAGATCAGAATCTTGGTGCGATACCGTGGGTCACTAAGCCCTAGCAGTTACCCACAAACATGAGACGCCCCCATGTTCTCCGACATTCACGCAGAGGTGCTCCAAACCCTATTTCTTCCACTATAAATAGGTTGGACGGGTAATGGATTATGGTAAGCTGATTCAACACCATCTCTTTACTTATACAACCATAACTCATACTTACTCTCATGTCAGAGGTGGTTCGCAGGCTCCAACCCCTGCGTAATCACTTAACGTAGTCTCTTCGTATTTCTTATTCTCAGGTGAAAGACAATCTTGGCTTGAACATACACCCCTCATACCTTTGATCATCATCGAAGCCTGGTAGTGAAATTTATTGTACAATCACATAGCTACCGGTAGTAATTAGATAATTTAGATAATTAGACAATTAGAATAATCGGTAGAAGTACCACCCCCCAACCAATTTTCCAGAAATATTTACCTTAGCTTTCTAAAAAATCATAAAAAGATAAAAACGAATCATCCTCAATCCCCACCTTCTCGTCATACATTTCTTACTAGCATTCATATTCCCTTAGAGAATGATATCAATCCCTGAGGCTTACCCAATACTACACTACAATTATTAGGTTCACTGCCTAGGTGGTTGAAAAACTTGCTCGACGAAAAGGAAGTTCCTTTGACCACGAACGCGCTCCGTACGCGCATCAACAATCTACTCGGTCTAGCTAGCATAATGCGGATACCTAAAAGGGCTCCCTAATTTGCCAGTTGTCATAGTCTCCCAGCCTCAGAAGAAACCCATTCCGGGTTTCACTCTGAGTTGCCCGCTAACGAAAAGAATTGAGGATACTAGCTTCTTCCGAAGAACATCCTCATGTTCCCATGTGAACTATGGTCCATACAGGAATCCCAAAGAACTTTGATGATCGGAATACGGCTATGCTTCATTCGTTTCTCCTCACGATCCATGATCTCAATCGGCTCCTTAATGAAATTCAGACGCTCATCGATTCGGATATCTCTCATAGGCACGAATAGATTTTCTTGGAAAAGACATTTCTTAAGATTACTCATGTGAAAGACATCATGTACACTGCTCAACTCCTGAGTTAGCTCAAGTCTGTAAGCTACTGGTCCGATTCTTTCTAGGATTGGAAAGGACCAATGTATGGGAGGTTGAGTTTTCCATTTTGCCTGACGTATAACCCCTTTCAAAGGAAACCTCAACATGACTCGTCTCCCCTTGAAACTCCAGGGCTTACGTCTCCAATCGGTAGCTTTTTTTCTATAACGTGCAGCTTGTGCTTGATTACGAATTTGGACTAGTTTCTCAGTAGTTTCCAGCACGAGTTCGGGACCGGTAAGCTAGCTGTCGCCAACTTCCGCCAAACAGATCGGGGAAAGGCATTTTTGGCCATACAACACCTCAAATGATGCGGCCTTAATACTAGTATGATAGCTATTGTTGTATGAGAATTCGGCCAAAGGTAGGTACTTCTCCTAGCCTTTGTCAAAATCGATGACACAGGCACGAAGTATATCTTCTAACATTTGAATTGTCCTTTTACTCTGATCATCGGTTTGAGGATGATAGGAAGTACTCATATCAAGTTTCATTCCTAAATCCGTTTGTAGCGACCGCCAGAAGTTTGATGTGAAATGGCTATCTCGGTCGGAAATGATAGATATGGAAACGCCATGACGAGATACTATCTCCTTGACGTACAACCGAGCAAGCTTGTCGATACTATCTACCTCGCTAACGGATAAGAAGTGAGCGGATTTAGTCAATCGATCCATAATTACCTAGATAGCGTCACAGTCGCTAACTGTTCTCGGTAATTTGGTGATGAAGTCCATGGTGATTCGCTCCCATTTCCAAACAGGGAGTTCGGGTTGCACTAGCAATCTTGACGGTTTCTGGTGTTCGGCCTTTACCTTGGAACATGTCAAGCACTTACTGACATACCAAGCTATGTCAGCTTTCATGTTCGGCCACCAGTAGAGTTTCTTCAGGTCGTGATACATCTTATCAGCTCCAGGATGAATAGAGTATTTTGATTATGCGACTCGTGCTAAACCATTTCACGGATTCCTCCATGAAATGGTATACAGCTTGTAGAAATCTAGAAGGGGGGGTTGAATAGTTTACCAATTAAAAACTTTGTTTTGAAACTTATTGAAAGATCAATTGATATTGATCTTGGATATGTTGATGAAATATGCAAGAAATATGTAAAGAATAAATAAGGAAAGAAATGATCAAACCACAACAAGTTGTTTATAGTGGTTCGGTCTACAAGGACTCTTTTTCCTTGCCCTACTCCACTCCCTGAGTCTCACACTCGAGAGTTTAACTTAACTAGTCAACAAGCTCCTTTCACCGGCGGAGAAAACCTTTACACTTCGCTTACACTATTTCCGACACTAAGCTAGATGTCGAGTTCTTTCCAAGGGTACAACTACTCCCATACACAATGTATTTTGAGGACTAAAATACTAACCACTCACACTCACAAGATTATGATGGTTTGATACAACAATGAAGTATGAATCAACACTAGATCATACAACACTAAACAAACAAGACTTACAACTTCTCGTTTGAAGCTTGAATGTGACTTGATCTTCTTTGCTACAAAAGAGATCACTAATATGATATGAAACTGAGTTAGAAAGATTACATAGAAGATATGTAAGAGAGTATGATAGAAAGGGATGAAAAACTACTTGGTTTGGTTTTGCTATTTATAGCAAAACAATGTGACATCACGGACCATGAGGACCCCTAAAAGGGTTCCGCCGTTGTGGATTTTTGGTGCCTTAGGATCAATGAAAAACACAAGATATCAAAATCTTTGCCAAAGTCAACCATATCTATGTAAGATTGTGTAAGATATGAAGAGTACAAATCCACACAAAATATCTAATGCAATCTTCGAATGATTTCCATGATGCATCACATGATGTCATATGTTGTATTTCTATTTTTAGAAATATGCAAGTACTTAAGTAGTGTTTGGTTTTAAGAACCTAAAATATTCTAAAACTACTATCATACATAATGATTAGAGTCATATAAAGATATGAACAATCACAAATGTAAATGCTTGAATGATAAAGATATTGTTTGAAAAAGCTTGTTTTAATATCTATTAAACTTGACAAGCTTTAAGCTTTTATACAAAATAAATTTAGTTTTGTCGTTAACAAAACTTAGGTAAAGATCAAAAATATAAATAACGTTTAATGACAATATTTGTATTAACAATCTCCCCCTTTTTGTTGAGGACAAAATATAAATTTTATTTTTTATAAAAGATACAAAGTTTGTGCAAGAGTTATAAAAATATTAGTTTTAGAACTTGAAAAGGAAATGATAATGTAAGTGTATGATGTTTGAATTTTTCAAAAGTCAAAGTATTCACTAGTTGATGCATGATGTTGACTTTTCGAAAGTCAAAGTAGTTGACTTTTTCAAAAAGTCAAGTATTACTAATGATGTATCTGTTTGACTTTTTCGAAAAGTCAAATATAAACAAGTTTATATTTTCTCCCCTTTTGTCTTAACAAAGAAGAGGCGATCTTGGAATGTAATGAGCTCGAGCCATTATTCCCTTGATCAAAGCTCCCTAAATTGGGTGCTTAATGGGAAGATACATGGATTGTGAAAATAAAGCTACAAAAAAAATGTTAGTAATAATGATCATTCACAAGCATTTCCAAACACTATGTAAAAGCACCAACAATATAGAGAACACCATTGATTAGTTAAAAATTTTCATGAATAAAATCATGAAAAGAGAACACAATGATGTGTTTTAGTATAAGAAAAGAAAAGAAAGAAGAAAAAAAAATTAATCCTAAGAAAAGAAAAACTTAAAGATGTTAATCTATGACCATTCTAATGAGATGGTGGATGAGAAAGAGCGTTGAGACACTCAAGGATGTGATTGAGGATGAACCTCATTTCTTCTTGAAAGTCAAGGACCATAACCCGGGTCCTATCAACGGTTTGGTCCGTTTGCTCCTAAGTTGAGCAACCATGCCTAGGGGGTAGTATGTTTGGGAGGTTGTGGTGGTGGAATGGTAGATGTGTTGGTGTTGGTGGAAATGTTTGGGGTGGTCATGATGGAGGCAAGCAAAGCATTTTGCATTTGCATAGTCTCACTTAAGTGAGAATCCACCATGCCTTTGAATTGGTGGAGGTTGTGGAGTTCCGCTTGAATCTCCTCTCTTGTGGGATTTGCATCCCACATGCACTCCTGTGTCCTCAAGATGAGGGACATTGATCTGAGGGAGTGGATGGTCCCCATACAAAGGACCATGAATGTCTTTGTGAATGGGGTGGAAGAGAAAGGTTTAGGCCCTAATGGGGCGTTTGGGTCAAAAGATGACCGAGGTGACTCATGAGCAATCCGCTCAATTGTGCCAAAGGATGGCAATGGTGGTGGATGATTTGGCCTAGGAGGCAAGTCATCCAAGTCCTCCAAGAAAGGATTTGGTAAAGTTGGTGGAGTGGAAAATAACCCCATAGGAATGAGAGTTGGAGACCTTGGTGGTGAAGGTGGTGAGGGTGTTTTGGATGTTTGGATGGGTGCCGGTGGAGGTAAAGTTGGTGTTTTTGTAGGTGGTGGGTAATTTGATGTCGCAATGTGTGATTGGTAGGTGTGGCCAAGGTAAGGCTTGTATCATCTCGGATGGGAGATGAGATTATGAGTGGAGACTCCGGATGAGAGCTAAGGTTAATGAAGCAACAAGGCCTCACACTAATTCTAGCGGTTTTCTTGCAAGGTTTAGGATAGGATTTTGTCATTTTTGACTTGGGTTTTCTTTGCTAGATAATGGTAAGAATGAAGAAGGTGTGAGGATGATCATGGTAAAACCTCTCAATTTATAAAAGTGAAAAATCATGGAGAAATGTGTTTGATTTGATGTTAAACCATTGAAGAGATGAGGTTCCTAATGATTTGGAAGTGGGTGGAATGCTAGTCATATCACCCAAGTCAATCCATACAAGAAGAGATGGAGTGAAAGAAGAAAAGATTTGCAATAAATGTGTTCTAATGAGTGGAATCTCCTAACAATCAGATTACCCACGGATTTGAAGGTACCAAAAATTTGGTTCCTTCCTTTATGCCAAAGGGCTTGTTAGGAATTAGAAATTCCAGGTATTAAAGAGTCGGTCACCTCAAGTATATGTAATCGTTAGAAAGCTCGTAGTCGTAGTTATTTTATGTTTAGTAGTATTTAGTTATGTAACACCGTGGAGGAAGGACGGGTCTTTACCCACTGTATGCCTGATCCACAGCCCGTAGGTGCCGTTTGTTTGTAAGTAACTATAAATACCCTCCTCCCGGTAGAGGGTTGGAGCTTCAATACCATTTTTCTTTGTTTCACATAGTTCTCAACTCTCTTCCTTTCTCTCACTAGAACTTTCTCTCTCTAAACTTAGTTAACGCCCCATATGGGTTTGGTTTAGTGTTTTTGTGAAATCTTATATCTAATAATTGGTATCAAGAGCCATGGTTTGATCACTCATCTTTCATGTTTTTTGTTTTGGTGGATTTCATAAGGTTTTTGGGGTATTAAAGGTTTAGGATAGTTTGATTCATTTGGACAAATTCTAGTGTTAAAGGTTGAATTTTGCTTGTACTTTTGTGTTTAGGATCATCATATGTGTTTATGTTTTGAATTGGAAGGCTTAAATCATTGTGGTTTGGTTGTTTTGATTGATAAAGTGGTTATTTTTCAAGTTTGTATGAAGCGAGATGTGTCTCGGATAGCTTTTTCTTCAAAGCGAGTTGCTTTGTTATTGGATCGAGGTTGGTACATGCGACTTGGTCGTTTAGCGAGTTGATTTTATGCGACTTGGGTTCTAAGCGAGTTGTTTCTTTAAGCGACTTGATATCTAAGGCGACTTAGCTATTAAGCGAGTTGTAAAGCTAGCGAAGTTAAATTGCTAAGCGGCTTGGTGTTCTCAAGCGTGTTGATTGTTGCGAAGTTGATACTAAAGCTTAAGTGGCTATTGGCGACTTGATTCATTAAGCGTGTTGGCAGTTTGCGAGTTGATGCCAATGCGACTTGGCTATTTAGCGAGTTGATTGATTAAGCGGTTGGCAATTAAAGTTGTGTGGTTAGCTTGACTTGTTCATTTAGGCTTGTTACTTCTTCGTGATACATTCTTACGGTTGTTCTTTTGGTTTAGTAAAATCCCGTGAAAGAATCAATTTCCCTGTTTAATCAAAGAATAGTAAAATCCCGTAGAGCTTGAAACATGTCTACCAACGTTCCTACTATCATCTCCATTGTTGAGGATGTTCAAGCGGCAGGTCGGATACTCGTCCACCTATGCTTGGAACCGACTACGACTCTTGGGCTCAAAGAATCGATTGTACTGTCTTGGAAAGGAAAATGGGGTCAACATTCTCAAATCGATTGATGAAGGACCGTATCTAGTTGAGACTACTGGGACATAATTGATACAAGCGAAGATGGAACGATGATCTATGGAATAGACAGACCAAAGACGTATGATGAGCTCAATGATAAGGAGAAGAAGAGATTCGATGCATATCGGGGCTTCCAACATCATACTACAAGGTCTTCCAAAAGACATCTATAAGCTTATCAATCACAACATCAAGCAAAGGTCGTATGAGATAATGTCAAGATGCTTCTTTCTCGTTCTGAATTAACCATGGAAGACAGAGAATCACAACTCTATGATGAATTTGAGCACTTTAAGATGAAACCAGATGAGAGTGTCTATGAGTATTACGTGAGATTCCTCAAGCTTGTTAATGACATGAGGAACATCAGAATGACCATGCCTAACATTCATTTGAACTCAAAGTTTGTAAACAACATGAATCCCGAATGGCACAAGTTTGTCACTTCGTGAAGCTCACTTAAAGGATTGAAGAATACAAATTATGAGCAACTGTATGCCTTCCTTCTTCAGAATGAGAGACATGCCATTTTTGAAAAGAGGATTCTTAAACAATTCAAAACAAATCCAGGAGAGACAAGCTCATCAAATGATTCAACCGCCTTCTACTCAAACATTGGGATTACCACTAAAGCTTCACAAGTTATACCCATGGGTGATGGAACTCACAAACTCATTCCTGATCTAATGTTCAAACAAGCGATCTGATGCATCACGTGGAAACTTCATTAGTCAACTAGCTCTCATGATCGGTCAAAACATGAACACTCTCCCACACCAACAACAACCTCGAACAACATCCAATCCACACAATCAAGCTCTATGAAGAGATGGGAAAGCGTTATGGTGCAAATTAGTTTAAGAAAGGCGCATGATCGAGAAGGAGGTGGAGCAGTGAGGGGCTATGGAGAAATCGTAATCGGGAAGGAATGGAAATCGGGACAAGTCAAGACGGTTAAGTGTTACAACCGTGGTGGTGAGGGACACATTGCAAGGCTGCACATCTCCAAAATGTCCTCACATCGGAATACTTCAGGATAAGATGTTGCTAGTGGAAGCTCGGGACAATGGAGCAACTTGGATGAAGAAGAGCTTGTGTTTCTTCTTGAAGGGAATGCTAAGACATTTGATGAGATGTGGATGAGCAGCCTATTCAGAGATTGGTCACAATCATCAGAATGCCTTTCAAGTCGACCTGTGATGCATACGACTCCGATGTTGATGATGGACCTACTGCACAAACAATTTTCATGGCTAGCATTTCTCCAATGGTATCTCCTAAGGTCTCCACTTCACCACAAGCTGGGCCATCCAAAGAAAAAATCATCTCAGAGGTATTAAAATTATATGATGAAGTTGATGTGCAAAAGATATATAATGAAATACAATCAACTGAAATCATTGAGTCGATATTGAAAATATGGGTAATATCAATGTTGTCCCATATGATCAATATGTGAAGCAAAGTGAAAGTGTGATTGTATCTAGTGATGTATCTCCTGCAGTCAATGATGATTATGTGCTTGATGAATACGCATGCGTCACGATGATTCTGTTATCTCTGAACTTAATGCCTATAAAGAACGAGTTGCCATTTATGAACAACGTACTAAGTTTGAGCTAAATACTCGTGAGCAGGAGTTGGATAACCAAATGCGTACAATTGTTAGAAAAGTAATTTAAAAGAAGAAGTGTTAAAACAAGAGTTAAATTCTTTACAAGAAAAGCTTTCAAAACTCGCTAAGCAAAACAAGAACTTCAAGAAAATGTTAAAGTGCTTAGCGAGAATTTCATGCCAAGGAATCAAAACTTTTGAATGATTTTTCTAATCTAAAACTTTGAAGAACAAGCTTGAAAATAAGTTGTACGCATCAAGGGAACACCATCTAGGGACATGATCACTAAGCATAGAGTCTTAAGCGATAAGCATAGCATTCCCCAGTTGAGGAACCAATCCGAGAGGTCATTAAAAGGCTAGAAATGCTCATAAGGTACTCTATGATGGCAATGAAATCCTTAAAACTAGACAGAAACCTAGTTCTTGGAGAGTGCAATCGAGGAAGATAATAAATCTAATGAAGTCACTAGGGAAAGGATGAACAAGAAGTTAGATGATCCTAAATATAAAGAGAATAAAATAATTATCACACCCCATGATTACAAGAAGGAGAATTGGATTTCCTTAAACAAATTTAAGCCTCAGACGTTGTTAGCACCCGAACAAGTGTTCTGGAAAAAGGATTTAGATATCCTAAAAGCTGAAAATCTTGTTGAAACAAACCCTTCCCTTAGGAAAATGCCTAGCGATGTTGTGTATCCTCCAAATACACCGATGCATTTAGTTCCTAGAACTATTGCCACTAAGAGCAAGACCTTAATCAGCCAATATGTTATTCTTCAACTATTTGTCGATTTTGAGAAAACTTGTAAGAAAAGGATCACACCCACTGGGATAACTGAAGGGGAAAGGGGTTTTGAGCAAACAAAAGAATGCTATCTAACCGAGGTCATGCCTTTCTTTAAACTACTAAAAGATCATTTTGAGAGTCTTAAAAAGGGGATAGATTAAGATATTAAAGGAATGGAAAAGGAATTTGATGCAATGATAGTTGAGGTTAGTGACTATGAGCGAGCATTAAAATATAATGAGATTGAGAGGAAGAACTTGCATACCTTGAATGAGAATCTTATTTCTGAATGTATTGCTCAAGATGTGTTTTACACTGCTATGAATTGCTCCATTAATGCTTCTCAATATCATGAATTATCTGTTGCTCTGAAAGTCTTTCATGATCGTGTCATTGAGCTTGAAAAGATTAATTCGAATCTTAATGAGAAAATTGATCAGGATGATCACGATAATTTGGTAAAGCATCTTTCTAAACTAGAAGTTGAACATTTTGATTTACAACTAAAATATCAACATCTAAAAGAAAATGTTAAAACCTCAAATATCAAGACTTCCTTGGATGCTCCTGAATTTGATGCAGTTTTTGAAATTAGCAAACGTGATGAACATATTCGAGCTCATTGTAACACGATCAAAAAATTGAAAGTCCAAATCTCTCAATTGAAGGGTGAAAAGAACAATGTGACTGGATCCCAAATGCCTCCTCCTTTAGATTCTCAGTACTCTCAAACTTTTCATCTTCAAAACTTGGTTAATGCCTTACAAAAGGAAAACGAGAGTTTTCTAGAAGAAAATGAAAAGTTAAACGACACTTTAAAGAGTTATATGATTCAATGAAAGTCACTCGTGACCAAAACAACGAAAAATAACGTCTTTACAAAAGGAAATTGAGAATGAGAAGTCGGAAAATGGGAAACTCCACTTGTTTTAATAAGAATGTTGTTTCAAAGTCACCCTTAGATCTGCAAATACAGACATGGCTTAAATATATTCCTCCTCATCTTAGGAATAATGAATCTGCGTTTCATGACTATTGTGCTCACCTTAAGGATAGTCTAGAATGTCTCAGTGACATTGTTGAAGAGGATTTCATTAATAAACCTCTTGATAGAGAAATTAGGTTTGCTTGCCTCCAGGCCAAACGATCTCAAGAGGTGCTTGAATGTGTAATTGCAACATGTCCAAAATCCTTAGGTGCAAAAGGCAAAGCCGTGATTCCTTGTTCTATGCCTAGTGCCAAGCATTAAATCCGTTCTATGCCCAATGTAATGAATGTCAACCTTAGGGTGCCTTCAAGTAGTTCGATTCCGATATGTTAGTGCTAAGAAAGTGAATTTTAGTGTGCCTTCAAATAGCTCAAATCATAGTTTTAAGAAAGTAAACACTAATGTGCCTTCTAGTACTTTAGATCCTTGCACATCAAGTTCAGGAATGCAAAAATTAGATCAACCAACTAATGTTCCCATTCCTCTGTGAGTAATCAGTGACATTAAAGCGAGTAGGTCAAAGTCTCAAGACAATACAAGGAATGATAGGACCTTGCAAGCTAAGAATGTGCATTGGAAGAGAGTAGAAGACCATTCTAGGAACTTTAAGTTTGAGTCGAATAAAATGAATCGTGTTGATTCTACTATTAGCCATAGGCGTCTTGTAATTAATTGATTCGATATTATTTGCAAACCTTGTAATGATGTCTGCTTCAATTCGCTAATAATGAAATGTGGTGTGAATGCTTTGTCTATAATATCAAATGCTCCGCCATCTAAAATTGTTAATGCTAATATTCGTGCAAAGAAGGCTAAAAGGCAAAGACGTAAGATTGTTAGAAAATAGTGGAAACCCACAGGAAGAACATTTATAAAGATAGGTTATTATTGGATACCTTTTGGCCATAAGAATAATCAGTTTGTTCTCAAACTGCTAAGATTATGCCCACTAGAAAATGGGTGCCTCTGGTAGAACTATTCCCTTAAGAAGTGAACATACTTTGAATAGGTCAAATACAGACACCGACATTGCATCTATTCCCAATGATTCCATTGCTTCTACTTCTGATATGGATGCTTCTAATTTTGATGTGGGTGTTCCAATTACTGTTACTAACCATGTGGAACCCATTCTTGCATGGGGATCCCAATTATCCATTTATCCATTCTTGTCTATGTTCAACTGCAGATCGTTCAAATCGTTCGTGGTACCGGACTCAGGCTGTTCCAAGCATATGACCGGAGACCGGTCGCGGCTCATGAACTTCGTGAGCAAATTCATCGAGACAGTTAGATTTGGGAATGATCATTTCGGTGCAATCAAGGGTTATGGAGATTATGTTGTTGGAAAAAGTGTTATCTCCAGGGTATATTATGTGGAAGGTCTTGGTCATAATCTTTTCTCTGTTGGTCAATTCTCGATTCGATCTAGAAGTAGCCTAGAAAACATACTTGTTTCGTTAGAGAACTTGATGGTAAGGAACTTTTAAGAGGTTCAAGTGGCTCAAATCTATACACCATCTCTATCGAAGATATGATGAAGTCTTCTCCAATCACTTGAACGTCGGCACCATCAATGATCTCTCCAGAAAGGACTTAGTTATAGGTCTCCCTAGACATAAATATGAAAAGGATCATCTTTGTTCAGCATGCCAGTTGGGAAAAAGCAAGAAGTATGCCCATAAACCCAAACCTACAAACTCAATCACAGAAGTTCTCCATACTATTCACATGGACTTATGTGGACCCATGAGAGTGCAGAATATCTTTGGGAAGAAATATGTGTTAGTTGTGGTTGATGATTTCTCTAGATTCACCTGGGTAAAATTCTTAAAGACTAAGGATGAAACTCCGATATCATCATCAAACTCATCAAACAGCTGCGGAGTTCGTCTTAACAAAATGGTCGGAATCATCCGATGAACGAACTGGGCGAGTTTGTTAACAAACAACTTGGTGAGTTTTATGAAAGTATGGGAATCATTCATCAAAGAAGTGTTCCTCGAACTCCTCAACCGAACGGTGTAGTTGAAAGACGAAATCGAACTCTTGTGGAAGCCGCAAGGACTATGCTTATTTACTCAAAAGTTCCAATGTTTCTCTGGGGTGAAGCTATCGCCACCTTGTATCTACACAAAATCGATCCCGATTCACACCGCTCATGGAAAAACTCCATATGAACTTGTCCACAACGAAAACGATTTTCATTCCTTCGTGTGTTCGGTGCTTTATGTTATCCAACTAATGATGGTCAAGATTTAGGAAAACTGAGAGCTAAAGCGGACATTGGAGTTTTGTAGGCTATGCACCTAATAGTAAAGGTTACCGAATCTACAACAAGAGAACCCGAAATATCATAGAAACAATTCACGTCCACGTTTGATGAGTGACGGTAAATGGCTCCTAGACAATCCAGTTCAGACCGCATTTCAGCAGTCCCATTGGTTCATCTCTTGTACCAAACTCCTCATCAGCATCTCCATATGTACCCCCCTCAGAAGATGATTTAAAGAAACTGTTTGATCCAATGTTTGACGAACAATTTGAGCCATGTAACAATGATATGACAATTCAAGCAACAGAGGTTGCTTCTATCCCTGTCAATGATATTAACCCTTCAACTTCTATGTCATTAAGCCAAGAAGCATCTCTGCTGACCAATCTGTCTCATCAACAAATCAAAAATTCAATCATCAAGTGTACATCATGGAAATGCTTCTGATTCACAGGATGAAGTCAATCCCTTTGCTACTCCTGAAGATGCTCCATTTGAAAACATATTTTCTCCTGAATCTTCATCAGAACCATCTACTTCAGGAGACATCGACTTTGCTACTTCAGTTCCTCAACAACAACCACATGAATACCTTAGAAAATGGACTCACAATCATCCATTAGACAACATCATTGGAAATCCCTCTCGTCCAGTATCCACACGGAAACAACTTGCAACGGATGCCTTATGGTGCTTCTTCAACTCCGTACTCTCTAAGATCGAACCAAAAGATGTTAAATCCGCCATGAATGAAGACAGCTAGTTCAATGCCATGCAAGAAGAAATTCATGAGTTTGATCGACTTGATGTATGGGAATTAGTACCTGCTCCAGATTGTGCTATGATCATTGCTCTAAAATGGATCTTCAAAGTGAAACTTGATGAGCATGGTGATGTGTTAAAGAACAAGGCTCGATTGGTTGCTAAAGGATACCGTCAAGAGGAGGGTATTGACTTTGAAGAATCTTTTGCTCCAGTTGCTCGAATCGAAGCAATCAGAATATTCTTGGCTAATGCTGCAAGTAAGAACATGGTAGTCTATCAAATGGATGTAAAGACGGTTTCGAACGAGATCTTAAAGAAGTCGTCACGTCAGCCAACCGAAGGCTTTGTGAATCCAGAGCATCCTACTCACGTTTATCATTTGAAGAAGGCTCTTTATGGTTTAAAGCAAGCTCCAAGGGCATGGTATGATACGATATCAAAGTTTCTTCTGTCTACCGGCTTCAAAGCAAAGGAGCGCTTGATCCTACTGTTCACCAGAAGTCGGAAACACTTAATTCACGTTCAAATATATGTTGATGATATTATCTTTGCCTCGACTGACCCCAATGAATGTGATCATTTTTCAAAAGAAATGGGTTCCAAATTTCAAATGTCTATGATGGGACAAATGTCATTTTTCTTGAGATAACAAATTTCACAAAGTAATCCCGGGCATTTTATAAATCAATCTAAATATGCAAATGAGATTTTAAAGAAATTTGGATTTGATTCTAGTGACCCTGTTGACACTCCCATGATTGAGGCGTACAAAACTGATGAGGACCACTCGAGGATCATGGTAGACCAAACGAAATATCGTAGCATGATCGGATCCCCGATGTACCTCACGCCGTAGACCGATATTCGTTCATTGTATGCATGTGTGCTAGATACCGAGCAAAGCCTACCAAAAGCACCTTGAAGCGGTTAAATGGGTCTTTCGGTACCTCCAAGGAACCATCAACATGGGACTTTGGTACCCTGAAGGACACCGGTATGTCACTAACAGACATATCACGGATGCAGATGAGATCATGCACGGTGTCAAGATACTCGTCGAAGGTGCGCCGGAGGTGCTCGTTTGGGTGATAAGCTTGTGAGCTGGTCATCAAAGAAGCAAATGAGTACTTCTATTCCCTCTACAGAGGCTGAATACATAGCCATGTCATCTTGTTGTGCTCAAATCCTATGGATGAGATCTCAATTAACTTACTATGGCTTTGAATTCAACAAAATCCCTCTACAGATTGTGATAATAAAAGTGCTATTGCTCTCTCATGCAACAACGTTCAACACTCAAGAGCAAAGCATATCGACATTCGACATCATTTCATCAAGGAACAAGTGGAAAGAGATGTGGTGGAACTCTATTTCGTAAGGACTGAATACCAGTTAGCAGACATCTTCACCAAAGCTCTTCCAAGAGTACGTTTTGAGTTTATTCTTCCACGACTTGGCCTGAAAAGCCTTCAACCAGAACCACTCAAACGTGTTCAAGAGGAAGACGAGGAGTAAAGGTCTATCTTCATCTATCTCTTTGTATATATTTTTTTCAAAAAGCAAAATACAAAATTACAAAATCTTCAAAAATCAAATAGAAAATTATAAAACTTTCAAAATCCATAAAAAAAAAAAATAAATAAAAAAAAATGTGTGAAAAATTCGAAAAATCCTCAAATTATTGTCAATTTGTCATGTTTCTCGATTCGATATCATCTACGAACTTTGTGTTGATATTCAAAGAATGTCACGGGTCTTTAGATGTTCATCGAATGTACATAGTTTTTTTTTAAAAAAAAAAAATGAAGAAAAATGGTGGTTTATTGTCATTTCAGTAACGTGTTAAAAAGAAAGAACAGAGCCATGCTTTATCTTGTTTGTCAAATCTCATGCTCTGATTCTATAAAAAATTCTCACTATCCAATGAAAACGAATTGCTTTGAAAAATTACTCGTGCTCAATTTTTGAAAATCATTTCTACTAAACGGTTGTTAAAACTATCTATCTCTCAATCAACAACTTATGTCATTGATTGAGGGGGAGAATGATTTTTAATTATAAAGTGTATTTTTTTAGTGTTTAAGAATGATTTTTCTTCATTAGTATTTTTTTTCAAACAATGGTTTGTTTTCAAAAGTTATTCAAGCATGTTTAAATCTTTGGAGTCTAAAGTCTCAACATTCGATCCTTATCAGTTAAAATGTTTTCAAAATCAAGTCACAATTCTTCTTAAAAAGCTTTCAAAAATAATTTAAATCTACAGAGATCACAAATCTCAAATGTTTTGATAATTGTGATCGGGGAGAATTGTGATTTAAATTGATTTAAACTGATAATTCGATAAATGGTTTCATAAGTGATTAGCATGTTTGCCTCCCCGCAAGTGACAAACGATTTCAAATTTTTCCATGCACACGTTGAGGGGGAGCATCTATCTTAAACCACAAATATTTGAAACGTGATCAATTTATCTCAAAGTGCAGTCTTTTCCTAATATGTGCAAAACATTCTCAAACATCTATGCACATATTGAGGGGGAGCAAACTTGTGAAAACCTCATCCTTCCTTAAAATGTTTTATCAATGTGATTAGGAAGTGATGATGATCATTTTAGAAAATGTTAATCAAAAAAATTGGACATTTCATTCTAAATCTAACGATTTCAAAGATCTCTTGCCTCCATGTGCTAAACAAATTCTAATTGTTATGCATAAGTTGAGGGGGAGCATTTCTAAAAAATATCAAAACAATTAAGATACAAAATGCTTTGATTCTATATCACAAGTATCTTGATTGATTTTTTAAATGGTTTTCAATTGGTTCCAATGGCAGATGAACGATACCAAAAGACCGACCAACTTTACTTTATGTATGGTGATATAAGGATGATAAGGTTAGGTTGAGTTCCCATGATCCGCCAGAACCGGAGGGATCTACCAGGGACAATCCACTAGATAGTGTAGAGTCCTTAGGTATGATGAAAAAAGGAGAAAAGTGAGATATGGGAAGAGTGCGGACTGAGATTGAGCTAGTACTGGAACAAACCTAACAAGGTTCTAGTTATGAAGTCTCGGTATGCACCTTGGGGTTGAAGAATGAAAAAAATTAATGTGAAAAGGGTGAAAAGAAATAGCCCTCCAATAATTCAACCTTAGAAACCGGGTTCAATTCATATGCTACCGGTGGTTACTAAGGTAACACTGGTATTGAAGACAAGACGTCATGGACCCAGGACGTGGCCTTTGCACTAACTTCCCAAGCCACTCAAGTTCCTCTTAAAAGGGCTTGTTTCATTCTCATAGAGAACCTACATAATCTATCGACTCTCTCTTAGAGATTGTTGATATTGAAAAAGGATACCCTCTCCCTAGTCTCCGACATAGGAACCAAATAAGCACAAATTGAGTCTAAAGCCACGAGATCATCAATTAATCTCTTTAGGACACTTATTTCTTGAAGACTCACTATTTCACACAATGTGGAATGTGAGATTATATCTTATGAGTGCTACGCACTATCCTTGTGGTATTGCCAAGACTTGATTGTGTCATATGGACCTCATCTGTGGAGCGATTCAAAACGAATCAATCGGGTCCACGTAAATGGATTGGCGGATGCCTTTGAAAATCGGTTGTTGTGTTTAAAAACTCTTTTCTAAGCACATCGATGCGTACAACTATTTCAAATCAAAAGGTGTTTATGATTGATAAATGATTTTTCACTAAAACTTCGTTGTATTGCTAAAACAATTTCTATTGGCGATACCGATTGCTTTTCAAATCTCTTTTCATCAATCGGTGAATCTCTATTTTGGTTCACTCCTCCGTGTTGTCTTCTTTGAGACGCCCAGTTTGAGAACGGCTAGAGCAGTACTTGCGAAACCTGTCAAGGAAATTCTTGAATTATACGATCACAGGTACTTGTCTTGATCAACGGGAACCGTGGGCGTTGTACCTCAATTCATCGAAAGCGATCAAAGACACTTTCGTGCGCTTTATTGCAACTGCCTGCTATATGAGTACACCCCGACGTTTGTGATCGAATGGAGCGGTCAATCCATAGCCGCATGCTCACACAACACATTCATATCTAAGGAAATCATGATTAGTGCATCAATGACTCTGATATTTTCACTCCATGCTTCTGCTACGCTGCCGCCAATATCATGAATCAACGAAAGCTTCTGCTACTCTGATTAGAATAAATCATGATCCAGAATGTGAGCATGTCGGTCCAAAAGTCACAACATCACTAATTACCAACACACAAAGCAGGCTCAAAACTTAGTATCACTTGGATCAGTTAAAGACCTCCACTCAGATTATCCAAACATGCAATTATGAAGAATCAAAGACTACGAGCGACAGAACAAAGAACATGGACAAGAATCCAAGAACACTCTCAATGAAATATCTGTTTGTATTCAATTTAATTTTAAATGTGTGTTTGAGGTGACCTCCCTTAGGGGGACACTGTTAGGAATTAGAAATTCCAGGTATTAAAGAGTCGGTCACCTCAAGTATATGTAATCGTTAGAAGCTCGTAGTCGTAGTTATTTTATGTTTATTAGTATTTAGTTATGTAACACCGTGAGGAGGGCCAGACGGGTTTTACCCATTGTATGCGATCCCATGGCCGTGGTGGCGTTTTTTGTAGTAACTATAAATACCCTCTACCTCCCAAGGTAGAGGGTTGGAGCTTCAATACCATTTTTCTTTGTTTCATATAGTTCCCAACTCTCTTCCTTTCTCTCACTAGAACTTTCTCTCTCTAAACTTAGTTAACGCCCCATATGGTTTTGGTTTAGTGTGTTTGTGAAATCTTATATCTAACAGGGCTCCTTGGGTGGATTTTTCAAATTTTTGAATTTTGGTGGGAAATGGATTTCTTATATACCTAAGTGAGTTATACTAGTTCTAATAAGAGTATAAACTAGTTAAGAGTGACTTATAAGTGATGGATGGTAATTTGGAATCACGAAAGAGTCGAAATTCAGAAAGTTACTTGGAGGATCCGACACAAAATTTACGGACGGAACCCTTAAAAGGGTTCCGTCATCACTATAAGGGCACGAGTGCGGCGGTACCATTTCACATAACGAGCGATACCAAATCGTTGGTGCCGCCTCGATCCGATGGTTGTCGAGAAAACTTCACAGAAGTACGTTTTTAGGTGTCGGGGACTTTTCGAAAACCGAAATTTTTCTCAAAACTTGTGACACTAAACATTTCTAGTTAGGAAAAGTAAATAACACATGTATAAACATAGTGGAGCATGTATTTTGAGCAAGGCTTTTGATTTTCACATTATAGTGAAAATGGGTAAAATTTGATAGCATACTTGTGCTATCTCCTTGCATAAGATTGTTAGCATACAACATTGTTTTAAGTTATATTAGCATCCTACACAATAAAAAAAACTAAATTGTATCAAACATTAATGATAATGTATTGTTCCAAACACTCCTTAATGGACCCTTACTTGTCCAACTTCTTGTAGATCTTGTTCATCATCCTACCAAGGCACTTGAACATTCCCTTAGTTTGCTTGAATTCCACTGATTCATTCTCTATCTCGGCAAGAGACGCATAGTACTCATGAGGTGGAAGATGAGACCTTGGAAGACCATCCTCGGAGCTATTTGATGATGATGATGATGGAGTTGGAGGTTTTGCTCTCTTGCCTTTTGTCTTAGCAACTTGTGCATCACTTAAAGGTACAAAGATGTGAGGGATGAGCTCATAGTGAAGGTGCATCCCTTTTGGACTTGGTCGAATTGGTGCAAAGTTTCTATAGAGGCGGGTGAGAAGCATCCCGTATGGAAGAGCAACCGATCCTTGAGTTGGAATATCAATCATTCTCCTAGCGATGTAGTAAGCTAAATTGAATGGTTGATGGGTGGACAAGTTGTAGAGCATGTGACAAAGGCAAGCGTTGATGTGATCCCTATTTCCTATGGTGCTAATGACGTTGGCTCTAAGTAGCTCCTCCCATTTCTTAAATTCGGGCTTAAGTTCATTTAGCTCCATTCCATATGGATCTCGGTTTACCTCCTTTCCCTTTCGGGTAACTCGGGTTGTATCACCCCTTGGGTTAAATAGGTGTTCACGGATAACATCTTTATTGGCCAAACGGGTTTGGTAGGGAGTAGTGCGGTCATTGATTGCATCAAGAGCGGTGAGTGACCACTTATCTAAGTAGACACAAGTCCCTCGGTTGGGAATTCCTAGCACTTGAGCAAAGTTGGCTAAGGTGATGGTGTAGTCGTTTTGATTGATTCTAAACCTAAGACAAAATTCATCATCGTCTTCATCACTAAAGCCTGTGACACTAGCAAAGAATTCTAACACGAACCTAGGACAAATTGGTTCATCGATGTCAAGAAGACAATCGAATTGAATGACGGCTAGTTCTTCATGGAGATTGGTATTTTCAAGGAAGGATGAGTGAATGGTTCTACCCTCATGG
>OU343216.1:103709711-103740692 GCA_910596185.1 Chrysanthemum makinoi | reverse complement strand
TGGATGAAGATTCTTGAGATCCTTGTTCGAGCTTTAACATTTTCAAAGATGAAGACTTGAAAATCTAGTTATTTTGGTGATTTTTCTTTTTCTTTTTGTAAAATAGCTATGACTTTAAGGAGTTACATTGTAGTGCTTTCTGTGTCACATTAATTGTGGATTTTCAAGAGGTAATATGCGTCTTACTTTTTGGTTGGTTGGATGAAGAGTATAGAGTACTTAAGGATTCAAAGGGGCATGAAATCTTGGCACCGCTCTTTGTTACATATGTGCAAGTTTAAGTCCGCGAGTTGGGTTATTTTTCTTGGTTCAAATTCATCATATTGGGTTTTCTCCATCATTTAGCACAACAAAAGAGCCTAAGAATAAGAATGGGGTTGATAACAAGTTTGCCAAATTAGTAGAAAAGAGATTATGATGTTTGAACCTGCTTGAGTTCAAGCCTCGTTCTCTAAAGAAAAAAGTGTACGTTTAGGTCCGGCTTTTATCTTGAAGAAGAAATCTTCTTATTATGACCATTCTAATCAACATTCTTCATACTTTTTCCATGCGCGTTCAATCATCAAGTGAACAGAAATACCGTTGCTAGTTCTCTTATTCCACTTGCTCAATTAAATGACGATGGCGACATCATTTGCAACCTTTGCGGGGGAGAAGTGTGAAGAAACTACATTTTGAAGATATTCACTTATTTAATCAAGAATGGCAACTCCGTATGCAATTCTTGAGGGGGAGAAGAAGTGTGAATGTTCTGCATGTTGATTGATATATGATAATAAATGGTTAAACGGCTCCAAACTCATGTAAGAACCGAGCTTCTTCTTATCAGGTCATCTTCACATGGAGTTTCCTCTAAAAGCCGTTGATTGACATCTTCTCCGCGAGTGATATGAGTAATGATAAAGTGCTTCCGATTAATGCTTCCGCGTACATCATCATGATGATTCGATCTATCGGGAATCATCACGGGAGAGTGAATGTGTACACCAGGACTCACAAAAGTTTTTGATCAGGTTTAATGTCTTATAAAGTGACTTGTGTTGAAGATTGGTTGATCTGTATCTCTTGTTTATTCTCCCGTTCTTCTACCTTATCCACCTTCACCTTTCTCGGGCAAAAAATTGAAGATTATCAGTGCTCCAACTTGTTAGTTTGGTGTTACCATTTCATATTAATGTTAAGTGCGAGGTGATTCAGATTTTTTTGATGAATATCTTTCTGTTCTTGTTTGATTGGGAGGGATTTTTGTTAAGGGGATTTGCAAGATGTAAGTTAATTGGAATGCTTTTTGGTGAGATGAAGATGTTAACTTTCTATTCCCCAAACGGACAATCTTGAAGAAGGTCGAGTCTACAGTTTGTTCTACACTTTCTGCTGCGTGTTAGAAGAGTAAAGACGAGTTGCATTTGATTATCAAAAGACTTCTTCTTAATCCGGGCTGAGAAGAACACTTGAAATCTTTGTAAGTTTAGGGGAGAGCACTAATTAGGGGAGAGTGAAAATCCAGATTTAATCCCTAATTAGATTTGCTCACATTATTCTTCAGCAAGTTGATTCTCACAGATACATTTGAGCTAAAGTTCTTCTCAAAATATTTCAAGTATTTGGGCTTATAATGTATTGATGATTCTGAAGTATCAAAACCAACAAGGGGGAAGGAGACAAGCATCTAAATGCGAGTAAACTTGATGAACTTAATACTTCTAAGTGATTGAAGATATCCCGAGAAGAAAAATGTCATGAACGCAAAGAAACTCAAGGTTTGACTCATGGCGTTTAGTGTTCTTATTCTAACTATGTGGGGGAAGAGATGGAAGAGTTAGTTTCTGGTGATAAAAAGGTACACAAGTGTGTGATGATTTCGTCAGTTAGAAACCATCAGAGAGAATTGTGTACATTGGGGATGCTTTGTTTCACTTGAGAGCTTAATTGGTGATTCGATAATCACTTATTCGGAGTTGACATCCACATAGATAATGATGATTGACGCATTTACTTCAATGTTGCTCGGTTATTCTCTCTTTGGGCCAGTACTTGAGGTTCTTGAGCTTCATACACTATCATCGAGGAGAAAAGTATACATGGGGTTATTCTTGGGATATGGGAACTTAATCTACTACTTGATGTTATGGTTACTCTTTCTTTGGGTATATGTGTACTTTCGGGTTCTTGAGCTTTATTCTAAGAGCGTGCATCAATTCATCTACTTGGGGAATTGGTCTCTTGACAACTTTTGGTATGGATAAACGGACCTCAGAGGAAAAGAAATATGAGAAGATTTTTTTATGCGTGGGATGATACGTTGCTGTTCTTCTATCATGATGATATAACACCGAACGGAGAATCGATGATCGTTCTTAAACAGAGCAAGAATATTCATGATAATGGCGTGCTCCGTTGTGCACCTAGCTAAGACAAGCTTGAAAGAAAGCTTTGAATCGCTTTCGGCAAAAGGATTTTTCGGTTTGGGGAAAACGCCAAGTCTCGTTTTCTTAAAGGTTCATGTTCCGTCTACTATTACGAGCCTCGGAAGCTTTGTTGGTGAAAGTTTAAGAGATGGCGATTTCTATCTTCTACAACGATGTTGAACGATATCCTTATCTCGGTACTCGTATCATCATCTTCTTAAACTATATCATCTACTCTATCTTTGTAAATATTTATCAAAAAGCAAAATACAAAAATATAAAACCAACAAAAAGAAAATATAAAAATATAAAACCAACCCATAAAAATCAAAAATCAATAATAATAATAATTTTGAAAATACCAAAAATATTGTTTTCTCAAGACATGTCTTACGTATCGATAACATCTACGGTCTTAGAAATGTCATTCAATAATGGCACGGGACTTTAGATGAAGTTCGAGCAAGAGGTGTAAATATTTTTTTCAAAACATGCCTAAAATTATAGCTTGCAGTTATTTCAGACTGTAACCCGTGCTTATACTATGGTTTGCTATTATTTCAGATAGCAACCCGTTCTTCAAAGAAGGAAAGTGTTTCGCTAACCATTTTTCATTAATATCGAGCACTTATCCAAAATCTTAATGAGGAAAGTATGTTGGAGGACTGCTGTTCCTACACAAATGTTTTTCCTTCTATAAATTCTTTAGAAAAATATTTGTTGTTTTTTGTGAAAAATGAGTTGCTTGAAAATCATTCAGAATTGGAGTTTTCATAAATTTGCAAACTCAATCAATGACTTCAGCGTTTTTAAACTTTTCAGAAAATAAGTCATTGATTGAGGGGGAGAATGTTTTCAAATTTATGTCATCTAACGGGCTTATCTAATTGTCCTACATACTTAATAGAAAAAGATCTTTACCTACGTTGAAGGACTAGGAGCTTAGGATATGATTGTTATGATTAGATGATTTGAGTTTGATGAACACATAATTCCCATGCCTTTTTATGATATGACTGAATGATTTTATATGTTGAATTGACTTTTATTAGTCGATTCTTTGTTTTGAGTATGGTATGCGACCACCATATATACTGTTTGTGTTGACTAACGTGTAATAAGATGGTTTATAAGAAATGTTCCCCTCGGATCACAAAAGTTGATGATTGGATGCGATAGGAAAGGGCTAACAATATCTTAGGTGGACAAGGAAGCGAGGTTAATTGGATCTCTATGGAGTTGTATGATAATGCAGCGTCGAGGAGGTCTCCCTTGCATTTGCAGATGGTTTTCTTACTGCCCTACAACAACAACAACAAAAGTAGCTTAACCACCTTATGTATCTTTGTGCAGGAATAATAGTGATGATACCATGTTCGTATGGTAGAAAGATATTTGTTTGAAAATAAATTGGACTAAATTTTGAAAATCAACTGGACTTTAATTTTGTCAAATCTTAAGTCACTCAATCAACGACTTCGGTCATCGATTGAGAGGGAGAGTGATTTCAAATTAAATATTTTCAAACGATATTTCTTCAAAATAAAGTCCATTTATGCAAAATTAAGTGGTGATCTAAAAATTTAATGTTATGTCATGGTATGATTTCTTTAAAACTCAAAGATCTTTTAAAAATTAAATTTTTACATTCAGTTTTAGATTGTGAAATTTTCTTTTACCTAAAGATCTCTTAAAAATTATCATACCTGACACTAACAATCTTTAATGTCGAAAACTGTTCCTTATCATTTATTTTCTAAATTAAATCATTCCACGCCTTTCCCCAAAATTTTCTAAATGATTTAAATCAATTGGGATCACAAATCTAAAAAGATTTGAAATTTTTGATCGGGGGGAGAGATCGTGATTTAAATCTCTTATCAGATTAAATGGTGTTTGTTTTGGTCCTTTAAAGGCACTCCTGCCTCCATGTGCCAAACGATTTCAAATATACAATGCACATGTTGAGGAGTAGCATTTATCCAAAACCGAAAGAGCATTTAAACGAGGCCACATTTTCTCCCATGTTTTCTAAACCTAATTAAATCACTTGGGATCCAAAATCTCAAAGGGTTTGATATTTTTGGAGAATTTGTGATTTAATATGAAATCACGATAAAAGGTGATTGTTTTGATTCAATTGTCGCGGTTGCTCTCATATGTGCTAAGCGCTTTGAATCTGAAGCACATATTGAGGAGCATTTCAAAAATAAACTATCAAGGCACAAAAGCTTTTATGTTTTAACATAAGTACCTTGATTGATTTTCTAATGGTTTTCTTTATGGATAGTGTGATCGTGGAAGTACTTCAAAGAACTCCTTCCTCTATGTGTTAAATGATTTTAAATAACCAACGCACATATTGAGGGGGAGAATTTACCAAGAAAATCAAAAGGTTTTTCTATGGAAATTGTGATCAAGAAAATATTTCAAAGTCCTCTTGCCTTCATGTGCTAAACAATTTTCAAAATCATATGCACATGTTGAGGGGGAGCAATTCTAAATGATAAAAATCAATTAAGGTACCAAATGTTTTGATATTATATCACAAGTACCTTGATTAATTTTCCAAATGATTTTTCAATTGGTTTCAAGAAGAAAAGAACTGTACCAAAAGATCGACCATTTTACTTTATGCATGGACTTATAAGGATGGTAAGGTTAGGTATTAGTTCCCACGATCTGCGACCGGAGGGATGGGAAAATCCACTAGTTAGTGTAGAAGTCCTTATGTATGATGAAAAAAGGAGAAAAGTGAGAATATGGGAAGAGTGCCGACTGAGATAGAACTAGAACTGGAATAAACCCAACAAGGTTCTAGTTATGAAGTCTCGGTAAGCAGAAGGGGTTGAAGAATGAAAAAGAAATGAATGTAAAAAAAGGTGAAAAGAAATAGCCTTCCAATAATTCAACCTTAGGGCATAAACACAGCGTTCAATTTATATGCTCTTGGTGGTTACTAAGGTAACGGTATTGAAGACAAGGCGTCATAGACCCAGTGGCCTTTGCACTAAACTTCCCAAGCTACTCAAGTTCTCTTAAAGGACTTGTTTCATTCTCACGGGGAACCTACATAATCTATCGACTTTCTCTTAGAGATTGTTGATATTGAAGAAGGAGACCCTCTCCCTAGTCTCCGATTCGGAAACCAAAATGCACTTTTGAGTCTAGAGCCAAGATATCATCCATAATTAATCTCATTAGGACACAAAATTAATGAAGGCTTGTTGTTTCACACAATGTGGAAAGTAAGTATATATTGAGAGTCCTACGCATTATCCTTGTGGTATTGCCAGAACATCCGAGTGGTATGTAAAGTATTCACGATGAAGATGGAAATCCTTCTAGAGCCAACATCAAACAAGCTCTTGGTGGGTGACATGAGCGATCTTTTCTAAAGATCAAACTTTTGACAAGCTGGATAGAAGCGATGAGGCGATTCACTCATGAATCAGCCTTGTTCGAGAAATGAATTAGTGAATACCTTTGGAAAAAGCGTTAGATGTGCCTGATCTACTCTTTTCTCTAGCACATCGAATGTGTATTCAATTTCAAATATAAAAAGTATGTCTGATTGAAAATTGATCTTTCTCATAAAACCTTCGTCGTTTTGCAAAACTCTTTCTTCAGGCATACGCGATTGTTTTCAAATCAATTTTTCATCAATCAGTGAATCTCAATTCGCTGGATCACTCACTCCGTGTTGTCTACTTTGGGACGCTCGATTGAGACGCTAGATCAAGGCTGCGAAACCTGTGAAGGAGATTCTTAGAGTTCTACGATCCACAGGCGTACTTATCTTGATCAGCGGGAAGCGTGGTTCTTGGCTGTATTCAGCGAAAGTGAACAAAGACACTTTTAGTATGTTTTATTGCTAACTTTTTTTGGGGAACATTAGGCGGTTGCGGTGATTCGATATTGAGAAGCCAATTCATAGCGCATGCCCACAGAACACACGCTTAATTGAATAAAATCATGACTATCAAAGACATACAACGATGCTTCCGCTACTCTGATGGAAAGATATGATCGGAGAGATGTTATTGAGAATGTCCGTTCAAAAGTCACAACATCACATGAAGGCAACATAATAAAGGGTGATCAGGGATACTTGTGGTCGATGATCTCAAAGCTTCGAAGATCATAAGGATGTGCATCGATTCAAAGACCTCCGAAAGTACAAAATAATGGGACTATGAAGAGTCACTACTAAAAGCACAAAGATGCGGAAGTTGAAGAATTAAAGTCTACGAGCTCAAGACTGAAGATTAAATAGAATGCCAGGATTCAAAATGTAAATCATGGGGTGACCTCCCTTAGGGGGAGATTGTTAAGATTTAGAAAATCCATAGTGAAGTGGGTCACCCCAACTATTGTCTAGCATATGTTAGCTCGTAGACATATCGTTATTCACTTGTTAATTAGCTTAGTTATTAGTTTAGAGTAACACGTGGAGGAAGAGCAGTCTTTACCCATGTATGCACGATCCATAGTCAAGCAGGGAGGACGTTTAGTTGTAACTATAAATACCTCTTCCATCCTTGGAAGAGGTGGTGCTTCTAATCTAACCTTTCATTTTTTGTTTTTACTTTCTCTCTCAAGAACACCCTCTCTACTCTTTATCTCTCTAAACATGGCATAATTGATTCATCACCATCCTAGACCACCCGAATCATCAAACAACATAAAAGTATGATCCTACAAATATCGAGGTGTTGCCAATGTTGTTGCTGAAATTGCTTTGGTGCGTAATTTTTTTATGTGAGCTACATGAACCTGTTTATATTGCTACTATGGTTTAATGTGATAATGTCAGTATTGGATATCTCTCCAATAATCCGGTTCAACATCAGCACACCAAATATATAGAGCTTGATATTCATTTTTTTTGTGATTCTGTGGAAAACGTGTGCGTCATGCATGTTCCATCAAAATTTCAATATGCCGATATTGAAACAAAAGGGTATCCCCAGTGTATTATTTCAATATTTTCACTCCATTTTGAATGTTTGAACGCCTCTCGCTCCATATCCTTCATCACATCCCTGTTCACAAATCATTCACACTAACCCGAAAAGTCTTCAATCAATCCCAAAAAAAAATCACTCTCTAATTTGACTGGCCTCATACGCATCACCCATAACAGAAGTTTCAATAAACTCTCATCATTATCACAATTTGTTTCGATGGAAAACCATGCCACGCAGGGGATGGCATAAGGTTTCTTGAGGGCGTCCCTCAGAGTTGAGCCAAAGGTTCTCGGGTAAGATTAATCTTAGAAGTATATTTGTTTGAGATTGATTAGATAACGAACCAAGAAAGGAAAGGGAATAGCACAAGTTGTTATTGGTCTTGCTTTCTGTTGTTCGAAAAATTAATTAACCCAAAAGGATTAAACAATTGACAGCCATTAAGAGGTTTTTGTTACATGAATCAAACGAATCAAAGACATGATTTTGATGAAATTGTTAGAATCACTTCTGTATTTTCGTATATTATCAAAACTTTTAGATCAATGATGATTTTCTATTGTGGTGGTATGGATCTGAAAGGTCATCTAAGCATCTTTAAACCACAAAATTCTGAGATGTTGAGATTCATATTTGTTATGAGTCCGAATTTTGACAGATTAATGATGGATTGTTGTTTGGTCCAGCTGTGATATACTTCTTCTTAAATATTTTTCTTTTCATTTTGATATCTGTGTGTAACTTGAACCGATGATGTAATATAACTGAGGTCAACTAAGCTGGTATAAAGGTTTTGTGGTCAAGTGGTAATGGTTATACATCTTCTTCATCCTTTCTGTAAATCAGACAAGTCGCATGATTAATCATATGACAAACCGCATCTATTTCTTATCAAATCGCTTTCAATATTCATCAAATCACACAAATCGCTTTGATCGTTGACCTTTTAACGACAAATCAATTTTGACTCAAAAGTCAAATCGCTTCCAGTAATTGAAACAGACAAACCGCCTAAATTTTTTTTGACAAATCGCCCCCATGGGTGAGCAGACTAGAACTAACAAGTCGCTGCCAAAATAAAGGACAAAACGCAGCAAGTACTATCCTGAAAAACTGGGACTGAGTATTTCACTTAATCCAAATCGCTTCCAAGAGGATTGACCAATAAGAACCAAGAGACTGTTTGGAAAAAAGCATTAGACATTATACCACAAATAGACTTACTTTACGTTTTTTACCATAACAATCTTCAAAAACAGTAAACAACAATAACAATTTAACACACATATAAAACTGCATGAATAAAGTGAATTAAAACAGTGACAACAAAACTTGTTAACCAATATCAAGCACTTATTACCAAAAACTGAATCAAACCGCTTCCAATAAAGCCATACAAACCGTATAACAAAAACCATGTAAAACCATTCGAATCACCAAGACAAAAAAGGCTCTGGTACCATTTGTAGGATCGTATGTTTTATGTTGTTTAGTGATTCGGGTGGTCTAGGGAGATGATTAAACAAGAATGCCATCTTAGAGAGAGAAAAGTAGAGGGTGATCTTTTAGAGATAATTAAAATGAAAGGTTAGATTCAGAAGAACCACCCTTCCCTTAGGGAAGGGTATTTATCGTTACAAACTAAGCGACCTCTGACGGCACGGCTGTGGATCGGTATCTGATGGGTAAAGACGATCCTTCCTCCACGATGTTACTCTAAACTATTCTACGCTCTTGGCTAACTAATTAACTACTAAATAATGTAACCAACGACAAGTCTACGAGCTAACATATGCTAGACCATTATTGGGGTGACCGACACTTTCACATGGAATTTCCAATTCCTAACAAAATGTACCGGTGGTTTGCCATTTATGCGAACAATGTCCCTGTGTATGGTAGTTTGTGGCAATTCATGTATTTTGGCTAACGAGCGTTACAAAATCCCGTTAGAGAGTCGCTTTTCACGTGAGGGTATTTTTGTTATTTCGCTTTTCCAGCCATTTTATTCATCTGACACCCCACTTGCACACCTACATTTGTGTTGAGGGACATCTTTTGCAACTAAGTTTTTCAATCTTATATAACACATATCGAACATTATTGCACCCCCAATACCGATCACACACTCCTTTGATTAAAAACATTATTGCTCTTAATTGCCTCATGAATTGTGGTCTTATCTCGAAATCAATATCCTCCCCAATAATTGGCCTAACGAGCCTCGACCCTTGTTCTTCTCTTGTCAACGCCAAATATTCCTCAAGAGTGAGGTCATCAATCTTAATAACTTCCATGGTACCCGAACTTGAAAAAGATCGTGAGAAATCGAGAAAATTTAAAATAAAATAAAAATGAAAGACTTAACGAAAGTGACCAGTTTTTACTGACCAGGTTTTAATATTTATAATGTCTCGTTATACCTATGGTATACCCTAATGCACTAGCAGGCAAATTACCCGATGCGTGTGTAGTGTAGTATTCGGTAAAACCGAGGTCGTCCCAAGAGCTATGTGAGCGAATTCTAATTAAGTCTAGGTGTCATAGATTTTTAGGTTGAAATGATTAATTAACTACTAAAACAAGAAATGCAAGAAGGCAAATAAAGACAAGGGTTGTGAGCAATAGAGGAGAAGTGTGCTAACCTAGTTAGTCATCCTATCATATTAAGTTCACATTTTAATTACTTCAATTGCTTCAAGTGGGGGTTTAGGTGGCTAGGGCGATGTTGGTGATTAGTCCTAACCTATCGGCAGGCCTTCCACGGGAGATCAAGCTACTACCCTTCAAGTCCGGTTGTTTTAGTCCCTAGTGAGTCATTAAGTTCCGCTACATGCAAGATTCAAAACTATAAGTGCCGAGCTAACTTCTTAAACTCATCCATAACTTCTTAAGTTCATCCAAGCGGTAGGTGTCAGTTGGTCAATTCTACACCTTCTCTCACTTTCGGTCACCTACTTAGAGATTAGGTTGGTCATATCTCCTAAGTAACTAGCCACTACCGCCATTCAAAACTACTGAAACAAGGGTAGGTACCAACAAACTATGCATCATACTTTACTACAAACAATTATCACGAGCAATGTAAACATAAACAAAAGAATCAAGGAATCATATGAGGCTAGCACAGAGGTGCTTAGCGCTCATATTAAATAAAACAATGATTCAATGTTTAACATATCGAAATACATGAATTGAAAGTAAAGAAATGATAAATTGCTAATGCTTATTGTTAGGGAGTGATTTCACCCTTGGAGATGGCTCAGGTATATCTCAAGATCTGCCTTGACCTACGTTCTCACGCTTTTTTGGTGTGGAGTGAATGAATAGAAATGCAAAATTGCAAGGCATTATTTATAGGCAAGATCAGGTTGCGGTCTAACTTAAGATGAGAGTTACACGAAACATCCATTCTTCATATTTTTCTCTTGAAAGGCGTTACTGTAACTATCGAAATGAGTTCGTAGTATCTTCAATAAATCATGGTTACGCGTATTTGTGGGATGATTTCTGACGTAGCTTTCAATGACCTTGGAACATCATTTGACCTAATTAGTTCTTACGTAATCCTAGGAGTGTTAATGCGTAATCTTGATTTAGTTGGTTTTGAGCCACGCACTTTTGTTCTGCATAATGTGAGAAGGAGTTATGCCGTAACATCTTCAAAATAGGCATACTATCATATATCTTTAATAAACTCTCCAAATTCGCGTCTCATTAGCTCCAATGCTCGTAATTTACCTGAAAGTGAAATATAAAGGAAAAAAAGCGTAAATCCATATAAATGATATAAAATACGAGCATTATCGAGAGAAATTGACACTTAATATTCAAGACTATTGGATGTTATCAAATATCCCCCCACTTGAACTCTACTTGCCCTCAAGTAGAACTTATTAGATAGATTCCTAAAAAGATATCTCCTATTACCTGGAAAATATAAGTTTACAAATCCCCATATCTAGAATAAAACAAAGTCGAACTTATGAAATGGGACAAAACACTCAAATCATCAACTATTCTAAGTGTCAATTTAAAGGTGATAATGCTCTGATCATAGCATATATTCTATCATAAGCTTAGCGGTTACACAAATCTCCACCACTAGAGTTAAGGACTAAATAGTTCTTGAAGGCAATATGGGTAGACACGACAAAGGTTAAGGTGAGTGTCATTACTAACATGTCATGGCGTAGTGGACAAAATCAATGATACATGACCAAATCCATGGCCAAGACACCAAAGATTGCTAGCTTCATCACTGGTATGACTAAAGGGTAGGATAAGACATGGGATAAAATTGGTGTAAAAATAAAAAATCAATGAGTCTAAATCTATAACCAAGTCATAACCACTTACCGTTCATCCAAAGTTCAAGTTTCGAAGTTAAGAAACCAGATCACGATAATACCAGGTAGATGTGCCATTAGAGGACATCATTATGGAACATTACCAACTCCATTCATCAAATGTGACCGAGGTGACCTCCTCGATACTAAATCTATAACAAGCTCATAACATAGTGCTTATAACTTCGCACTTTACAATCAACAAATAACTATAACTTTTTTTTAACATAACAACTAAACATAACATCTCCCCATTTGAGATGAACAATATGAGAATTTGGGGGGCATTCAATGAGCTTTAAGAATATGTCATCGGCAAGCTGATTCGAACCTTTCCACTTGAATGTTGAACTTAGGCAAACAATGTCTTCCCAATTACAAATAAAGACTACAGGGTAGGCTAAGGTGTATAGTTAATCGCGAGCAACATATTTGGTGAACAATATGAAAAATGGCTGGATGGGTGTATCTAGGGAATTGCTCGGGCACTAAGGTAGTGCAACAAAGGGTTTAACAAAGGCAGTAGGGGTGACTAATCGATAGACACACAATGATAGGCTATTTTGGTGATAATCCTATAATATTTCCTTCTTAAAATGAAAATTCCAAATACATCGAGCTAACTCTGTTGGGTTTTAGGTTCCTTGGATTTGATGAGACAAAATAAATACAAGAATGAAACACGGGACTTAAGTGAAAAGGATGAAACCTACTAAAAGATGGAAGGACTTGCTAGCAAAAGAAGATTTATTATTTAGTCCTTAAGTATTATTTTGCAAACCCTAATCCTCTAGTATATAAAGAGGACATGGGGTGTAGGTTTTAAATAAGTCTTCAATGTAGGCGTGGTAAAGGTGTGTGTGTTGTGATGGCGTGTTTCTATAAGCGTCTAGGGTTAGAGTTTGTTTGGTTTTAGCCTCAAAGGATCTTTGATCCCATTTACAAGTTTAGTGTAACCGTATTATTACGATCAAAATAATATTTGAGGCTTGGAATGATTATAATGAAAAACTTATAATAACTATGATTTGTTTTATTCATTTTACGTATACAAGTTTATTATCATTTGTTGTTAACCTAGAGCTCAAAATGATCTCAAGAGTCTATCAAACTCACATTGGTATGAGCTTGTGATCTAAGCTGTAATCAAGAAGAGAGGTCAAGTTAAGTTTGTTCGGAAGATAAGATGTCGGCGAAACACATGATTCTTTGCTTCAAAGGTGCCCATGCATATGGTGAGTACCAAATCAGAGAATCTGAATAAGGCAATATATTATGATTGATTCTCTAGGATGTTGTGGAAAAAGGTGATACTCTTCCTAGGAAGGGTGATGATGGCAAAGAAATAACCATTATTAGTGAGATTGATAAGGCTAAGAAAGATGGATAAAAGCTCATAGTATTCTCTCTATGGGAATACCTAATGAATATGCTTTAGATTTTGAACAATATGAGTCTGCTAAAGAGTTAATGGATGCTCTTGAGACAAGGTTTCTTTGTGTGAAGCTACAAAGAAATCAAGGAAGAATATGCTCAAGCATCAACTTGAGAACTTCAAGCTCTTAGTTGAGAAAAACTTGATTAAGCACTTACTTGGGCTTCAAAAGCTGTCGACCAATTGAAATTGATGGACTATAATGTTATTCAAAAAGATATAAATTGAAGTTCATTAGAGTTTATCTCCGAATGGGGCTGCTCATCACGATTGTGTGGAGAAATAAGGTGGACTTTGATAAGATGAATCTGGACAATCTCTATAACAACTTGAAGTCTATGAGTTAGAAAATAACATTCTTTGGTGCATCTTTTGCTAATCGAGAACATTGCTTTTGTTTCAACTAATCACAGAAGTTCACATGATGTATCCACTACTGCCTATGGAATAACCACAGCTATTGCAAACAATACCATGGTTAGTGATACTGTGGTGATGGTGCAATTTATGCTTTTAAATGCGATTTAACCACGGTGTTGATGTATTGAATCAAGATCTAGATCAAATTGATCGATGATCTTGAGGGATTAATCTTCAATGGAAAATGGCAATGTTGACTCTCCAAGCGAAATTTTGAAGAAAGCGGAAGATATGTTAAGTATGATGCTAAAAGAAGAGTTGGGTTCGACAAAAGCAAGATGGAGTGCTTTAGCGCAAGAAGAAGGGTCACTTTGCAAGGGAATGTCGAGCTCCTAAGAGGATTGAAGGTGCTAAGAAGACCAATGAAGAGTGCTCCTTCTTGACATTGGTGTCAAGATGGTCTTGGTGAGTATGGTGGGTGATGAAATTGAAGAAGGACCAAATCAGCTTTTCTTGCTAGTGAAGCTTCAAAAGAGCATAACTTTGCTCTTATGAAGCATGCTTCATCTTAGGTTCAGATTTTGAGGTATCTAATGAGTCTACTTGTTCTTTTAAGTCATGTCAAGATAACTTAGAATCTCAAAAAGCTATCACTGAGAGTTTAAGAAAACAAGTAGAAAGACCTCTATGGACAAACCTAGGTTATAGAGTTGGTCTAGAAAGTGTGGAAGAGAGGCAATTCATATCAAATGTGAGTTTGAGTATGTTGATAAAATTAATATACTAGGTGGAGAAATTGATCTTAAGGATAGGGAGATTAAGATGCTTAAAGAGAAACTAGAAAATTCGAGAGAGTGTAAGTAGAAGCCCTAAAAAGAAAAAGAAAAACATGTTGTTAGGGTTGCTAAAACACAATATGTTTCTGATCTAGTAAATAAACCAATAGGTCAAAAATTGTTCAAGGATGTTGGCCTAGTTACAATGATATACCACCACCTACCATATGCAGCATACCACCTCCAAAAGAGCTCTCATTTAGCGGGAATTTAGTTTCAACAAACACGTAAATGAGACTAAAAAGAATGACTCACCTAAGATAGGTTACGATAAGTCATCACGATGCTCCCATCATTGAAGATTGGGAATGGATTACGAGGAAGATAGTAAAGTATCAACACTGACTGGTTAGAACCTCTGAAGGTTGATACTAGACAACCAACCTTGTACCTAGATTTGGAGCTCAAATTACTAAAGTTGTAGAGTACAAGGGAAGTACCTAGGGAGCAGATGAAAAGGTATATACAGGGCAATCGGAGAAAACTTTTAATGGCCTAATATCTAATAGGTTAGGTAATAAGTTTCAATGTGTCAAGAAAGCTTGTTATAATTGTGGTAGTTTTGAGCACTTACATAGAGCTGTTATAAAAGCAGGACCACAAGTTTGGAATCAATGGAGGAGGGTAAATCACCAAAACTTTTCGAAAACAAACCTCATCCTAACGAAACATGATTCCTAGATGATGTGTATATGAGGAATGGGAATACAAAATCAATTGTCCTGCGCTTCTCCAAAATGGGTTCCAACCCTTTGCTAAGCTAAGGTAAACTGCGGCTAAGCAAATCAAACCAGCGATAAGCCAAAATCACCACAGAAAACAAAAGAAGTTTTAAAAATTCCAAAGGTGATAAGCGTCAGTGGTTGGAAATCATTTTATCTTTGTTAAGGCCTCTCCTAGTTGGCAATGGAAACCTAAGACCAAGGTTTTACATCAATGTCTTGTGCATCAATGGACCTAAACAAATTTGATTATATTGATGCCGCGAGGCGCAAATCGATATGGCTTGGGTCCACAAAAGGAACTAACTTGTTTAATTTCATGTGCGGGGCAATCTACAAGATGAGCTAAAAGACAAAGGAGTTTTTGATAGTGGTTGCTCTAGGTACATGACTTGGGATGGAAGCAACACGGAAGATTTTGAACTTTGATGGAGGATATGTGGCTTTGGCAATCATCCAAAGGAGGAAAGATACTTGGAAGAGCCAATCGAACAGGGAATTTAGACTTTGAAAAGTCTACTTGAGTATGAGACTTAAGTACAATCTATTCAGTGTTTCTCAAATGTGTGATAAGAAAATCTGGGTACTTTTTGGTGAAAATGAGTGTGTGGTGTTGTCTTACGTTTAAGATGCCTGATGAGAAGTTTATACAGCTTAAGGTACCTAGGAAGGAAAATATATACTGTTTTGCAAAAGCATATTATTTCCCCCAAATCACAGATGGATCATTTATTTGATCTTCAAAACACTTCAATTGGCGCTCACTCCTAACCCTAATCACTTATCTTTTCATAATTCACAAATCCCACATCATAACCATCATTCATCACAATGGCTGAAAAATATTCCACTACATAACCTTGTTGCTATTCTGCTTAGAATGATCGTCTGAAGGGTTTCATCAAATGATTGATTTCCTTGTTCACAGTTCTATTCACTATGCCTTAAGCTGTCACAGAATTTTAAAGCCTACATACATCGGTTCGGAGGAATGCTAAGCTTGAAAAGGTTGATGGAGTGAAGTGTTTATTGCTTGTTGTGGATGACCATGCTATTTCTGTTAATGAGGAGCTCATCAGGGAGGTTTTAAAGTTTAATGATGCTGATGGTGTTGATAATCTTTCAGATGTTGAGATTGTTCTTTGGTTTGGAAAGGTTAGGTTATACACACATAGGTGATAAGGTACAATATTTTAAGAGTTTGTTTTCCAAACAATGGAAGTTTCTTATTCATACCTTATTGATGTGTATGAGTAATAAGACCACAGGATTTAATGACTTTCCTTCCAAAATTGCTATTGCTATTATTTGTTTGTCACGATGGAAGAAAGTTCAATTGGTCTAAGATGATATATGACGGACTAGTACAAAACATTAGGAAGAAGGGTAAATACTATTTATATCCTAGGTTTGTTCAACTGCTTGTGGAAAGTCAAATGAGGAGCCTTGAGCATACTCGGAGTATGAAGTACATCATATGCTTCCTAAAGTTTTTGCGCATATGAGGAATCAGCCACAAAATGTACAAATTATTGATGTTCCTTTATTTCCTCATATGCTTACTTTGCCTACTAATCTTGAGTTTGATGAGGATTCTGAATCTCAACCTATAGTCTTGCACCAAGCTGAAACCCTGTTGTTGCATCTCAACACCCTGATAGTACAATTGTAGCGATAAGTGTATCTCAACCCACTTCTAGTCAAACTCAAACCAGCGATACACCTATTGTGTTCACTAGAGGCTGAAGGGCGAGCTACCTCAGGCTAGTGCTAGTGGTGTTGCTAATGAGGCTGTCACAGGTGGTGAAGGTGACGTGATTGGAAGGGCTTACACTCTTGATTCATGCTTTGATCTTGGTCGGGATAGTGGAAACATAAATAACACCCAACCTTTGGCAACTCCTAATGTGGAGAGTTCCTTGGAACTTAATACAGTGGAGGAATCCTAGCCACGGCTATCTGACAGTGCATAGTTGTTCGGGCTCGGTCATGCTATGTTTACTATATCCAAGGATTCCTCTCGGGCGAGTTAACGGCTGAAAGTGATGAGGATCGTTTGGAACACGACCATGAATTAAAGGATTGAGGTTTGTACATGATGACCTTTCAATGAACCACCTCTCGGACGGTTCACCAGGGAGTCGAGTGGGAGGATATTCTTGAACGCTTAAATGAATTGACGACTAAATGTATCAAGATGGAGGAGACAATATTGAATCTAAAGGAGTTGGTCGTGTTTCATGGAAAGGATATTGAGATTGAAGCACATAGTGATGGTTTGGAAAAAGTAAGGCGACCAGAGTTTCACGTTTTGAAACTATGAGAAGAAAGAAAGAAGGTGGACTCCTCTCCACTTTCTGAATATGGAGGATGTATCCAAACAGGGGAGGAGTGAAGGCATAAGTTCATGGGAGGATGCTGATGGAACTATGGAAGAAAATAGTGGAGATCAAGACTTTAGTATCGATAAAGATGGGAATGAGAGTTCTTGAAAAGGTGAAGAATGTTGTAGAAAGTAGTAGGACACAAACGATGGTATGTACGAAACCACGGGTTAGTACTCTTGTAACCACTGTAGCTTCAGATATGGCAATTATACCCACTACTATCATACCCACTACTATAATACCAACTGCTATCATAACCACTTCCATTGTTGTCACAACTCTTTCTGTATCACCACCTAAGTCTAAAGAAGTTGAGAAAGAAATTGCTAGTACATTGATAAATCTAAGCAAAACTTCATCTATTTCTACACATAATTTTCAAATCTCTGCCTTCAAACCCAAATCCAAAGGAAAAAGTTTAGTTATTGGTGAACCTTTGAAGAAGAAAGTGATTCAATCTTATATTGGAAAAGGTAAAGGGGTTCTTGATGCAGAGCTGGGATTTAAATCTAAAGCGAGAACAAAGCTTATGATGCAAGTATGCAAAGAACATAGTAGGCGAAGAAGAAGCGACTTTAGAGAAAAAAAGAGTGAAGAGGAAGCTAGTTAGAGATGGTTAGCTATATGGTATGAATCACAAAACTTTCTTGAAGCTTCTCAACAAATGCATGATGAATATCTTTTTAAGAATGGAATTTGTTGGATGATAAGGAAAAAGCTAGGCTTATGGGTGAATGGGCAAGGAAGGTCAGTAAAAGGGAAACAAGTTATAAGAAAGAAACCTCCTTCAATGGAACAGTTGAGGAATGTACTAATGAAAATTATTAGAATTGAGGCATTCACATTTACGAAAATCTTAGTAGATGTTCATTTGAAAGAATTCTTGAGATTTATGAAAGATGTATGAAGATTAACCATGATGATTTATGTCCAGTGAATTCTAAGAAGGAAGAAGAGTTGATTAAGAAGGATGATGAGTGGATTCAAAAGAAAAGAAAATCGAGGTTCAAGAAACATCTGATTCTAAAAGATTGAAATTAGTTGAAGATGGTAATCAAATTGTTTCTTATGAGTTTAAGCTTAAAGTTGAAGTGAGGAGTTTGGAAGATTCAAAGACTCAACAATGAAGTTTATGAGTATAATAACTTTTCACAATTGCTTGATTACTTTGAAAGAGATGATTTGATGAATCTTTGGATACTTTACAAGAATAAGTTTGGTGAAGTACATCCTAATGATTATCATGAGAGATTGGTCTATTATAATTTGAAGATTTTATTTGAACCAACTCATGATGAACATGAGTGGAAAGGACTCTACAATGGTACTGTAACAAGATGGTTTTATATCAAACTTTGGAGTTCATGTTTAAGCATTTAAATATTATTCATATGCTTGTAGAAGGTGAATATCCTCGGTTGAATAAGTATCAATTTATTGCTCGAGATGTTGAAACACAGTATTATAGAATCTTTGTTACCCTATGATGGTCAAGCATGATTTATTGAAGAAATGAGACAATTCTTAAATCTCATAGTGTTTACATCCTCCAATTCAGATGTTTTGAGCTTAAAGGAAACTTGAGAATTATTTGGAATGTCAAGTTTAGGGAGGATTGTTTGGTTCCTTGAATCATGAATTACTTTAAATCGGAACCATGGGCAGGTTTGATATAACCACGGACGGAAGAATGTAACTTCCGATGAAGACAACCACGCTAGTAGTAGTGTGTAACCACGGACAATATATTGTAAGCTGCTATGTCATAGTCGGTTTAGTTTGTATTAGATAAATATGGAAAAGATATTTATCTTGTAGGTTACGTATTGTATTATGTAAAGGACTCCTTAGTCTATAAAAGGAGGTCCTAGGTTAGATTAGATACACGTAAGTTTTATATCTAAGGTCGATACACTTCAAGGTTGCAAAACCCTATCACGTAAGAGTATTCGTATTAATAAATAATATTGAGGTGTTGAATGTTAACTGTTCTTCTTCTTAAGATTAAGTGTTAAATTCCATGTAATACTTAATAAGCTTTTATTCTAAGTGGTTTCTATATTAGATCGTTTCAACTGGGATCAACAAACTCAACATACCTCGTCTATGGTCTCGAAATGATGCAAAGGCCAAGTTCTAAAGTTTACAAGCTACCGGCACACTCATAATTTGGTGGATTTGGGGTAAATAATTGGAAACGGATAAGGCTAATCTCACCATATAATATCAAGGGATATAATGTTTTCGGCTAAGTCTAATCTAGTTAGGTTAAGAAAAATATGTCAAAATTTTAAAAATGACATAATTTTCAAAATAAACTAGAAAAACGAGGGCAAAATAAAGTTCAAGAGACAATTCTACTCCCACCCCCACTTGAAATGTAAAATTCCCTTTTGTACTAATCGTTAAATAAATGTGAAGAAAAGTAGAATTAGAGCTAGAACGAAATTTTCTCCAAGAAGAAAAAGTACGAAAATGTGCCTTCATATAAGCCTCCACGAGCAAACTTCAATCCCTGAAATCACACTACCGACAAGCATAATTCTAAAAAAAAAAGAAAAAAAACCTAACTCACTTTGTAGGAATCACGGTTGCATTTGGCGTATGCATAAGCCTTTTAAACCACTTGGTGTCCCAAGTGGGCGAGGTGTAGTCTTGTGAGGGCTTCAGAACATATACGCAAAGTTCATTTAAAAACTAATACAAGATTATTGTGTTTAAAAAGAAAGAATTGTTACTGAGGGATAGTTACGTCGTAACTCTTATAAGGAGTTCATTAATTAATGCAAAACACAGCGGTATTTCAGGAGTGTAGCTACTGACGCAACCATTGCATGGGATTACATGTATTAATCAAAAGTATGTTACGACATAACCATAAGAATGAGTTATGCGTAGCGTAGACGAGATCCCGTTCAGCATCTTTGCAACAAACTTTCTCGTTTTCTGCAAAATGGTTAAAACACAAAACCTACATGAGGAATGAAATAAATGAAATGGATAATTATTTATCTGAAAAGAGCACTTTTCTTAGGTCTTTAAGTTAGACTCAAAGCCTAGGGCTTTATGGTGGCCTTTGAACTGGCCAACTCCTCTATCCTTATCAAATTATGTAGGCCCAAGAAACATTTGTAGCGGTGCTGAGATATTCTTTAGTCTCGATCTTCTGAATTTTACAAAATTTTCAAATTAAGCCCTAAGTGGTATCTAGTAAACTCATACTTCGGCTACAATGGGCGGCCTCTTATATGGAATGCCAAAGTTTGCACCTTCTTTGCTCATATGCTTCATGGTGATTGATAAACCCATCTTTACCTTGTAGTTCAAGGTAATCGAGAATCCCTTCTATATCATCATCGTCGGACTCGGTACCTTTAAACCATTTATCATCGAGTAAATCTTCCACAAGTACCCGTTTGCATTCCTCTTTCTCATTTCTTGTCGAATCTTTGATATCTTCATCCGTTACTTCACTTATGTCATTTGGAACTTCTTCGCTCAGGGTCTCTTTACTCATACATCCTTTCCAGATCTTCTCTTTAGTTAATGCATCTACCTTCCCATATTTGATTTTAACCCAATTGTTGAATCCCAAATTGTCTAGCCAAGGTAACTCTGTTCTTTCTTCATCATTGGTTGAGGTCCATAAGAATTCATCCTCCCCAACTCTCTCTATACTGCTTCCTCCGTTACATTTATCATCATAAGGGTTGCAAGATGCCTAAAAAACTTCGCCAGGTGTTTTTATCTTCTCACACCAATGACTTCGAGCTACCTCGTCATTGGTGTCGCTTGAGGGATTCTCTATGCAGTAGATATCATCATTTATGGACTCTTTAAAGAAAACAATGCTCCTCATAATCAATCTTGAGTTTTCTTAGAAGATTTGGATTAATTTTAGCATCGAATTATCTTAGAATACCAATCGTCAAGGATAAATCTCCGAACTTCACATTATGTCTTTCGAGCTCATGAGGGCATGTCCATTCATCGTCTTTTATACTACTACCCCGCGTTTAATATTGCGAGAATGGATTGCATGTAGGCCATGCTCGTGTGGACTCGTCATCAATGATAATTATCAGTGCAACGATTGCATAATAGATGGTTCATCCTCTTCTTCGAATGAGAGCTTGGCCAACCTTTCTTCATCAGTATATGTAGGCCACATGTATTTGTTTTCCTTGACCCTTTCATGATCATCTCCTCTTTCATAAATTCATTTTAAGGATGCACGAGGCCCAAAGATCGTACCATTCACCATTAGATACGGGTATTTTTTTTACGCCAGTGATACTTCCTTTTGGATGGAGATTGAGGGCATAGATTAGTATCTTTTGACCATCCGTTAATAACATGTGTCCTTGATTCATCTAACTCGAGAAACTTATCAGACCATGTATCCCAGTTACGCCGTAACTCTGAGGGTTGGTTATGGTAACTTCACTTCCTTGAGAACCATCGATATCTTGCTCATCAATTGTTTTAGCATTAGTTATCTAACCCACAGTTACGGTAACTCATCATAAGTGTTCTGCAGTAACTCTGAAGCTGATGGCGGAATTTTCAGCAACATCCGAATTGTTGGTGGTAGAATCAACTTGCAACTTTGCATCTTCATCAGAAAAAACAGCCTTGTACACCACCATAGGTTTTGTCTCTTCCGATTTAGTGTTATTTTTCTTTACCTTTTCACTAAGCTTCTCCACTATTGTTTCTAGGTATTTTAAGGTTGTGTCGTGATTGGAAAGGCTTCTATTTGTGTTTTCCTGGAAATCTTTTAGCCATTCATCTTGTTTTTTGTGTCTTTGGGCTGAGTCTTCCAGAAATTTGTTAATGGTTTCTTCAATGTTGGGCTTTCTTCCTTCACAAGGCCCACGGTTGTAATTTCCAGGAGGTCCTCCACGATAGCCATTACTATTATGATTATCCCTAACTGCTACAGTCGATTTTCTCCATATTTATTCTTGTTGTACTATTTTTAATCAATGTGAGGACAATTTTTTGTGAGATGTCCTCCTCCACAGCTTCCACAACCTACTTGGATGACATGAACACATTCTATAAGCTTGAGCATATCTCGACCAAGATTTTTAATTTTGCTAGTGATGGCGGCAATTCCATCAAGATTTCAGGTTTCTCTTGCTTCCTCCATCGTGCCATTTTTGGGAATGATTGGCCATTTTTTGGATAACTTCAATGGCAAGAGTAGGAGTCATGTTCGGGATCGGTCCTTGGTAGTCCAACATCTGTTTTGTAGTTACGTTGATACCTTTGTAAAAGATGTTGACCTTTTCTTTAGGGTCATGAGTTGGACACTTGTAGAGGAGATCGTTGTATCTATCCCAGGCTTGATACAACGTTTCATTGTCATCTTGTTTAAAATTATGTATTTCCGCGAGTTGTCATGATACTTTAGAAGGTGGACAATATCTTTGAATGAAGTATCTTTTCAGGAGGGCCCACGTATCAATCGCCCCTTTTGGTAATCTATTAACCCATCTTTTTGCGCTCGGCGTGATGGGAAAAACTACGAGCATAACGCATCCCGAGACTCGGCGTATTGAAAAGGCTAGTAATATATTTCACATTTTAGATGTGTTGGAGCATCCTCGTAGTATTTCGGAAAAGGATTTGCTCTTAATTCCCTCATGAATTGTGGTCTTATCTCGAAATCAATATCCTCCCCAATAATTGGCCTAACAAGCCCCGACCCTTGTTCTTCTCTTGTCAACGCCAAATATTCCTCAAGAGTGAGGTCATCAATGTTATCAACTTTCATGGTACCTGAAACTTGAAAAATATCGTGAGAAATCGAGAAAACTTAAAATAAAATAAAAATGAAAGACTTAACGAAAGTCCTAATATAACTCCCCGGCAGCGGAGCCAAAAACTTGATCTGAGTTTCTTGACCGGTTTTAATATTTATAATGTCTCGTTATACCTATGGTCTACCCTAATGCACTAACGGGCGTGTACCTCGTGGTGTAGTGTAGTATTGGTAAAACCGATTAGTCCAAGAGCTATGTGAGCGAATTCTAATTAAGTCTAGGTGTCACAGATTTTTAGGTTGAAATGATTAATTAACTACTAAAACAAGAAATGCAAGAAGGCAAATAAAGACAAGGGTTGTGATCAATAGAGGAGAAATGTGCTAACCTAGTTAGTCATCATGAGTTAAGTTCGTTTAATTACTTCCAATTGCTTCAAGTGGGGTTTTAGATCGCTAGGGAATGACATTTGGTCGGTTCGTCCTAACCTATCAGCAAAGGCCTTCCAGGAGATCAGCTACTACCTTGAACATCACACCCCAATTACTGTTTTCGCAAGAATGGAATTCTTGGGGATTACATCATAGCATCACAATCACATTATATTGAGCGACCTAAAGTGTGGTTTTAGAAACATCGTTTGCTATCTAATTAAAACATTCAGAGTTACAAGATAGGTCCCAAAAGTTGATAAAGTTTGCGGAAATATAAGTTTATTACAAGTCCAAATGATGTTTTTCTAAAACGACACTTTAGGTTGTTCAATATAACTGTGATTGTGATGCTATAATGATCCAATCGGGAATTCCATTCGCTACAAAGCGAAGTAATTTGGGGGTGGCTGTGAATATTTATCGAGCTTCAGTTATAGAGAAATAGGTTGCATCATTGACCCTAGACTATAACTACATTATCATAGCATCTCATCATTTCATCATGAGTGCATATTCACTTTTCATGCGGATTCATATACATTTTATTCGAGTTATTTACCTTTATTTTACATCGTTTGTCACGAGATGTCTTGATTCGACACTATCCTATATCATCGACCTCGAACATGGAGGATGTCTCATCCGACACCAACATGAGCGATGCCTTATCACACACCATCGTAGTTTCCTTCTATTGGCTTTACTTGGACTTACCACTTATAGTGGTGACAGGTAGAACCCTTTGGGGAGGCGAAGTCGCACCTACACCACACTGTAGCCCTACACATGGCCGATTCATCCACCATCACCACTATTATCATCATCATCTTCATCATACTATCTTAGGGATCCCATACCTACATTGGACTTGCCGCTCAAAAAGCGTGCACGTTTTGACATCTGCATCACCTGTCTGAGGCAGAACCACGGCTAGGTTGAGATAGGTGAAGCTCAAAGAGGCTGCTTGCTACTAGACAGCCTTCTATTAGAACATTAGGGAACGCGTATAGATAGCGAGGTTCAAATTGATAGGATGTTAGGGCAGTTGGAGGAACGTCATTGGACAGTGGAGACCATTGAGGAGGAGGTTGAAGGCCTTGTGATAGGTAGAGTTTCGATTGATATGGCTCACAGGGGTTTAGAATCTAGGCAGTTAGAAGAGCAGGGGCATATTGTTGAGTTGAGTGAGAGATGCACGAGTTATATATATAGGTAGAGATGGCACAGAGCGAACTTAGCGTCGAGGCTTCGGGGAGTTGGCATTAGCTTCGTGAGAGCATGGTTCCGCCAGTCGGATTAGCGAGTTGAGGGTTTGGTTCTTTGGTTTGACTATGGTCGAGATCTCTGAGTCGAGTGGCGGAACCGGGAGTGCCTAGTGTAGACTTTTATCATGTATAGTTTTTATTTACTATTATCCTAGTCACAAGGGGTGTGACATAGTTTAAAGAACTTGTTGTCTTTTGGTTGTTGTACAAACAAAATATCAAGTGTTGACTCTACTATGTAGGAATGGTTTTACTATCTATGATATCGGTCCATGTAGGCGAAATTTTCATGTATATTATCCACGTGTGTTGTGATCATATTTGTGATATTTAAGTGGTTGTTGATTGTGATTTCATTTATATTATGCATGTTGGGGTTGTGGATATATATGTGTAATGTTTGCTTCTACTTACGAGTTCTCATGATTGTTTCATCTTATGGTTTTGAAGAGCAATGAAGCCAAAGAAAGCCACATCTGAATTGACACAAGTAGCTATCTTGAAGTATGTGAACGATAGCATAGCAATGCATTAAGGATGAGAGCATCGGTGGCTGCTACTATTTGAGGCTGCTGACTCTGCCGAAGCTAGACATCTTGTTCTTTAGGGCATTGCTGAGAGGTCGGGGTTAGAAGTTGTTCATATAAGGATTTTAAAAGTGGAATCCCACTAAGTTCAAGAACCTTGAAGGGCAAGCGCCATGGTTAGATGGTTCGAGAAAATGGAGTCCGTGTTTTTGTAATGTAATTGCCCGGAGGATAGCAAGGTTAAGTTTGCTACGAGTACACTACTTGATGGGGCAATGTCATTGGTGGAATTCGTTATGCTCAGCCTAATGGGAATGGAAAATGCGCACAAGCTCACAGGGAGCAATTCAAAGGTTGCTAGAGGAAGTATTGTCAGCGTGCGGAGTGAAGAAGTTGGAGACCAATTCTATGCTGGTAACTATTGGGTATGATATTGATACTTACATTGAAGGTTCCAAAATTGGCAGCGTTATGCCCATCTATGGTTTAGGTATAGCGAGAAGCTCTTGGAGGCTTTCATTGGGGACTTCCTAGGTTATTCAAGGAGGCGTGATTTCTTTTGATCCATTAAGCGATTGAGGAATCCATTGAGTGACTCAAAAGCTCATGGCAAATAGTAAAGAAGCAACATCGCCAACACCAACGAAAACAACAACAATACAACAACACTCCAATTTCAACAATAACGAAACAATTACACCAACTATAACAACAATAACAACAACAGCGAAAGTGGGATGACAACGAGGTGGAAATGTCACTCAACAACCACCTAAGAGACAAGAGGTTGCAAAGACCTATGTGCAGAGCCTAAAGGAGAAAAAAAGAAGGTACGAGGTTTTGCCTAAGTGTGAGATGTGTTCTATTCATCACAAGCCGGGCGTTGTCTGATCCATGCGGGAATTGTAAGAAAGTGGGACATCAAACTAGGGAATGCAAGATGCCAGCTACGGGGGAAAATCAAAAGCCACCAGTGACATGTTTTGGTTGTGGAGAAAGGGGACACTACAAGGCCGAGTGTCCAAAGGGAAGGAACAAGGAAGCGAGGAATCAAGGTGGAATGGCACAAGGAAGAGCCTATGTCATGGGAGGTAGAGAAGCTAGGGAGGACCCAAATGTCATCACGAGATTGCGTTCCTTATCAATAATCGTTATGCATCAGTTTTATTTGATTCGGGGCGATAAAAGTTTTGTGTCCACTACATTTGCACCTTTACTCAATATCAAACCAACCACATTAGACACATCATACAACATTGAATTAGCTAATGGTAACTTAATTAGCACCGAAACCATTGTCCGTGGTTGTACACTCAATTTTCTAAATCATCCCTTCAATATAGACCTTATGCCCGTGGAACTTGGTAGTTTCGAATGTCATCGGTATGGATTGGTTATCCAAACATCGTGCAAGAATCATTTGTGATGAAAAAGTTGTTCATCTTCCTTACAATGTCGAAACTTTGATCATTAGTAGAGCAAGTGGAACTAGACTCAATATTATATCATGCATCAAAATGGAGAAGTACATAAAGAAAGGTTGTTTTGCTTTCTTAGCACATATAACCCAGAAGAAAAGTCGGAGGCGACTTGAGGATGTCTTATTGCTCGAGAAATTTCCGAAGTCTTTCACGAGACTTGCGGGACTCCCACCGGCACGTCAAGTAGAATTTCATATTGACTTAGTGCCCGGAGTTGCACTAATTGCGCGAGCACCTTACGTTTAGCACCATCGAAATGCAAAGTTGTCTAATCGGTTTGCAGAACTTTTAGACAAAGGATTCATTAGGCAATTTCCTGCAGCAGGGAGCAGGTCTTGTTTGTGAAGAAGAAAGATGGATCCTTCGAATGTGTATAGATTATAGAGAGTGAACAAGTTAACGGTGAAGAATCGTTACCGCTCCCGAGAATCGGCGACTTGTTCGATCGATTTGCAAGGCTCTAGTATCTACTCAAAGATTGACCTAAGTTCAGGTTATCATCAACTTAGAGTGCGGGGAGGAGGATTTCAGCGGCGTTTAGAACCGCGTTATGGACATTATGAGTTTCAAGTAATGCCGTTGGGATTAACTAATGCACGGCGATATTCATGGATCTCATGAATAGGGTATGCAAACCGTATTTGGACAAGTTTGTTATAGTATTCATCGACGACATATTGATTTACTCAAAGAGCAAAGAAGAGCACGAAGGGCATTTAAGAGCGATTTTAGGACTACTCAAGAATGAGAAGTTGTATGCCAAATTTTCGAAGTGTGATTTTTGGAATCGTAAAGTACAATTTCTTGGTTATGTCATTGATAGTCAAGGACTACAAGTTGATCCTGCAAAGATTGAAGCCCTAAAAGATTGGGCTACTCCAACAAATCCTCAGAATCCGACAATTTTAGGACTCGCGATTCGAAGATTCATCGAAGGTTTTCAAAAGATAGCTAAAGCTTTGACCAAGTTGACAAGGAAAAACAAGAAGTGCGAATGGGGAAAGAAACAAGAAGGTACGCTTTGATTGTTGAAGCAAAAGCTTTGCGGTCGTAATTTTGGCATTACCCAAAGGAATTGAGAACCGTTGTATCTGCGATGCTTCAATAAAGGGCTTGTTTTAATGCAAAGCGAAGGTAGCTTATGCTTCTCGACAACTTAAGGTTCATGAGAAGAATTACACCACACATGATCTTGAGTTGGAGGCCGTAGTTTTTGCACTTAAGATTTGGAGACACTACCTTTCACGGTACAAAGTGCGGTGTTTACGGACCACAAGAGTTTACAATATGTTCTTGATCAGAAGGAACTTAACATGAGGCAACGTCGTTGGTTGGAATTACTCGGCGATTATGATTGTGAAATCAAGTATCACCCGGGAAAAGCCAATGTTGTGGTGGCGCTCTTAGCGGAAAGAAAGACCCAAACCTTTAAGAGTCCGATCATTAGGAATGACGATCAGTTCACCTGTACCATCAAAAATACTCGAGGCACAAATCGAGGCACCAAGGAAAATCGACCAAGTGAAAAGCTTTATGGTATGCCTGAAAATTCAAATGGTTTTATAAAGAAGCGAGATGGAGTATTATGCTTCAAGGATAGAATGTGGGTACCATTTTATGGCGGGATACGAGAATTGATTATGCATGAGTCGCATAAGTTGAAGTATTCTATTCACCGAGTTGATAAGATGTATCGGGATCTCAAGAAACTTTATTGGTGGCGAACATGGCGGAGATTGCCACGCGTCGCGTGGCAGATGCCTTACTTGCTCTAAGGTAAATGTCGAATATCGAAACCTTAAGGATTACTCAACAACCAGAAATTCCCCAATGGAAATGGGAACGCATTACGATGGACTTCGTCACGAAACTTCCTAAGACATTGGGAGGTTACGATGCTATATGGGTAATCGTCGATCGTCTTACCAAATCAGCTCACTTCATACCAATTAGAGACTTATTCCATGGAACAACTCACTAGACTTTATGTCAAGGAAATAGTCTCAAGGCATGGAGCACCAATTTCCATCATTTCCGATAGAGATAGTCGATTCACTTCAAACTTATGGAAATCATTACAAGATTCATTTGGAACCAAATTAGAGATGAGCCGCGACATATCATCCACAAACCGATGGCCAAAGTGAAAGGACAATTCAAACATTAGAAGATATCTTTGAGGGCATGTGTGATTGATTTTGGAAATGGTTGGGCTAACCATTTGCCATTGATCGAATTCTCTTACAACAATAGTTATCATTATAAAAGTGGCACCATTTGAAGCACTCTATGGTGAAAGTGCCGATCACTGTTTGTTGGGCGAGGTTGGAATGCACAACTCACGGTCGAAATGGTGGGAAACAACGAAAAGATAGTCAAATCGAGATAGACTGAAGGCGCGAAGCCGGCGAAAAGTTACGCTATGTTAGCGCAAACCGTTAGAATTTCAAGTTGGCGACAAAGTCATGTTGAAAGTCGCCTTGGAAAGCGTGGTATGATTGGAAAAAGCGGGAAATTTGAACCCGAGGTACATAGGGCCATTCAAAATTTTGGCGAGTGGCCCTGTAGCTTATCGACTTGAGCTACCGCGTAGAACTTGGTCCGCACACAACACGTTTCAAGTTTCAAACCTGAAGAAATGTCTTTCGGACGAATCCATCGTTATTCCATTGGAAGAAATTCAACTCGACGATAAACTCAATTTCGTGGAGGAACTTTGTGAAATCATGGACCGCGAGGTCAGCGGTTGAAACAAAGTCGTTATTCCTATCGTGAAGGTTATTTGGAATTCTCGAAGAGGTCTGAGTTTACTTGGGCGGGAAGACCGGATCGCCTCAAATATCCTCATCTTTTCACGAAAACACCGTAGGACAAGGGCGAGGGGGTGAATTCCTTTTTAGATGGCGAATGTGACAACTTCATATTTTGAGGTCATTTTCAAAACATTACTCATGCTTCATCATTTATCATTTATCGTAAACTAGGTTTACAGTATCAAATAGCATAACAATGGTTTAGGTTGTGAATTCATGAACAATCATCAAGGACATTCCATATAGACTAGGTTTAGTCTAAATATCATTAGCATCATTATCATCATATTAGTTCATGCATGGTTTTGCATATTACATTAAACGTATAATTTTATATTAAATAGCGCTATCGCGTAAATAATTATTTTGAACATTTGATCCGTTACTTCCAAAAATAATCCCAATATATTTTTATACTTATAAAAAGATTATAAAAATAATATTATGAGTTTACCCAGTGTTTTAAATTTATTTTGTATATAAATTGTTATATTTATATAATTACGACGGTTTTCTTAAAAACTACACGATAATTATTATTTCATTCAAATTTTGCAAGAAATGTATTTTTATAATTTTTATGACCTTAATATATTTTATCTTGACCCGTTAAAATTTATTTTTAATTAATGCTACCCTAAATACTTAAATGTGTATACAAGTTACCACATGTCTTCAATTAACTTACATTTAATTATACTTATACATAATTAAAAAAAAAGTATTAAAGTATGACTAATACCCCCTTGTCGACACAAGGGGGGGGGGTGAGTCATTTGGTTTGTTAAATATCTACTCAAGTATAATGTATTATACTCTAAACACAAACACATTCACTTCATTATTCAAAGTAAAAGATCAAAACCATTTCTTCCTCTCTTCTCTCTAAAACCGGCCAACCAAAGGACCAAGAAGGGATCATCCAAAATATTTACAAGACAAGTTTTATACACTCTAGTATCACTCTTGATTAAGGTTGTGCAATAAAAACCTTGGGTGATTAGGAAAAATCCTTTGTTCTTATAACCTCATCAAGTAAACTAGTAAGCATCCCATATTCATGATCATATTTCATATTCATTTTTATGTTCATTTCATTAAGCTTGAGAAAACATGCAAGTCTCATGGATGTTTATACCACTTTTTCATTTGTTTTTAAGGGTTATATATATTTATGTCATCCTATAATTACTCCTTGTAATATATCACTCTTGGTGATGTCT
>OU343216.1:103683309-103709611 GCA_910596185.1 Chrysanthemum makinoi | reverse complement strand
TTCACTCACTTCTCACCCTAACAGTCCAATAGAGAATGTTGATCACTCTGTTCCTGAAACGTTCAAAACAACTCTCACTAATCCTCTATTTGAATTCGACTCTGAATTCACTTTAATTTCTGAGAATCCACTCTTTGATACTCAGATTGAGGATAGTGATGAGTCTACAGTGGAACAAGAATTCACAAATTCACATCATGTGAATGATTCTCTTCATGAGGAGTTCGCCTGTGAACTCACTCATATCATGACTCCGCCGGAGTATGATCGCTTGGATGGCAAAAATCATGATCGGGGGGAAAAGTTTTCAATCATGAGAGTTTGTATTTCTATGAAAAATTTTCCAACCCTCCCTCCCGAGATGCTTTCTGGTATGTGCTAAAACACATACCTTTTCATCATCAAAATAAACCCAAAATAACCAAGAAAGTACGTTTATTGCTAATATTTGTGGTTTTCTTGAGTTTGTGCTTGTGCAGGTATGGATATGTAAAAACACGCAAAAAGGTACCAAATCAGACATAAATTCGAGCACGGGAGATCAAGAGATGGGCTTAAGCGAGCCAAGAGCAAAATTGAGCAATTATGAAGATTTTATTCTCCAAGGATGATTTTTGGAAGTTTTAATCAAGTTAGAAGAATTGGCAAAAATGGCCCCTCAACTTTGAGTTTTTGGCAGAAATGGCCCTTGAAGATTCAAATGTTGCAAATTCAACCTTGGTTTATTTGAAGATTGACAAATTCAGTCCTTTGAAGATATTTTCAGAATCACACCTTTGGTCCTTGGAGTTTCAGCTTTTACATGTTTGGTCCTTATGGTTACCTTTGGATCATAATATTAGTCCATTATCCAACAAAAACATAAGCCACGGTCCAATATCAAATCCCACGGCCCAATCCTAATAACCTATCCAACCCGGCCCCTTTAATAATACTATCATACCCGGTATACCTCCCAACCCGAATACCACTTAAACCCGGACATTTAACCCAGGTCAACGCAAGCAACCCGGTCAACCCATTTGAAAAACAATAAACAATACCAAACGCGCCCTTATCACACCCCTGTCTTCCCCACACCCAAACACCACCATTTACCAATCCCAAACACCCAACCTCGTACTAGAATATCTCTAGAAACCTTATCCACCTATGACTTGTCAGATAAGATGCCCACGTGGCCAATTGAAGCACTCCCATTGGCCGTAACACCTCATCAAAGGAAATGGAGCATTGTGATTGGTAGAGGTGACATGGAATGGATTTGTGGCTGCTATTTGCTTCTAGGCTCTTCTTATGAAGGATCCAAGACCTGAATTCAGCTATAAAAGGACCCCTCTTGGCTCAAAGGATGTTGTGCAATCCTTTAGTTTTCCTTTAGCTTATTGTTATTATATTTTCAGTAGTTTTATAAATATTTTATTAAGCTTTTATTGTATCTTCAATTCCTTGTAACCCTTTTGCAATATTAATAAAAGTTCCAAGTTTTTACCTTTAATCTTGCATTTCTGTTTTAAAGTAATCAATAAGCTAAGTGGAATAATGGAATAAGCTCATTTCAGCTTATTATAGCTCTAGTGAGCTTACATTGCACCTCATTGTCCTTTTCATTCACTTACACTCAAAAAAAAAATACTTGGTCAACGATAGTCAACTGTGGCACTCAATTGGTTCAGAAATGGTTATGGTTTGATTGTGATGATGGAACTGGGTTGATTTGATGTTATATGGGTTAGGTTTAGTGGTCCTATTGCTGGTTTGCAAGCCATTGTGGCTGGACCTCTTGTAAGTATGCTCTAAGTCTCATTTCTAGCTTATATAAAGTAGCAATAGTTATTTCTATTAGATCTGTTAGAATATTAATTATAGCTGTCATATTAGCTTTGTTACAATGTATTGGATCTGTTTTGATGTTGGAAGGAGCTTGTCATATTGAATTTGATAGATTTGATTGCATAATCTGTCATAAAGGACTGTTTGGATTGCTTGTTAAAACTGAGTTAGAACATTAGTCACTAGTTAAAATCTGTTGCAATAGTCTTTGGTAGTATAGTTACAATCAATCTAGTAGCTTATTTGCATCACATTGGTCTGAAAGTCAAATCTTGATCTTAACTGTCATAGCTTATAACTGTTGGAATCAGTTGATACAATCTCACATATAGGTTTAGAATTTGATAAAAAAGGTTGTTATAATTGCATTTCATAAGTATTCATCACCATCAGTTCATTACATTGGATTAAATCTCACTAAAGTCAAAATTTCAAATCTGTTTTTCAAAAGTCAAAACTCATCAAACCAGTTTTTTGCAAAACTTTCTAGATTTTTCATGGACTCAATTCTGGTTTAAATCAAGTGAAATTCTGGATTAAATAACTTCAATTGGTCAAGAATTCAAATCTTATTTTTGTCAAATTTTTGGACATTATCTTAATCACTCAATCAGATGTTCAAAACTGCTTATTTTCCCCTGTTCACACTCAGTATGTACTGAGTGTGAAACAGGTAAATTGCAACCTTTACATTGTACTCATTTCAAAGAGTTAGAGTCTGTTACTTGGTCTAGTTTTAGCTTGCCAGGTGTTCTTTAGGACTGCACATTTGATTTTTAGCTTGGCTTATTGAATAAGCTTGTGGTTAAGCTCAATAGTAGGGGTTAGAAACTGGTTTGATAGAGTAGGCAGTTAGCTTAAATCATTAGTGAGAGCTTGTAGTTTGTTAGGATTAAGTGTTATCAGTTAGAATTAGCTTATTCTAGCATAACTTAGCTTCAGTTACTGTTTGGATGCTTATTTCATTGTTTAGCTTATTTTCATTAGCTTATTTGGAATCAGTTGTACTACAGCTCTTATATCTTTCACATAAGCTATAGATTTCTTATTTTTCATAGCTTTAGAATAATAATTTAGAATTTTTCTGAGTTTTTCATAATTTTTGGTCACTGTTCACTATTTTTCTTTATTAAAAACAGTTTTTATTCACTTTTAAATAGCTTTTATTGCAAATAATTAAGAAAAAGTTCCAAAAAATAATTTTTCAATTTTCCCAGTTTGAGAAAAATATAAAAATCATAAAAAAGATTTTTCCTTATTTTTCCCCTTTTATTTGGTATTTTTCACAATTTAAATTAGATTAAAATAGTTTTTAATTAGTAGAAAATAGAAAAATAATCAGAAAAATACAAAAATAAGTTTTGAAAATTCTCTTAGGATATTTTAGATTTTATAAAAATATTTTCATATTTTTCCCTTTGATTTTCATAATTTTTAGAATTTTAAATTAGTTTTAAAAGTTAAAAATTAGTTTTTAATTTTAATAAAATCCAGAATAATCCAAAAAAAAATAGTTTTAATTCATAAATAGTTTTCAAATATCATTTTTAGAGTAAAAGTAATTTTAGGCATTTTTAGGATATAATTTAGACGTAGTTGCATTTTAATTACGTTGTATTAAGTACGTTTTAGTAATCTTGCACTTAGGATTTCCCGTAATAGATTCCCTTAATTACTTTCCCTATTCCCGTAGTTTAATAAAATAAAAATTAAACAAATCAAAACATCGAGCATTAAATTCCAAACCAAAAACGACGTTGGCAATTCACGCCTCGTTGGGAAACGATTCGGGTTGTCTAATCCGTATACACGATCACACACGGGATTTGGTTTGATATTCTTTTTCCTAAAGGAATTTTGAATCTATCTTCGTGATTATTTTTGATATCGATATTGAGGTTTTATCCACACACATAACCCCTAAGCCTTCATTATCAGCAAATCAGTGTCTGAGCCGTTTTAAGTTTCTTACGGTTAGTCATTCACAAGTGGCTAGCTTGTGTGAGTAAGCTTGACGTGTTTTGGCGCTTGTGAATCAAATTTTGGCGCCGCTGCCGGGGAGGTTGTGTCACGACAATATCGTTTGAGGTTTGACGATTAGTGACTCGAGATCCTTCATTCGTGAAGTTACTATTTTTCTATAAAATAAAAAAGTAAAAAAATATTTTCCTTTTTCTTTTGTATATATATATATCAGATTAAAATACAAAAAGATTTTCTCTTGTGTTTTTGCTAATAAATAGAATACATCAATTATATAACATTCTCAACGGAGGTGTTATCATTAATAAGTTCCCGAACTAAAGATCAAAAACTTGCCTTTGTGTCGCTTGTGGATTTATTTATTTCTATCGGATAAACAAAACTGTGTGGTGGGTATAAGGACGGCCTGACATTAAATTGCGGCTGTAAAGAAGCGGGTTTTTAATAGGCTTCGCGCTGACCTAAAAAAGCTTCTCCTCCCTCGCTTGTGCGTTTGTCTTATAGAGGTGATTTATTCACTTGGGATTATTGGTTAAGTTCACTGTGTTTTCGAATACCGTTCGTTTTAATTGCCCTGGTTTTTGAAAGTGCATGCGCACTCATTCTAATAACTACAGACCGATACGTGAAGCCGCTACAATTCCGCGAAGGCGAAATAGACGTGCTCCCTTAGTCGAACCCGAGATTCGAACTAATCAAACCCCGCCCATCATCGAAATGGCGGAGGACACCCGATCTATGCTAGAGCAACTCCAAGCACCCCCGAGGTTTAGGAGAAGCCATCGTCGTCCCGGCAATCGTTGCCGATAACTTTGAGCTAAAACACGGATTGATAAATTTGGTTTCGTCAAGCCAATTTTACGGATTCGAGAGAGACGATCCTCACTCTCATATCCGACGATTCAACAAGATCACGTCTACGATCACTATCGTCCAACGTTCCGAAAGAGGCTATCAAGCTACTGCTCTTCCCATTTTCACTCGAGGGGGCCGCCCGGATTTGGCTCGAAAACTACCCCCTCGATCGATAACCACATGGGAGAATTTAGTGTCAAAATTCGAGAACGAATTCTTCCCACCGTCTAAACAACAAGCCTTAAAATGAAATAACAAAATTCACACAAAGATTTGATGAATCATTTAGTGAGGCATGGGACCGATTCAAAGATTTGCTTAGGCAATGTCCCCATCATTGTTTTTCTGAGTTGCACCAACTTGATACGTTTTATAACGGTTTGAATGAGACTGATCAAGACTCTCTCAATGCCGCCGCGGGTGGTAATTTTTTGACCCGATCAACGAGAGATGCCTTGTCCATTATTGAGAACAAATCTAAAGTTCGTACATCACGTAGCAAATCGGTTGCTGCTCGAGTGAATGATACACCATCGTCCTCGTCTCACGGAAATACGTCTAGCACCGATGCTAAGATTGACAAGCTTACGGATATGATCCAGGCTTTGGTTAAGATTAAGACGGCTAAGGTTAATTCTTCTCCACCCGCTCAAGTCAAAGCGGTGGAAACGACTTGTACTACTTGTGGTGGCCCGCATGCCTACTACAATTGTACCGCCACTGATGGCAATCCTTTCGAAGCTAATGCCGTAACCGGAGGTAACCAATACCGTTCTCAAGTTGAACCAAACCCTCGTGTTAGTAATCAAATGGTACCTCCGGGATTTTCTGAATCAAATAATCTGACTCGTTTTAATCAGAATCAAGTTCGTGGACCAAATGTTCAAAACCAATTCAAAGCTCCACAAAATCAATACCCGAATCAAGGAGTCAATTACAATCAAGGATATCAAGCTTCAAGCTATCAAGCTCCGCCTTTGCCCTCTAATGAATTCTCGAATTACGTTCAGAACAATAATGCTACCATCCAAACCATGAGAACCCAGATTTCAAGTTTGAGAAACGAGTTTCAATCTTCATTAACTAGACAAAGCAATGAGTTTAGGAACGAAATTAGACTTCAGAACAACAAATTGGATGCTTCGCAGAATAAACTTGAAAGTATGTTGAATGCTGTTTGTGCCAAGTGAGTCAACCCTCGGGTTCTGGTTCTCCCTCCAGTACACCATTCCAAACCCGAAGGGAGAAATGAAATCCGTTTCCATTCGAGACGATGGGCCCTCGATGACTACTTCCTCTCCGGTGAGGAATGTAGCACGAGAGACCGAGGTGACAAAGGACCCGGTAATTCCTCTTGATAATGGAAAAGCCAACTACGTCCAACCTCTGGTTGCCCAAGTTCCTTCTATCTCTGTCTAATGCCGAGTTCTAACCTTACACCGTGCAAATCTGTTCAATCACGGTTCGACAAAATGAAAGTTGTTTCCGGAACCAAGTTCAAGCTTACGACTGATATGATAAATAAAGCTGCTAAATGATTTATGAAGAAAAATTGGAACAAATTTCAAAGATTTCACCTGAGCCTACACCGTTTAATTCTTCCTCGAACCAAGCTCCCGAGAAGCTTGGTGATCCCAGGAAATTTCTCCTTCCTTGCGCCTTAAATGATATTAAGGAATGTAATGCCCTAACCGATTCAGGTGCAAGCATAAGTCTCATGCCTCTTGCGATATATCATGAGATTGGATTGAAGACTCTTATACCGACTCGTATGACTATCGAATTAGCTAATCGAACAATTGCTCACAAGGTTGGTGTAGTCAACGATGTTATGGTACGAGTGGATAAATTCCATTTTCCCGTGGATTTCGCCGTAGTTGATATAGAGGTCGATGCCCGAGTCCCTCTCACTTTAGGAAGACCATTCTTGAGAACCGCGAAAGTCATTTTGGATCATTACCAAGGAACGTTAACGATCAGAAAAGGAAATGAAAAAAATAGTGTTCTACCGCAAACGCCAAACGTCAAACCTCCACCCGATGATCATTCGATTCATAGCATCGATGTGATTGATTTCTCTGAAGAAAGTGGCAATCCCACTTTACCGTCTAATCCGATTATGACCGACTCTTTCTCGTCTCTCACTACGGAAAGTGACCCTAGTTGGAAAGATCGAGGCCTTTCTTAATGATGATTCGATTCCCGTTGAGATTGATGATGCTACTTTTGACCCGGAGGGGGACATTCTTTTTTTTGAAAAATTGTTATATAACGAGCCATCTTCTTACCCCCCTCCTGATGATCCGAATGATGTGAAGAAAGTTGAGCCTAAAACGTCTCGAATTGATCTTTCAAGGTTTACGATCAAGAATATGTCGACAATACAAGCTGAACGAAAAAAGAAACAAGAAATGGAGTCTACAACGGTAGTGGTGGAAACTGCTAGCTCTAAGAGCACACCACTTGTCCCACCTCCGATTTCTAAGAAAATCAACCTTCCTTTGAGTGGCAATCCCACTCCTTTTACTGAAATCATGGAACCTTCTTTTGAGACATGTTTCAATCCAGACTTTTAAGACATTCACGAATCCCTTGTTTGAATTTGATTCTGAATATACTCAAAATTTTGAAAATCAACTCTTTGACGAAGAAAGTGAGGAGTTCACCGATGAACTTGCTCCTACCGACTCGATTTTCTCTGAGGATAAAGAAGAATACGATGATCCGTTTTTTTCCAAAGAAAGATAAGGAAGTGAAGTTGTCGACAGATGAACTTATTGATCCCGAGGTCCAATATTATTTTTTAGCCGAGAATGAATCCTCTCCTCGTGAGTATTTTCACATAGATGACACTTTGATCTCCTTCCTCTCCGAAGACAAGATTTTCAACCCTGGGATACGCGTTGATGAGTTTTATGCTAAAAATGTCATTCGAGATAAGGATCCTCTCTTGGATGCCTTCGTTGATGAGCCTTTGAGTAACACCTTTCTATACCATGAGCTCCCGATTTCTTTGGAGCATTCTCATGTTGATCCGTCATCCCTTCGTCCGCCCGCAAAACCACCGGATGATGGATCGATCTTTCATATGCCTTATGTGAGTTTGGGAGGAGTCATTCTTGATGTGCTGATGCCCGACATTTTCTTTTCCTCCCAACCCACCCAGTCTCATTCTTTCGGGAATGAGGACACCGTGTTTGACCCTGGTATCTCTACCATTTTCTTCCCCAAGGACAAATGAATTCGGGGACGAGTCAGGCTAGCGACTCGTTTAAGAAAACCAGTAGCGCTTCGTGGGAGGCACCCCATGCTTATCCATCTATCTTCTTTCTATTTTCCAATAAGTGATGCGAAGGGGTCTGCCTCTTAGATTTCTCGTGTTTGGTTGTTTGTGATGTTGTGTAGGATTTTCCCGATATGAAGACTCTCGTGCTCGAAGTTTGTCTTTTCTCTACTCGAGTTTCATGATCGATGCTGATGGAAATCCGATATCCTAATCTTATCGACTAACGTTTATCTTCTAGCATACTTAATAAACGGCTTTTAGATTTTCGTGATACCCTTGCTTTAAACATTGAGGACAATGTTTCGTTCTAGTCTGGGGTAGGGTAATCTTCGATTTGATTTGACCGCACTTGCTTATTTTTGTCGTGAACTCTCGCAACCCCGTTTTTCCTTAGAAAATGAAAAAAATTGTGCAAAAATGAGCAAAATTTAAAAAATTTTGTAAGCTTTTGTTAAGTCTTTTTGATTGAAAAGTTTGCTAGTCTCTTAGATAAGAAGCTATAAAAAGCGAATTCTAGCTCACAAGGCCAAGATTTTGCAAGTTTCCCTGAGAGATTTTAAATATGCATAACCTTATTTCATTAGATGAAGCATTTGCTAAGTTAATATATGTTTTGACACCTTGTTGACTTTCCGCTGGTGAGAGTAGGAATAGAATTCTGACTTGACCGGGCGTGTTGAGCCCTAGCTTGTTCCCTTAACCATAGATAATCTAAAAATTATCGGCTAAGCATCTGCGGATCTCATTATTTGGGATTTTAAATTTGCAGAGATCGAGAAATGATAGAGTTACTTATGAGTTTAGATGCTAAGCGTGGAGTAGTTGGTTCTCTTTAGAGCCCATCGAAGGTACTTATGGCTTTTTGTTCCCACAAAATTGTTTCACCCCATATATGTCTAATAATAATTAGAGATGTCGAGTTTTTGGCGATAGTTAGTTCTTTATCTTCTTAAAAGAATTTTTGTTTTAAAAATTGGGTACACATCAAGGATCCGTAATGAATAAATGAGTAATCAGTGATAAGTGAAAAGTAATAAGTAAAGTTATGAGATGCGGTGTCGAGATCGGACCCTTGGATCTTTAGCCGGGATTGAGTGAGGTCTTAGCCTAGCCAGCCGGGATTCTCATTTCATGAAGCCTATAGTCTTGGAATTACCCCGTGAAGCTCCGTAGTTCATAGCTCATACAAGTAAAAGTTTAATTCTTAAAAAAAAAAAAAAATGATGTATGAAAAATGAAAAAAATCAAAAGTATAAGTGAATAAAAATTCCTTGATGTGGACCTCATTTTTGGGACAATGGTTCTTGAGAGAAGGCGAATAACTAATTATCGACTTAGCTTTGTATCTTTATCTGAATAAAAGTTATCGAAACGAGAAATTTGAAGAAATTCATTTTCTCACAAAAATAAAAAAATCTAGAGGAAAATAGGAAAATGGGAACAAGAGGTAATTACACAAGTAACTTCCATGGGTAGTGTTAGCATCTAGAGTCATATGTAACAATGATTTCGATTTTACGCTTAGTTTGGGACTTGTGAAAAATCAGGGACGATGTATTCTATCCGTATGGTCACTTCACGCTGTGTTGTGTTTTCTACTCCGTGATCCTAACATGTCGTTTGAAAAATGTTGGAGTTATTGATCGACACGAAATTTCAACAAACCGTCATTCATAACCGGAATGTGCTTAACCATAATATCTATACATGGGAATATATAAGGTAAACGGGGCGTTTTTAGAATTAAGGCTTTCTTAACCTCTTTTGAGGAATCTTTGCTACTTCTTCATAGGTTTAGTAGAAAGAGATTGAAATCCTTGGTTTTAGAAGCGTGAGTTGATTGCATTGCGTGAGGACACGACAATGGTTTCGTCTGGGGTATTTTGGTATGTGCTAAAACACATACCTTTTCATCATCAAAATAAACCCAAAATAACCAAGAAAGAGCCGTTTATTGCTAATATTTGTGGTTTTCTTGAGTTTGTGCTTGTACATGTACGGATATGTAAAACACCGCAAAAGGTACCAAATCAGACATAAATCCGAGCACGGGAGATCAAGAGAGCTTAAGCCGAGCCGGAAGAGCAAAATTGAGCAATTATGAAGATTTTATTCTCCAAGGATGATTTTTGGAAGTTTTAATCAAGTTAGAAGAATTGGCAAAAATGGCCCCTCAACTTTGAGTTTTTGGCAGAAATGGCCCTTGAAGATTCAAATGTTGCAAATTCAACCTTGGTTTATTTGAAGATTGACAAATTCAGTCCTTTGAAGATATTTTCAGAATCACACCTTTGGTCCTTGGAGTTTCAGCTTTTACATGTTTGGTCCTTATGGTTACCTTTGGATCATAATATTAGTCCATTATCCAACAAAAACATAAGCCACGGTCCAATATCAAATCCCACGGCCCAATCCTAATAACCTATCCAACCCGGCCCTTTTAATTACTATCATACCCGGTATACCTCCCAACCCGAATACCACTTAAACCCGGACATTTAACCCAGGTCAACGCAAGCAACCCGGTCAACCCATTTGAAAAACAATAAACAATACCAAACGCGCCCTTATCACACCCCTGTCTTCCCCACACCCAAACACCACCATTTACCAATCCCAAACACCCAACCTCGTACTAGAATATCTCTAGAAACCTTATCCACCTATGACTTGTCAGATAAGATGCCCACGTGGCCAATTGAAGCACTCCCATTGGCCGTAACACCTCATCAAAGGAAATGGAGCATTGTGATTGGTAGAGGTGACATGGAATGGATTTGTGGCTGCTATTTGCTTCTAGGCTCTTCTTATGAAGGATCCAAGACCTGAATTCAGCTATAAAAGGACCCTCTTGGCTCACAAAGGATGTTGTGCAATCCTTTAGTTTTCCTTTAGCTTATTGTTATTATATTTTCAGTAGTTTTATAAATATTTTATTAAGCTTTTATTGTATCTTCAATTCCTTGTAACCCTTTTGCAATATTAATAAAAGTTCCAAGTTTTTACCTTTAATCTTGCATTTCTGTTTTAAAGTAATCAATAAGCTAAGTGGAATAATGGAATAAGCTCATTTCAGCTTATTATAGCTCTAGTGAGCTTACATTGCACCTCATTGTCCTTTTCATTCACTTACACTCAAAAAAAAAAATACTTGGTCAACGATAGTCAACTGTGGCACTCAATTGGTTCAGAAATGGTTATGGTTTGATTGTGATGATGGAACTGGGTTGATTTGATGTTATATGGGTTAGGTTTAGTGGTCCTATTGCTGGTTTGCAAGCCATTGTGGCTGGACCTCTTGTAAGTATGCTCTAAGTCTCATTTCTAGCTTATATAAAGTAGCAATAGTTATTTCTATTAGATCTGTTAGAATATTAATTATAGCTGTCATATTAGCTTTGTTACAATGTATTGGATCTGTTTTGATGTTGGAAGGAGCTTGTCATATTGAATTTGATAGATTTGATTGCATAATCTGTCATAAAGGACTGTTTGGATTGCTTGTTAAAACTGAGTTAGAACATTAGTCACTAGTTAAAATCAGTTGCAATAGTCTTTGGTAGTATAGTTACAATCAATCTAGTAGCTTATTTGCATCACATTGGTCGAAGTCAAATCTTGATCTTAACTGTCATTAAGCTTATAACTGTTGGAATCAGTTGATACAATCTCACATATAGGTTTAGAATTTGATAAACAAGGTTGTTATAATTGCATTTCATCAGTATTCATCACCATCAGTTCATTACATTGGATTAAATCTCACTAAAGTCAAAATTTCAAATCTGTTTTTCAAAAGTCAAAACTCATCAAACCAGTTTTTTGCAAAACTTTCTAGATTTTTCATGGACTCAATTCTGGTTTAAATCAAGTGAAATTCTGGATTAAATAACTTCAATTGGTCAAGAATTCAAATCTTATTTTGTCAAATTTTTGGGCATTATCTTAATCACTCAATCAGATGTTCAAAACTGCTTATTTTCCCCTGTTCACACTCAGTATGTACTGAGTGTGAAACAGGTAAATTGCAACCTTTACATTGTACTCATTTCAAAGAGTTAGAGTCTGTTACTTGGTCTAGTTGTAGCTTGCCAGGTGTTCTTTAGGACTGCACATTTGATTTTTAGCTTGGCTTATTGAATAAGCTTGTGGTTAAGCTCAATAGTAGGGGTTAGAAACTGGTTTGATAGAGTAGGCAGTTAGCTTAAATCATTAGTGAGAGCTTGTAGTTTGTTAGGATTAAGTGTTATCAGTTAGAATTAGCTTATTCTAGCATAACTTAGCTTCAGTTACTGTTTGGATGCTTATTTCATTGTTTAGCTTATTTTCATTAGCTTATTTGGAATCAGTTGTACTACAGCTCTTATATCTTTCACATAAGCTATAGATTTCTTATTTTTCATAGCTTTAGAATAATAATTTAGAATTTTCCTGAGTTTTTCATAATTTTTGGTCACTGTTCACTATTTTTCTTTATTAAAAACAGTTTTTATTCACTTTTAAATAGCTTTTATAGCAAATAATTAAGAAAAGTTTCCAAAAAATAATTTTTCAATTTTCCCAGTTTGAGAAAAATATAAAAAGCATAAAAATTATTTTTCCTTATTTTTCCCCTTTTATTTGGTATTTTTCACAATTTAAATTAGATTAAAATAGCTTTTAATTAGTAGAAAATAGAAAAATAATCAGAAAAATACAAAAATAAGTTTTGAAAATTCTCTTAGGATATTTTAGATTTTATAAAAATATTTTCATATTTTTCCCTTTGATTTTCATAATTTTAGAATTTCAAATTAGTTTTAAAAGTTAAAAATTAGTTTTTAATTTTAATAAAATCCAGAAAAATCCAAAAAAAAATAGTTTTAATTCATAAAGAGTTTTCAAATATCATTTTTAGAGTAAAAGTAATTTTTGGCATTTTTAGGATATAATTTAGACGTAGTTGCATTTTAATTACGTTGTATTAAGTACGTTTTAGTAATCTTGCACTTAGGATTTCCCGTAATAGATTCCCTTAATTACTTTCCCTATTCCCGTAGTTTAATAAAATCAAAATCAAATAAATCAAAACATCGAGCATTAAATTCCAAACCAAAAACGACGTTGGCAATTCACGCCTCGTTGGGAAACGATTCGGGTTGTCTAATCCGTATACACGATCACACACGGGATTTGGTTTGATATTCTTTTTCCTAAAGGAATTTTGAATCTATCTTCGTGATTATTTTTGATATCGATATTGAGGTTTTATCCACACACATAACCCCTAAGCCTTCATTATCAGCAAATCAGTGTCTGAGCCGTTTTAAGTTTCTTACGGTTAGTCATTCACAAGTGGCTAGCTTGTGTGAGTAAGGTTGACGTGTTTTGGCGCTTGTGAATCACTTTCCAAACCTAAGAGCTCAACCGATAAAATCCAAACGAGTGCAACTGCACTTGATCCTGAGGAAGAAGATCTTATCATGATCGTCATCATGACTTTCTTTCTTTTCTTCACCTACCTGGTGACTTCCTCTCTTCTTCACTCGTTCGGGAGTGAGGACACTATCTTTGACCCCGACATTTTCATTTATCATCTGTGAGCCGGATCTGTGTATATCTAATCGGTGTGGAACTTTCACGTGCTTCAAATATTTGTCCAAACATCTTGAACGAAAGTCCGATGGAGATTGTTTCCCACTTTGCTTCCCCAAGAACAAATGAATACGGGGTCGAGTCAAGCTAGCGACTCGGTAATCAAAAACAGTAGCACACCACATGGGTTTTCACCCGTGTGTGCCACCTTAGTGTGGGGGAGATGCCCCACATGTTGTATATATATATATATATATATATATATATATATATATATATATATATATATATATATATATATATATATATATATATATAATAATAAAAATAAAAATAAAATAAATTTTTTTTTTCAAATAATGGCCGTAGTATTTCCCTTTTACGTTCTTTGTTTCGGCATAACCGCCGGTACTTTGAATATTGAGGGCAATATTCATTTCTAGTGTGGGGGGGAATTTTCACAAATTTTATCATGTAATTATACCACCCTATTCCCCCATTTTTGGCCAAATTTTTTTTGGAGTAAGTGATTTTCACTTACTCAACTTATGGTTATCAGTCCGCCTTGTCTAATAAACAAAAGAATTGGCTAATCCAGGAGCAAACGGCTCTTGGTAAAGATATCTCAAATCCGTTGACGGCTTGCAATTTGCCCAAAATTGTATGGTATTCAGCTCACCATATCCTTAAAAGTGAAGAGTTGGCTAGCCCGCAAGTTTATGGCTTGTGGTAAAGGCAGTGGAAAACCATAATTGGTAATCAGCTCACCAAAGATATTTTATCTAAGAGTTGGCTAGTCTAAAGCAAACGACTTCGGTAAAGACAAATCAAATCCGTTGGAAGGTCTGTGGTTTGCTCAAAATCATTTGGTTATCGGTGTACCAAGGTTCTTACTTGAACTGAAACATTTGGCTACTCCAAGAGTAATGGCTTTTGGTAAAGAGATTCAAATCCATTAAGTTTTTCTCCAAAGATTGCTAGGGACTAGCAATAGTTTAGTGTGGGGGATTGATGAGTGTGTAAATACTCATCATTTTTGGTTAATTCTGAACTGCAAAACGTTTAAAAATGCTCAGAAATGCATCAAAATACTGAAAATATCTCAAAATTGCATTTTATATGTTTCAGATGCAAAATGTTTAAAATCAGATGAAAAATGAGTTAAGTTTGCATAATTGGCGCCAAATTCAGTCCCCAAGTTTCAAAAGTTGTCAGAAATAGTCCCTGAAGCACTTATTTCAAAAGAAAAGTCACCAAAGGTCCTTTTAAAATCATAAGTTGTCAAAACTAGTCCTTTGGTGAAAAATGTCAAAAGTTTTGAGAAATTACAAATTTGGTCCTTCAAGTTTAAAAATTTGCAAAAATGGTCCTTGGAAATTTGAAAATGTCAAGTTTGGTCCTTGTACTATTGAAACTTATCACTTACGGTCCCTTGGAACAACTTTGCATAATTGGCAGCCTTGGTCCTTGTATTTTCAGAAATTACAAAACAAGCCCTTGTATTAAAGCATAAGCCTTTGAACCTTGGACCCTTGTCAAAACCCATTGGACCCTTGCCATAACCACTTGTGACCCCCTCAATTTGGACCCCCTTTTATATTAAACCTCGGTCAAACCCACTGGTCAAACATATCACACCCTCACGCCTTTTTCTTTCTTCCCCACCAACTAGCCTGCAAACACCAGTCCTCCCATCCCCCCAGCTCATCTTCACTTCCCTTATCACTCCACCTCTCCTAACACTCCAAAAGGCATTAAATGCACCCCTCCCCCTAACACTCAACCCCAACAGGTCGAAACCATATTTCCCGCCAAAAGTGATCAAATGGCTATAATCTTCCCAAGTTATCCAATGGCCAAGAAAGAAGGTGGGACTTGCTCAGAGAACATGTGGAAGCACTTTTGCATATAAAAAGGAAGAAAGAGATGCAAAGAGAGGAGTTAGTTAGTTTTTATTTTCATTTGTATGTCGTTTTTAATATTAATGTTCTAAATTAAGTTTAAAGATGTAATTTTCTGTTCTTATGTATTCAAACTAAGTTGTTTTATCAATATAATCTGTTTTCAAGTCCTAATTCAAAGTTTCATTTAAACTTCTTGCTTTCATATTCACTGTTGAGAAATTGAGTTTCAAACTCTTGTATTAAAGCTTCTATTAGCTTATTTTTAAGTTCAAACAAGTTTACTCAAGCTTATTATAGCTTTTGATAAGCTTGGGAAACAGTTTCAAGCAAATTTCATTTATGGTCAACAAAAGTCAACTGCTGAGATTGATTTGGATTTGGTGATGATATGGGTTGATGCAGTGCTGTTTTGGATTGGTTTTGGTATAGAGTAGTATAGTTTGGGTTGTGTTTAAGCTACAAGATAAGCTGGACTCATGTGAGTAACTTTAAGTTTAAATTCCAATTCTGTCTTAATGCATTAATCTATTAACAGTAATCTGTTGCTTATACTTGTTGAGTATTGCATTTGTTGGCTTTAATTTAGCTGGTAAATCATGTTTGAATGCTGTCAATGGATTAGATATTAAAAAAGAGTAGATTGCATTTAAGCTTCTTAAAACCTGTGTTTGGTTTAAGCAGTCATTTGGTATTGCAGTGTTTAAAAATTGTTAGACTCAGCTTTGCTGAGTCCCTTTAGGCACATTAGACTCATTTGAGTCAGTTATTTGTGCCTACACACTCTCAAAGTCAAAATTCATTTGAGTCTGTCTTAAATTCTTAACTGTTGTAATTTTGTGAAAGCATAAGCTTGATTTGTGCTTAAATATCATAGACATAGATTGCATTAGCTTTATTTTGTCATATTACATCATAATCAGCTCATGGTTTAAGATCAAAACTCAATTTGGTCAACTTTTCAAATCTGTCAAAAAAAGTCAAAAACTAAAAAATCATTTTGAGCCCAACTGAGTTGATTTTTAATTGCTTCATTTCTAGACCAAATCAAATGAAATTGTAGGTTTAAAAAGTTCAGTTGGTCTATTTTCTTATTAACATTTTTGTAGATTTTTGTCAATTTTTTATAAGCTCTATATGAGCTTGTCAATGGGGTCTCATTTCCCCTGTGCACAAATGTAACACCCCCAAAATCACAATGTGACAGCGGAAGACTATTTGGGGTATTACGTAGAGGATCATAGTCATAAATTATAGAAAACGACTCTAAAGAGACGTTTTAAATAAAAGTTGTTACCATTTCATAAATCTCGGTGTTTTGGAAACACAAAAGGGAATACCACATGTTTTGAAATTACATAAAAGATAGTTTTAAACGTTTACGAAATGATAACTTTAATTGAAAACTACACCACTTCAAGCGTCCCTTGACGTCCACTCCACGCCTTCATGATATCTAATTAGTACCTGAGATGAACATGCTTAAAAAGATCAACAAAAATGTTGAGTGATATTCATAGGTTTAAATAAAGGGGTTGAACACAAGTAAGAGATGATAATTGCTTCGAATACAATCACCATGGAAAACATAGATTATTATTATGCGCTAAGCTCATGACACCAAACTAACTGCATACACCTAATTACTGGTGTAAGTAATAATATCGCCCTCAGAGATGGAATTGCCAATTCCATAGTTAACCAAATATAGTGCGCCCTGTTATTTCTCGATAACCGAGTCGGGTCGTTAATTCCCATAGTACTATCCACAATATTCGCGTTCAATCGCAAGTGATTAATGGTTCATGATGTAAGGGACTTATGGCAGGCAACTTAGGCTATAATAATAATGATCAGGCAGCATACAGTTTAAGAAAAGACTTGTGTTCTAGTTTATAGCATGCATCTCCCTCGCGGGGTTTGAAAAACAAGTAAAAGCGAGGCTATGAACTCACCTGAGCAAACAAAATCCGAGTAGTGTAAAGTCAAGTAGTATGAGCACGAAGTACCGTCACGCAACCTAAAATTAGTATGGCAAGTCTTAGTCTATTGTTTTTATTCATACCTTAGTGTATTGAAAACGGTTGAAACATTCTCAAGAGTTTGTGTTTATTATCGCTTGTGTGGCAACGGTTAAGTTAAAATAGTTTTCGAAACGTTTGTAAGTTTTGGCTCTTGGAAAAGTGCTTACGTTTTATAAATATGTGAAAATGGTCATGACGAATAAGTCCTCGGTTTGAAAGTAAACGAATGACTAAGTATTGAAAAATATACACAAGAAAAGTGGTTGTGATGTTTATACGGCGTCGGCAATTAATAAATATTTACGTCTAGTATTTATAATATAAGTGTTTATAGACTACGATAAGTATTTATATGTGTTTATATGTACTATATTTAATCATCGGGTGATATGTTAGAAACGTTAATGTTATATTTATTATCTAGTTTTCGTACTTTTAGTCATATATATGAAAATAAACTAAGTATTAGAGTCTTTAACAAAAATTGGGCATGACCCGATCGTAAATATTAGTTTTCCCTTATTAATCAAGTGTTGTAAAAATAACTCATGTCAATATTTTTGATATGATAAGTTACCCAATTAAATATGTTTTGTATTAATTTAGTTGAGAAAACAATTAACTCTTAATGACTCAAAATACTAGAAAATCTATCACTCAAAAAGTGATGAGCACAAGGCTCGACACGTATCCCTACAACCAAAGGACGCCAAACCAAGAGACCAACTCATCTTTTGTGTTTTACTAATGCAACTGTTGGTATATATATATACTAGTTTGTCTTGGTGGTTTCCTTTACAACTTTCACAGTGAACATATATATATGTCAACTTTCACTTGAGCATAAGAATGGTTTGTATCCATGCGCATGAAATTTAGTCCAAGGTAAATAATGAAACACATAAAATCGAAAATAAGCTTTAGTTAAGCTAATAGGAAGACTTTTCCAAGACGAGCCACTACTTAAGTAAACTTTAGATCCATGTTTTCTTAGTCGTTTTTAGTTCGAAAAACTCAAAATAGTCTCAAGTCATAAGGGTGTCGAATAAGCAAACAAATAAGCACTAGCTTGTATTTTTCGAGATGTTTACAAGTATCAACAAGTTCAAGATTTCCACACAAGTTTTAAACGCAAATCTTGGTTATCTGTGCATGTACATCTAATGTGTATATACATGTCGAGCAAGGAAAGTTTTTAAAGAACTCATTGTCTAGTTAAACATTAAGCATAAACATGTTTGTAATCATAAGAAATTCAATGGAAACATATGCTAAACGAGTCCAAGAATCCTTACAATGGGGAAGTGATTGTGTCGACCAAGAAGAAACAAGAACCCAAGATTTTATAACCCAACTCCAAATGCTAGCTTGTTTACCCAAGATCTTCCAAATGCCAAGTTGTTTACCCAAGATTTTCCAAGCACTATCTTAGCAAATTGTGAAGTAGTAGTAGTAAAATTTGAAGAGTGAACTTGTGAAGGTATAGTGTGTGTGTCGAGTGGTATATAACATAAAGGAGAGAAAGATTTTTGGCTCCAAAGTCTTGTGGGTATTAGTATGCTTTGTTCTTTAAGTCCATTTATCCAAGTATCTTAATGTAAAGAAGTCTTGGAACTAGGTTCTAAGCTAACATGTGACTTGGTGGGATAAGAGAAATAGGAAAAAAAAAAAGGGTTGTTTGTGGTGCTCGATCTAGGCAGGGGAAAAAGGAACAAAGTAAGGATTTTGGCTAGATTTAGAGAAGCCTAAAGATCTAGTAGATATTAGTTTGCATGTGATTATATACATGTTTGCATGGGCGGCAAACCAAGGTTTTTAGGAGAAAAATTAGTTTCGAATTTTTATTGTGTAATTCGTGTCCCGTTTGAGCTTAAGTGTGTGTCGTGGTGTTTCGGTTTGACGTTAGACAAAACGTGTAATATATAACTTAGAGCACGTTTTTATAAAGATAAAATAAAAATATTAATTCTAATTCATAAAAATATTTATTCGACTTTAGCCATAATTAATTGAGTGTTGGTACGCGTGCGGCTCGTAAGACAAGAAAATTTCTTGTGAGACTGATCTGGCTATCAGTAAATATCGGCATGATTAAATAAGACTACTCGAAGTTGCGTAAATTTTTATGCAGTAAAATGAAGCGTACATGTTCAAAATGCTCAACTCGGCTCAAATAAGTTTCAACCAACAATCTAGTTTATTAATATGAAAGTTGATGATAGTGAAATTTTACAGGTGGCTACAGTACCAACCCCTTAAGAGAATTCCGTGCGCGGAATTTTTAGTTTACGGTGGTTGTCGGAGTTGAGTTTGCAAATAGATGCGGGTACTTAACACGCATGGTGTCCTCGCTTCCCCGTGTACTCGTCCCCTCTTAGAGTTCCATCTAATCTTGACGATAGGAATGCGACTTTGCTTAAGTCGTTTGACTTCCCTATCCATGATTTCAATAGGTTCTTCGACAAAGTTGAGTTTGTCATCGAGTTTAATCTCTTTTAACGAAACAACAAGAGATTCATCCGACAGCATTTCTTCAGAGTTTGAGACGTGAAAGGTAGGGTGCACTCTACTAAGTTCTTCCGGGAGGTCAAGTTTGTAAGCAACCGGGCCGATTCTTTCGAGAATTTTGAAAGGGCCAATGTATCGAGGATGTAACTTTCCTCGTTTTCCAAATCGAACCTTTCCTTTCCAAGGTGATACTTTTAACATAACTCGATCACCAACTTGAAATTCTATGGGTTTCCTTCTAACATCGGCGTAACTCTTTTGTCGATCCCTAGCAGCTTGAAGTCGTTGACGAATTTGTACAATCTTCTCGGTTGTCTCTTGGACAAGCTCAGGTCCAGTGAGTTTGGCATCTCCAACCTCGCCCAACAAACGGCGTCGACACTTTCGACCATAAAGTGCCTCGAATGGGGCTGCCTTGATGCTAGCGTGATAACTATTGTTGTAGGAGAATTCCGCCAAAGGTAAGTGTTTATCCCAACCTTTTCCAAAATCGATCACACATGCTCGGAGCATGTCCTCCAAGGTTTGGATAGTCCTTTCGCTTTGGTCATCGGTTTGAGGATGATATGCGGTGCTCATATCCAAACGAGTGCCTAAAGCCTTTTGAAGAGATTTCCAGAAGTGTGAAGTAAAATGACTGTCACGATCAGAAATGATGGAAATTGGCACTCCATGTCGTGATACAATTTCCTTTAGGTATACTTGAGCAAGGGTTTCCATTTCGTCATTTTCCTTGATGGGTAAGAAATGAGCGGATTTGGTAAGGCGATCGATGATAACCCAAATGGTATCGTAACCTCTAGCAGTCTTTGGCAGTTTGGTTATGAAATCCATGGTGATTCTTTCCCATTTCCAAACGGGGAGTTCGGGTTGAGTTAACAATCCGGAGGGCTTTTGACATTCAGCTTTGACTCGAGAACATGTAAGACATTTCCCGACATACGTTGCAATCTCGGCCTTCATGTTTGGCCACCAATAAAGCTTCTTGAGATCTTGGTACATTTTGTCGGATCCAGGGTGAATGGAATATTTAGACTTGTGAGACTCATGCATAATGAGTTCCCGTATTCCTCCATAAAGTGGTATCCAACTTCTATCGCCGAAACATAAGGTTCCATCCGATCTTTGCGCAAAACCATTCTCGTTTTCCGGCATTCCAAAGATTCTCTCGTTGGGACGATTTTCAGGTTTGAGAGCTTCAGCTTGAGCTTCAAGGATTTTTGATGGAAGGGGTGACTTAATTGTCATTCCCAAAGATCTTACTCGAAGAGGTTTAGGTCGATCCTTTCGACTAAGAGCATCAGTCACGACATTTGCTTTTCCCGGGTGATAACGGATTTCAGAGTCGTAATCACTAAGCAATTCTAGCCATCGGCGTGTCCATGTTTAACTCCTTTTGATCGAGAATGTGTTGGAGACTTTTATGGTCGGTGAACACCGTACACTTGGTTCCATATAGGTAATGTCTCCATATTTTTAGAGCGAAAACCACGGCTCCTAACTCCAAGTCATGGGTAGTGTAGTTCTTTTCGTGAGTTTTGAGTTGTCGCGAAGCATAAGCGATCACCTTGTTTCTTTGCATCAATACCGCACCTAACCCTAGGTGTGATGCATCACAGTAGACCACAAAATCTTCTACTCCATCGGGTAAGGCTAAGATAGGAGCTTCACAAAGCTTTTGTTTCAAGAGTTGAAAAGCTAACTCTTGTTCTTCACCCCAGTCAAAATTTTTCTTTTTCCTGGTTAGCTCCGTTAGAGGTTTAGCGATTTTTGAGAATCCTTCAATAAATCTTCGATAATAACCAGCGAGACCTAAGAATTGGCGTATTTCGGTTGGAGTAGTAAGGGATGACCAATCTTTAACAGCTTCAATTTTTGCAGGATCAACGTGAAGACCATTACTATCTATCACATGACCAAGGAATTGTACTTTTTGAATCCAGAAGTCGCACTTGGAAAACTTAGCATACAGTTCTTCTTTCTTGAGTAGTTCCAGGATGGCTTTCAAGTGTTTCGTATGTTCTTCCTTGTTGCGGGAGTAGATGAGAATGTCATCGATAAACACAATCACAAATTTGTCCAAGTAAGGTTTGCACACTCGGTTCATTAGGTCCATAAATACCGCCGGTGCATTCGTCAAACCAAAAGGCATCACTTGGAACTCATAGTGGCCGTATCGTGTTCGAAAAGCAGTTTTTGGAATATCTCCTTCTCTAACTCTCAGTTGGTGATATCCAGATCTCAGATCAATCTTGGAGTAGACGCTTGACCCTTGCAGTTGGTCAAACAAATCATCAATTCTAGGCAATGGATATCGATTCTTCACTGTTAGTTTGTTCAGCTCACGGTAATCGATACACATACGAAAAGATCCGTCCTTCTTCTTGACAAACAAGACCGGAGCTCCCCAAGGCGAAGAACTCGGTCGAATGAATCCTTTTTCGGACAGTTCTTGTAGTTGATCAGACAATTCTTGTAGTTCGGAGGGTGCCAATCTATAAGGTGCTCGTGCCACGGGTGCCGCCCCCGTCACTAACTCAATTTGAAATTCTACTTGCCGAATCGGAGGAAGGCCAGGCAAGTCTTCAGGAAATACTTCGGGAAAGTCCCTAACCACGGGGACATCTTTTAGTTGTTTCTCATCCGCTTTCTTCTTCTCCGTTACTTGTGCTAGAAAAATGTGGCATCCTCTTTCTATGTACTTTGCAGTCTTAACGCACGAGATGATATTCAATCGGGTTTTACTACAATCACCCCGAATGATTAGAGTTTCGCCATCGAGAGGAAGGTGAACGACTTTCTCGTCACAGATGATTCTTGCACGATTCTTGGATAGCCAATCCATGCCAATAACAGCATCGAAGCTACCAAGTTGAATAGGCATAAGGTCTATATTGAATGGGTGATTTGATAAGGATAGGTTGCAACCTCGAAGGATAGTGTTAGTTCCTACTATTTTTCCATCGGCCAATTCTACTTCATAAGTGGTATCTAGGATAGTTGGGGTGACTTTTAACAAAGGTGCAAACTTAGAGGACACAAAACTTTTGTCGGCTCCAGAATCAAATAACACTTTAGCTAGATGATGGTTGAGTGAAAACGTACCCGTAACGACGTCCGGGTTTTCTTGTGCATCTCCATCTCCTAGTACATAGGCTCTTGCTCTAGCGGGGTTGTTGTTGTTGTTGTTCCCGTATAGCTTTGGGCATCTACTCTTGACATGCCCAGCTTCTCCACATCCAAAGCAAGTTATTCCCATGGGTTGAAGGTTACTTCCAGTAGCAGGGCTTTGGCAATCCTTGTGGGTATGGCCCACCTTGTTACACTTTCCACACTTAATAGTACAACGTCCCACATGATGCAGGTTGCATCGAGTGCACAAAGGGTGTGGTCCAGCATAGCCTCTTCCAGTTGCGGGGGTAGCAGCATAAGCCCGCCAACTTCTGCCTACGGTTTTGTTGATTGTGGTGGTTGTTTCGGTTTTGGTGGTATGGGTTGGGATTGTTGTTGCGGTGTTGATTGTGATTGTTGCGGCCTTGGTTGTTATTGTTGCGGTTTTGGAAAGAGTTGTTGTGATGGTAGTTGTTGGAAGTGTTGCCTCGACGGTCATCAAATTTCCTTTTGTTGTCGGTATTGCCTTGCACGGATCCATATTTCAGGACTTGATCCATGAGTTGGTAGGAAATTGTGATCACTTCTTCCACAGTCTTGGGCTTTGATGCAGTAACATTGCCCTCAATGCTTCGGGGTAATCCCCCAATGAGGTTTTCCAGTAACTTGACATCATCAGAAACCATGGAAGGGCATAGAGCTTTCAATTCTTGGAAGCGCTTAAAGTAGGTCTTGAGATCATTGCCCTAGCAGCCGGTGATAGAACTCATCTTCCAGTTTCTTGATCTCGGTCCTTGGGCAGTATTGCTTCATCATCAATTGCTTCAGTTCAGTCCAAGTGGTTTTGTAAGCTTCTTCCATGCCAATAGGTTGGGCATGAGCTTTCCACCAAGACAATGCATCTTCTAGTAAAGTACCAGTAGCAAATTTCACCTTGCAATCTTCCGAGCAATCACTTAGAAGAAACACAGTTCGATCTTTCGAACCAATGAATAAGGCCAACAGCCAGTTCCCTTGAAGAAGGTAGGTTTGAAATTCATGAACTCCTTGTATCCACATTTGCGATTCACCACAGTTTCATTCCGGTTGGCTTGATTTGGGGCTTCGTTTGTTCGAACCGCCTCAGCAGGTCTTGCAGCAAAAGCAGCACCAATTTCATTGGTAACCAACCTCCGAATTGCTTTAGGGGTCATCTCGGGAGTTCCAGTAGAGGTAGGGGTAGTTCTTGTTCTTGCCATTTTTCTAAAGACATACACTCATATTTCAGAATCATTCAACATAATTGTGAATTATTATAAAAAAAATGATTTCATAATAGTCAAGATCATCACATTATATCAATAGAGTATAATCATCATAAGAAGAATCATAACATGTTAGAACCACATAAGAGAATATATGTAAATGATCACTTCGATTCACACAAACCGATAAATAAGAAAGATCACCATACATAAGAACATAAGAAACAACAACCATAATGTCATAGGTCTATCATCCATACATAGTGATACAATAACCATACAATGTCACACCAATAGCTTGTTCGATAGTTTACAAAACATGCGAATACAAAACCTCTATTAGTGCCACAGGCGGCAGGCTAAAGTACTAGAAAACTAAATAGATGAACCACCGATCTAAAGGCTGTCAGGTGTGCTCCTCAATCGGCGCTGCAGGTCACGGACTAGCTCTGCCAAAGTCATCCACTCTCTATCTCGTGCCTCCATCTCTGCTCCAAGCAGTAGCACGAGTCTCCATGATAGTCATCCTCTCCGACTGTCGCCGCACAACTCCCTCCAACATCTCAGCTCTCTCAGCATCCTAATCTATCGACTCCATCCTCCTCTCCAACACCGTAATCGCTCCACTAGCTCTCTCACTCTGGGCACCAATCCTATCAAGCACTCTCTCCATCGTACTCCTCCCTTTAAGGAGCTCTCCAACCTCATCCTCAATGTTCTCGATACGTACCAACGGAACCTCATCAACGAATACCACAACATCCTCAAGTGATCCTCAACTCAGAACTCGGGCAGCTATCAATGGAATGGTATGATGAAGGGGTTCTCCGAACCGGAAGAGTCTCAGCTGCAGCGAACCGATGCTCCCAAGCTCCACGCTAGGTGCACCCTCCTCCGACCTCCATCGACTAATGAGCGGCATCATGTAAGACCAACGTCTAGCATCGACCTCTACGGGCTCTCGGCTCAGAGGTACCAAACATAGCCGGTAATATGGATCGAATATGCGGGTGAGAGACGGGCTCTCTTCCCAAGAGATGTCACCGGCTCGGTGTCGTCACCAAGGGTGATGGTGCACGGATGAGGATGAAACCGTACAGTGGTGGTATGATAAATGAATGTGGTGGGTGGTGGTAGTGGTGAAACAGGTATGAGTGGTGGTGTAGGTGCAGCTGATGGTGGAAAAGCAGAGGATGATGGTATGTCGATGGTGAAACAAAAGTGATGGGTGTCCTTACTCTTTTCCGGCGAAATAAAAGTATGTATGAAGGTAGCACCCTTCTACGGTAACGAATGGCTGGCGAATGGCGCAGCTCGTAGGGTTTGAGAACCTAGCTCGCTTCGCCGGCGAACAGGTGAAGTGATGATGCGAGAAGTAGAAGATACCGAATCAGCAGGTGAGGGTGTGGGACATAACATCGAAGGTGATAGCCACTGCTTGTGACTCAGGATATCGGTCATAAGTGGGGGACCAAAATAGGCAAACGCTCAGGTATGGTCAAAGCAAGTGGGGTGACAGCGACTTCACCCTCCTCGAAGGGCTCATCTCAAGACAGGTGTGATGAGAGCCGGTGCCGGAGCAGGGCAGAGGACATAGCATCCTCCATCTCGGTGTCGGAGGTCAGCCGATAGGGTGAGTAGCGACGACATAAGTCTTGTAACAACCCAAAAGAAAATATACACTCATAAGTAAATAAAGCCATGCAGTAAATAAGATTTAGTTAGTCCGCATAATCGCCACGCAAATCTAAATGCCTAACTAAATGAAAGCTAGCATTATAAGTTTTTATCATGTAAAGTTTTACTAGTCATGTATTATCCGCCAAATGAATCTCGTACGTGCAATCAGTACGAAGTAGGCGCGGAGGACGTGAAGTGGTGGTGTAAAACGGTCCATTCGAAAACGTGGTTATTGTCCAATTTGTTTTGGTTCTCTATAACCTAGGCTCTGATGCCAATCAGTAACACCCCCAAAATCATAAT
>OU343216.1:103598998-103683209 GCA_910596185.1 Chrysanthemum makinoi | reverse complement strand
TTCCAACATCTTTATTGCTTAGTGGGATGATCCTACAACAACAACAAAATATACGGGGTAATACTAGTACATTATGGAGGCTCAAGTCACGACTTGAACTCGCCATGGATCATATGAGTTGTGCCATGTAGAAGTATAAGATCCATCATTGTTCTTGGGTTTCCAATGAAACTTAGGTCTCTCTGATATTCCAAGAACAACCCAGGTCTTGACAAGAAGATCCCTGCAACCTTTCCCATCGGCCATGGTTAACATATCTAGGCCAAAACCATTTTTAAAATATTCATCGTTGGTTTAACATATGGTTTTCCAATTGATCTTCTCAAGAAAAGAAGTATTATAAATAGTAGCTTGTGGAACATAAGGTGGTATAGCATTAACATTGGTCCACATAGGTCTATTATGTCTATTATGCCTAGAGTCACCACACCTACTCATTCTTTGTTCATGATAATCACAATCCTTAATTAAATGAGATTTACTTCGACACACAAAACATTTTTCCAAGAGAAGATTTATTCAAACCAAAAGAAGTATTCTTACAAGCGTAGTATTCAAACCACAACCATGAAAATAATTGTTTTACAGACTATTATGCAAAGAATTAAAAGCAAGTCTTCGTGAGGCAACCTGCCTGGAAGTGGATTCTCTGGCAAAGAACTCGCATGCTTATTGGTAGTCTTGAGTAAAAGGTGGGTGAAGACTTGGGAAGGCAGACTTGGGAAGGTCGACTTGGGAAGGTCGACTTGTCACTTGAATCACACTGTGAGACCCTGTTGAGGACTTGTCATCGTTAACACAAGAGACAAAGTCATTAGTAGAAGTATTAGGGTCCGCAAGTCACTTGACTTTTGCCATACAGATGGTGTGATCCATCAAAGTCATTAAGAGTGGAAAGGTCAATGGGCATGTGCTCACCTCTAATTGGTCCACTAACAAAGATGTAGGTCACCTTTCTTCACAAAATTAGCTAGGCCTCGCTGGTGTAGATTTAATGTGTCATCCCTAGCTTCTAAGCCTACATATTTCTTAAAACCTAAAGCCACTCAGAGAATTGGGAGCTTGACTACTATAAATGAGACTAGCCAACTTATTACCATTCATCATCCATTCATTATTCCTAGCAATTTCCTCCTTAACTTTCTCCTTAAGCTCTAGATTTTCGACACTACATCTGCCTTAACTTCTCGCACCATTTTAATTCATTTGTAGCACATTCAAGATCTCTTTCTAAAACACCTATTTTCTCATCATAAGCTATTTATTTCATTCTTCAAACCAAACCTTTTGTCTTTCTAGAGTTTTAAAGCCTGCTTATAAGCTTCAACTTCCACAAAGTATTCATTATATTTAGGTTCCAAAATATCATAAGCTTGCTTAAGTTCATTATAACGCTCACTGCACCCAAACACACAGCTTTGTACCAGAGATGCCCATCAAGGCAACCGATCATGCCTATCCTCAAGTACGCTGGCAATCAACCCAACATTATCGACCATCATTATCGACTCTCATGTTGCTTCCGGCCTACATTGCTATCCAGAGTGACTGTAGTTGATCCTTTGATGTTCTCCTGCCCTTCTCGACATCTGCGATAAGAAGTGTATCTTGTCTCATCACCAAGCTTTCCTGCTTTTGCATTCTCTGAAAAGTGCCCCATCTGTTGGCATATGAAGCATTTAACCTTCCTCTTGTCAAACCTTGCTGGATCACGTCCTTTGAATCCAAACCTTCTTCCAGCTTTTCTTTCAAAACTCTTGATATCCATGGAAAGCATGGCCACTTGCCACCTCAACTTTATCTCTTCCATCTCAAGTTCCACACTGATCAAAATCCTCATAAGCGCCGCCTCACGAGGATCATAATCGAAGAAGGATCCAAGTACATCTTCCATAATGTTGCTTGATTTAGAGTGAGAACTTGATGAAGGAGCAGCATTAGATGATGATGGATATGGACTTGGACCATAGCTAGACTTTTGAGTAGAGGCTCCAAACAAAGGCAGATGACTAGCGTAGAGGATGACCGAAAAGGACTTCTTACATCATTTTCAAGAGCTTTAAGTTTGTTATACAGCTCATCAAAGGTCATCATGTCCAAACCACCTTTAGCTTTTAAAGCTATGCTTACATGTAGCCAGGATGGAGGTAATGACCTCTAAACTTAGAGTTACAGCCATCATTATCCCGGCTTTTCCTGTAGCTGATTTCAATGACTTAAGATTTTGTGAAACTTATCATAGCCCTTGAATTCTTCTTCTTCGTGAGATTTGAAAGTCCTGAACTGTTGTCTTAGCATGGACTTCTTCACTCTAGACTCCTCATTCCCACCGAACTTTGCCTTAATTGCTAACCATATATCCTTAGCATCTTGCATGAAGTGAAAATCACTTAAGTGATCCTCAGGAATAGCTTGCGTAAGAATAGTTCGACCTTGGTTTCTCTGAATCTGCCAAAGCAACTCTTCAAAGCAGCTTTTGGGAGGAACATTCATCATATTACCAGAAGATCCGGTAGTTCTCTTTAAACTGCTCCTTCGAATTATCTCCATAGATTCCAATCAATGTTGAGATCCAGCTCGCATCTTCATCGCCCAAAGATCATATTCCTCCCTTTTAAGGTAAGGAAACTTAGCATTGCTATTAGAAAGACTTAGTTGCTGCAGATGGGTGGAGTTTTGTTGTTGGTGAGTTCAGATCAACATCCCAACCGTGCATGATGATTTTGTTATGGTTGTATGGGTGTTTAGAAAAAGCTTGTCCTTAGTATCTTAGAGACTCTCACGAGGCTCATATACATTTGTTGAAAACAAATGCCTTGATAGATCTTGAGCTCGTGGATCGTTATGTATGCCTATGTAATCACAAGCACAATAAACGATAATCTCTACAACTTATGTTCAGCAATGAATATAAACATAAGTAATAACTAAGAACTTCTTGATCCTCTATGGATCTTTATATTAACTAAAACCGAAGTTTTTCCAATCGATACATAACTCTTTCTAATGTGTTCCTTTTATAGACAAGGAACCCTAAACAATATCTCTAAACCGCTTCCCAAGAAACGATAAACTTAAAACTAAATAAGATATACACAATCACTTCCTAATAAAGCTCATGTATATCCAAACTAAATATACTAAACACGAAATAAACACTTCCGCAGTAAAACGACTAATAACTATTACTCTTCAGATTATGTCTTCAGAGAATCCACTATGTCTTCAGCAGAATCATTTCGGCAAAGAATATCAAAGATAATCCAAACTTCACATAATTCCCAACACTCCATCGTAGATCGAATTCCAACGCCAAAAGAGCGTGTGAGCATGTTGAAGAATGACGTGGAGACACTGGAGCAGCGAAGCACTGAAAGGGCATATGATGCGCAGACAACAACATACTATCACTTTCATCACAAAGAACAATGATCAAAGAACAGAGTTAAAGATGACGTCAAAACATAACCGTTCAAAGTAAACTATCTCTCTACACTGGGGAGATTGTTCAAATCAAGACAATTCTTCTCACAAGAAAGAAGAATGTCAGAAGACGCCAAAGCTACTATTACATCAACGCCTTCACCGCTTTCATCACCAACACTTGAGTGTTTGTTACTCATATGTAATAACACTTGAGGGGAGATTGTTGGAATCACTCCTAAACCTTATTCAAGTGTTAGTTACTCATATGTAATAGTTAGCTTATTAGGGCCTTTATGTTTGTTATTTGCCTTAAGCTTATGTAGAAGGCCCATGAGCTTAGGTCCAAGCCCATAGGTGAAAGGGAAGGAGTAAGAGTGTTGCCCTAGCTCCTTGCCTATAAATACCTTATGTAAACCTTCATTTGTAGGTTGGTTGTTCAAGTTTTTCTTTCACTACATACTCTACGCCTAAACCGTGTTTATTATCTCGTGTGTGTGTGTGTGATACTTGTTCAATCGCCTCTCTATCTTTCTTATAAGCTTGTGTGGTAAACCTTGTGACCTAACAGAAGTTACTACGCTAAGGTTGGGGTTGAGGAAGATTATTTTTTTATCTTTTTATGTTTTTTAGGAAATGGAAAGGTACGAATCTCGGGGTTTGAATTTGGGGGTTGGTATTTCTACCGATTACTTCTACTATCTAATTATCTAATTAACTAAGGTGAGGGTAGTCTATGTCTATTGTTGTGTGCTCGTATGATAGTTAAAAATGTATTTGCTTAGGCTTTATTACTCCATAGTTATCTCCTATTGATGGTTGAATTGTCACGCCCTTATTCTTAATCGCGTTGTGTTTCTAAGGTCGTAGGGTATGCTTTATCCCTAACCCTTTGAAGCTACCAAAGGTTAATGACTACAAAATCTCTAGGATTTATAAAATTTTAACTCTAAGGTATCTTTTGGATGTATATCCTACAATTACTCTAGGTGATTATAAACTAAGGTTCAACAAAGATTAATCAAGCATTATTAGCACAACGAATGACCTATCGCAATACTAGATCAATCACAATTAAGATAAGAGACAACCAATCAATATTCAATAACTAAGTTTCATATTACCTAAGCAAACACACAAGTAAATTAGCCGGACATAGGAAACATGCAAGCATACACACAATCAATGGAAGACATAATTGAATTAATGAAGTAAAACACTTATCTTGATGTAAGATAGGTTATGGAACCCTAAAATACCGCATAAGAAGCCTTGGTTCGGCTTAGGTTTTACTCCAAAGACTACACACCGAAAACTCAAAAATTGGATTCTATATATAAGGTTACAAATGCGACGGCCACCCTTTAATTTGTGACGCCCAGTGCGTCGCGATTAGGGTTTCTTGGCCACGTTAGCATTGCGTCGGCGCCACCTTATGCTTGTGACGCCATCCTCTTCGCCTCTGACGTTAACTGATCAAATCTAGGCCGTCTGAGTTTGACGCCCTACTCTTTAAAACCCGAAGCCGCCACTTGTAAATGAGCAATTTGGCTACTGAGTCGTCACAAAACTTGTCCGACGGCGTCTCTAGTAGAACCTGACGCCATCCCCTTTAGTTCCAAAGCAGCCTCGAGTGTCTCGATTCTTGACTTTGGCCATTTCTTCGATATTCACTTTTCGTCTAATAAGTGTCATTCAAAGAATTTGCCTTCAAGAGACCTAAAAAGTGAAAAGGAACGATATTAAGTAATAATGGATAAAAAAGTGATCAAATATGGGCTTAAACGACCCCTCAAAAAGGTACATTTTAAAACCTTATCAAATATCCCTACACTTGGTATTTGCTTGTCCTCAAGCAAATGTGCTTTTAGCCAATTAATTTATAAGTTAGGGGTCTTGAAGCATTAGTTTAGAATGATCCACAACACATATAAGCCCCACAAAAGTCATAACAAGCACGGAAATTACATACTAGCACCTCACATGGGGTGTTTAGATACTCACATCTCTCGGGTGTATACGAAATATAACTAGTTGGAAATGGAAGATAAACACTCATTAACCGGTCCTAGTACATAGATTACCACAGGATTGAGACTAGATCAAACCTCCATCGCTTTGGCGTAAGCACCTAGGAAAGACTATCCAAGAGGTCTTTAAAGGGTTGTAATGTTAGGCTTACGGCAGGGAAACAAAGGGTTTGGTGGGATAGGCGATTTAGTGGTGGCAAGTCAAAAATCTTTATGTAACAAGCATGTGAAGAATGGCGTTGCTAAGCCAAGACTCGACACTCTAAACTCTAGATAACTGTAACAAACAAACATAAATTAAAGATAGATGTAGGATGGTAGCCCGTATATATATATATATATTTTTTTTTCAACACTCTATTTTTTTCTTTTTTTCTTTTTCTATTTTTTTTGATTTTTTTTTTCTTTTTTCATACACTTTTACTCTACCATCCTCTACGATAACATCAAAATGATAGGGATTTATAGGCACATCCCTACACTTGAGTTTTTATTACTCTAACACTAATTTGACCCGAATTGAAAAGATCAAAACACTTGGAGTACATTATTACGCAAATAATTGGAATTTGAATTTAACGCTTCTTCCCCATTTCATAAAATTTAACTTTTCCCATGATTCCCAATCGTCCCAAAACTGTGTACAAAGGATATGACTCGACTTAGCAACTTATGCAAGCAACTAGATAATTGAACTAAGGGTTAAGTGTGATAACAATAATGCACTAAAGGTGAGTGCATACAAGGTAGGCGCATTGGCGGGTGTACATTTGGGGGTGGATTGTAAACAATGCTCTTCATTGATATTCGAAAACTAAATATCACGAACCGCGAAAAGGATAGGCTCTGAGGGTTAACTAGGGGTATCGTGTACTAAAGATGAGTACAACGCAAGGGTGTGGGGGAATTACTCAACCGACATGGAAGAAGTAATTATATTATGGGTATCAAACAAGGGTTATCCTAATGCCTCTTATCATTTAGTTATTCCTAACTACACAAGTGTAGTCTTACTAGCGATCTCGGGATGCATCACCAAACAAGTTCTAGAATCTATTATACTACCGGTTCACACTCTAAGCATTAAAGATGAATGCTTTAATTCCTACAAATCTAAGGGCGATCCTCACATTTTGGGTGGAATTAAAGTGGTAAAGGGTTTTTTGTGCTAGTCATATAACTTCCTATCCATGAGACGCTTTATTAAGACTAATGGCCCACTCCTACATGTCATGAAAAATTTTAAATTTTATGCGAAAATTACCCTAACCAATATTTCTCATGGTTTATTACACAAATGCAATTGGACAAAGCAAATATTCAAGGATAAGCATAGTTTCAAAATTCCCGTTTTATTTTCCCTCCCTACACTTAAACTGAACATTGTCCCCAATGTTCCCCGAAGTATCAAAGTTATGATAATGGAAGGTAATAAAAGACGAAACTAATAATCCTCGATTAGCTCGGTAGGATCCGTGTAAAGTGGTGGTTACATCTTTCTTCAAAAAGAATGTTTCGTGAAAAGCTCCTTCTCATCTTATGTATCTTCTTCTTGGTAAATTAAACCTGCTACTTAAAGAAAACAAACGAAACCTTCGCGTAAAATCGGCTAAAACAATATATATAGACTCTACTAAACTAGGATATGATGCTTGTGGAATGAATGTTTACAGATTTTCTGGAAAATTAAGACCTGGAAAATTCCAAAATTTATAAGTAGCTCAGAAAACGAGAAAAAGTAATCAGTTGTTTCTCGCTCCGACCGTCACAGTTATGATCCTCCGACGCCATAGGGTTATCCCGAGTAAACTGGTTCATGATTTTCGGAAAAAATTCGAACATTTTATCTTTAGAATCTGGAAAAATTTCCTGCAAAACATCCATTATGACTCGATACAAGCATTTGACTCGAACAAACACACATGTGTATCTTTTAATTAATTGTAATTCTCATGTTTACGTTTCTTTTGAAAACATGTGTAATCCTCCCTACACTTATCCCTTATGTAAAATACCTTTATATGTAATTAAGACGAGGTTAAAGACAAAATAAAGTATTTTTACAAATTTAAACATGAGAATAAACAATCAATAAAAGATACACGACACAAACAAGCAAACAATTAAGCATGGGTTGCCTCCCACGAAGCGCTTTTCTTTATTTATGAGTCTTGTAGCTAGACTCAAGTCGGTGCCCCACGCACCATATAAGTAAGCCTATCCTCAAGAATGTCATAAGGATCAAACTTATCATTTAAGTTCCTAGTAGTACGCTTGGTTCGATATGCCTTTTCAAATTTCTCTCCATCAGGATCATAGATCGTTATCCTAATGTGCCACACTCCATTACCATCACTAGGCGGTCTATCCCAATCCCACTTATGTTTAGGCTTATCGCTCTCAACTTTCCACTTATTCATGACAAGGTTGACGGGCAAGCTTCCTAGGAACTCGCTCGTCTTCCTAAATACTACAGGCCCTCGAACGGGTTCACTCCATGTCCCTAGCCATTTCTTTTTCATGGAAAGTTGCTTTACTAGCAAAGGCTTCATCTAGGTAAAAAGTTAGTTGGGGACCTATGAAGTTCTTATCGATCCAAGGTCCGTATCTAGATGGCGCTCTATCCAACCTAATCTCATGTGGGATTTCCTCTTCTTTGTAGTAAGTATGCTTTTTGACATCGTAAATTGACCTAACACTCCCCTCTCCTACCACTATTTTGGACATCTTACAATCAATGATGGCACTAGCGGTAGCTAAGAATCCTCTTCCTACTAGCAATGGGCATGTCGGGTCCTTATTCATGTCTAGCACATGGAAATCCGCCAAAAGAGTCAATTCTCCCACGTGTACTACCATGTCTTTTATTATCCCTACCGGATGTGCAATACTACCGTCCGCTAGACCTAAGATGGTTTTCGTTGGTTCTATCTTTCCTAAGTTAAGGCTTCTATGCAGGGACAACGGAATAAGATTGATGCATGATCCTAAATCGGCTAGAGCATCGAGAGGTTTGGAAGTTCCAAGCCTACAGAGTGAATATCCCGATCGTCTAACTTCTTAGGTAGATTATTTTGCACAAAAGCGGACCCATGTTTTCCAAGTATAAGTTCTAGCTCATATTTTTCTTTTATAGCATTATAATAAGGTGCATGAGCTAAGACTTCAAGAACCGGTTTTTCTTGATGGAGCTCCTTGTACTCCTCCTCTAGATTAGGTTTGGGTTCTTGGTTGACGGGTTCTCAAGAGTAGGTTCTACCAATGGTGCGGGACCTTGGTACCTCATTTTGGATTGCTTGAAACTCTTGTTGATAGCATTTACCGAATGAACCGTTGGGTGTGAGGGCATGGTGCGACTCTCCCATGGTGAACAAGAACATGAAGTCGATGAAATCGAACTCACTTTTGGGTTCTTTATAGTATCACTTGGGAGTGCTTTAATTTCCCGGTCATTAAAGGCTTTTAAGAGTGCATCAACCTTGTTTGTCATCTCGCCTTGTCGTCGCTTAAAATCGGCTTCAAGCTTAGTTAATCGAGTTTCTTGAGATGACATGAATCTAGATGCAATTGCCTCAAGACTAGTGGGGTTCCCGGTGTTTGGAGGGTTGAACCTTGATGAGTGTCTAAATACTCATCATTTTTGTACCGTTTAGAATGCCAAAAACATCTGAAAACACTCAGAAATGCATCATAATGATGAAAATATCACAAATAAGTGTTTTATGTGTTTTAAATGCAAAAATATCAAAATCAGATGAAAAACGTATCAAGTTTGCATAATTGGCAGTTTTAGTCCCCAAGTTACAAAAGTTGTCAAAATCACCGTAAATCAAAACTTACAAAAATGTCATTTAAGGTCCAAGGGATTCAAAAGTTGTCAAAACAAACCCTTGAAATGTAAAATTGCAAAATTACAACTTTAGTCCCTCAAGTTTTGAAAATGTCAAATATAGTCCTTGGATTTATTAAAAATGGAATTTTATGCACAATGGTCCTTGTACTATTAAAGTTTGGCAGAATTGGTCCTTAATATAATTTTGGAAAAGTGACAGGTTTGGTCCTTCATGTTTGGCAGAATTACAACATTGGTCCTTGTGTTTATAAGCTAAAACCAAACGGACCATTTGTATTATTAATCCAAGTCCAATAACCAAAACACAACCCACCCAACCCTTTAATTAACCCAAGCCCAAACCCATCCACTAACCCATGATTTAAAAAATAAAACGCCACGCCACCTGTTCATCCCCACTCCCACACCTGTTACCAATCCATGGCTTCCACTCACCTGTTTTACCACTTTACAGCTTACCCACTTCACACCTTGTCCCCTCCACCTCCACATCCAACCAAACCGCATTAATGCAGAAACCCACTCATACCACTTTTCCCGCAAAAGTGCCAAGTACGGTGTTGATGAATTTCAATGATCCAATGGTTGAAACAAGGTGGGAAACAATCAGAGGTCGACAAAGAACTCTAAGAAGTCAATAAATAAGGATGAGAAGCAGAGAAGAAGGACGAAGTAGAGTAAATTTAATTTGTCATGTCGTTTTAATAAATTTAAGATTTCTAGTCTATGTTTAAGCTTCCAAGTACTTTTTTATGTAATCTTAGTGTGATATAAAACTTTTTAAGTAATCAATTTCAATTTCCAAGTTCGAATTTATGTTATGCAATTTACAAGTTTATGTATATGTGATTATAAGTTGAAAAGGGATAATAAGCTTGTATAAGTTCTTATATAAGCTTTAATAAGCTTACTTTAACTTATCATTTTTAGAAACTCACTTACTCAATTTTACTCTCAAAAATACCTTGGTCAACAAAAGTCAACTGTTGAAGCTGATTTGGATTTGAAAATGAAATTGGGTGATGCAGAGCTGGAACTGGTTATATTTGGGTTTGATTAATCTTAGTTTAGTTTAAAATTGGTTATGTTTAAGCTTATCTACAGTTGGATGCTTGTATATTTCTTATTTCAAAGACTAAGAATTATTTGCATAATCCAGTTCTGCTTGAATTTATTATTAGCTTTAGTTTATATCTGCTCTAATATAGTTTTTAGACCATAATCAATATAGTTTCAGTGTTAGTATAATCAGTTTGATAAAACAGTTCACATATAAGTCCTAAACTAGTGTTTGGTATAAGCCAGTGCTTGAAGTTTTATAGCTTCTCAGTAGCTAAACTCAGTTCATAGAGTCATCTTTAGATATACTAGAGTCAATTAGCTCATTTAATTACACCTTAGAACATTAGAAGTCAAAATTAGCTTTAAACTCATCTTAATTATTAACTGTTAAGGATTTAGAGTAAGTTTATCATTATTTCAGTGTATAAGTTGGTAAAGTAGCTTAATCTAGTTCCATAATAGCTTAATATAACATATTTAGTAGCCTAGGATCATTAGAATCTCAAATTAGTCAAACTGCATGTTTTATTAAAAAGTCAAATTTCTTTGGTCAGCTTTTGAATAAAATTAAGAATTTTATTGTGTACTTAATATTAAGATTTACCTTAAATCTTTTGTATATTAAAATTTTAGTTGCTTAAATAAATTAGAAAAATAGTAGTTCACTCCTAATCAGCTTATTAAGTGCTTTTTACTTAGCTTCTTTTGACCCCCTTTTAAAAAAGCATGCCCTGTGCAGCTGTTGCACCACCACCACAGTGGACATCTTCACCACTTTGGTGGGTCCCACAGGCCACATCAGTGAGCCCTAATGGTGGTTCTTGGTTCCATAGCATTCACCACCTTGCTAGCTCTCATTTGCAGCCAAGCTTTTGAGCTTAAGCTCTGTGGACCCCACTCTTAGATCAGCTATAATATTGTCCCATTTCTGAATTGAAACTAGTTTAGCCTTGCTTAATTTTTGGCTTAAATTGCTTTTCAGAGGTTTAGGATAGTTGTAATAGGTTAGTATTAAGTAGTTATAACATAATCTAGCTTCTGTGATAATTTGGTGCTCATTTGTGTCCTTTAGCTTATTTTGAGTGCTTATTTATAAGCACTTTTCACTACAGTTTCATAATTTTGAACATAAGCATATGTTTTTATATTTTTTTATAGATTTAGAATAATATTTTAAACTTTTCCTGAATTTTTCATATTTTTCCAGCACTGTTTGATATTTTTCTTATTTTAAACTAGCTTTTAATCATTTTTAAATAGCTTTTAATACAAATAAGTCAGAAAAAGCTTAAAAAAATATGTTTTCAATTTTCCTAGATTAAGATAAATATAAAAAGCCAAAAAAGTATTTTTCCATAATTTTCTTAGTTTAAATAGTATTTTCTAATATTTTAATTAGTTTTAAATAGTTTTTAATTAATAATAAATATTTAAAAAGTGTAAAAAATATATTTTCAATTTTAAAATAAGTTTTATCATAATTTAGATTTTTCTAAGTCGTAATTTCATTTTTCTAGGTTAATTTTATATTTTCTTGTATTTAAGTACATTTTAAATAGTTAAAAATAGTTTTTATTTAATAATAATTGAATAAATAGTTTTGAAAATAATTTTCTTTTTCTAATAATTTTCTTTTATTATTAGGATTGTAAAAATATCATTTTCATATTTGTAGGCATTTTATTTCTTAAAACTCACTTTTTATTTCGTACATTACGTAGTTTTTAATTTAAACGTAAGTTTTAGGTTTTAAACGTTCATCATTGTAAAAATAGTGATAGCGTTTATTTAATATAATTTATCTTTTTAATTTTCTTTAATTTTCATTTAATCCCCTGTAATTTACAAAACTTTTTCTTTAGGTGTAATTATCCATCAAAATCCTTTCTGATCACTATCCTTAGTGATTATTCGACATCTGTCTGTGTTAAACACCATTCATCCTCCGTGGGACTTAACGACCCAGGAATCCACTATATTCCTCTGATCTTAATTGCATTTGCTTTCTGAGCTGTTTTAAGTTTATTACGGTTGACCATTCACAAGTGGTCAGCTTGTATGATTAAACTTGACCGTTTGGGAGCGAATCAAATTTTGGCGCCACGCCGGGAGGCTGTGTTTGTTTTAAGCAGCTTCATCTGCATTTGCACATATACCACTTTTTTGTAAACAGTTTTTTGTAAAGTCAATCATAAATCAAAAAGTTCATTAACACTTTTCCTAAAGTGTTAAAAACACCAAAATATTTTCATTCTTTGTTTTTATAAAATGTTTTTCAAAAATGCCAAAATATTCTCTTTATCCTCTTATCTTTTTTGATTCTTTATCCTTTTACCCTCTATCCATTTGATTCTAACTTCTTCTATTCTCATGGAATTTCTCGACTACGACGAATTCTGGAACGAAGTTGAAAAACTTCATACTTTATCACAAATATCAAGAATTCGTGTTGTTCGTGATGATCCATTAATTCTGCGTAGGGAAATGGAACGAGACACCGAGGTGACAAAGGACCGTGTACTTCCTTCTCGATAATGGAGGTGCTAAATACGTCCAACCTACGGTTATCCAAAGATCTAACCCCTCAATTGCTCCTAAGCCGTCTAAAATTGATCCTAGACTTTCACAATTTACGTTAAAGCAAGCATGCAGAATTTAGGCCGTTGACTAGCAAGAATGACTTGCCTAATCTTCACGCTTCTCAAGAACCGAACCGAGACCATAACGGAAGTGGTGGAAATTGCTAGCTCTCTGAGCACACCACTTGTCCTACCTCCGGATTTTTCAAAATGTTCTTCGAGAATTAATAGTCATTCAGATCACCATGCTGGTTTTGTTTATTCTTTGAATGAACCAATTCCTTCTCATAACTCTCAAATGGAATCGTTTATTCCTTGTGTCGGTTGTGGTGAGCCTCTTTATGGTTCACCATGTCGCGGTGTAATGTGTACAGTGTGGTAATGATATTCATAACGGAGTTGTTTGTTTTGTGGTTCGAGGAATTCATTTGATTATGATCCTAATCCAAACTCATTTAACGACCCTTTAAACTTTTCCAATTACCCACCACAGCCCGACTTATCTTCATATAATCAACATAACTGTTGTGAATTTTGTGGAGATCCTCACCAAGGATTTGAGTGTCAATCCGGAAACACGTTTGTCTATGAATAGTTTTCCGGTGATGCCTGACCTTGGTCATGACCAATATCTATATAATTCACTACGCCAGACTCAACAGCTTTATGTTGTGAGAACTGGAGGTCCCCATTTCAGCTCTCGATTGTCAAACGGAATCCATTTCCTTGTAACAATTACGACTATCCATATCACGACCAACCTCCACAGTGCCAAATGAATCAAACTCCTCAGAAAACCCAACAAGACACTTATCTAGAGCTTCGGAGTCGTGAAAAGAACTGAGGAGTTGAGTAAAACAGCATTTCAAAATGCTCCCAGTTTTTCTTGTGTATATTGTGGGGGTCCTCATGATGATTATCAATGTCAACCTTCCAGTTTTGACAAATCTCCACTCCCACAATGTCCAGTCATTCAAAATTCACATGAGAAATCCATGGAAGAATTGCTAGCTGAAGAGCAGGTTGCTAAAATAAATTCCCAAATTGCCTTTGAAAAATCTATTAGGGAATCAATTGCAAAAGAAAAAGCAAAAGATCTAGCTCTCAATTTCGTTTTATCCCTGATGACAGTGATGATGAGGATGCACTTGGTATCCTACAATTTTATAAAGATTCATCAAGTTCATCAGTTGATATCCCAGCAGTTGATATTCATTCTCAAACAATCAATGCATCACACCAAGCTCCCACTCACTCTCTAAATATGGGGACGAGCATCTTGACACTGTTCCTGAAAAGGAATCGGACGAATTCATAAAGTCTAGTGTTGAGGACCTTGTCCCAATCCCGAGAAAGTCATTGGGAACTTTTGACCATATGTGTGATATCCCTTCCCCTCTTGAGTGTTCAAAAAATCATTTTGAGACTTTCTCCGATTTTAGCGATGATTGTAAATCTTATGGGGACATTGAGAATGTTGAGGCATCACTTTCACATTTTGATGTTGATCCTCTTCTTGAGGAGTTCACCGATGAACTCACTCACATCATTCCACTTTCATCGGAAAGTGATGATGATCTCTTTGATTTCAAAGCCAACCTAGGAGAAATTGAAAGTCTCCTTTGTAATGATCGTTCACTCACTTCTCACCCTAACAGTCCAATAGAGAATGTTAATCACTTTGTTCCTGAAGCGTTCAAAACAACTCTCACTAATCCTCTATTTGAATTCGACTCTGAATTCACTTTAATTCTGAGAATCCACTCTTTGATACTCAGATTGAGGATAGTGATGAGTCTACAGTGGAACTAGAGTTCACAGACTTACATCACGTGAATGATTCTCTTTACGAGGAGTTCTCCTTTGAACTCACTCATATCATATCTCCACCTGAGTATGATAACTTCCACTTTGATCTTGACAAAAATGATTTTTGTGTTCCGGAGGGAAATGTTCTCAACCGTGAGAACTTGCTTGATATCAAAATCACATCCCTCCCGCCCAGAATATGTCTTGATCAAATGAGCTTAAATGATGAGATTCATGATCCAGAAATCATGAATTCTCCTTCTGATGATGATGAGTTAGTCATGATGTTTATCATGACTTTCTTTATCTTCTTCACCTATCCTGTGGCTTCTCCTGTTCTTCACTCCTTCGGGAATGAAGACATTATTTTTGACCCCGGCATTTTCATTTATCATTTGTGAGCCGGATCTATGTATATCTCATCGGTGTGGAACTTTCACGTACTTCAATGTTTATACAAACATCTTAAATGAAAGTCCGATGGAGATTGTCTCTTCCACTTACTTCCCATGAACAAATTAATTCGGGGTCGAGTCAAGCTAGCGACTCGGTAATCAAAAACCGTAGTTAAACATGGGTTTTCACCCGTGTGTACCACCCTAGTGTGGGGGAGATGCCCCACATGTTGTATATAGAGATAAAAAAAAAAAAAAAAAAAAAAAGAATAATTGTTGTGTTTCTACACTTAGCTAGTAATGTTATCTTTTTACGTTCTAAGTTTCGGCATAACATCCGGTACTTTGAATATTGAGGACAATATTCATTTCTAAGTGTGGGGGGGAAATTCTGGCGAATTTGATCATAAATGTACCCTTTTAGTCCCTTTTTCCCTCAAAATGGCCAAATTTTAAAATTTTTTATTTAGTGGAAGTACTATGTACTAAACACAACAAATTGTAATCAGTCCACCATGTCTAACCCACATAAGGATTGGCTAATCCAGGAGCAAACGGCTCTTGGTAAAGATATATCAAATCCGTTTATGGCTTGCAATTTGCCTAAAATTGTATGGTGTTCAGCTCACCATATCTTTAATTAGTAAAAAATTGGCTAGCCCGCAAGTTTATGGCTTGTGGTAAAGGCAGTTGGAAATCCATAATTGGTAATCGAATCACCAAAGATATTTTATCTAAGAGTTGGCTAGTCCAGAAGCAAACGGCTTCTGGTAAAGACAAATCAACCGTTTGACTTATGATTTGCTCAAAATCATTTGGTTATCATTGTACCAAAGTTCTTACTTGAACTGAAACAATTGGCTACTCCAGAAGTAATGGCTTTTGGTAAAGAGATTGAAATCCATTAATTTTTATCAAAACATTGCTAGGGACTAGCAATATCTTAGTGTGGGAGATTGATGAGTGTCTAAATACTTATCATTTTTGTACCGTTTAGAATGCCAAAAACATCTGAAAACACTCAGAAATGCATCATAATGATGAAAATATCACAAATAAGTGTTTTATGTGTTTTAAATGCAAAAATATCAAAATCAGATGAAAAACGTATCAAGTTTGCATAATTGGCAGTTTTAGTCCCCCAAGTTTCAAAAGTTGTCAAAATCAGTCCCTCGTAAATCAAAACTTACAAAAATGTCATTTAAGGTCCAAGGGATTCAAAAGTTGTCAAAACAAACCCTTGAAATGTAAAATTGCAAAATTACAACTTTAGTCCCTCAAGTTTTGAAAATGTCAAATATAGTCCTTGGATTTATTAAAAATGGAATTTTATGCACAATGGTCCTTGTACTATTAAAGTTTGGCAGAATTGGTCCTTAATATAATTTTGGAAAAGTGACAGGTTTGGTCCTTCATGTTTGGCGTGATTACAACATTGGTCCTTGTGTTTATAAGCTAAAACCAAACGGACCATTTGTATTATTAATCCAAGTCCAATAACCAAAACACAACCCAGCCAACCCTTTTAATTAACCCAAGCCCAAACCCAGTCCACTAACCCATGATTTAAAAAAATAAAACGCGCGCCACTGTTCATCCCCTACCTCCCACACCTGTTACCAATCCATGGCTTCCACCTCGCCTGTTTTTACCACCTTTACAGCTTACCCACTTCACACCTTGTCCCCCTCCACCTCCACATCCAACCAAACTGCATTAATTGCAGAAACCCACTCATACCACTTTTCCCGCCAAAAGTGCCAAGTGCACGGTGTTGATGAATTTCAATGATCCAATGGTTGAAACAAGGTGGGAAACAATCAGAGGTCGACAAAGAACTCTAAGAAGTCAATAAATAAGGATGAGAAGCAGAGAAGAAGGACGAAGTAGAGTAATTTTAATTTGTCATGTCGTTTTAATAAATTTAAGATTTCTAGTCTATGTTTAAGCTTCCAAGTACTTTTTTATGTAATCTCAGTGTGATATAAAACTTTTTAAGTAATCAATTTCAATTTCCAAGTTCGAATTTATGTTATGCAATTTACAAGTTTATGTATATGTGATTATAAGTTGAAAAGGGATAATAAGCTTGTATAAGTTCTTATATAAGCTTTAATAAGCTTACTTTAACTTATCATTTTTAGAAACTCACTTACTCAATTTTACTCTCAAAAATACCTTGGTCAACAAAAGTCAACTGTTGAAGCTGATTTGGATTTGAAAATGAAATTGGGTGATGCAGAGCTGGAACTGGTTATATTTGGGTTTGATTAATCTTAGTTTAGTTTAAAATTGGTTATGTTTAAGCTTATCTACAGTTGGACTGCTTGTAAGTATTTTCTTATTTCAAAGACTAAGAATTATTTGCATAATCCAGTTCTGCTTGAATTTATTATTAGCTTTAGTTTATATCTGCTCTAATATAGTTTTTAGACCATAATCAATATAGTTTCAGTGTTAGTATAATCAGTTTGATAAAACAGTTCACATATAAGTCCTAAACTAGTGTTTGGTATAAGCCAGTGCTTGAAGTTTTATAGCTTCTCAGTAGCTAAACTCAGTTCATAGAGTCATCTTTAGATATACTAGAGTCAATTAGCTCATTTAATTACACCTTAGAACATTAGAAGTCAAAATTAGCTTTAAATTCATCTTAATTATTAATTGTTAAGGATTTAGAGTAAGTTTATCATTATTTCAGTGTATAAGTTGGTAAAGTAGCTTAATCTAGTTCCATAATAGCTTAATATAACATATTTAGTAGCCTAGGATCATTAGAATCTCAAATTAGTCAAACTGCATGTTTTATTAAAAAAGTCAAATTTCTCTTTGGTCAGTTTTTGAATAAAATTAAGAATTTTATTGTGTACTTAATATTAAGATTTACCTTAAATCCTTTTGGTATATTAAAATTTAGTTGCTTAAATAAATTAGAAAAATAGTAGTTCACTCCTAATCAGCTTATTAAGTGCTTTTTACTTAGCTTCTTTTGACCCCCTTTTAAAAAAGCATGCCCTGTGCAGCTGTTGCACCACCACCACAGTGGACATCTTCACCACTTTGGTGGGTCCCACAGGCCACATCAGTGAGCCCTAATGGTGGTTCTTGGTTCCATAGCATTCACCACCTTGCTAGCTCTCATTTGCAGCCAAGCTTTTGAGCTTAAGCTCTGTGGACCCCACTCCTAGATCAGCTATAATATTGTCCCATTTCTGAATTGAAACTAGTTTAGCCTTGCTTAATTTTTGGCTTAAATTGCTTTTCAGAGGTTTAGGATAGTTGGAATAGGTTAGTATTAAGTATTTATAACATAATCTAGCTTCTGTGATAATTTGGTGATCATTTGTGTCCTTTAGCTTATTTTGAGTGCTTATTTATAAGCACTTTTCACTACAGTTTCATAATTTTGAACATAAGCTATTAATTTTATATTTTTAATAGATTTAGAATAATATTTTAGACTTTTCCTGAATTTTTCATAATTTCCTCACACTGTTTGCTATTTTTCTTATTTTAAACTAGCTTTTAATCCTTTTTAAATAGCTTTTAATACAAATAAATCAGAAAAAGCTTAAAAAAATATGTTTTCAATTTTCCTAGATTAAGATAAATATAAAAAGCCAAAAAAGTATTTTTCCATAATTTTCTTAGTTTAAATAGTATTTTCTAATATTTTAATTAGTTTTAAATAGTTTTTAATTAATAATAAATATTTAAAAAGTGTAAAAAATATATTTTCAATTTTAAAATAAGTTTTATCATAATTTAGATTTTTCTAAGTCATAATTTCATTTTTCTAGGTTAATTTTATGTTTTCTTGTATTTAAGTACATTTTAAATAGTTAAAAATAGTTTTTATTTAATAATAATTGAATAAATAGTTTTGAAAATAATTTTCTTTATCTAATAATTTTCTTTTATTATTAGGATTGTAAAAATATCATTTTCATATTTGTAGGCATTTTATTTCTTAAAACTCACTTTTTATTTCGTACATTACGTAGTTTTTAATTTAAACGTAAGTTTTAGGTTTTAAACGTTCATCATTGTAAAAATAGTGATAGCATTTATTTAATATAATTTATCTTTTTAATTTTCTTTAATTTGCATTTAAGCCCCTGTAATTTACAAAACTTTTTCTTTAGGTGTAATTATCCATCAAAATCCTTTCTGATCACTATCCTTAGTGATTATTCGACATCTGTCTGTGTTAAACACCATTCATCCTCTGTGGGACTTAACGACCCAGGAATCCACTATATTCCTCTGATCTTAATTGCATTTGCTTTCTGAGCTGTTTAAGTTTATTACGGTTGACCATTCACAAGTGGTCAGCTTGTGTGATTAAACTTGACCGTTTGGGAGCGAATCAAACCTATTAGGTGGACTAGATGAGCTTTGGGGTGTGCTTGAATTTTGGTTCCACTTAAGGTTAGGGTGATTTATCCATGAGGGGTTGTAAGAGTTTCCTAAGTTGTTTTGTTCGCTTGAATGTACCACTTCTCTCCCGCCCGTCGGTACGCTGAGGCGTAGTCCGCAAAAGCTTGTTCGGGGAGTCTTGTGCAATCACGAGTGTCATGGGGACCACTACATAACTCACAAGGTAGAGTGATTTTATTCACTTGATGTGAAGACTTAGGGTTCTCGTAGGAGCTCATTAGGAATTTAACTTGATCTTCAAGCTCGAGCATCCTACGGTCGGAAGATTGTGATTCAATAGGAGGCAAGGAGATTGCCTTTACGGTTTTGGGCAACGCACGGGGGTCATTCCAACTTTCGTTGTCATAGAGAGAAAGGTCCTCTATTATACCCCATGATTCTTCCGCGGTGAGATCACTAAGTTTTCCACCGGACGCTTGGTCAATGGATCGCTTGGTGGGGAAGTTGACATGATCATAGAAGAGTTGGACTTGAAGCCAAATATCAATGCCGTGATGAGGGACTGTATGGAGTAAGTCCTTGAATCGAGTCCATGCTTCATAGAGAGATTCACCTTGACGTTGTTGGAACATCAAGATATCATTCCTAAGCTTAGTGGTTCTCCCCGGTGGGAAAAATTGAGCAAGGAAGCGAGAGGTGAGATCATCCCAACTTGAGATGGAGCGGCGGAAGTCGCCAAGCCAATTACTAGCTTGGTCCCGTAGAGAGAATTGGAAGAGACGCAGACGCTGCGGGTTCTCCCGAGTAGTAGCATCGAGGTCGATGGAATCGACAATTTTAAGAAAATCCTTAAGATGCTGATTAGGATCTTTGGAACGAAGTCCATGGAATGCACATCCGTTTTGCACCAACCGGATGGTGTCGGATCGTAGGGCCGTAGTTTGGGCTTGGTCGGGAAGCTCAATGGTGTTCCTATAGCCTAGGTGGCTTGGTCTCGAGTATTCACCAAGAGTACGGCCTCTTGGCGGGTCATTTGGTGGTGGGTTGATGAGTGGTGGTTGGTTATCACCTTCCATGATGAAAAGTGATGGGATACGAACAAAGGTCACGAAGAAGGGGGATAGACTACGAAGAAGCTAAAAATGGGAAAAAAGCTTACTTGATAGGAATCAAGCAAGGAAACCTAAACGAGGAGGACTCCTAACTAGCTATTCTATTCCCCGGCAGCGGCGCCAAAAACTTGATACGCTTACACAGCGCGTTCGGGGTCAAAGGAACTTCCTTTTCGTCGAGCAGGTTTTTCAACACCCTAGGCAGTGAACCTAATCGTTGTAGTGTAGTATTAGGGTAAGCCACGGGAATTGATATCGTTCTCTAGGGGAATAGCAATGCTAGTGAGAAGTTACTACGCTAAGGTTGGGGTTGAGGAAGATTATTTTTTTATCTTTTTATGTTTTTTAGGAAATGGAAAGGTACGAATCTCGGGGTTTGAATTTGGGGGTTGGTATTTCTACCGATTACTTCTACTATCTAATTATCTGATTAACTAAGGTGAGGGTAGTCTATGTCTATTGTTGTGTGCTCGTATGATAGTTAAAAATGTATTTGCTTAGGCTTTATTACTCCCTAGTTATCTCCTATTGATGGTTGAATTGTCACGTCCTTATTCTTAATCGCGTTGTGTTTCTAAGGTCGTAGGGTATGCGTTTATCCCTAACCCTTTGAAGCTACCAAAGGTTAATGACTACAAAATCTCTAGGATTTATAAACTTTAACTCTAAGGTATTCTTTGGATGTATAGCCTACAATTACTCTAGGTGATTATAAACTAAGGTTCAACAAAGATTAATCAAGCATTATTAGCACAACGAATGACCTATCGCAATACTAGATCAATCACAATTAAGATAAGAGACAACCAATCAATATTCAATAACTAAGTTTCATATTACCTAAGCAAACACACAAGTAAATTAGCCGGACATGGGAAACATGCAAGCATACACACAATCAATGGAAGACATAATTGAATTAATGAAGTAAAACACTTATCTTGATGTAAGATAGGGTATGGAACCCTAAAATACTGTACAAGACAGCCTTGGTTCGGTTTAGGTTTTTACTCCAAAGACTACACACTGAAAACTGAAAAATTCGGATTCTATATATAAGGTTACAAATGCGACGGCGTCACCCTTTAATTTGTGACGCTGTCAGGTCGCCGTTATTAGGGTTTCGTCTTGGCCACGTTAGCATTGCGTCGGCGTCACCTTATGCTTGTGACGCCATCCTCTTCAGTCTCTGACGTTGTCTGGATCAAATCTAGGCCGTCTGAGTTGCGACGCCCTACTCTTTTAAAACCTGAAGCCGTCACTTGTAAATGAGCAATTTGGCTACTGAGTCGTCACAAAACTTGTCCGACGGCGTCTCTAGTAGAACCTGACGCCGTCCCAAGTAGAACCTGACGCCGTCCCCTTTAGTTCCAGCAGTTTGAATAAGTGTCATTCCAGCAATTTGCCTTCAAGAGACCTAAAAAGTGAAAAGGAACAATATTAAGTAATAACGGATACAAAAGTGATCAAATAAGGGCATAAACGACCCCTCAAAAAGGTACATTTTAAAACCTTATCATTGAGCTTCATAGTTTCAATCTCTGGTTTATTTTCCCAGACTGTAACATTAGTATGAAACTCAGCAGGCAAACTTCTTAGAAACTTCATATTGAGGTCTTCCTTTTCTACCTCAATTCCAAACACAGTCAATTGTGTGACAATCTTTTGGAGTTTGGTGAAGATGCTGTCAAGTGATTCATTGCTTGAAGCAGAGAAGTTTTCATAACTTTGCTTCAACAATGACTTTTGAGTCTTCTTAGTAGCATCATTGCCACCAAACACTGAGCAAATCTCTTCAAAAAGTTCTTTTGCTGTCTTGAATTTGCCGAAAGCAATGATCTGGTCTTTAGGAAGAGTCATTAGTAACAAACTTCTGGCCTTCATGTCATTCTTATTCTGTGTTCTTTCATCCAGTAGTAGAAGGTGTAACCTACGTAAAACTGTTACAACTTCTTTGTCACCAACTTTCTCAGTCTTCTTCTCAGGCTTGAAGGAGTCACCAGTTAAGATGATCTCCCACAGAGCATAATCTTGTATGAGAAAGTATTGCTCAATCATTATCCTCCGCATCTCAAACTCATTGAGTTTGAGCTTAGGAAGCCTTGGAGCAGAGTTGGACTGGTTTTCTATCTCCATTGATTTGAGCGAGTTGGTTAAGTTTATTCCTTGGATCTTCTAAATCAAAGTATCAGAACCTGGCTCTGATACCACTTGATGGATCTAAACACACACCTTGTGTTAGTGATACTTTGAGTTATATTAATAAGTACGCGGAATATACTTAGTAATACTTAGAAGATGGATTGTATGATGTAATGTAAGTGAGAACAGTATAACACAAAGCTTCAATATTATTAAGAATAATACGAGTGATCTTGCTTATCACTAGGGTTACACCTTGAAGCTCTCTAGGGTTTTTAATACGTACCTAAAACAATGACATAGGACCTCCTTTTATAGCACAAGGAGTCCTTTACAAGATAAGTATAATGCTATCAATAGAGAATATACACAAGATCTTTTCTATACGTATCTATACACGAATACATAACAATTATCCTAATAGCAGTGGTAATAATATGTACTAGCAGTGGTAATGTGTTTCCACTACTAGTGCATTCTTCAGCAGTGTTTTCCACAAGCTTATCAGTGGTAACTGTTAGCATTATTCTCAACATTGAATTTTCTGCATTAGGTGTGTATTATTTTGGAGAGCAAACCCTAGTTCATTTTGATGCGACTTGGACAATACTTTAGGGTTCTAAACCCTCTTTTACACTTCAAGATAAGTTTGTTTATCCAATCTATCACCATGTTTAATCTATGTTTGATTGTTTGCTTGTGTTCTTGCTTATCTATCACGCGTAACTAAATTAATTAGTGTTTGCTTAGAACCAATGAAACCTTGTTATTGATTATTGTTAGGTTTATCTTATTCTAATTGGCTGTCACCCTATATTAAGGAAAACTGGCTTCTTCTTTTAATTATCATAAGAACACACTCCTTCAATCCACAACTTTTATCTTAGTTATTAGTAATTAGTTTTTTAATTTAATTTGTTAATTAGTTTAATTGGTAAATTACCAAACCCTCACTCTTCAAACCCCGAAATTTTACTTGATTTCATAAAAAATATAAAAATACTAAAAAGAAACACCCTCACCTTTACCTTTTCGTCATACATCCCGACTAGCATCTTTATTCCCCTAGAGAACGATCAACCCCCTAGGCTTACCCATACTACACTGCAACGATTAGGTACACTACCTAGTGGGTTGTAAAACTTGCTCTTTGAAAAGGAAATCTTTCGACCCCGAACCACGCATCAAGTTTTTGGCGCCGCTGCCGGGCATTAGAATAGCTAGCTCGTCTTCTATCTCGATTAGGTTCACTCGCTTGATTCCTATCAAGTGAGATTTTTTCTTTTTTATTAGCTTTCTTGTAGTCTATCCCTCTTCTTCATGTCTTTGTTCGTAACCTTGTCACTTTTCATCATGGAAGGTGATAATCCACCACAACATCCATTACCACCACAAGACCCGCCAAAAGGCTGTACTCTTGGTGAATACTCTAGACCGAGCCATCAAGGCTATAGGAACACCATTGAGCTTTCCCGTTTAGCTCAAACTACAGCCATTCGATCCGACATCATCTGGTTGGTGCAAAACGGATGTGCATTCCATGGACTTCGTTCCGAAGATCCAAATCAGCGTCTCAAGGATTACCTAAAAATTGTTAATTCAATTGACCTTGATGCTACCACTCGGGAGACAGCGCGATTGCGTCTCTTCCAATTCTCTCTACATGACCAAGCTAGTAATTGGATTAAGCGTCTTCCCGCGGGATCCATCTCAAGTTGGGATGATCTCACCACCTGTTTCCTCGCCCATTTTTTCCCACCAAGGAAAATCACTAAGCTTAGGAATGATATCTTGATGTTCCAAAAACGTTAAGGTGAAACCCTTTATGAGGCATGGACTCAATTCAAGGACTTATTCCACAAAGTCCCTCACCATGGCATTGATCTTTGGCTCCAAGTCCAAATCTCCTACGATCATGTCAATTTCCTCACAAAGCGAGCCATCGACCGAGCGCCCGATGGCAGACTCAATGAACTCAATGCGGAAGAGTCATGGAATGTCATAGAAGAGCTCGCATATCAATCTTATGAAAATTGGAATTATTCTCATGAGACTCCTGATAACACGGTAAAGGAAATATTTTTACCTTGTATTTCTTCTAACATCTCCAAAGAAAAACTTTGTGCTCTTGAAAAACGGATCAATTATTTAGTTGAACGACAAAGGAAAGTGCCCGAACCAATTTCTTCAACTCCTCGACTACCGGTCAACCCTGCTGTCTCGACCAGTAACCCAACACCCTTTTCTGAATCGCCTAGTCGCGAGAGAAACCCCGCTTCCCTAAATCGCTTTCGCTCTTCTTCACCGCAACCGCTTTCACCTAGCTTCAAAACCCAAATGAGAGAATATATGGCGGCTCATTCGAAGAGGTTAGCAAAATTCGAAGAGGAAGTTTATTGATGAGTGTGTAAATACTCATCATTTTTGGTCAAATCTGAACTGCAAAACATTTAAAAACACTCAGAAATGCATCAAAATGATAAAAATATCACAAATAAGTGTTTTATGTGTTTTAAATGCAAAAATATCAAAATCTGGTGAAAAACGTATCAAGTTTGCATTATTGGCAGTTTTAGTCCCCCAAGTTTCAAAAGTTGTCAAAAACAGTCCCTGGTAAATCAAAATAAAGAAAAATATCATTTCAAGTCCCTAGGGATTCTTGAGTTGTCAAAATTGGTCCTTGAGATTTAAATTTGCAAAATTACAATTTAAGTCCCTAAACTTTCAAAAATGACAAGTTCAGTCCTACAACTTCATAAATTACAGATTTGGTCCCTTGGAATATTGGAGATTGGCAAAGCAGGCCCTTGGATTACTTTTCAAAATCTACATGTATAGTCCTTGGATTTCCAGCTTTTACACTTTTGGTCCTTGTGTTACTTGAATATCAAAACCAAAACGGATCCAAATAAAACCCAAGCCCAACTCTTGTCCAAGCCCAATCCCACCCACTTTTACCCGGTCCAACCCATCCAAATACCCACGGTTTAAAATAAAACCACCCGCCCCTTTTTCCTCTGTCTTCCCCGACCATTTTGTCTGCAACACCTCCACCTCTAGCTCACCCTACTCCACACCATGTCCCCTCCACCTCAACAACAACAAACGCATTTAATGCTCCTTCCCCCTTGCACTCAAACCTGTCCCAGTTGCAATATCTCACTTTCCCGCCAAAACCAAATCAGTGGCCAAGATCAACTCTAGACATCCAATGGCCAGGATTAAAGCTGGGATTTGCTCAGAGAGGTGAGAGAGGACACACTGGTGTATAAAAGAGGATGAAGAAGCAAGAGACAAGGAGTAGTTAATTTTTAAATTTCATGTATGTCGTTTTTAATCTCAATGTTTTAACTTAAGTTCAAAATTGTAATTTCTTGTTTCTAAGTACTAAACATAAGTTATTTTGTCAGTGTAATCTACTCTCAAGTTTCAATTCAAAGTATTATTGTGGTTTCAATTTTTATGCTCACTGTTTAAGAATTCAGTTTTAAACTGTTACATCCAAGCTTCAACAAGCTTATTTTTAAGATTCAATTAAGCTCATTGAAGCTTCTTATAGCTTTTAGTGAGCTTATCAAGCAGGTGCAAGCAATATTTGTCCTTGGTCAACAAAAGTCAACTGTGAGAAGATTTTGGTTAAGCAAGTATGGAAATGGACATGGGATGATGCAGTGTTGGTTTTTGGGTTGATTCAGAGCTACCTTGGTTGATATAATTAGGATAGTGGCCCTTTGTTTAACTGATCTCAAGCCATTGTGGCTAGGACCTCATGTGAGTATCATGTCATTGGATATGTTTGAATATATGTTTTATGGTTAATAAGCTTTAATTCTGTTTAACATTAATATATATTAGCTTAATATCTCTAGTATAATAGAAGTTTTTAATTATATGTATGTTTCAAGTCATGTCTGCACATTTGTCAAAATGAAGCAGTTGAGTTTTTGATGTTTAAGTATTGATTATCTGTCTTGATATAGGTCTAATTTGGTTTTCTTAATCCAGTTTAATGATAAGTTTGGCTTGGTTCTGAGTTTATCTTAGCAAAACAGTGAAACAGTTTCTAAAAACAGTGTTTGGATCAGTGGGTTTCATTGAGTTTGAGCCTTGGCTTATACTTGAAATATGCATAGTTAGTCCTAATATAAGTCATTTGACTCACATCAGTCATAATATTGCCTCTGCAATCTCTAAAAGTCAAAATCACAATGATCCTGTCTTAATCTCTTAACTGTTGAGAATTTGTGATATCAAAATCTTGTTTTGGGTTCATAATTCATTAAGATAGCTTGCACTAGTTTCATTTTACCATTTAACATCAACATCAGTCCACCATTTTGAATCAAAGTTCAATAAAGTCAACTTTTCATAACTGTGTCAAAAGTCAAAAACTTGCAAAACCAGTTTTAAGCCCACCTTGGGTGATTTTTAATAGATTCATTTCTGGGTCAAATCAAGTGAGACTTTTGGTTTTTAAAACTTCAACTGGTCAAGTTACTTGTTATGATTTTTATTGATTTTTAGAAATTTTTCTTAAGCACCAAATAAGCTTGTCAAAAAGGGCTTATATGCCCTGTTCACAAAGCTCAGTGAATGCTGAGTTTTCTCAGCTTATTGCAGGGCTTGTCAAAAGCTCATAAGAGCTTGTCTTGGTCTGTTCTTTGGTTTAGAAGTAGTTAGCCAGGTCTAGTTGAGGTTCCAATATCTGTTTTCCAATTTCCAGCTTATTTCAGTGCTTATTTTCTAGCTTAAAGTAGACCTCAAAATCTGTTTTGGCATAAGTACTCAAATAACCAAAACTGTGTAGTTTGCATTTCAGTGGTCTAAGCTTGTTGTAATTTGTTGTTTTTAAGTACTTTTAGCTTACTAGAACTTCTGTAATCAGTTGGTAGCTTATTGTGGTCTTTGGCTTATTCTAAGTGCTTATTTATAAGCACTTACAATAGCAGTTTCATATTCTTGCACACAACCACCTGTTTTTATATTTTTCCTAGAATTAGAATATTATTTTAGACTTTTCATGAATTTTTCATATTTTTCTAGCACTGTTTACTATTTTTCTTAATTTAAAACAGTTTTTAGGCTTATTTAATTAGCTTTTAATACAATTAATTCAGAAAAACTTCAAAAAAATAAGTTTCTATTTTTCCTAGGTTAAGATAAATATAAAAAGTAAAAAAATTATTTTTCCAGATTTTTCATAGTTTAATTTGTAATTTTTAGTAATTTAATTAGTTTTAAATAGTTTAAAATTCATAGAAAATAGAAAAATAATCAGAAAAATATAAAAATAGTTTTGAAAATTCTCTTTAGTTATTTTAGATTTTTCCAAGTCATAATTTCATTTTTCTAGCTTTATTTCATATTTTCTTGTATTTTAGGTTATTATTAAATAGTAAAAATAGTTTTTAATTAATAATAATTAGATAAATAGTTTTAAAAAATAATTTTCTTTTTTCTAAAAATTTTCTTTTATCATTAGGTTTGTAAAAATGTCATTTTTATATTTTTAGGATTTATATTGTTTCAGTTTCACGTTTTCTTTTGTACGTCACGTAGTTTTTAATTCAGTTTTATAAAAGAAAAAATCAAAAACATCATTTTGCAAATAGTGATAGCGTTTATTTAATATTTTTATCTTTTTAATTTTCTTTAATTTGCATTTAAGCCTTTGTAATCATAGGCTATTTCTATAGTTATAATAATTCAAACCTCTTTTTCGTTCAAATCTCTCGATCACTATACGTTTGGTGATTCATTGCATAGCTCGCTGGGACATAACGACCCGGGGAAACCCTATACTCTCCAGATCTTCATTGCATTTGTGTTTAAGCTGTTTTAAGTTTGTTACGGTCGGCCATTCACAAGTGGTCGGTTTGAGTGATTAAACTTGACAGTTTGGAGCAGATCAAATTTTGGCGCCGCTGCCGGGGAGCTGTGCTAATTATCTCCCGTTTAGCAGATTAGTAATTTGAATATTCACTCCTTGTTCATACCATCTATCTATATCTATATATATTTTCTTATAAAAAAATCCAAAAACCCAAAAACATCCAAAAACGTATAAAACACAAAAATATTTTCCTTTTGTTTCTATATATATATCAAGATAAAAATACAAAAAGATTTGTCGTTTTCTTTAATAATAACAACATAAAAGATTACCACCGCAAACCAAGGCAGTGTACTACCTAACTGGGGGTACGACCATAATAAGTTCCCGAACCAAAGATTTAAAACTTGCCTTTGTGTCCTTGTGATTGGTGTACCTTTTTCAAAGAAGCCATTCATCTTGTGATTATTGGTTTAAGTTCACTGTTGTTTTGCCTCAATTTTGTTTTAATTGGATTTGTTGTTATATCTACTTGTTAAAACCAGAAAACCCAAAAAGATTCTTCTTTACCCAATTTTCATAATTCCCATTCCTTTCCTTAACTCTGAGATTCCTTAGAGTTAACTCTAGTGTATGCGCACTCGCTCTTCTAGATCTGTAAGCCCAATTCGTGAGCTTGTCAAGATTCCAAGAAGGCGTGTCCGTAGACTTTCTGCTCCATCAGTCGGATCTGAGATCCGGACTGCTCACACTACTTCCGCTATCATGGCGGAAGAACATCCTATGTGTGAGCTTCTCCGTGCACCCATCAACGGGTATGGAGACGCTATTGTTATCCCAGCCATTGTGGCTGAAAATTTTGAACTCAAAACCGGGTTACCGAATCTTGTAACCTCAAGTCAATTCTATGGTTTTGAGCGGGATGATCCTCATGCTCATATTCGATGGTTTAACAAGATTGCATCTACCATCAAATACAAGAATGTCCCTACTGATGTTGTTAAGCTTCTTCTGTTCCCATTTTCTCTTTAGGGCAAGCCGGATTTGGCTTGAAAAACAACCCCCTAAATCAATTGAGACATGGGAAGACCTGGTGAAGAAATTTGTGAATGAGTTCTATCCACCTTCCAAAACCACGAGTCTTAAAAATGAAATCATCAAGTTCACTCAAAAGTTTGATGAATCCTTCAGTGAATCGTTGGATCGTTTTAAGGAATTGCTCCGCAAATGTCCTCACCACGGTTTCTCCGAGTTGATGCAACTCGATACTTTCTATAATGGAGTGAGTCAATCTGATCAAGATTCTCTCAATTCCTCCGTTGGAGGAAATTTCTTAAGCAAAACTGTCAAAGAAGCTTTAGCGATCATTGAAAACAAGTCTAAAGTCCGCACTGCACGAAGCAAGACGTTGTTTCCCAAGTCAGTGTTGGTCCTTCTTCTTCATCGCCCGTGAGTCAATCTAGCACCGATGCTAAGATTGACAAACTCACAGAAGCTATTCAAGCTTTGGTTCTCTCCAACCAAAAGAAAGTCTCTTTTCCACAAACTTCACCTCCTGCTGAAGTTAAGAAAGTGGAAGTCTGTGTTACTTGCGGTGGCCCCCATGCTTACTATAACTGTATGGCCACCGATGGTAACCCTTTTGAAGCCAACGGCGGGATTTCCAATTCAGGAGGCAACCAATATCGTGCTCCTATGGACCCGAACCACCGTCCTAACCACTACCTTGGACCACCCGGTTTCAACCAAATCCGTAATCAAAATCAGAATAGAATAAACCAAGGTTTTCAAAACCAAGGTAATTTTAGTCAAAACAACGGTTTTCAAAATCAAAATCAAAATTTCCAAAACCAAGGAAATTTCAATAGAAACCAAGGTCATGGAAATTTCAACCCAGGGTATTTTCATGGCAATAATCAAGGAAATTTTCAGAATCAAGGCTCTAATCCAAACAATAGAGGGCAGAATTTTCCTATGCAAAATCAAGCCATTGTTCCAACTGGACCATCATCCGATGAGTTGTTGAAACAATTCATGAAATCCCAAGAGGAAATGAACAGGTTGTTGGTTAGCCTGATTTCTGACATTAAGAAGTCTTTAAATGATCGACCCTCGGCTCGTGTACTTTACCTAGCAACACGATCGCTAATCCGAGGGGCGATGCAAAGGCGATCACAACCAGAAGTGGTGCTTCATATGAGGGACCCGCTATTCCTACTACCTCTTCTTCTTCTCTCCCAAAGGTAGTGGAAAGTGAACCTGAGGCGACAAAGGACCAAGTGCAACCTACTAGCTCACAAAGTACAGCACATGTCCATCCTCAGGTTGTCCCGAATCCCAAAACCAAACCTGGAGTTGTTTTTGAACCTCCAGTTGGTGACCCCAAATCCAAAACTTCTATTCCTTACCCCTCACGATTAAATGAGCAAAGCTCCTCCGAAAAAGCCAGTCATCAAATGGAAAAATTCTTTCAAATTTTCCAAGAACTTCATTTTGACATAAGCTTTGCGGATGCCATCATGCTGATGCCCAAGTTTGCATCAACTCTCAAACACATGTTGAGCAATAAGGAAAAACTGTTTGAAATGGCTAAAACTCCTTTGAACGAGAACTGCTCGGCAGTTCTGTTAAAAAAGCTTCCCGAGAAGCTAGGAGATCCTGGAAAATTTCTTCTCCCTTGTGTTTTTCCATGAATGATTGAATGCTTTGCCCTTGCCGATCTTGGTGCAAGCATCAATCTGATGCCTTATTCAGTGTGGAAGAAACTTTCTCTTCCAGAACTTATTCCTACCTGCATGACTCTTGAGCTTGCAGATCGTTCTATATCACGCCCTCTTGGCATCGCCGAGGATGTATTCGTGAAAGTAGGAAAGTTCCATTTTCCACCTGACTTTGTGGTTGTTGATTTCGATGCCGATCCTCGGGTCCCCTCATTGTTGGACGAGGATTCCTGAGAACGGGCCGTGCTCTTATTGATGTATTTGAGCAAGAAATCACGTTACGTGTGGGTAATGAAGCTGTTACCTTTAACCTTGATCAAACTTCGAGGTACTCCTCAAATTATGATACTGAATCAGTTAATCGAGTCGATTTAATTGATATTGCTTTAGAGGAGTACTCTCAAGAGTTTCTTGGTTATCTTCATAATTCTGTGAGTGGGGATTCCACCACATCTTCTAAACCTATCATTGCCGACTCTTCCCCCTCTCTCACTCCGTTTGAGGGAGGTGACTTCTTTCTGGAAGAGGTCGATGAATTTCTTGCTAGTGATGAATCAATTCCGCCTGGAATTGATGGTGTTTATGATCCGGAGGGGGATATCCTTTATCTTGAGCGATTGTTAAATGAAGATCCATTACCTTCACTCCCTCCGAAAGAGATCACGATTGAGGAAATCAAGTCAGTACAAACATCTACTGAAGAATTTCCCGAGGTTGAACTTAAGGACCTACCTCCTCATCTTGAGTATGCATTCTTGGAGGGTGATGATAAATTACCCGTCATAATTGCTAAAGACTTGACTGAGGAGGAAAAGACTGCTCTCATAAAGATCTTGAAGTCACACAAGCAAGCAATTGCTTGGAAACTCTCCGACATTAAGGTATCAACCCTGAGTTTTGTACTCACAAAATCTTGATGGAGGATGACTTCAAACCAGCATCCAACATAGAGAAGGGTGAATCCTAAGATTCATGAGGTTATCAAACAAGAGGTTCTCAAACTTCTTGATGCCGGTTTAATTTACCCTATCTCTGATAGTCCTTGGGTTAGCCCAATTCATTGCGTTCCAAAAAAGGGTGGCATAACTGTTGTCACAAATGAAGAAAACGAGTTAATTCCAACTCGATTGGTTACGGGATGGCGTGTGTGTATTGACTATCGCAAGTTAAACGAAGCCACCCATAAAGACCATTTTCCTCTACCCTTCATGGATCAGATGCTTGAGAGATTAGCAGGGAACGAATACTATTGTTTCCTAGATGGTTTCTCGGGATACTTTCAGATCCCCATTGATCCGCTGGATCAAGAAAAGACCACATTCACCTGCCCATACGGAACTTTTGCCTATAGACGTATGCCTTTCGGCTTATGTAATGCTCCGCACGTTCCAACGATGTATGATGGCAATTTTCCACGACATGATCGGGGAAACAATGGAGGTGTTTATGGATGACTTCTTGGTCATTGGGGACTCATTTCAGACATGTCTCTCCCATTTAGACAAAATGCTTAAACGGTGTGAAGACACCAATCTTTGTCTAAATTGGAAGAAGAGCCACTTTATGGTCAAAGAAGGCATAGTCCTTGGCCATAAGATTTCAAAAAACAGGATTGAGGTTGATAGAGCAAAAGTTGATGTTATTGCTAAACTGCCTCATCCTACTACCGTCAAAGGTATTAGGAGTTTTCTAGGTCATGTCGGGTTTTATAGTAGATTCATACAAGATTTTTCTAAAATCGCTCGGCCTATGACCCATCTTCTTGAAAAAGATGCTCCTTTTATCTTCTCACCTGAGTGCATCGAGGCTTTTGAAACATTAAAGAAAAAGCTTACGGAAGCACCCATTCTAGTTGCGCCCGACTGGGATTTACCCTTTGAGCTCATGTGCGATGCAAGTGATTTTGCTATCGGTGCAGTCCTGGGGCAACGAAAAACCAAGCACTTTCAGCCTATCCACTACGCAAGTAAAACTATGACTGAAGCTCAAACCCATTACACCACTACAGAAAAAGAATTATTAGCTGTGGTGTATGTTTTTGAGAAGTTTCGGCCATACCTTATCTTGACCAAATGCGTGGTGTATACGGATCACTCGGCTCTCAAATATCTCTTTGCAAAACAAGATGCAAAGCCGAGATTGCTTCGTTGGGTTCTCCTCCTACAAGAATTTGATATCATTATACGTGATAAAAAGGAGCTGAGAACCTGGCTGCTGATCATCTTTCCCGTCTAGAAAACCCTCACCAAGATGTGTTCGAGAAAAAGGAAATAAACGAAACATTTCCTCTCGAAACACTCAATGTGGTTTCTTTTCGTGGAGACTCTTCTACCCCATGGTTTGCTGACTTTGCAAATTACCATGCGGGTAACTTTGTGGTGAAAGGGATGTCGTCCCAACAGAAAAATAAATTCTTTAAATATGTGAAACATTATTTTTGGGACGATCCCTACTTGTTCAAAATTTGCGCGGATCAAGTCATCAGGCGATGTGTGTATGGTCAGGAAGCCATTGACATTCTCAAGGCTTGCCATTCTGGACCTACTGGGGGACATCATAGCCCCAACTACACCGCCAAGAAGGTGTTTGATTCCGGATTCTATTGGCCCACGATCTACAAAGATGCCCATGAATTTGTCAAAACCTGTGACGCTTGTCAACGTCACGGGAATATCTCACGAAGAAATGAAATGCCGCAAAACGCCATTCAAGTGTGTGAGATTTTTGACATCTGGGGCATTGACTTTATGGGGCCATTTCCTTCGTCTCGCGGTAATAAATACATACTCGTGGCCGTTGATTATTTGTCAAAATGGGTTGAAGCTAAGGCTTTGCCTACCAACGATGCCCGAGTTGTCGTGAAATTCTTAAAATCTCTTTTTGCTAGGTTTGGAACTCCACGAGCTATAATCAGTGATCGTGGTACGCATTTTTGCAATGACCAGTTTGATAGAGTCATGCAAAAATATGGTGTAACTCACCGTCTCTCTACTGCGTACCACCCCCAAACAAGTGGGCAAGTGGAAGTTTCCAACCGAGGGATTAAAAGAATTCTGGAGAGGACGGTTGGCGAAAACCGTGCCTCTTGGTCCGATAATTTAGATGACGCACTCTGGGCCTTCCGTACAGCTTATAAAACACCCATCGGGTGTACTCCATACAAGTTAGTGTACGGGAAGGCATGTCATCTGCCGGTTGAGCTTGAGCACAAGGCATACTGGGCCTTGAAGCATGCCAACTTTGATATTCAGACAGCTGGTGATCACCGGAAAGTTCAAATGAATGAATTAAATGAACTCCGTGATCAAGCATACGAGAACTCTTTGATCTATAAAGAAAAGACAAAGAAGATTCATGACTCAAAGATCAAAAACCGCGTTTTCAACGTCGGTGATCAAGTCCTTCTTTTCAACTCAAGATTGAAGATTTTCTCGGGAAAACTAAAATCCCGCTGGTCCGGACCATTCACCATCACTAAAGTATTTCCATATGGAACCATTGAGTTATCTCAACCCGATGGTACAAACTTTAAAGTGAATGGTCATCGATTGAAGCATTATTTTGGAGAGGACATTCCTCCTATGGTTGTCGCAGATCTACAAACTTTCCCCATGAACCAATGAATGCGGGGATCGAGTCAAGCTAGCGACTCGGGAATCAAAAACAGTAGCATGCCATATGGGTTTTCACCCATATTTCTGACTTCTTTCTACTTTCTACCACCCTAGTGTGGGGGGGTTGCCCCACATGTTGTATATAAGTTTTCTTCAAAAAAAAAAAAAAATCTTTCAAAAGAATGGCCGTAGTATTTCCCTTTTACGTTCTCAGTTTCGGCATAACCGCCGGTACTTTGAATATTGAGGGCAATATTCATTTCTAAGTGTGGGGGGGAATTCTCACGAATTTTATCATGTAATTATACCGCCCTATTCCCCAATTTTTGGCCAAAATTTTTTTTGGAGTAAGCGTTTTGCACTTACTCAGCTTATGGTTATCAGTCCGCCATGTCTAAAAAACAAAAGGGTTGGCTAATCCAGGAGCAAACGGCTCTTGGTAAAGATATCTCAAATCCGTTGACGGCTTGCAATTTGCCCAAAATTGTATGGTATTCAGCTCACCATATCTTTAATTAGTGAAGAGTTGGCTAGCCCGCAAGTTTATGGCTTGTGGTAAAGGTAGTGGAAAACCATAATTGGTAATCAGCTCACCAAAGCTATATTATCTAAGAGTTGGCTAGTCCAGAAGCAAACGGCTTCTGGTAAAGACAAATCAAATCCGTTGGAAGCTGGTGATTTGCTCAAAATCATTTGGTTATCGGTGTACCAAGGTTCTTACTTGAACTAAAACATTTGGCTACTCCAGAAGTAATGGCTTTTGGTAAAGAGATTCAAATCCATTAAATTTTTCATAAAAGATTGCTAGGGACTAGCAATAGTTTAGTGTGGGGGATTGATGAGTGTGTAAATACTCATCATTTTTGGTCAAATCTGAACTGCAAAACATTTAAAAACACTCAGAAATGCATCAAAATGATAAAAATATCACAAATAAGTGTTTTATGTGTTTTAAATGCAAAAATATCAAAATCTGGTGAAAAACGTATCAAGTTTGCATTATTGGCAGTTTTAGTCCCCCAAGTTTCAAAAGTTGTCAAAAACAGTCCCTGGTAAATCAAAATAAAGAAAAATATCATTTCAAGTCCCTAGGGATTATTGAGTTGTCAAAATTGGTCCTTGAGATTTAAATTTGCAAAATTACAATTTAAGTCCCTAAACTTTCAAAAATGACAAGTTCAGTCCTACAACTTCATAAATTACAGATTTGGTCCCTTGGAATATTGGAGATTGGCAAAGCAGGCCCTTGGATTACTTTTCAGAATCTACATGTATAGTCCTTGGATTTCCAGCTTTTACACTTTTGGTCCTTGTGTTACTTGAATATCAAAACCAAACCGGATCCAAATAAAACCCAAGCCCAACTCTTGTCCAAGCCCAATCCCACCCACCTTTTACCCGGTCCAACCCATCCAAATACCCACGGTTTAAAATAAAACCACCCGCCCCCCTTTCCTCTGTCTTCCCCGACCATTTTGTCTGCAACACCTCCACCTCTAGCTCACCCTACTCCACACCATGTTCCCTCCACCTCAACAACAACAAACGCATTTAATGCTCCTTCCCCCTTGCACTCAAACCTGTCCCAGTTGCAATATCTCACTTTCCCGCCAAAACCAAATCAGTGGCCAAGATCAACTCTAGACATCCAATGGCCAGGATTAAAGTTGGGATTTGCTCAGAGAGGTGAGAGAAGACACACTGGTGTATAAAGGAGGATGAAGAAGCAAGAGACAAGGAGTAGTTAATTTTTAAATTTCATGTATTTCGTTTTTAATCTCAATGTTTTAACTTAAGTTCAAAATTGTAATTTCTTGTTTCTAAGTACTAAACATAAGTTATTTTGTCAGTGTAATCTACTCTCAAGTTTCAATTCAAAGTATTATTGTGGTTTCAATTTTTATGCTCACTGTTTAAGAATTCAGTTTAAATCTGTTACATCCAAGCTTCAACAAGCTTATTTTTAAGATTCAATTAAGCTCATTGAAGCTTCTTATAGCTTTTAGTGAGCTTATCAAGCAGGTGCAAGCAATATTTGTCCTTGGTCAACAAAAGTCAACTGTGAGAAGATTTTGGTTAAGCAAGTATGGAAATGGACATGGGATGATGCAGTGTTGGTTTTTGGGTTGATTCAGAGCTACCTTGGTTGATATAATTAGGATAGTGGCCCTTTGTTTAACTGATCTCAAGCCATTGTGGCTAGGACCTCATGTGAGTATCATGTCATTGGATATGTTTGAATATATGTTTTATGGTTAATAAGCTTTAATTTTGTTTAACATTAATATATATTAGCTTAATATCTCTAGTATAATAGAAGTTTTTAATTATATGTATGTTTCAAGTCATGTCTGCACATTTGTCAAAATGAAGCAGTTGAGTTTTTGATGTTTAAGTATTGATTATCTGTCTTGATATAGGTCTAATTTGGTTTTCTTAATCCAGTTTAATGATAAGTTTGGCTTGGTTCTGAGTTTATCTTAGCAAAACAGTGAAACGCTAAAAACAGTGTTTGGATCAGTGGGTTTCATTGAGTTTGAGCCTTGGCTTATACTTGAAATATGCATAGTTAGTCCTAATATAAGTCATTTGACTCACATCAGTCATAATATTGCCTCTGCAATCTCTAAAAGTCAAAATCACAATGATCCTGTCTTAATCTCTTAACTGTTGAGAATTTGTGATATCAAAATCTTGTTTTGTGTTTATAATTCATTAAGATAGCTTGCACTAGTTTCATTTTACCATTTAACATCAACATCAGTCCACCATTTTGAATCAAAGTTCAATAAAGTCAACTTTTCATAACTGTGTCAAAAGTCAAAAACTTGCAAAACCAGTTTTAAGCCCACCTTGGGTGATTTTTAATAGATTCATTACTGGGTCAAATCAAGTGAGACTTTTGGTTTTTAAAACTTCAACTGGTCAAGTTACTTGTTATGATTTTATTGATTTTAGAAATTTTTCTTAAGCACCAAATAAGCTTGTCAAAAGGGCTTATATGCCCCTGTTCACAAAGCTCAGTGAATGCCGAAGTTTTCTCAGCTTATTGTGGCTTGTCAAAAGCTCATAAGAGCTTGTCTTGGTCTGTTCTTTGGTTTAGAAGTAGTTAGCCAGGTCTAGTTGAGGTTCCAATATCTGTTTTCCAATTTCCAGCTTATTTCAGTGCTTATTTTCTAGCTTAAAGTAGACCTCAAAATCTGTTTTGGCATAAGTACTCAAATAACCAAAACTGTGTAGTTTGCATTTCAGTGGTCTAAGCTTGTTGTAATTTGTTGTTTTTAAGTACTTTTAGCTTACTAGAACTTCTGTAATCAGTTGGTAGCTTATTGTGGTCTTTGGCTTATTCTAAGTGCTTATTTATAAGCACTTACAATATAGCAGTTTCATATTCTTGCACACAACCACCTGTTTTTATATTTTTCCTAGAATTAGAATATTATTTTAGACTTTTCATGAATTTTTCATATTTTTCTAGCACTGTTTACTATTTTTCTTAATTTAAAACAGTTTTTAGGCTTATTTAATTAGCTTTTAATACAATTAATTCAGAAAAACTTCAAAATAATAAGTTTCTATTTTTCCTAGGTTAAGATAAATATAAAAAGTTAAAAAATTATTTTTCCAGATTTTTCATAGTTTAATTTGTAATTTTTAGTAATTTAATTAGTTTTAAATAGTTTAAAATTCATAGAAAATAGAAAAATAATCAGAAAAATATAAAAATAGTTTTGAAAATTCTCTTTAATTATTTTAGATTTTTCCAAGTCATAATTTCATTTTTCTAGATTTATTTCATATTTTCTTGTATTTTAGGTTATTATTAAATAGTAAAAATAGTTTTTAATTAATAATAATTAGATAAATAGTTTTAAAAAATAATTTTCTTTTTTCTAAAAATTTTCTTTTATCATTAGGTTTGTAAAAATATCATTTTTATATTTTTAGGATTTATATTGTTTCAGTTTCACGTTTTCTTTTGTACGTCACGTAGTTTTTAATTCAGTTTTATAAAAGAAAAAATCAAAAACATCATTTTGCAAATAGTGATAGCGTTTATTTAATATTTTTATCTTTTTAATTTTCTTTAATTTGCATTTAAGCCTTTGTAATCATAGGCTATTTCTGTAGTTATAATAATTCAAACCTCTTTTTCGTTCAAATCTCTCGATCACTATACGTTTGGTGATTCATTGCATAGCTCGCTGGGACATAACGACCCGGGGAAACCCTATACTCTCCAGATCTTCATTGCATTTGTGTTTAAGCTGTTTTAAGTTTGTTACGGTCGGCCATTCACAAGTGGTCGGTTTGAGTGATTAAACTTGACGGTTTGGAGCAGATCATTTATAAACAAAGAGAAGAAATGGAGGAAAAGATGACGGAGATGATGAACTTAGTGAAGGAATACACTAAGATGAAAGCTCCCGAGAAGGTGTTAGTAAGAAAAGATGACCACACTACCCCCACTATATGTATGTTAACACCATTTCCATTGTTCATGATGAGAAGACCGCAAAAAAAAGTAGTGTTAAAGAGGGAGTAGTTGAGAATAAGGATACGGGAACTAAAGAGAATAGCACGAATCGTAAAAATAATTGTAATGGAAAAGCTAAGAAATTAGATAAAACTAAGACTGTAGGGCACTACCATAAACATGAAGTCAATAAGAAAACCATTGTTAACCTAATGAACAATTTTAGGTACAATGATGCTCTTAGGAAGACCTTCTTAGGTGAAATAAAGGAGGATGAATATGATACTATGCCTATGGGACCTTTGTACCAGGCAATTCTAAAGAAACCAGTAGCTAAGAAACAAGATATTTGTGGGAACTTCATAATATCGTGTAGCATTGGTAACTTAGAAGATGTAAAGGCCTTAGCTGACCAAGGATCCGATATAAGCATAATGCCATTATCAATCTATAATAAATTGACTTAGGAGAAACCAAGACTAATTTTAGACTTTCCTTAGCCAATCATTCATATGTTTACCCTTTGGGAATAATGGAGGATGTGTTGATTGAAGTTGCAAATGGCATCTATTCGGTGGATTTTGCGATTGTGGATATTGAGTAAAATGAGCACATGCCTCTCATTCTTGGAACACCTTTCTTAGCCACCGCCAAAGCAACAATCAAATGCGGTGAGGGTGTTATGATACTTAGAAGTGGTAACAACAAGGTTAGGATACCTATAGTTCCAAGACATCCTAAGAAGCTTAAAGAGAAGAGAAGGGATGATCATGATTCACAAGTTCACAATAGCCTTGTTAGGAGAAAAATCGTTGAATGAGAGGAGAAGATTAGGGAATACAAAGATAAGGAGATTGAATTAGGAAATTGGAAACGTGATAAACACATAATCGGGCATAACTACGCCACAGAAAGATCATATGGGAACCATCATGAGGAAAATGATGATAATGGGATGAAAAGGCATGACCAACGAATCAAGAGTCCTAAAGAGTTTGCGGAAGGAGACAAGGTGATCTTGTATAATTCGAGATTAAGATTATCCCCAAGAAAACTTAAGTCAAGGTGGTGTAGCCCCTTTACGGTGAAAAGGGCAACATGAAATGGAGCTGTTGTGCTGCTTGACAACGATGGAAGAGAATTCACCGTAAACAGACGACGTGTGAAGCATTACCAAATCAATAATAACGACTTAATCAATGAAGAAGATATTATTTTGGATAATAAAGTCACGTAGTAGTATGGCTTCGAGTCTAGCTACAAGACTCATAAATAAAGAAAAGCGCTTCTTGAGAGGCAACCCATGTCTATTTGTTTGCATATTTGTTTTTCATTTTTTTTATTTGTGTGTTTTATATTTCTTTTTCATTATTGCTTAATTCTCATGCTTTCACTATTTTGTGAAAATGCTTTATTTTATTTTTAACTTCGTCTTAATTACATATAAAGGTATTTTACAAAAAGATAAGTGTAGGGAGGATCACATGTGTTTTTAGAACTATTATGAACATGAGATTAACAATATTTGAAATTGTATATATATATATGTGTGTGTGTTTGTTAGAGTCAAATGCTTGTATCGAATTATAATGATTTTAACAATATTTAATATCTACGCCAATAGCTTGGCATAAGCAAAGCACCATCAAACCAAATATGACAATGTTGGCATGGCTGTAAACATTATATATTTTAAGATAAGCAGAAAAATGACGTAAATCACCTAAAAACTAAACAATCCTAAAAGTCGTAAACTTATAAGACAACAAGTATGGTCACCGTGGCTCTAAGTTACCAAAGATGAGATAAAAGGCATCCAATCACAAAGATGTTGCAACAAGTAACTGGGCTCAGATCTATATATATTGTTCAACTAACATAGTTGTCCCTATTCCGTAAAGGCTTCAAACAAACACATTTACAAAGCAAGTATTCGAACCAGCCAAGTTACGGTCGGATCTTCCAAGACACAATTCACTAGTCTCAGATTACAGAATTCATCACAGCCTTATGAAATGGGTGCGTAACCAGATAAAAGGATATGTGAAACTGCCATGGTTGCAAACACAAAATTATCCGTGATGCCCTGCCAAGAGACATGCTGCTTTTATTCATCATATTCTACCTACACAAAATCAACACGCATAACAATACCATATAGTAGTCCTACTTACCCCCGAAGATACGCGAATGCGTGAGCCACAGGCCTAAATTCCACACGCTCTTAAAATCTACATCAATGGGTTCACATAAGCAAAGCATCATCAAACCAAATATGAAAAAAGTGGCATGGCTGCAGAATTCATACATTTTTAGATAAGCAGAAAAGTAATGTAAACCATCCAAAAAACTAAACAATCTTAAAAGTCATAAGCATATAAGACAACAAGTATGAACACCATGGCTTCAAGTTAGGAATCATGAGATAAAAGGCATCAAGTCACTAAAATGTTGCAACAAATAAATGGGCTCAGATATGTATATATTTTTTAACTCACTAAGTTTGCCACGCCAAACTACGGTCAGATCTTCCAAGACACAATTCATTGGTATGAGATTACAGAAATCATCACAGCCTCATAGAATGGTTGCATAAGCAGATAAAAGGATATGTGAACCTGCCATGGCTGCAAACACAAATCTATTCGTGATGACCCACCAAGATACATGATGCTTTCGTACACCATATTTCAGCTACATAAAATCCATACAATAATCTCCTCAATATCCAAAAAAAAAAAAAAAAAAAAAAAAAAAAAAAGATACCTTTATAAATATTTGTCCAAAAAAACCTTATTTTCTCAAAAATTCAAAACAATATTTGTTACCGTACCTCAACAAACAAAAAGGCATCGTTACAAAAAGGGCCGCCCCATGAAGGTCATAATCATAAGGCGCTAAGCATTAGATGCATATCAACGATTCCCTAGCATATATTAGCTACCAGCTAATGCTCTAAGCACAGATAAATTACTCAAAAGCATCATACTTATCTCCTTACCTTAACGTCCATTTAAAACCCCTGCAACATAAGATTCTTACAAATGAAAACCTTTTCAAGTTTGTAACGACAAACAATAAGGCTATTGTGGATCAAACAACCAATGTATTGTTTAAGAAAAATGTCCGACGAAACGAAGCTTACCCAAAACTACTTTGATCCATGTAAATTGCACGTACTTTAGTCTATAATCAGTCATGCCTACACATGCTGGCAGGGTACTGTAGCTAGGGTTTCACTGTAGATAGATTCATAGAAAATGTAACTCACTCAAAAGAACTTTCATCCACGTAAAGCACGTGTAGTTTCGTCTAAAAACAGTCATGTCCGTCCATGCCGGACAAGTACTGTAGGTAGGGTTTCACTATAGCTTCCACCTCCAGATAGATCGAATGAAATCTATCTAGAAAGAGACATATACACACAAGCCCAAATTCAAGAACAACGATCCAACCCTCGAGATCTGCCTGATTTTTAGAGAGAGAAAAATGTGCGTGTACTTTTTAGAGAAAGCGAAATGTGGTCAAATATTTTAGGGGGTGGGAATAACTTTTTCTATCTATTTGTAATACATTGTAAAACGACTCAGTATTGTTCAAAAAGTGTAAAACGACATTTTTCACCCTAGGTACAGAAACGAAACGACATAAAACTGAAAACGACATCGTTTTTTGCAAAGACTAAACGCCGTCATTTGTTTCGGGCTTTAATATAAAGTAATTGGCTTATCTCAGTTGGTCATCTGGCTCCTCCTGAAGCTTAGGGGAGGTTTTACTCAAGGTTTAAGTCTCGCAAGAGACAAAAAATCAATGTTTTTCTCTTAGTGGTTCGAGTTCCGGAGACTACCTATTTGAATGGTTAACTCGAAGGTCAAGTTTCAAATACAGTATGGTTTTAAAAAAAAATAAGAATAAAAATATATAAATAAAATTATTATATATACTAAACAGCTGGGGAAAACACAGTACCCAACCTAAGCATTAAATGCAATCTTTTCCAAGTTGGCAGAAACAGCCCATGAGGTTCAAGTGGCGCTGCAAAGTAAGTCCAAACATTAAATGCAGAGTTTCACAACTTGGCAAAAATAGTCCCTGAGGTTTAAGTGTCGTTGCAAAGTAAGTCCAAACATTAAATGCAAAGTTTCACAACTTGACAAAAATAGCCCATGAAGTTTAAGTGTCGCTACAAAGTAAGTTCTGGGCAATCCGCGTGATCGCGCGGGTTACATCTATTACACTAAAGACATGCATCACAAACGGTCAAACGTGCGGGAAGACTCTAGAACAACCTAGTAGTCAAAGAACCACCTTAAACACAAAGAACACAAGTGAGAAATAAACATTTAAATTTTAAAAGTAAAAAAGTCGGAGTTATCTAGTACGTTCCTACCCCAAAATCATGACAATTGCCTTATGTTAACAGGTCAAGAACATTCCCGAAACAATCATCTTCCTTATAAAACCGCCCTACTATCATATCCCCATTTTTCATCATCAGAGTGAAAGTTAGTCAAAACAAACAAAATCACATTCTTGCAACATTTTCATTAACAAATTTTGATAGTTTTGGTTTCTCTTTGGAAAGATGTCAGGAAAAGGTGAAGGACCAGCTATTGGTATTGATCTAGGAACAACATATTCATGTGTTGGTGTTTGGCAACATGATCGTGTTGAGATCATTGCTAATGATCAAGGGAATAGAACAACACCGTCTTATGTCGCTTTTACGGATACTGAGAGGCTCATTGGTGATGCTGCTAAGAATCAGGTCGCTATGAACCCTACCAACACTGTTTTCGGTATGTCTTCTTTTCCTTTTGCATGTCTTTAGTTTTTTTAGTGATGCAAAACAGAGTGTGTTTGCTGAATTATGAGATTTTGAATCTGAAGTATGTCTATTATTTTAGTGTATGTTATGAATTAGATGTTATTTTTTATTTTATTTTTTTTGTCTTTGTTATGAAACATATAGAATATAGAGGATGTAAAGCAGGGTGTTACTGCTAAATTTTGTGTTTTGGTACATTTTGAACTGTGAAATTATTAGTTTCCTGAAGATACGATTTTAAAAGGTTTTTATATGCTCAGAACATGTTAGTATCAAGTATCAGCTGTGTTTTGGTGATTTGTGTGATTTTGCATCACCGATATTATTTAAGTGTAATGGATTAATTTAGGTGACCAATGTGTAATCATGATAAATGTTCAACAAGTCGGGGTTGTGCGGAGTGCACACTTGTATGACGTTATTATGATTGCTATTCGGGGGTGAAGCCCCGAATGACGGGGGTCCGGGGGCAGCGCCCCTGGTAGCAGGGTCCAAGGGGCGGCAGCCCCTGGCAGGGTCCAAGGGGCAGCGCCCCTGGCTGGGGTCGAGCTTGGAAAAATTTTATTTGGTATAAAGTGCTATGTTAAAAACGCACTAGAAAATAAAATTTCCAGTAATTTTAACCCTAAAATTAAACTGATTTGGCGGTTAATTTAACTGCTATAGCAGTTGTAACCGACCATCAGTTTTTGGTCATATATTTCGATTTCTGGTTCTGTCCATAACTAACAAAACATATTCTCAAGTTCAAATCTGAGTTTTATCCGATTAGAGATTTCGGTAGAACCACTGAAATACTTCAATCTGATAGTGTTTACACGACTCTCAGATTACTGTGATCATAATTTCCTAACAATTTGACATGAAAAAATAACGCTTTATCATGATAATTTGTTACTATCAGCAAAAGTTGCAGTTGATAAAAATCTGATGATTAGAAACAGGGAGTTCGTTATGTTCATTTTGGAGATGGTTGTGGTTAGTTTTTGGGTGATCTTGTGGGGGGTTGATGTTAGACATAAATTGGACCGTTATTGTACTATATATTAAGTTATAATATTTTATGAACAAGTAAGGGTTTCTGCAATTTTTGTATTCCTTGTTAAGAAAAAAGTGTCGCCTTTTGATGAATTTGGTTTTTTCTATTTGATGTCTCTTTCTAGTCATTTTAGACAGCAGTTGCTGTTTTGTTAGTTTTGGATTAGTTGTCAAGCGCCTAATCGGATGTTTATTATGTGATGTTTGTGCAGATGCCAAACGTTTAATTGGAAGGAGGTTTTCTGATCCATCAGTGCAAAGCGACATGAAGCATTGGCCATTTAAAGTCATCCCTGGCCCTGGTGACAAACCTATGATTGTTGTCAATTACAAGAATGAAGAGAAACAATTCTCTGCTGAAGAGATCTCTTCTATGGTTTTGGTCAAAATGAAGGAAATTGCTGAAGCATACCTCGGTACAACCATAAAAAACGCTGTGGTCACTGTTCCTGCTTACTTCAATGACTCGCAGCGTCAAGCGACAAAAGATGCTGGTGCCATTTCTGGTCTAAATGTCATGAGAATCATCAACGAGCCGACTGCAGCTGCTATAGCTTATGGGCTCGACAAGAAGGCTTCAAGTGTTGGTGAGAAGAACGTGTTGATTTTCGACTTGGGTGGCGGTACTTTTGATGTTTCTTTGCTTACTATTGAAGAGGGTATCTTTGAAGTGAAGTCGACTGCTGGAGATACGCATTTGGGTGGTGAAGATTTTGATAACAGGATGGTTAATCACTTTGTTCAGGAGTTTAAGAGGAAGAACAAGAAGGATATAAGTGGGAATCCTAGAGCTTTGAGAAGATTGAGAACTGCTTGTGAAAGAGCGAAGAGAACTCTCTCATCAACTGCTCAAACCACTATTGAAATTGATTCTCTATATGAAGGAATTGATTTCTACTCGACCATTACTCGTGCAAGGTTTGAAGAGTTGAACATGGATTTGTTCAGGAAGTGTATGGAGCCGGTTGAGAAGTGTTTGAGAGATGCAAAGATAGACAAAAGCAGTGTTCATGATGTGGTTCTGGTTGGTGGCTCTACCCGAATCCCCAAAGTGCAACAATTGTTGCAGGATTTCTTTAATGGGAAAGATTTGTGCAAGAGCATCAACCCAGATGAAGCTGTGGCGTATGGTGCGGCGGTTCAAGCAGCCATTTTGAGCGGTGAAGGGAACCAAAAAGTCCAAGATCTGCTTTTGTTGGATGTTACACCTCTGTCTCTTGGACTTGAAACCGCGGGTGGTGTCATGACGGTTTTGATTCCCAGAAACACAACCATTCCCACCAAGAAAGAGCAGGTGTTCTCAACTTACTCGGATAATCAGCCTGGGGTTTTGATTCAAGTTTACGAGGGTGAAAGGACACGAACCAAAGACAACAATCTGTTGGGGAAGTTTGAGCTATCTGGAATCCCACCTGCTCCTCGTGGTGTACCTCAGATCACTGTTTGTTTCGACATTGATGCTAATGGTATCTTGAACGTGTCAGCAGAGGACAAGACCACGGGACAAAAGAACAAGATCACCATCACAAACGACAAGGGACGTCTGTCGAAGGAGGAGATAGAGAAGATGGTTCAAGAGGCGGAGAAATACAAGGCAGAGGATGAGGAACACAAAAAGAAGGTTGAAGCAAAGAATGCGTTGGAGAATTATGCGTATAACATGAGGAACACGATAAAGGATGATAAGATAAGCTCAAAGCTTCCGGCTGATGACAAGAAGAAGGTGGAGGACGCGGTTGAGGAAGCAATTCAGTGGTTGGATGGGAATCAGTTGGCCGAGGTCGAAGAATTTGAGGACAAGATGAAGGAGTTGGAAGGCATTTGCAATCCGATTATTGCTAGGATGTATCAAGGTGGGGCTGGTGGACCGGATATGGGTGGTGGTATGGATGAGGATGGCCCTGCTGCTACTGGTGGCGGAAGCGGTGGTGCTGGTCCCAAGATCGAAGAGGTGGATTAAGGTGATTGAGGATAGTTGGGCGGTTGTTGCGTTATGAGTGCTGAAACATGTGTTTATCTGTTAGCTTAGAGTATGTTTGTGGTAGTGTAGCTTTCGTTTTTGTTGCGACATTTTAATGGGCTGTTGGTATCTTTGTTTCTTATATATGCTATGATAGTATGATGATGGTTTTCAAATAAGTTTTCAAGTTGAATTAATTCATGCACTTGATTTTATCCGTTTTTGTTTTTTTCCCTGAAATTTTCCTTGCACTGAAGAGTAACCAATACATTATTTGAACACCACAAAAATTCAAAACTTACTTGGCATTAGGAATAATTCGAAGCTCATCATGAACGGCTTACGGCATCTTAGATGTCATTTTATAGACAGGGTGGCTTCCAGTATAATCAAATTTGCAGCCTCCACGCCTGCTTCTGTAGGATTTTAACGCCTTGTTAGATTACCTTGGTTAAAAAGAAAAAAGAAACATCACGGCATTGCTTGGTTTCATATGTTTGTATGATGTAGTAACAAAGGATTAATCTACAGCTAATCTTAATGGGCTAGGCCTACAAATACCCTAAGGTTAAGGGCAATAAGTCTTGGGAGGATGTGTCCTCCTTGTTATACATACACGTGTTCATAGGTCAGGTAATAACCGAATAAATCAAAAATTGAACTCGAACCGAATCAAAAAAACCAAACTTATAACCGAATCGAATTTGTCAAAACCGAATCAAACCGAACTAAAATTCGATTTTCGGTTCAGATATCAATATATATATATATATATTATATATATATATAATATATATATATATATATATATATATATATATATATATATATATATATATATATATATATATAAAAAATATCATTAAAATTCTATCCTAATTTTTTCTTTTCAAAAATCTATTTAATTAAATTAAAAAATATATAAATTCGGTTTTCGGTTTTGACCATAACCAAACCGAACTTCGGTTCGGTTTGGTCACAGATATTTTCGGTTCGGTTCGGTTTTCGGTTATGCCCAAAAAAAATTACCGAATAAACCGATTAACCCGAGAACCGAACCGATGAACACCCCTAGTTATACCCCACCCATACAACTCGTCTTCAAGAAGGAAAATGCAAGATGCGGTCTTTGCGCACGACCGAGTTCGAGAGTCTTCGAGCACAAAAAACAAGCTTAATGGTTAAAAAACCAACCGTTCGGCATTTTTGTAAAGAAGATAATTCTTTTAAATTTTAGGGAGAATTACATATATATCCCTACAAAGCCTAAAAATTACATATATATCCAAGCTAAATAAAAAATTACATATATATCCTCCCAAAACAATAAAAATAGCATATATATCCTAAAAAGTTATTTATATATAAATAAATTACAAAATTGACTAACAATTGTCACACCCTCGCCGGAGGCGGAAACACGAGGTGTAACGGAAGGGAACATAAGCACAAGATAATAGAACATACCAACATTAATATTAAAAAGAAATATTACACCATTACAATACCAGTTTAGCCGTCATCGGCAAATATATTACAAAGTTTAGATTCCAAAATATTAAGTTTTAATACATACGACTTGTAGCGACAAGTGAAAACTTCTTTATGCAAGACTTGATAGAAGCTTACTACGATCACCTGAAATGCATGAGAGGAAAACGGGTCAACTATGAAAATAGTTGGTGAGTAAACACGTTTAGCAAAAAAATAAGAAAACTCGAAAGAAATAAACAAAGCTTTCGGTCGACGAAAATAGTTCTCAAAGCAAAGGCATTGTGTATCCACTCAGTTCCAAATTCGCCATACAAAACTTGCAAACCTGTGTACACAACCCATTGCACAAAATATAGTATGTCTAATAGTCAAGTGTAAGCGGTCATAATAGTTCCCAAAGCAAAGGCATTGTATATCCACTCAGTTCCAAGTTCCGCCCATACAAAACTTGCAACCTGTGTGTACACAACCCATTGCACAAAATATAGCGTAACAAGTGGTCAAAATAGTTCACAATATAGTACCAAGTATATAATAATTTAGAGATGCTCCGAACATGGGAGACTTTGCACTGCTCCGAACAGGGGAGACTTTAAGTTGATGCTCCGAACATGGGAGACTCCTTTGTCACTCGACCACCTAGGCGAGATTTATTGAGAACGCTCCACCAATATGGCGAGACTTTATAGTGATGCTCCGATCATGGGAGACTTTGCACTGCTCCAACAAGGGAGACTCCTTTGTCACTCGACCACCTAGGCAAGATTTATTGAGAACGTCCACCAATAAGGAAGAGATTTGGGTCAAGAACGCTCCACCAACGGGCGAGACTTTTAGATCATAACACGTACGGTTCAATATATTCAAACAAGTCATGAGTCCATAATTAAGTCCAAGAGTCTAAGTCAAGTTCAAAAGTTCAAGTCTAAAGAGTTCATAGAAGTAATAATCAATTTAGTTCAAATATGGTTCATGCATTTCGCCCCAAAAATATAGTAAAACGGTAAAAAAAAGGGATGTGATTACTCACTTGGTAAACTGAGGCGATGACAAAAGTGAGTACACCGAGGTATAATGTGATGTGTTAACCGGGACCTATTACGAATGATATGACATGCAATGAGTTGCAATGTAATGTTATGCATGCATTTCGTATGCTATTTATACCATTTGCGAGTTTTGAAAATAATACTTGTCGTCGAAAAATACTCTTTTGACGTCTCGACCAATCAAAAATCACTTTACATGTTTTTACGTCAAAATTTCATCCTACAATGGTTTTATAATGATTTTTGGTGAAATTTCCACTTTTCGTCGCAAAACAATGTCGGCGGAAATATCATGAAATTAACAAAAATGGCTTTGGAAAACTAGTCGTAAAACGGTGTACGTCGATCGTTAGAGAACGAACTCGACGGTTTTGGAAAGTTTGTATTGATATCTAAAAGTTTCAGTTCAGGAGTTTTCGTCAAAAAGGTCTCGAACATAAAGATAATAGGGGTTAAATATGGTGATTTTAGTTACCGTAACACTTATCTCGTAAAAATAATATAGTTTTTCTAAAAATAATAGTTACGGCAAGTTTATGAAAACGTGCATATCTTTGTCGTTTCAAATCCGTTTTCTACGTAATATATGTCCTTAGCTTCGTATCGAAGTAAACTAATATATTTTTGACTAGTCGAAATAATTTGTGAAGCTTAAGGCTCATTTTTGACCCGAACAAGTAAAAACAGCAAAGCTGAAAATCCTGAAAATAATATATTTCGTCGTCAAACTTTAAAAATCCATAACTTCTTCGTTATAAGTCCGTTTTATTCCGTTTAAGCGGCCACGGATTCGTTTTAAAGTATATTTTCTAAATATCAAGGCCAAAATCTCGTACCAACAGCAGGTTTTTCCAGAAATTCGAATTAAGGACAGAACACAAAAATATAGTTATCGAAAATAGTTTTTCTCGGACAAAACCTATTCTAATCCCTTCAAATCAACCCCAAAGCTAATCTAATCCTACCATACACCTTCTTAGGGTGTCATGGGTTCCTAGTCACCCTCAAGACCAAAGAATACCATGGGAATATTTATAGGATGACCTTATGTACATATATAACTCTAAAAATAAGAAAAAATGGTATAAATCACATAACATGCATACTTGCTCCAAAAATGAAAAGATACATATGAAATGATAAGAAAACATGAAAAATGATAAAAACATGCTTACAAGTTAATATGATGAGGTGCAAAGAACCAAGGTTAGCCTAACACCCTAGGTTTTTATTTCAAAACCTAAACAAGAGTGTGATCTAGATTGTATAAACACTTGAGCTTGTAAAATTTTTTGATCCCTTGAACACTTGATGATGGACCGGTTTGTGGAGAAGAAACAAGGAGGAAGAAAAAGTTTTCTAACTATGTGAAATAATTGGGAAGAAAGAATGAGGAAAAATGAGGTGAATTGTAAACTAAACCTCAAGCCAAATAATAACATGTATTTTAAATGCTACCCTCCCCATAGGGCCGGATATGGGGAGACAGTTTCTAATATATATTTTTTTTTTTTCAAAATGTATTATGTATATATACTTGTATAAATTTTTAAGAAAGTGTAAGTAAATAGGTGATTAAATGTAACTTGTAAGATAAATGGTAGTTTTTAGGTAAAAGAAATTTTTAATAGGTCAAAGTAGAATATAATGAGACCATAAAATTGTAAAAATACTTTCTTTGTAACATTTGAGTGATGATAAATATTATCGAGTAATTTTTAAGAAAAGTGTCGTAATAATATTACTTTAACGATTTATGTACCAAATAAATTTAAAACACTAGGTAAAGTCAAAATATAGTTTTTATAAACTAATGTAAGTATAAAAATACGTCGGGATCATTTTTGAAAGTAACGGATTAATATTCAAAATAATAACTCACGCGATAACGTTTATTTAATATAAAATTTTCGCGTTAAATGTGAAATGAAATGTCATGAATGAACTAATATGATGCATATTTAATTTAAGAAATGACCGGAATTTGAGAATTGTGACATTCTTCCCATGTCAGCGGAATCATGTCCTCATGATTCGATTAACGATACTATGGTCCGAACCTCGACAAGAGTTCTAAAAGTTCATGATCGTACGAACAGTCTAAATGATCATATCAATGCCCACGCGTACAGGTTCCCCATACAACTAAGTACGTGCCCGTGATTAGATTTGATAGGGTAAACTTACCCAATATCGAACGTAGCTCTCAAAAGACCTTTATGTAGTCGATTCTAATTTAATCTCACAACTCATCAAACAAGAAATGTCATGAGATTAAACTAAACCGACTTGAGTAAACTTGTCTCTTAGCTTGATTTTCGCAACTCATCAAACAAGAACTGTCACTAGATCAAGCTAGGAAACAAGTTGTTAGAAAGATAGGATTCCAAATCCTTGAATGAAGTCTTTTGAAAGATTCGCTCGATATTCGATTGCTACACAATCAAATTCATCAACAAAATATATAACAACTAAGGTTGATATCAATAGGTCTCAAATTAATCAAGGTCGTGAACGTGGTAAGAATTGGAAGGAAGTTAAGCACTCAAAATCATGTCGCACAGAAATAAAGTAGTTGTTCGAAAGAATGTACCCGTTAAGCGTTGCGGGCTTCCTCGGTACCCAATAGAATGCTCGACCACGGCGGGGAGGAATTTCAATGTTCGGTTCTGGTGGACCTTCTATTGCCAATGCCAGGTTTGGACGATTACCTCCTTGAGTGGGAGTTCTTTTCACTTGGGACGGTATTTGCGAAGGTGATCTAGACTCCACATCGTAACATGCCTTTCTCTGTCCTTGATTCCCAGTCTTGTTTGAGCAATTTTTCGCGAAGTGGCCCGTCTGCCCACATTTGCCGCACCTTGGGCAGTCTCCTATGTGATGATAATTACATCGAGTGCACAAAGGATGTGGACCTGCATATCCTTTGCGCTCCTGGGTGGTCGCCCCATAGTTCTGGGTTATTCGCTGCCTCTTGTTTTGCTGATTCTGGTCTCGGTTTCCCTGGTGATCCTCCTGTCGCTTTCGTCCATTGTCGTTTGCTTTTGTTAGTTCTCCAGACCTGATCACATCATTTGTCAAGCGATACGCCATACTCACAGCGGCTTGTAGAGTGGTTGGTTTCGACGAAGTGACATCCCTCCTAATTCTCGTATCAATCCCCATATATACCGGTCAATCAACTTCTCCACAGTGGAAACCATGTGAGGAACCATCCTAGTTAACTCGTGAAACCGGATCGTGTACTTGTCGATCTCTACTCCTACCATCAAGTGGTTCCAAAATTCTTCTTCCAGTTTCTGCACTTCATCCTTTCTGCAGTACTCATCAGTTAGTAGTTTCTTGAATGCTTCCCAAGATAATGCATTTGCAGCCCCTCTTCCTCGATCTGTAGTTGTTGTTCCACCAGGTCAAGCTGTCCTGTAGTAGACCAGCAGAGAACTCAACCTTATCTCCTTCAGCACATTTCGTGATACTAAGCTTCGACTCAACATTCTCGAACCAGGTTAGCAGTCCAATGGCACCCTCAGTACCATGAAATTCCATTGGCTTACATGTCATGAAAGTTTTGTAGCTGCATCCTTGACCAGTGTTTGAAGTACCTTCTCCGTTGTTGGTTCGTCTAGCATCGAGATGTGTTATAATTTGGGTGAGTAAATCCGCTATTCCAGCAGCGTTGTTGTCTGGATTGTCATTGTTGTTTGGGTTGCCGTTGTTGTTACCTCCTGAGCGTGTGTTTCTTGCAGCCATGATCCTACAGTGGACCAAAACATCGGGTTGAGTAAACGACATTCGAACGAAGTCAGATGAGGTGCAGAACGGTGGTAATGTGTTATGGTGATCGAAACATGACAGGAACAAAGGCATGCTATGTCTAACAAGTCGAAAGATGGAAAAGAGAAGATATGAACAAGGTACGGTAATGTAGACGTGAACGTAAAAACATACCATGCATACCCACCCGACCAATGCAACTTCAGGTGACCAGACTCAAAAGACTCGACTAAACATGATTTAAAACTACCACTCTTATCATTGCATGGTTCTTCATAAATTAGACATAGTTGATCAGGCTATGTATAATTTATGAGTAACAATGCAACGATAGGACTAGATGACTCGGATGATGTTCAATGTTTAATAAAATAAAATAAAAATTTTTCCGGTTATAGCTGTGATTTTTATTTTTGAAAAATCGGCATTCTCTATAACTTTGGCTCGATACCAATTGTCACACCCTCGCCGAGGCGGAAACACGAGGTGTAAGGTGTAACGGAAGGGAACATAAGCACAAGATAATAGAACATACCAACATTAATATTAAAAAGAAATATTACACCATTACAATACAAGTTTAGCCGTCATCGGCAAATATATTACAAAGTTTAGATTCCAAAATATTAAGTTTTAATACATACGACTTGTAGCGACAAGTGAAAACTTCTTTATGCAAGACTTGATAGAAAAGCTTACTAACGATCACCTGAAATGCATGAGAGAAAACGGGTCAACTATGAAAATAGTTGGTGAGTAAACACGTTTAGCAAAAAAAATAAGAAAACTCGAAAGAAATAAACAAAGCTTTCGGTCGACGAAAATAGTTCTCAAAGCAAAGGCATTGTGTATCCACTCAGTTCCAAATTCCGCCCATACAAAACTTGCAACCTGTGTGTACACAACCCATTGCACAAAATATAGTATGTCTAATAGTCAAGTGTAAGCGGTCATAATAGTTTCCAAAGCAAAGGCATTGTATATCCACTCAGTTCCAAGTTCCGCCCATACAAAACTTGCAACCTGTGTGTACACAACCCATTGCACAAAATATAGCGTAACAAGTGGTCAAAATAGTTCACAATATAGTACCAAGTATATAATATTTAGAGATGCTCCGAACATGGGAGAACTTTGCATGCTCGAACAGGGAGACTTTAAGTTGAGCTCGAACATGGGAGACTCCTTTGTCACTCGACCACCTAGGCGAGATTTATTGAGAACGCTCCACCAATATGGCGAGACTTTATAGTGATGCTCCGCTCATGGGAGACTTTGGCACTGCTCCAACAAGGGAGACTCCTTTGTCACTCGACCACCTAGGCGAGATTTATGAGAACGCTCCACAATAAGGCGAGACTTTGGTCAAGAACGCCCACCAAAAACGGCGAGACTTTTAGATCATAACACGTACGGTTCAATATATTCAAACAAGTCATGAGTCTATAATTAAGTCCAAGAGTCTAAGTCAAGTTCAAAAAGTTCAAGTCTAAAGAGTTCATAGAAGTAATAATCAATTTAGTTCAAATATGGTTCATGCATTTCGCCCCAAAAATATAGTAAAACGGTAAAAAAGGGATGTGATTACTCACTTGGTAAACTGAGGCGATGACAAAAGTGAGTACACCGAGGTATAATGTGATGTGTTAACCTGACCTATTACGAATGATATGACATGCAATGAGTTGCAATGTAATGTTATGCATGCATTTCGTATGCTATTTATACCATTTGCGAGTTTTGAAAATAATACTTGTCGTCGAAAAATACTCTTTTGACGTCTCGACCAATCAAAAATCACTTTACATGTTTTTACGTCAAAATTTCATCCTACAATGGTTTTATAATGATTTTTGGTGAAATTTCCACTTTTCGTCGCAAAACAATGTCGGCGGAAAAATCATGAAATTAACAAAAATGGCTTTGGAAAACTAGTCGTAAAAACGGTGTACGTCGATCGTTAGAGAACGAACTCGACGGTTTTGGAAAGTTTGTATTGATATCTAAAAGTTTCAGTTCAGGAGTTTCGTCAAAAGGTCTCGAACATAAAGATAATAGAGGTTAAATATGGTGATTTTAGTTACAGTAACACTTATCTCGAAAATATATAGTTTTTCTAAAAATAATAGTTACGGCAAGTTTATGAAAACGTGCATATCTTTGTCGTTTCAAATCCGTTTTCTACGTAATATATGTCCTTAGCTTCGTATCGAAGTAAACTAATATATTTTTGACTAGTCGAAATAATTTGTGAAGCTTAAGGCTCATTTTTTACCCGAACAAGTAAAACAGCAAAAACTGAAAATCCTGAAAATAAATATTTCGTCGTCAAACTTTAAAAAATCCATAACTTCTTCTTTATAAGTCCGTTTTTATTCCGTTCAAGCGGCCACGGATTCGTTTTAAAGTATATTTTCTAAATATCAAGGCCAAAATCTCGTACCAACAGCAGGTTTTTCCAGAAATTCGAATTAAGGACAGAACACAAAATATATAGTTATCGAAAATAGTTTTTCTCGGACAAAACCTATTCTAATCCCTTCAAATCAACTCCAAAGCTAATCTAATCCTACCATACACCTTCTTAGGGTGTCATGGGTTCCTAGTCACCCTCAAGACCAAAGAATACCATGGGAATATTTATAGGATGACCTTATGTATATATATAACTCTAAAATCATAAGAAAAATGGTATAAATCACATAACATGCATACTTGCTCCAAAAATGAAAAGATACATATGAAATGATAAGAAAACATGAAAAATGATAAAAACATGCTTACAAGTTAATATGATGAGGTGCAAAGAACCAAGGTTAGCCTAACACCCTAGGTTTTTATTTCAAAACCTAAACAAGAGTGTGATCTAGATTGTATAAACACTTGAGCTTGTAAAATTTTTTGATCCCTTGAACACTTGATGATGGACGGTTTGTGGAGGAGAAGAAACAGGAGGAAGAAAAAGTTTTCTAACTATGTGAATAATTGGGAAGAAAGAATGAGGAAAAAGGAGGGAATTGTAAACTTAAACATCAAGCCAATAATTCAACATGTATTAAATGTACCCTCCCCCATAGGGCGGATATGGGGGGACATGTTCTCAATATATTATTTTTTTTTTTCAAAAATGTATATGTATATATACTTGTATAAATTTTTAAGAAAGTGTAAGTAAATAGGTGATTAAATGTAACTTGTAAGATAAATGGTAGTTTTTAGGTAAAAGAAATTTTTAATAGGTCAAAGTAGAATATAATGAGACCATAAAATTGTAAAAATACTTTCTTTGTAACATTTGAGTGATAAAATAATTATCGAGTAATTTTTAAGAAAAGTGTCGTAATAATATTACTTTAACGATTTATGTACCAAATAAATTTAAAACACTAGGTAAAGTCAAAATATAGTTTTTATAAACTAATTGTAAGTTTAAAAATACGTCGGGATCATTTTTGAAAGTAACGGATTAATATTCAAAATAATAACTCACGCGATAACGTTTATTTAATATAAAATTTCGCGTTAAATGTGAAATGAAATGTCATGAATGAACTAATATGATGCATATTTAATTTAAGAAATGACCGGAATTTGAGAATTGTGACAACAATTGTCACTTAAACTAGAAAAGACAGATGTGGCCTTACTTTATCCATCTTCTCCAAACATTCATTTTGAACAAATTTGACCGACCATGTAACTTTTTGTAGTGGATTTGTGAAACATAATATACTTATGATGTTAATTATTAAATCTCTAAGAAAAAATTATCAATTTAATCCAGCTGGGTGTTTCAATGTTTCTTGAGGTCTCCCGAAACACACATCTCACTTATAGCGACCACATGCCACCGCCGCCGTATTAAATGTTCACAACGTCACCGCCGTATTAATTTTATTCCGTTGGGTGCTCCATTGCCAACCATTATTATCTACCAACATCACCACCAATCAAATCCCGTTGTTCCGTTCTCCAATTGTCGCGTCATCGACCGCCACTTAGTGTATTTACCTACGGTAAGAAACACTGACAGATGTCTATCTTCGATGAGTATCGCTAGCCACAGTAAATGATTTTCCAAATAGAGGATATACAAATTAAGTTTTCATTTGGGCAAGACCTGGAAAAAACTTGCGGGTTTGTATTGTCTTTTTTGATAAATGAATTAATTTATTGTTGGATCAAGAAAAAAATGGTGATAGTTCACTTTGAAAATGATTGTCACTTTTATTTTCCGAAAGAAAGTTCGTGTAGTCTTTGTAATTTTTGTTTGAAAATGAGGTCAAAAGTGAGGTCAAAATTGTCCATTCATGTTAAATGACAATTGTTAGTATGTTGTTATTTTAATTATATATAAATTACTTATTAGGACATATATGCTATTTTTATTGTTTAGAAGGATATATATGTAATTTTTTGTTTAGCCTGGATATATATGTAATTTTTTGGCTTTGAAAAAATATATATGCAATTCACCCTAAATTTTATATTAATATTATCTATATAAATACATCAATATTTTCTCATTTTCATTCACACTTTAAAACACATTATTTCTTATAATACTATATATACTCATCTAAAACAAATGGTTTAGCGAACATTATTTTTTTTTCTTTTTTTTTTTTATTTTTTTTTGACATTCTCGAATTAAGAGGAAGCTAAGAAAAAAAAAGAAATTTGTTGTCTTATTACAGTAAGTTCGTTGTGAATATTGTTGTAGAGGGAGAAAGATGATGTAGCACTGAAGTGGCGATTGTGAAGTTGGTTTTGGTGCTCTTTTATTACCACTAGTCTAAGCGGGTTTATAATAGTAACGACTAACCCTCCCCCGCGGTTGGAGCGGGAGGAGACCGAATGCTCAAACTAGAATGAAACTCCTCGAACAATGCCGAAGGCAACCCCTTAGTGAAAACTACAAATACATAAGTTGGCTTATAATAATAATGACTAACACTCCCCGTGGGTTGGAGCGGGAGGAAAACCTCTTGATAAATATATATGCATACTGATAACGAGAAGGCACATGAAGAACACTTGCCCATTAATCTATATGTGCTTTGTCCGTTGATGTTGAACTGGATTAGTAAACAAATAAATGGCACTAACATTGTCGCAATAGGCAAGGGTCGCAGACAATAAAGGAGAGTGCAACTCACCAAGTAGATTACCAAGGCAGGCAGTACCAGCAACAACATTAGCAACGCCCTTGTATTTAGCTTCGGCACTGGAGCGAGAGAGAGTATGCTTGACGCTTGGAAGACCTAGATAATAAGTCATCTCCCAAGAAAGAACAGTAACCAAAAGTAGAACAATGTGTAGAAGGGCAACCTGCGTAATCAACCTCCAAGTAAGCAATAAGAGATGCAGTGGATGAGGCATACAACTAAAGACCAAAATCCAATGTCCCATGAACATATCTAAGAATTTGCTTCAGAGCAGCTAAGTGTCGTGGATCATGCAAGTTTCAGTCAGAGTCGTTTGCTTGAATGAGTTTATCATGTTTGACTTTTGTCCGTCCCTAGCCTAGGAAGTTGTTTCAAGGAAGGTTATGACAGGGCCTAGCCTTATGGGCTTGTCTTAGGCCTACAATGGACGTATAGGCTTTAGCCAATTGGGCTTAAACACCCATACGGTATTATCAATGAATGTATATAGTTACAAAGGGATTAATATAGAATTAATATCAATCGGCCACGCTTACAAATATATAAATGGGCTTATCATAATAACGACTAACAGAAGTAAATGTTGGACATTTTCTTCCAACTCTCACGAACTCCCGTGATGAGGCTGGTTGTGGTTTGTGGCGTATCAACATAAGAGGTAACCGTTCAAAGTATTAGTAGATGATTCCATTTTTTTACCACAAAACACATGTGCCCAAAAATAAGATATTTTTGGGCACCGGTTTTTTTGTTCCAAACGTATCATGTTTTTACCATGAACAAATTTCCTTGGTTAATAATAACTGTTGTTTTACCAATATTTGCGGATTACTTAATTTTCTTTCTTCCTTTATTCAAAACATTAGGAAAGAAAACTAAGATGACAATACTTTTTACTATAAAAGACATGATAATTTGGAACCTCGCCTTATGCTCTAAAGTGTTCTCCTAAAAGCCTTTTGAGATTTAAAATATCTCTTGTAGATGTAAAGAGGTCATAAGTCTATGACATTTTCCAAAACTGTAGTAGCTTGGATAGCGTAGAAGACTTTGCTCACTAAGAAGGTGAATGATTATATGACACCAACAAATTGTTGATTTGTTTGCACTTATTTTGATGCGTTCCTAAAGGTGTATAGAACTCTTAACTTTTGCATACATAAAGAGTTAAAATAAAACATCCTCTTAAAGTAGCAAGTGTAAGATATAATATCAACCTTTAGATTTCTAGACTTTGATTTGATCAAAGGCTTAATATATATGTGCCATTTAAGTAATTTTACACTTCATACAAATTTTTTTAATTCTCACACATATTCAAAAACAACATAATCATTGAATCGTTATAAAAAATAAAGCTAAGTGGTCGTAGACTTGGTGCCCACCTTAACTTTCTCTCTCCATTCATCTTCCCTCACTTTTTCCTCGTAATGGTCACCACTCCTCTCATTTTTCACTAAAATATCCACTTTATATAAACATACCTTACAAAATAGCCAACATACACGCTATAAATCAATAAATACAATATAAACAGTTATGAGGGCCAACATATACCAAAAATAAGAGGGAGGAGGGTCACCACTTCCCTCCTCTTTTCCCATGCCTCCCGCGGCACACCACACCCAAATAATGGACTCACTCGTGAGTTTGCATTGAAAGGTGAGAGGGGTCACCCCCGTTACTTCTATTCTCTTCTTTCATGGCTACATCAATCAACTATTTTGTATCATTTAAAAATACGTTTCTTGATACTTTTTCGCTATCACTTATATCACCGTGTGTATTGGTTATTACCATCTATCACCACCAACCCTTTTCTTATTATTTTAATGTCGTTGCATTGCGTGGGCTTCTTGCTATTGTGCAATTAGGGCTCAAAACTCGCAGCTTTATTGCACAGAAACGTTGGTTATACTACATTGAAGATTGAATTTAACTAATACACACTTGATTACTAGGAATTTTGGGTTAATTTGGTCATCCGTTATTGTTCATCGAATTAGGGCTTGAAAATATTCAAAATCAATGTATGATTCGATTAAAACATTTTAAAAAATGCTAGAAACGTGTTACGGCATTAAAAAATGACTGATAGAGGTTTTTCAAGGTGAAATTGAAGTTTAAAATGAAACCGGTTAAATCTTTGTAACAACTTTTGCGCCAAGGCTGCCTCTAAAATGAGAGATTTTCTTATTTTTAGGCTGATGATATCAAATAACAACAATTTATTGGCATAATTTATCCTATATATATTGCTTGTTTTGTATTACTTTATATGAGAATTGATACTTAATCGCTTACTTTTGTAAATCTCAGTTGAAAACAAGCATTTGGTGAAAGTTAGCTATTTTGGACGTAAAATAGAGCAAAACGGATCATATTGGTAAAGTCTACTAAACTGAAAGAAGATATGCCGTATCATTGTAGATAGATACGCCGTACATTAACACTTAGACGAATGTGAAAACCATTGTCTGACTTTGAAGAATACGCCGTATGGAATTCTTCCATGCGCCATATATGAAATCTTGGTCAACACAGAGATCTGACTTATCTGCTCAAGATACGCCGCATAACTACTTTTACATGCGCCGTATCACCCTGAAGACTTCACCAAGAAAGACCAAGATTAGAAGACACATACGCCGTATCACAACTGAAGATCCGCCATATCTTATGGCGGTGTACGAATATTCCAGAATAAAATAATCTTGGACCCCACGCGAAGTTACCTAGATACGGCGTATCGAGTAAACTGATACGCCGTTGATTCGCTCTGAACGATCTATCTTTTATTAGTCAACCACTTGTGAATGGTCAACCATAAAAGTCAGATAGCTCAGAACAAAATGCAATTAAGTCCAGAGGAGTTTAGTGTTTCCCCCGGTCGTTAAGTCCCAACGAGGTGTGTAAACTGTAATACAACGAATCTGTGATCGGGTGAATATTGAACAGGAAAAGGTTATGATTGATTACACTAAGGAAATTAAATCTAATAAAAACTTTGAAGTCATTTTAATTCTATATTTAAAATCGATTAACGTTTAAAACCTAAAACGTACGTTTAAATAAAATTACGTGAACGTACGAAATAAAACGTGAAAATAAAGAAGTAAAATACCTACAAATATGAAAATTATATTTTTACAATCCTAAATACATAAGAAAATTATTTGAAAAAGAAAAATATATTTTTTACTTTTATATTATTTATTATTAATTAAAAACTATTAAAACTAATTAAAATTATAATAAATAGCAAATGAACAGTAAAAATTATAAAACTTTTTCTATAAATACTTAGTACTATTATAAAGCTGTGAAAATTATAAGTGGAAAATGCTTTAAAATAAGCAAGAAAATAAGCAGTTAAACTCAATAAGCAAAACTGGACTAGGAATACTATATAAATAAAGAACAACAAACACTAAGATAAGTATAGCCCAGATGGTGCGTGGCTTTGGTTTGATTTTTACCAGAGTTGACCAAGAGGTCTCAGGTCGAATCCCACTTGGTCACTTTTCACAAACTTTTTATTATTATTATTAATTATTTTTTGGTTTTTCTTTTAAACTCACTAAACAACTAAATACAAAACAACTTTTAAAAGACAACTATTTTATAATAGCCAAATAAGCTCAGTAGAGTTTATTTGATCAACAATGACTTATAAGCTCATTTGAGAATCTTAAGCTCAAATGAGCTTCTCAAAAGCTACAACTAGACACAAACTGGAAATAACTTACAAACAACTTAGATTGGCTTAAAGAGAAGCCAAAGAAAGAAAAGAAAAGAAAATGAAGCAGATAAGCAAATAAGCAAATCCAAATCCTAACTGCAGCACAGCAGATCTGCGCTTTTGCCCGCCCAAAACAAGCTTATCATAGCTTGAAACCAAAATAAGCCTTGATTCAACAAGTGGGATGGTGGGGTTCAAAACACCCAAAATATCTCAGTGGGACCCCCCTGAGAAGCTCTACAAAGCTTGTGAATGTGGATCAAATCGGGTGCAAGCATGTTTTTGACAAACAGCTTAAAAGGATCAAGTAAATAAGCAATTTAACTAGCAAATAAAAATTAACTAAAAATACAATGAAGAAGATAAGCAGTAAGATTTTAATAGTTCAAAAGCACAGGTCTTCACTCCTAATATTAAGTCCTACATGAAATTCACAAGTTTATTCAAAAATGACTTAAGCCGAAATTTGACTTTTTTGAGTTTTATCAAAAGTTGACCAAAATGAATTTCTAGTAATTCCTAATGACTTAAAATGATGTTTTAAGCTATTTTAACAACTAATTAAGCTACTTTAGCTAAAAATCTACCTATTTGCACAATTTGAGCTCATACATTGCACTGTGTATGCATTTTTGAGCTCAAATGGGAATTTTCACTTTTAACTCTACCCTAGGTATTTTATGCTTTAAAAGTTCTATTATAACCTAAATAGTTATGCCTAGATTGTTTTTAAACTCTACAAAGTCCTAAAACATAGAATAAAGGCTCGATCCAAACACCCCTTAAATTGGCTCAAATTGAGATTTTCACAACAAGTGACTGCATAAGCCCATCATATTCAATCCAGAGGTCATATTGTGTCAAAATAGAACCTTTTCAGCACAAACAGATGTCAAACAAGTCTAAGCCTATGAACATCAAGAATTGGCATATTGGCAGTCAAAATGAAATTCAAAGCTCATGAGATCCAAAACATAAACACCTGAGATTAAGACAAATAAATACTAACAAACAACAAAGAAACATAAAAACATCAAATTTAAAGCATTAAAGTAACATTACAGCTAAAGTGCAAAATTAATAAAAGGGCTTACAAGATGAAATTCAAAGGCGAGACAAAGACCGGGACCCAAGAACATCCTAAAACTTCCCAGAAGCACTACAACCCAGGACCATACAGAATTTATCCTGCTCCAAGCTTCTTCTTCCTGTCTCACTCCTATTTTTGATTTTTCATTGTATTTTCTCAAAAAAATTTTAGTATTTTGTTTTAATGACTATAACTTGTTTTAAGGATTCTAAAAGCTAAATGAGCTTTGTCAGGAGCTTATGTGGCTTATAGAGTCCATCAAACAACACTAATCAACAAGAATTGAAACGACTTGAAAATTAAGAAACAATGAAGTAAAACTTGAAATGAAAGATAGATTGCATAATAACTGTAAGGAGTTCTATTACACTAGTTTAAGGAGAATTACAACATTAAAACATTAAAAGACATTTAATTTAAAGAAAGCATTTTAAAATTACACTACGTGACCAATGGCTAGCCCAAGGTTAGTCTTCTCTCTTCCTTCTCTTCTCTTTTATAACATACTGAGTTCCCTAGCATTCCCAGTCAATCCCACTTTAATTTGTGTCCATTGGATAAGCTAATTGATCCTAGCCTTTTGGGCGCCAAAGTCAATAGGCTGCTTGGGCAATTTTATTGCAATTAAAGAACCTTGGTTGTTTGTGGAGGTTAAGGGACCCGTTTTGATAGGTTTAGAGGCCATTTGGAGGGTTAGTAGCAAAAACAGGGTATGGGAGTATAACAGCGAAAGGATGGTGGGGAAAGCATTAAATGCTTAGTGGTTGTACAAAGGAGGGGGGCATGAGCTGTAGAGTAGTGTAGCCCCATGTCGTGATGAGTTGTCTGGTTTTGGAGCATTTACAGGTTTGGTGTGTGAGGGAGGGGAACAGGGAGACGGTTTGTAGGAGGGAAGTGGGTTTGACCGTTTGACCGTGGGATTTTATTAATAAGCTGGGGGTTCAAGTTTGGGGGGTTCACGGTTTTGACAGGGGGTTCAAGGGTGAGTTTGGTTTTGTAGTGTAATAAAGCCCAAGGTCCAAAGTTGTAACTTCTAAATTCTTGAAGGACTAAACCTATAATATTTCATAAGTTATCACAAGGACTAATAATGCCAAGTTTGCTAAACCAAAGGACCTCATTTGCATTATTTATAATTTAAAACACCCGGGGACCTTTTATGTCATTTTTGGATTTTTAGGGTAAAAGTTGCCATTTGTAGAAACTTTCATCCAAGGACTAATTTGTGAACATGTTTGATTATCCAAAGACTAAATTTGACTTTCTTTCTTTCATTTTAACCTTCAGGACTAGTTTTGCCATTCGTGAAATTCCAGGGAACTTGAAAATGACAATTTTGTGAACTTTGATCATTTTTACTTGTTTTCAATCTTTTTGTACCTGAATCACATAAAACACATTTCAATGATATTTGTAACATTTATATAGTCATTTGTGTGTTTTGGGTGGTCGTTTTTTTGTGGGTTAAATAATATAAAATATATGTGTATTTAGACACATATCAAATCCCTCACACTAAACTATTGCTATCCCCTAGCACTTTTATGAAATTTAATGGATTTCATCTCTTTACCAAAAGCCATTACTTCTGGCGTAGCCAATTGTTTCAGTTCAAGTAAGAACCTTGGTACAATGATAACCAAATGATTTTGAGCAAATCACAAGCTGTAAACGGATTTGATTTGTCTTTACCAAAAGCCGTTGCTTCTGACTAGCCAACTCTTAGATAATATCTTGGTGAGTCGATTCACCAATTATGGTTTTCAACTGCCTTTACCACAAGCCATAAACTTGCGGGCTAGCCAACTCTTCACTTTTTTAGGATATGGTGGTGAAAGAACTTTAAAGCATACCATACAATTTTGGGCAAATTGCAAGCCTTCAACGGATTGAGATATCTTTACCAGAGCGTTTGCTCCTGGATTAGCCAATCCTTTTGTTTATTAGACATGGCGGTCTGATAACCGTAAGCTGAGTAGTGCAAACACTTACTCCAAAAAATTTTTGTGGCCAAAATGGGGAATTGGGTGGTATAATAATATGATAAAAATTCGTGAGAATTCCCCCCCACACTAGAAATGAATATTGTCCTCAATATTCAAAGTACCGGCGGTTATGCCGAAACATAGAACGTAAAAGGGAAATACTACGGCCATTTTTTTTTTATATATACACATTTTTTTTTTTTTTGAAATGAAAACTTATATACAACAGCGGGGGGCAACTCCCCCACACTAGGGTGGTACACACAGGTGAAAACCCATGTTTAACTACTGTTTTTGATTACCGAGTCGCTAGCTTGACTCGACCCCGAATTAATTTGTTCATGGGGAAGTAAGTGGAAGAGACAATCTCCATCGGACTTTCATTCAAGATGTTTGGATAAATATTGAAGTACGTGAAAGTTCCACATCGATGAGGTATACATAGATCCGGCTCACAAATAATAAATGAAAATGCCGGGGTCAAAGATAGTGTCCTCATTCCCGAAGGAGTGAAGAACAAGAGAAGCCACGGGATAGGTGAAGAAGAGAAAGAAAGTCATGATAAACATCATGACTAACTCATCATCACCCACAGGAGAATTCATAATAGCATGAATCTCATCATTTAAGCTCAATTGGTCTAGACATATCCCGGTTGTGTCTAGATCAAAGTAAAGTTATCATACTCCGGTTGATAATGATATGATGATTTCACAGGAGAACTCTTCATGAAGAGAATCATTCACATGAAGTGAATTTGTGAACTCGTGTTCCATTGTGGGCTCATACAACTAGCCTCGTCAAAGATTGGATTGTTAGAAATCCAAGTGAATTCAGATTCGAATTCAAATAGAGGATTGCTGAAAGTAGCTTTGAATGTTCGTGGGACAAAGTGATCAACATTCTCTATTGGACTGTTAGGGTGAGAAGTGAGTGAACGATCATTATAAAGGAGAATTTCAATTTCTCCTAGGTCGGCTTCGAAATCAAAGATATCATCATCTCTTTTCGATGAAAGTGGATTGATGTGAGCGAGTTCATCGGTGAACTCCTCAAGAGAGGATCGAGACTGGCTGTGGGGTGTGCCTCAACATACTCGATGTTTCCATAGGAAGCACAATCGTCGCTAAAATCAGAGAAAGTTTCAAAATGATCTAGAGAATACTCAAGAGGGGGAAGAGAATCACACATATGCTCAGAAATTCCCTGTGACTCTCTCGGGATTGGGACAAGGTTCTCAACACTAGACTTTATGAATTTGTCTGATTCCTTTTCAGAACAGTGTCCAAGATGCTCATCCCCCATGTTTAGAGAGTGAGTGGGAATATCGGGTGTGATAACAACATACTGAGGGAGTTGAGAAGGACTAGCATACATATGTTTTACACTTTCCATTTGTTCTTCTGCTAGTAATTCTATCATAGTCTTTTCTCCCTGATTTTTCATGGAAGGAATTTCAACTGATGAAATTGATGAACCCGCACAAATTGACGATATCAAGGGTAACTTCATCATCATCATCCTCATCGAGAAGAGCAGCACTGCGGAATATAGCACGTGTTTTAGTTGCTTGTTCTTCGACAAGTAATTCCTCCATACTCTTTTCGTTTCTAGCATCTCGTTCTTTTGCAAGTAATTCTACCATAGATTCCTCACGAGAGTTTTGAAACGACATAGCCATTCTCCTTAAGTTCTTTTATAACTCCGACTCTCATAGAAGGTCTGTCGTGTTTCATGAGGAGTTGCTTGAAATCATTTGGTACTTGTGGAGGTTGGTCTTGAAATGATTGTCAAAATTGTCACAAGGAAATGTATTCCCCTTTGACAATCAAGCTGACGTGTGGGACCTCCACAGTACTCACAACAAAATGATTGTTGTGGCTGGACATGTGAATAATATGGAATTTGGTAATTTCCCAAGTCCTGAGTGTTACCCAAAACTGTTCTAGACAAAACGCGTTTCCGGATTGACACTCAAATCCTTGGTGAGGACCTCCACAGAATTCACATGAATATGTCTGAATCTCATGATGTGGTAGCTGATGGAATAATCACAGTCAGTGTCATGGTAGAATAGGATCTTGGTTATAAACAGAACCCATTTCCTGACTCTACCATGCTAAAACTGAGACAATTATCATCATTATGAGGGCCACAACACCATTGACAACCCAGAGGTGAGGATAAGAACATAAAAGAATCATAAGGTTCCAGGGGTAAGAAATGAGATCAAAAGGGTAAGAGGATAAAGAGGAATATTTTTGGTAATTTTGAAAACATGTTGTAAAAACAAAGAATGAAAATATTTTTGGTAATCGATTAGTAAACGATTAACTTCACGCTACTTTTGGTTTTATACGTAAATAAGGAAATATGGACACAAGATGGTAATATACAATGGGTGTATATTCATAACAATCACTGATGCTTCAAATTCTTTACGCTCACACCTCCCCGGCAGGGCCCAAAATTTGATTCGCTCCGAACGATCTATCTTTTTTAGTCAACCACTTGTAAATGGTCACCATAAGTCAAATATCTCAGAACAAATGCAATTAAGTCCGAGGAGTTTAGTGTTTTCCCCTGGTCGTTAAGTCCCAACGAGTTGTTTAAACTGTAATACAAACGAATCTGTGATCGGGTGAATATTGAACATGAAAAGGTTATGATTGATTACACTAAGGACTAAATAAATAAGCTTTGAAGTCATTTTAATTCTATATTTAAAATCGATTAACGTTTAAAACCTAAAACGTACGTTTAAATAAAATTACGTGTTAGGAATTAGAAATTCCCGGTATTAAAGAGTCGGTCACCTCAAGTATATGTAATCGTTAGAATGCTCGTAGTCATAGTTATATTTAGTTAAGTAGTATTTTGTTAAGTAACACCGTGGAGGACGGACGGGTCTTTACCCACTGTATGCCTGATCCACAGCCCGTTGTGTGGCGTTTTATGTAAGACTATAAATACTCTCTACCTCCCAAGGTAGAGAGTTGGAGCTCATAATAATAGTTTTTATTTCTCTCACTAAGTTCCCTAAACCTCTAACTTTCTCTCTCTAGAACTCACCTTTATACGCCCACTTTGTGTTATGGTTTGATGTGTATGTGAAATCCAATATCCAACAATTGGTATCAAGAGCCATGGTTAGATCATATCTTACACATCTTTGGATTTCTAGTGGTTTTTAGGTGGTTTTGAGTTTGAAAAAGTTTAGTGGTTTTGCATCATTTGGTTGATTTCTTGTGTTAAAGCTTGGATTTTGTTAGTACTTTTATGTTTAGAATCATCACAAGTGTTTAGGTTTTCATTTGGTAAGCTTGAATCATCTTGGTTGGGTTGTTTTTGGATTGAAAAGTGATGTTTATGTGATTTTTCTTGCTAGCGACTTGACATACGGACTTCTTTCTTCGTAGCGACTTGCTTCACAATTTTGTAGCGAGTTACAGTTTTGGAGCTAGCGATTTAGACCTAGCGATTACATACAAGTAGTGGATTCTCCACTACGGGTAGCGACTTGGTGGTAGCGACTTGGTCTGTAGCGAGTTGCTCTTTAGCGACTTGAAGTTTTAGCGACTTGATTAGCGAATTGCTGCCAAAATTTTGCTAGCGACTTGAAGGTTAGCGAGTACTACTTAGCGACTACTTAGCGACTTGCATTTGTTATAGCGACTTGAACTTTAGCGACTTGGGGTGTAGAATTAGGTGTTAGCGACTTGGTGCATTATCTTCTAGCGACTTGGGTGATTGTTTACGGTTTTCTCTTGATTTAGTAAAACCCCGTGAAAGAATCTATTTCCCGGTTTAATCATTGAGTTATAAAATCCCGTATAATCTGTTAACATGTCTACCAACGTTCCTACTATCATCTCCACTGTTGGAGAGGATGTTCAAGCGCTGGTTCGATACTCGCCCACCCATGCTTGACAGAACTGACTACGATTCTTGGGCTCAACGAATCAGATTGTACTGCCTTGGAAAGGAAAATGGTGTCAACATTCTCAAATCCATTGATGAAGGACCGTGTCGAGTTGAGACGACTAGAGATGTACTTGATACTGCTGAAGATGGAACTCTGATTCGGAATGGACAGACCAAAGATGTATGATGAGCTTGATGATAAGGAGAAAAAGAGATTCGATGCCGATATCAGGGCTTCTAACATTGTTCTTCAAGGTCTTCCTAAAGACATCTACAAGCTGATCAATCACAACACCGAAGCAAAGGCAGTATGGGATAATGTTAAGATGCTTCTCTCAGCTCAGATTAACTATGGAAGACAGAGAATCACAACTCTATGACGAATTTGAACACTTCAAGATGAAACCAGATGAGAGTGTCTATGAGTACTATGTGAGATTTCATAAGTTGGTGAATGACATGAGGAACATCAGAATGACTATGCCTAACATTCAGCTGAACTCAAAATTTGTGAACAACATGAATCCCGAATGGCACAAGTTTGTCACCTCTGTGAAGCTCACTAAAGGATTGAAGAATACAAACTATGAGCAACTCTATGCCTTCCTCCTTCAGAATGAGAGACATGCTATGTTTGAAAAATTGGTTCTTAATCAGTTCAAAACCAACCAGGGAGAGACAAGCTCGTCTAATGACTCAACTGCCTTCTATTCAAACATCGGAATCACAACCAAAGCCTCACAAGTCATACCCATGGGAAATGGTAATCACAAACTAATTCCTGATCCCATGATCAAACAAGCTGATGCTGATACACACGTGGGGAATTTCATTAATCAACTAGCTCTTCTGATCAGTCAAAACATGAATTCTCCTCCACAAACCAATAACAACCTCAGAACAGCATCTAACCCACACAATCAAGCTACTGTTAAAGATGGGAGGATCGTGGTGCAACCAGTTCAGGAAAGACAGTATGATCAGGGAAGAGGTGGAGCTGGTAGAGGTTATGTTGTTAATCAGAATCGAGGAAGGAATGGTAATCAAGGTCAAGCTAAGCTGATCAAATGTTATAATTGTGGTGGTGAGGGACACATTGCAAGGAACTGCACATCTCCAAAGCGTCCACAGAATGCTGATTACTTCAGAGATAAGATGCTGCTTGTGCAAGCTCAGGATAATGGTGCTGATTTGGATGAAGAGGAATTGTTGTTTCTTCTTGCTGGGGCAATGCCAAGACCTATGATGCGATGTGGATGAGCACCTATTCAGGAGATAGGTCACAATCATCAGAATGCCTTTCAAGTCGCTGATTGTGATGCATACGATTCTGATGTGGATGATGGACCTACTGCACACACAATCTTTATGGCTAGCATTTCTCCAATGGTTTCTTCCAAGGTCTCATCTTCACACAGCTGGCCCATCCAAAGACACACTCATCTCAGAGGTACTAAAACTATACGATGATGCTGATGTGCCAAAGATGCATGACAAAGTACTATCAACTGAAACTTTTGTATCAAATAGTGAAAATATGGGTAATATCAATGTTGTCCCATATGATCAATATGTGAAACAAAGTGAAAGTGAAGTTGTACCAAGTGATGCATCTCCTGCAGTCAACAATGACTATATTTTTGATGAATACACTGCCTGTGCCCCTGATGATTCTGTAATATCTGAATTAAATGCCTATAAAGAACGTATTGCTATTTATGAACACGTGCTAAATTTGAGTTGACCACTCGTGAGCAGGAAATGGATGACCAAGTGCGTACATTATTAGAAAAGTAATTTTCGAGAAGAAGTATTAAAACAAGAGTTAAATTCCTTGCAAGAAAAACTTTCTAAAACTGCTAAGCAAAAACAAGAACTTCAAGAAAATGTGAAAATGCTTAAGCAAGAATTTAATGCAAAGGAATCAAAACTCTTGAAAGATTTTTCTAATCTGAAAACTTTGAAAAACAAACTTGAAAACAAGTTGTACATACAAGGAAACACCATTCAGACTGCTCACATGATCACTAAGCATAGGGTCCTAAGCGATAAGCATAGCATTCCCCTTGTTGAGGAACCAAATCCAGAGGTCATTAAAAGGGCTAGAAATGCTCATAAGGTTCTTTATGATGGCAATGAAATCCTAAAACCTAGACAGAAACCTAGTTGCGTTGAGTGCACTGAGGAAGATAAGAAATCAGATGAAGTCACTAGGGAAAAGATGAACAAGAAATTAGATGATCCTAAATGTAGAGAGAAGAAAATAAAGATCACACCCCATGATTACAAGAAGGAAACTGGATTTCCTTGAACATGTTTAAACCTCAGACATTGTTGACTCCCGAACAAGTTTTCTGGAAAATGGATTTAGATAAGCAGAAAGCTGAAAATATTGTTGAAACAAACCCTCCTCTTTGGAAAATGCCTAGAGCGACTGTGTATCCTCCTAATACACCAATGCATCTTGTTCCTAGAACAATTGCCACTAAAAGCAAGACCTTAATTAGCCAATATGTTATACTTCAACTATTTGTTGATTTTGAGAAAACTTGCAAGAAAAGGATCACACCCACTGGTATTACGGAAGGAGAAAGAGGTTTTGAGCAAATGAAAGAATGTTATTTAACTGAGGTCATGCCTTTCTTTAAACTTCTAAAAGATCACTTTGAGAGTCTTAAAAAAGGGATAGAAACTGATATTAAGGGAATGGGAAAGGAATTTGATGCAATGATAGTTGAAGTTAGTGACTATGAGCGAGCACTAAAATATAATGAGATTGAGAGGAAGAACTTGCATACACTAAATGAGAACCTGATCTCTGAATGTATTACTCAGGATGTGTTTTTCACTGCTACAAATTGTTCCATTAATGCTTCCAAATTTCATGAATTATCGGTTGCACTGAAAGTCTCCCATGATCGTGTCATTGAGCTTGAAAAACTAATTCTGAACTAAACGAGAAAATTGAATTGGATGATCACGACAATTTGGTTAAACATTTTTCTAAACTGGAAGTTGAGCATTTTAATTTACAACTAAAATATCAACATCTTAAAGAAAATGTCAAAACTTCAAATATCAAGACATCCTCAGATGCTCCAGAGTTTGATGCAGTTTTCAAATTAACAAACGTGATGAACAGATTCAAGCTCAGTGCAACACGATCAGAAAGTTGAAAGCCCAAATCTCTCAATTAAAGGGTCAAACGAACAATATGACAGGCTCCCAAATGCCTCCTCCTTTAGATTCTCAGAATTCTCAAACTTTTCATCTTCAAAACTTAGTTGATGCCTTACAAAAGGAAAACAAGAGTTTTCTAGAAGAAAATGAAAAAGTTAAACGACATTTTAAAGAGTTATATGATTCAATAAAAGTCACCCGTGACCAAAACAACGAAAAATAACGTCTTTACAAAGGAAATTGAGAATCTGAGAAGTCAGGGAAATGGGAAACTGCCACTTGTTTTCAATAAGAATGTTGTCTCAAAATCACCCTTAGACTGCAAATACACTGTGACAGTTAAATATATTCCTCCTCATCTCAGGAATAATGAACATGCTTTTCATGAATACTGTGCTCACCTTAAGGATAGTCTAGAATGTCTCCGTGAGATTGTCCAAGAGGATTTCATTAACAAACCTCTTGATAGTGAAATTAGGTTTGCTTGCCTCCAGCCAAACGATCTCAAGAGTTGCTAGAATGTGTAATTGCAACATGTCCCAAATCCTTAACCTTAGGTGCAAAAGGCAAAGCTGTGATGCCTTGTTCTATGCCTAGTGCTAAGCAGGAAATCCGTTTCTATGCACAGTGCTTAAAAAGTTACAACTAATGGTCCCCTGAAAAACCTTCTAGTAACTTCAGATCCTTGCACATCAAGTCAGAATGCAAAAATTAGATCAACCAACTAATGTTTCCATTCCCTCTACAGGAGTAATCAGTAACTTTAAAGCGAGCAGGTCAAAGTCTCAAGACAATACAAGGAATGATAGGACCTTGCAAGCTAAGAATGTGCATTGGAAGAGAGTAGAAGACCAATCTAGGAACTTTAAGCTTGAGTTGAATAAAATGAATCGTGTTGATTCTAGTATTAGCCTTAGGCGTACTGTAATTAATTCGAATTCTGATACTATTTGCATTCCTTGTAATGATGACTGCTTGAATTCGGTTGCTAATCATGAATGTGGTGTGAATGCTTTGTCTAATAATGTCAAATGCCCAGTTAAAATTGTTAATGCTAATAAGGCAAAAAGGCAAAAACGAAAGATTGTTAGAAAACATTGGAAACCCACAGGAAGAAATTTTATAAAGATTGGTTATTATTGGATACCTTTTGGCCATAAGAATAATCAGTTTTCCTCTCAAACTGCTAAGATTATGCCCACTAGAAAATGGATGCCTACTGGTAGAACTATTCCCTTAAGAAGTGAACATACTTTGAATAGGTCAAATACCGACACCAGCATTGCATCTATTCCCAATGATTCCATTGCTTCTACTTCTGATATGGATGTTTCTATTTCTGATGTGGGTGTTCCAATTATTGTTACTAACCAAGTGGAACCCATTCTTGCATGGGGATCCCAATTATCCAGTTATCCATTCTTGTCTGTGTTCAACTGCAGATCGTTCAAATCGTTCTGTGGTACCTGGACTCAGGCTGTTCCAAGCATATGACTGGAGACCGGTCGCGGCTCATGAACTTCGTGAGCAAATTCATCGGGACAGTTAGATTCCGTAATGATCATTTCGGTGCAATTATGGGTTATGGTGATTATGTTGTTGGTGATAGTGTTATCTCTAGAGTATACTATGTGGAAGGTCTTGGTCATAATCTGTTCTCTGTTGGTCAATTCTGCGATCTGATCTAGAAGTAGCCTTCAGAAAACATACTTGTTTTGTTAGAGAACTTGATGGTAAGGAACTTTAAGAGGAACTCGTGGTTCAAATCTTTACACCATCTCTATAGAAGATATGATGAAGTCTTCTCCAATTTGCTTGCTGTCAAAGGCTTCAAAAACAAAGTCATGGTTATGGCATCGACGTCTCAATCACTTGAACTTCGGCACCATCAATGATCTCTCCAGAAAGGACTTAGTTGTAGGTTTACCTCGACTAAAGTATGAAAAGGATCATCTTTGTTCAGCATGTCAATTGGGAAAAAGCAAGAAGTATGCCCATAAACCAAACCTACTAACTCTGTCACAGAAGTTCTTCATACAATTCATATGGATTTATGTGGACCAATGAGAGTGCAGAATATCTTTGGGAAGAAATATGTGTTAGTTATAGTTGATGATTACTCTAGATTCACCTGGGTCAAGTTCTTAAGGACAAAGGATGAAACTCCTGATATCATCATCAAACTCATCAAACAGCTGCAGGTTCGACTTAACAAAACCGTCAGAATTATCCCGACAGACAATGGAACTGAGTTTGTTAACAAACAACTTAGTGAATTTTATGAAAGCATTGGAATCAGCCATCAAAGAAGTGTTCCACGAACTCCTCAACAGAACGGTGTAGTTGAAAGGCGAAATCGAACTCTTGTAGAAGCCGCTAGAACAATGCTGATTTACTCAAAAGTTCCAATGTTTCTCTGGGCTGAAGCTATTGCCACTGCATGCTACACACAAAATCGTTCCCTGATTCACACTGTTCATGGAAAGACACCATATGAACTTGTCCACTACAGAAAACCTAATCTCTCTTTCCTTCGTGTGTTTGGAGCTTTGTGCTATCCAACTAATGAGGGTCAAGACTTAGGCAAACTTAGAGCTAAAGCAGACATTGGAGTATTTGTAGGGTATGCACCAAACAAAAAGGGATACCGAATCTACAACAAAAGAACCCGAAACATCATGGAAACAATTCACGTTACGTTTGATGAGCTGACCGGTCAAACGGCTCCTGAACAATTCAGGTCTGGACCCGCACTTCAAATCAGTCCAATTGGTTCATCCCTTGTTCCAAACTCTTCTCAAGAAACTCCATATGTACCTCCATCTGAAGATGATTTAAGGAAATTGTTTGATCCTATGTTTGATGAACTTTATGATCCGAGTACTAATGAGGTGTTGATCCCTACAATAGAGGCTGCTCATATTCCAGTGAATGAAGTCAATCCGTCAGTCTCAATATCTTTAAGTCAAGAGTGCCTCTGCTGATCCTTCCGTCTCATCAACAAATCATCATTCTTCAAATGTACATCATGGAACTGTTTCTGGCATCAATGATGAAGTTAATCCCTTTGCTAATCCTGAAGATGCTCCATTTGAAAACATATTTGCTCCTGAATCTTCTTCAGAACCATCCTCTTCAAGAGACATCGACTCTGCTACTTCAGTCCCTCAACAACTACCACATGAACACCTCAGAAAATGGACTCACGATCATCCATTAGACAACATCATTGGAAATCCCTCTCGTCCAGTATCCACACGGAAACAACTTGCAACCGATGCCTTATGGTGCTTCTTCAACTCCGTACTCTCTAAGATCGAACCAAAAGATGTTAAAACCGCCATGAATGAAGATAGCGGGTTCAATGCTATGCAAGATGAAATTCATGAGTTCGATCGACTAGATGTATGGAATTAGTACCTGCTCCAGATTGTGCTATGATTATTGCTCTAAAATGGATCTTCAAAGTGAAACTTGATGAGCATGGTGATGTGTTGAAGAACAAGGCTCGATTAGTTGCTAAAGGATACCGTCAAGAGGAGGGTATAGACTTTGAAGAATCTTTTGCTCCTGTGGCTCGAATCGAGGCAATTAGAATCTTTTTGGCTAATGTTGCAAGTAAGAACATGGTAGTCTATCAAATGGACGTAAAGACGGCATTCCTGAACGGAGATCTTAAAGAAGTCGTCTACGTCAGCCAACCTGAAGGATTTGTTAATCAAGAGAATCCTACTCACGTTTATCGTTTGAAGAAGGCCCTTTATGGTTTAAAGCAAGCTCCAAGGGAATGGTATGATACTCTGTCAAAGTTTCTTCTATCAACCGGATTTAGCAAAGGAGCAGTTGATCCAACATTGTTCACCAGAAGTCAGGCAAACATTTAATTCATGTTCAAATTTATGTTGATGATATTATTTTGCCTCGACAGACCCAATGGAATGTGATCGTTTTTCTAATGAAATGAGTTCAAAATTTCAAATGTCAATGATGGGACAAATGTCATTTTTCTTGGGATTACAAATTTCGCAAAATCCCGGAGGCATTTTCATAAATCAATCTAAATATGCAACTGAGATCTTAAAGAAATTTGGATTTGATTCAAGTGACCCTGTTGACACTCCCATGATTGATCGAACCAAACTAGATGAGGACCACTCAGGGATCATGATTGACCAAACAAAATATCGTAGTATGATTGGATCCCTGATGTACCTCACAGCTAGTAGACCAGACATCTTGTTCGCTGTTTGCATGCTAAGCCTACTAAAAAGCACCTTGAAGCGGTTAAACGGGTCTTTCGGTATCTCCAAGGAACCATCAATATGGGACTTTGGTACCCGAAGGACACCGGTATGTCACTAACAGCCTATGCAGATGCTGATCATGCAGGATGTCAAGATACTCGTCGAAGTATGTATGGAGGTGCTCATTTTTGGGTGATAAGCTTGTGAGTTGGTCTTCAAAGAAGCAAATGAGTACTTCTATTTCCTTACAGAGGCTGAATACATAGCCATGTCATCTTGTTGTGCTCAAGTCTTATGGATGAGATCTCAATTATCTGACTATGGCTTTGAATTCAACAAAATCCCTCTGTACTGTGACAACAAAAGTGCTATTGCTCTCTCTTGCAACAACGTTCAACACTCAAGAGCAAAGCATATCGACATTCGACATCATTTCATCAGGGAACAAGTGGAAAAAGGTGTGGTGGAACTCTATTTTGTGAGATCCGAATATCAGTTAGCAGACATCTTCACCAAAGCTCTTCCAAGAGAACTTTTTGAGTTTATTCTTCCCTCTACTAGGCTTGAAAAGTCTTCAACCAGAAACACTCAAACGTCTTCAGGAAGAAGACGAGGAGTAAAGGTCTATCTTCATCTATCTCTTGTATATATCTATTCGAAAAACCAAATAGAAAAATATAAAACCTTCAAAATCCATAAAAATCTGAAAAATTCAAAAAATCTTCAAAAATATTGTCTTTTTGTCATGCGTTTTTCTCGGTTCGATAATATCTACGGTCTTTGTGTTGTCATTCAAAGAATGACACGGGACTTTAGATGTTGTTCGAATTCCAAAAAAAAAAAAAAAAAAAAAAAAAATATTTTTGGGAGAAGGAGAAACAATGGTTTATTGTCATTTCAGGCAGTAACCGCTTTTTCAAAGAAAGAACAGAGCCATACTTTATCATGTTTTCAAAATTCCATGCTCTGATTCTTTAAACATTTATCTGCTGAAAACTAACTGCTTTGAAAAATAACTCAGTCTCTATTTTTGATAATCATCTGGACTTATTTGTCAAAATATCAATCTCTCAATCAACAACCTATGTCATTGATTGAGGGGGAGAATGATTTCAATTAAATTAAAAAGTTATTTGGCATTCAATTGTTTTCAAAAGATATTCAGGCATGTTTTATCAATGGAGTTTAAAGTCTTAAAATCCGATCATTATCAGTTAAAACGCTTTCATAATCAAGTCACAATTCTCCTTAAAGCTTTCAAAATCAATTTAAATCTATAAGAGATCACAAATCTCAAATGATTTGATAATTGTGATCGGGGGAGAATGTGTGATTTAAATTGGATTTAAACTGATAATTTGGTAAATGGTTTTATAAGGATGTACAAGCTCTCCTTCCCACATGTGACAAACGATTTCAAATTTTCCATGCACATGTTGAGGGGGAGCATCTATCTTAAACCTATGATTTGAAACGTGATAACTTATCTCAAGGTGCAGTTTCCCTCTAGTATGTGCAAAACTCTTTTCAAATCTCGAGGCACATATTGAGGGGAGCAAAATCATGAAAACCTCATCCTTCCCCAAAATGCTTTATCTACTTGATTCGATTAGGGAAGTGATGTTGATATTTTTTAGAAAATAGTAATCAAAGAAGTTTCTTCTTTCTCTTGCCTCCGTGTGGAAAACTATTTCAAATACTTGATTCACATGTTGAGGGGGAGTTCTTCTTCTAAAAATATCAAAAACAATTCAGGTACAAAATGCTTTGATAAAATATCATAAGTATCTGGATTGATTTTCAAATGGTTTTCAATTGGTTCCTATGGCAGATGAACAATACCAAAAGACCGACCAACTTTACATTATGTATGGTGATATAAGGACGATAAGGTTAGGTATGTGTTCCCATGATCCGCCAGAACCGAGGGATCTACCCAGGGACTATCCACTAGTTAGTGTAGAGTTCTTAGGTATGATGATAAAAGGAGAAAAATGAGATATGGGAAGAGTGCGGACTAAGGCTGAGCTAGTACTGGAATAAACCCAACAAGGTTCTTGCTATGAAGTCTCGGTAAGCACTGAAGGGGTTGAAGAATAAAAAGAATTGAATGAGAAAAGGGTGAAAACAAATAGCCCTCCATTTATTCAACCTTAGGAGGCGGAACCGGGTTCAATTCATATGCTACTGATGGTAACATCGGTATTGAAGACAAGACGTCATGGACCCAGTGACGCACTGCACTTCAACTTTCCAAACCACTCAAGTTCCTCTTAAAAGGACTTGTTTCATTCTCACGGGGAAACGACATTATCTATCGACTTTCTCTTAGAGATTGTTGATATTGAAGGAGGAGACCCTCTCCCTAGTCTCCGATATAGGATCCAAATATGCACAAATTGAGTCTAGAGCCACGAGATCATCAATAAATCTCATTAGGACACTTTCAATGAAGACTCTCTGTTTCACACAATGTGGAAAGAGAGATTATATCTTGAGTCCTACGCATTATCCTTGTGGTATTGCCAGAACATCGGAGTGATGTGTTTACATATTCACTGTGAAGATGGAAAGCCTTCTGGAGCCAACATCTAACAAGCTCCTGGTAGGTGGCATGTGATATCTATTATACAGATCAACCATGTGACAACTGAACAGAAACAATGGGGTGATTCAATCTTTTGAATCAATCCTGGTTCAGGTTATGGATTGACGGATACCTTTGAAAAACCGGTCTTTGTGCTTTAAAACTCTTTTCATTAGCACGTCGACTGTGTACTAATTTTTCAAATCAAAGGTGTTTTATGATTGATAATTGATTTTCATTAAAACCTTCGTTATATTGCAAAAACAATTTCTATTGAGCAATACACGATTGTTTTTCAAATCTCTTTTCATCAATCAGTGGACGTAAATTCGTTGGTTCACTCACTCCGTGTTGTCTTCTTTGAGACGTTCCGGTTTGAGAACAGCTTGAGCAGCTGCGAAACCCTGTCAAGGAAATTCTTCGGAATTATACCTGATCACAGGCAGTACTTGTACTGATCAACGGGGAACCGTGGGTCGTGTACCTCAATTCATCGAAAGTGATCAAAGACACTTTCGTGCGATTTATTGCTAACTGTTGTATGCAAGTACACCCCGACGTTGTTGCAAATATCGAATGAAGCGGTCAATCCATAGCCGCATGCTCACACAACACATTCATATCAAAAGATATCATGATTGGTGCATCAATGACTCTGATATTCTAACTCCATGCTTCTGCTAAGCTGCTGCCAATATCATGAATCAACTAAAGCTTCCGCTACTCTGATGAGAAGATATCATGATCCCGAATGTGAGCATGTCGGTCCGAAAGTCACATCATCACATAATACCAACACCACAATGGATGTATCAGAGATTTTCTATTAGCTGATGATCTCAAAAGCTGGCTCAACATTATTATCACGTGGATCAGTAAAAGACCTCCACTTGGATTAACCAAACATGCAATGAGTGGAATCAATGACTACGAGCTTCCGAGCAAAGTACTACATCAAGAATGCAAGATCAATTGTTAATGTAATATCTGATTGTATTCAATGTCATTTTAGTATATGGTTGAGGTGACCTCCCTTAGGGGGAGATTGTTAGGAATTAGAAATTCCCGGTATTAAAGAGTCGGTCACCTCAAGTATATGTATTCGTTAGAATGCTCGTAGTCATAGTTATATTTAGTTAAGTAGTATTTTGATAAGTAACACCGTGGAGGACGGACGGGTCTTTACCCACTGTATGCCTGATCCACAGCCCGTTGTGTGGCGTTTTATGTAAGACTATAAATACTCTCTACCTCCCAAGGTAGAGAGTTGGAGCTCATAATAATAGTTTTTCTTTCTCTCACTAAGTTCCCTAAACCTCTAACTTTCTCTCTCTAGAACTCACCTTTATTCGCCCACTTTGTGTTATGGTTTGATGTGTATGTGAAAGCCAATATCCAACATTACGTGAACGTACGAAATAAAACGTGAAAATAAAGAAGTAAAATACCTACAAATATGAAAATTATATTTTTACAATCCTAAATACATAAGAAAATTATTTGAAAAAGAAAAATATATTTTTTACTTTTATATTATTTATTATTATTAAACTATTAAAACTAATTAAAATTATAATAAATAGCAAATGAGCAATAAAAATTATAAAACTTTTTCTATAAATACTTAGTACTATTGCATATGCGAGCTGTGAAAATTATAAAATTGGAAAAACTGCTTATAAATAAGCAAGACAATAAGCAGTTTAACTTATAAGCAAACTGACTAGGAATACTATATAAATAAAGAGAAAACAAATAACACTAAGATAAGTATAGCCCCGATGGTGCGTGGCTTTTGGTTTGATTTTTACCATAGTTGACCAAGAGGTCTCAGGTTCGAATCCCACTTTTTCACTTTTCACAAACTGTTTATTATTATTATTATTATTATTTTGGTTTTTCTTTTACAAACTCACTAAACAACTAAATACAAACAACTTTTAAAAAGACAACTATTTTATAATAGCCAAATAAGCTCAGTGAGAGTTTATTTGATCAACAGATGAGCTTATAAGCTCATTTGAGAATCTTAAGCTCAATGAGCTTCTAAAAGCTATACAAACGAGACACAAACTGGAAAATAACTTACAAACAACTTAGATTGGCTTAAAAGAAGCCAAAGAAAAGAGAAAAGAAAAGAAAATGAGCAATAAGCAATAAGCAATCCAATCCTAACCTGCAGCACAAGCGGATCTAGCAGGCCTTTTTGCAAGCTGAACAAGCTTATCAAATAAGCTTGAAAAAGCCAAATAAGCCTTGATTCAACAAGTTGGGATGGTGGGTTTCAAACACCCAAAATATCTCAGTGGGACCCACTGAGAAGCTCTACAAAAGCTTGTGAATGTGGATCAAAATCTGGGTGCAGAGCATGTTTTAGACAAAACTCTTAAAAGGATCAAGTAAATAAGCAATTTAACTAGCAAATAAAAATTAACTAAAAATACAATGAAGAAGATAAGCATTAAGATTTTAATAGTTCAAAAGCACAGGTCTTCACTCCTAATATTAAGTCCTACATGAAATTCACAAGTTTATTCAAAAATGACTTAAGTTGAAATTTGACTTTTGAGTTTTATCAAAAGTTGACCAAAATGAATTTCTAGTAATTCCTAATGACTTAAAATGATGTTTTAAGCTATTTTAACAACTAATTAAGCTACTTTAGCTAAAAATCTACCTATTTGCACAATTTGAGCTCATACACTGCACTGTGTATGCAGTTTTGGAGCTCAAATGGGAATTTTCACTTTTTAACTCTAAACCTAGGTATTTTATGCTTTAAAAGTTCTATTATAACCTAAATAGTTATGCCTAGATTGTTTTTAAACTCTACAAAGTCCTAAAACATAGAATAAAGGCTCGATCCAAACACCCCTTAAATTGGCTCAAATTGAGATTTTCACAACAAGTGACTGCATAAGCCCATCATATTCAATCCAGAGGTCATATTGTGTCAAAATAGACCTTTTTCAGCACAAACAAGATGTCAAACAAGTCTAAGCCTATGAACATCAAGAATTGGCATATTGGCAGTCAAAATGAAATTCAAAGCATCAATGAGATCCAAAACATAAACACCTGAGATTAAGACAGATAAATACTAACAAACAACAAAGAAACATAAAAACATCAAATTTAAAGCATTAAAGTAACATATACAGTAAAGTGCAAAAATTAATAAAAGGGCTTACAAGATTAAATTCAAGCTGAGACAAAGAACCAGGACCCAAGAACAATCCTAAAACTTCCCAAGAAGCACTACAACCCAGGACCATACAGAATTTATCCTGCTCCAAGCTTCTTCCTTCTCAACTCACTATTTTTTATTTTTCATTGTATTTTCTCAAAAACAAATTTTAGTATTTTTGTTTTAATGACTATAACTTGTTTTAAGGATTCTAAAAGCTAAATGAGCTTTGTCAGGAGCTTATGTGGCTTATAGAGTCCATCAAACAACACTAATCAACAAGAATTGAAACGACTTGAAAATTAAAGAACAATGAAGTAAAAACTTGAAATGAAAGATAGATTGCAATTAACTGTAAAGGAAGTTCTATTACACTAGTTTAAGGAGAATTACAACATTAAAACATTAAAAGACATTTAATTTAAAGAAAGCATTTTAAAATTACACTACGTGACCAATGGCTAGCCCAAGGTTAGTCTTCTCTCTTCCTTCTCTTCTCTTTTATAACATACTGAGTTCCCACTAGCATTCCAGTCAAATCCCACTTTAATTTGTGTCCATTGGATAAGAAGAATTGATCCTAGCCTTTTGGCGCCAAAAGTCCAATAGGCTGCTTAGGGCAGTTTTATTGCAATTAAAGAACCTTGGTTGTTTGTGGAGGTGTAAGGGACAAGTTTCGATAGGTTTAGAGGCCAAGTTGGAGGGTTAGTAGCAAAAACAGGGTATGGGAGTATAACAGTGAAAGGATGGTGGGGAAAGCATTAAATGCTTAGTGGTTGTACAAGAGGAGGGGGCATGAGCTGGAGAGTAGTGTAGCCAGCTGTCGTGATGAGGTGGTGGTGGTTTTGGAGCGATTCTGGGTTTAGGTGTGTGAGGGAGGGAACGGGGAAGCGGTTTGTAGGAGGGAAGTGGGTTTGACCGTTTGACCGTGGGATTTTATTAATAGCTGGGGGGTTCAAGTTTGGGCGGTTCCGCGGTTTTGACAGGGGTTCAAGGGTGAGTTTGGTTTTGTAGTGTAATAAAGCCCAAGGTCCAAAGTTGTAACTTCTGAATTCTTGAAGGACTAAACCTGTAATATTTCATAAGTTATCACAAGGACTAATAATGCCAAGTTTGCTAAACCAAAGGACCTCATTTGCATTGTTTACAATTTAAAACACAGGGACCTTTTTATGTCATTTTTGGATTTTGAGGGGTAAAAGTTGCCATTTGTAGAAACTTTCATCCAAGGACTAATTTGTGAACATGTTTGATTATCCAAGGACTAAATTTGACTTTTCTTTCATTTTAAACCTTCAGGGACTAGTTTTGCCATTCTGCGGAAATTCAGGGGGTGAAAATGACAATTTTGTGAACTTTGATCATTTTTACTTGTTTTCAATCTTTGTACTGTGAATCACATAAAACACATTTCAATGATATTTGTAACATTTATATAGTCATTTGTGTGTTTTTGGTTGTTTTGTGGGTTTAAATAATATAAAATATATGTGTATTTAGACACATATCAGCCGTATCGATGCCGTTTCCAG
>OU343216.1:103572786-103598898 GCA_910596185.1 Chrysanthemum makinoi | reverse complement strand
TTCGACTTGACGGAAGAATTCCATTATGAACCTTGGACATATCTTCTCGTTGATTTCAAGAAGGCATTCTAGTCCTATGGCTCGGAAGGAGGTATTGATACCTTCTTCGAATTGTAGAGAGGTGTCTACAATACGTCCTTCGTGGAAGTGGCGGTTTTCGAGATTATTGAACCCACGGACATGATTTCCGGGTGTGTTGGGTTCGAGAGAGATGTTCGGAGTGTAGACGCTAGTGAGTGAAAAATCAAACTCATATTCATGCGTCATAGTTGAACCTATAAAAATGATAAGTTAAAAAAGAAATGTTTGTGGTCTACCTATGATAATCTAATGTTTTTACTAGATTTTTATTAACAATGGTATTTAACACTTTAACATACTCAAGGTTTTGACTTTCTAGTGGATTATTACATTTAGAAAGATATTGGTTTTTAATCTTGCATGAAGACTGTTTTCCAGTAGGACGGATCCTACGGTTCTTTTACAAAAGGGATCCGGCTAGTGTATCTTCCGGGATCCGTGGATCTAGTAATGTAAAGTGATTTGATAAAAACATAGGTTTTACAGTTTTTATACCACTAAATATGTTTTATCCTACATTTTCTTTTAGCATGCATACATGACTTCTATGTATCACGAAAGAGTATAAAACATATAAATCAAAATAAGTGACAAACACATTATGATAAAAATAACCTAGATAAACTAGATTGTTAATAATATTGCATTTCAATACTAAGAATGATACAAAGGATTGGGTATATGATCCCAATGTAGATTAACAACACAAAGTAAATGTCTCCAAATGTGAACTTCATCATAGGGAACACAAGTGCGATATGTGTTAGGGCGATGAGCACGAGTGCGATGTAAACCATGTTGATGACGGATCTTCTTGGTTTCGGTTGAGATGAAATGAGGAGGAAGATGAAGTTTTTGAATAAGAGAAAATTTTGAAATTGGAGGATTTGAAAAAGTGAGGGTTTGGTAGAGTGGTCGACGGTGAGGTTATTTATAGGGAAGGAGGAATTTTTGAAATTCGTGTTTTGTTTTATTATTGAATTTGAAAGAGACAAAACATAAGTTTTATATACCTTGACTTTAGATGAGAAGTAAAACACGTATGTGAGAAAAAGGCTTCCTAATGAAGCTTCATGTAAAACATGTATGAGCACAAAAGATAATCATATAAATACCTAAATAGGTATACTTAATAATCAAGCAAAATAAAAAGAAAAACATACCTCTAGCGCACTTAGGAATGTCTTTACAAATGACACAGCAAATGTCACTTAGACGATTCCCGCTCCTTTGCGATTAAGATACCTTCTTAAGGAAGGTTTTCTTGTTACCAAGCTACTCCTAAAGCTTGGTAGGTATGAGTTTTGACTAATCAACATGACGAAGAAGATTAGTGCAATTAAATGAAAAAGTAAATAAGAAAAAATGTTGTTATCAACTCAAAATCCAAACATATAGTTTTAAAAGACATGGTGTTTGTTTTAATAAAAAACCTTCTTTGTAGTTTTCAATTAACCATGGATCGTATCAAGTTTTTAAAGTACAATATACTTCAAGAAACTTGGTAACGGAACTCTGATGCCAATTGTGGAAAACTAGAAGGGGGGTTGAATAGTTTTGCCAATTAAAACTTCCTTTTAATCTATTTAGATTGACTTAGGACAATCTATTTGTATGTGTGTGTTGGATGTTGATAAACAAGCATATAAAGGTAAGTAATGAAAAGATAAGAGTAAGAAGCACAAAACCACAACACGAGTATTTATAGTGGTTCGGCTACAAGGACACCTTCCTTGCCCTACTCCACTCCCCGAGTCACCTACTCGAGAGTTCGTAATCACTACACCAATCTCCTTATGGCGGAGAAGCCTTCACAACGTCGCCTACCCTTTTTCCGGTGCTAGGCTAACCACCGGGTTCTTTCACTCCAAGGTAAACAACACCTACACAACATAAGCCTATCCTTTATAAGGTACTAGGCTAAGTACCTAGTTCTTTCATTCCAAGGTGAACTACACCTACACAACGTCGCCTACCCTTTATTAGGTACTAGGCTAAGCACCTAGTTCCATTGCATTGGAGGAACTACTACCACACTACACCAACGACTAATCCCAAAGGAGATCTACTCCTTCACAACATCATCAAGGATATCAATATCCTTGGATCTAATACTAGTCTATCTTGTACATCGAAACACACCATATCGAGTGCACATCTAAGGCACCTTTCACTAATGCCTTTGACTAGATCTACAAGACACCTTTCACTAATGTCTTGTGTCTTCACTTCTAAGCACTTTTCACTAATGCTTCTATGTCTTGACTTCTAAGCACCTTTCACTAATGCTTATCCTATAGACGATAGATACCCTTCACTAATATCTTCGTCTTGACACTTGAGACATCTTTCACCAATGTCTTCAACACTTCACTTCTTTGAAGAAAGAAAGGAATCATCAACAAGAATACTTCAGTAGCCTTGATGATGAGGAAGCATGGCAACTCATGGACTTGAGCTTGCTCGACTTCAAAGGTAGTGATCTTGCCTTTAAAAGGAACCTAAAAGATCACACAAAAACAAAACTACAAATGTAGATCTCTTGGATCTAAGGTTAGTGATATTTAACTCAGGGAGGAAAGTGTGTTAGAGAGGGATAAGAAATAATGAAGAAATGGCTCACTATTTATAGAGGAAAAATCCTACTGTTCCCCGAATCCCACGGATCCCTTCCACTTGGGATCCGGCTAGCACAAAGCTAGGGATCCGTGGGGCGCTCCTCTTTGCCCATGGGTATTTTGGTTATGGGTCATGGGTCATGGGTTGAACCATGGATCTTTGGCTAGATACAATGTATCTTTGAGTGCAATGCACTTAGTCACTTGGGTATGGGTTGATCCATGGGTTATGGGTATTATCCATATGTGATATAAGTATGATGTCATGTAATGGGTTATGGGTCAAGATCCATGGGTTATGGGCTTTGGGTTGTACCCAACTACATTCAATGTATTTGCCTAAATGGGTTGTGATACTAAAGTTTCTACCCATTTATATTACCCAATATACTACATACTAGTTATGTGTATATTTTATCCAAATATGTAAACACTAGTTGTTGTACATATGTATTACTAAATCATAAAATCACTTATACTTGTTTTAGTGTTTTATGTGAAAATGTGAATATGTTAGAAACTATTAGTTCAAACCATTTACGTATTTTATTTGTTTCGTTAATATGATTTTACGTTTGTTATCGACTAAATAATAGAAGATCGTAAAATATAAATAAACGTTTTTACGACTTATTTGTATTAACAATTCCTATTCCCCTAGAGAACGATATCAATTCCCGTGGCTTACCCTAATACTACACTACAACGAGTAGGTTCACTGCCTAGGGTGTTGAAAAACTTGCTCGACGAAAAGGAAGTTTCTTTGACCCCGAACGACGCGTGTAGTGTTATCAGCAGTGTAACTACTGCTAGCGCTATGTAAGTACTGCTAGTGCTATGTAAGTACTGCTAGTGTTATGTAAGTACTGCTAGTACTGGAATCAACTTGTAACAGGCATTGACATATTCAAGTGGCAGTTACAACTGCATAATGATCATATTTAATTGGTCATGTAACCACTATCAGCTATAATGGGGATAATTATGAGGCGATTAATGGGCCGATTAATCCTCATAATTCCATTTGACTAGCTAAGAGTAATTTCTTATAAATAGGATATCTGATCATGCATGAGAGAACACAGAAAACAAAAAACACTTGGATGCGCAAGGTTATTGATTTGTGCCTAAATCACTAACACACATTTGGTCTTATCCCAAGTAGATATTCGTGATACCCAAGCATTAGGGTCGAATAGTTTACTTTGGAAAGTGATAACATGATTCCAAGTGATATCCGGTAACTTGTATTGGTATTGGGTTTGCTATTGATTATCTTAACCCTGTTTTGGACATTTTACCACCAACAATCAAAGTAAACTATTTGTGATAATCAATGGCTGTTGCTGCTATGAAACACATGGCTTCAAACTTTTCCAAGCTTGACAAGTTTGAAGGGGTAGACTTCTGAAAATGGCAAAAGAAGATGCACTTTCTTCTTTCAAGCATGAGTGTGGTCTTTGTTCTGACTACACCTATTCCTGATGATGGGGATGATGCTACTGTGGAACAAACCAGGAAGAGGAGCAAATGGGAGAATGATGAATACATTTGCAGAGGTTTAATCCTCAATGGTATGTCTGATTCTCTCTTTAATATTTATCAAAACTTTGAATCTTCCAAAGAACTATGGGATTCCTTGGTTTCCAAATATATGGCCGAGGATGCATCAAGTAAGAAGTTCCTTCTAAGTAATTTCACAAATTACAAAATGACTGATTCAAGACCAGTTATGGAACAATACAATGAACTTCTTGGTATACTTGGAAGGTTTACACAACACAAAATGCACATGGACGAAGCTATATCAGTCTCTTGTGTCATTGATAAACTTCCTCCTTCTTGGAAAGATTTCAAGCATACCTTGAAACATAAGAAGGAGGAGTTAACTCTTATTGAGTTAGGCAGTCATCAGGCATTGAGGAATCTCTCGGTGCGGGATAATGACAAGCCAAAAGAGTAGCAATGCTCTTTGCATCTATTGTCAATATGGTGGAACATAACAACTCCACCGGTACAATGACAACAAGGGTAAGCGTAAACATCGAGGATAACACACGGAAGACCCTAACAAGAAGGCAACACCTACTTATTGGAAATGTGGCAATTCCAGTCACATTAAAATGGATTGCAAAGGTGTTAAGATTGGTGGTAAAACCAATGGATCAGGCACTAGTGGATCAGGGAATGGTTGAGTTCCTCTGAAAGGTCATAATATGTTTAATAAATCTCTTCAGGTTTATTATGTTACATATGTATCTGAATCTAACTATGTGCAGGATGATGATGTTGCGTGGTGGGTTGACTCTGGAGCAACTGTTCATGTGTGCAAAGATAGAAGTTGGTTCAAGACTTATGAGTCACTGAATGATGGTTCTATTCTTCACATGGGAAATGATTCAACAACTATGGTGCATGGACGTGGTTTTGTAGATCTTAAGTTTAGTTCTGGAAAGATTGTAACTTTGTTTAATATTATTCATGTTCCTGATATAAGGAAGAACTTGGTTTCAAGTAGTGTTTTGAATAATCATGGTTTTAAACAAGTTATTGAATCTGATAAAAATATTTTATCTAAAAATGGTGTATTTATTGGTTTTGGATATTTGTGTAATCAAATGTTCAGGTTGAACATTGTTAATGACTGTGATAATTAAGCCTTTATTATGTAGATCTTAAGTTTAGTTCTGGAAAGATTGTAACTTTGTTTAATGTTATTCATGTTCCCGATATAAGGAAAAACTTGGTTTCAAGTAGTGTTTTGAATAATCATGGTTTTAAAAAGTTATTGAATATGATAAATTTGTTTTGTCTAAAAATGGTGTATTTATTGGTCTTGGATATTTGTGTAATCAAATGTTCAGGTTGAACATTGTTAATGACTGTGATAATTCAGCCTTTATGACCACCAATGACCTGACTGAATCTACCCTCTGGCATGCTAGATTTGGCCATGTACACTATAAAAGGATGCAAGATATGTCTAAGGATGGGTTAATCCCAGCATTTGACATGGACACTGAAAAGTGTAAAACTTGCATGTTGACCAAAATAACTAAGAAACCTTTTCAAGGTGTTAAACGTGAAACTAAGCTCTTGGAGCTAATACACAGTGACTTGTGTGATTTGCATGCCACTCCATCTTTGGGGAATAAGAATTACTTTGTGACATTTATTGATGATGCTTTTAGGTTTTGTTATGTCTATCTGTTACAAACTAAGGATGAAGCATTAGATAAATTCAAAGTGTTTAAAACTGAAGTTGAATTGCAACAAGGGTCCCTAATCAAAAGGTTAAGGACTGATAGGGGAGGTGAGTACATGGATACTTTGTATTTTCAGTCTGTTGGTATAATCCATGAAACGAATGCTCCTTATACTCCTCAGCAAAATGGCATTTCTGAAAGGAAAAATAGGGTACTAAAGGAGATGGTTAATTCCATGTTGTCCTATTCAGGACTGAGTCAATGGTTCTGGGGTGAAGCTATGTTAACAGCTTTCTATTTATTAAATAGGGTTCCTAACAAAAGGAACAAGGTTACCCCTTATGAACTCTGGACTAAAAGAAAACCCAACCTGAACTATCTCAGGGTTTGGGATTGTAGGGATGTTGTAAGACTCCCTGATCCAAAGCTAAAAACTTTGGGTGAAAGAGGCATTGAATGCATCTTTGTTGGATATGCTGAGCATTCCAAAGCTTTTAGGTTCTATGTTATTGAGCCTAATGAATATGTTTCAATTAACTCCATAATTGAATCAAAGGATGCAATCTTTGATGAGAATAGATTCTCATCAGTCCCTAGACCAAGTCAAAGGATTCCAAATGGAACTAAAGACATTGGTGTATCAGAGGTCCCTGATGAATTACCATCAGAGGTCCCTGATGAGGTTGTGGTTCAACAACCTGAACCTATGCTCAGAAAGAGAAAAAGGGTCACGAATCCAAAGTCATTTGGACCTGAATTTCAATTATATTTAATTGAAGGAACTAGGGATGAGGTCTCTGACCAATACTCCTATTGCTTCATTGTTGAGGATGATCCCAAGACATTTGAAGAAGAAATGAAGTCCCAGGATATTGCTTTCTGGAAAGAAGCAATCAATGATGAGATGGATTCCATCATGGGCAACAACACTTGGGTGTTGGTTGATCTACCATCTAGTTGCAAACCTTTGGGTTGCAAATGGATTTTCAAAAAGAAAATGAAGGTAGATGGAACTATTGAAAAGTTCAAGGCTAGACTAGTCATTCAAGGCTTTAAACAAAATTCAGGGATAGACTATTTTGATACTTATGCCCCTGTGGCTCGTATTACCATAAGGCTGATTGCTTTGGCATCAATTCACAATATGATTATTCATCGATAGATGTGAAAGCGGCTTTCTTGAATGGTGAATTGGATGAGGAGGTTTATATGAACCAACCTCTGGGCTTCATCATGCCCGCAATGAAAACAAGGTGTGGCGATTAAGTGTCTTTATGGCCTAAGCAGGCACCTAAGCAATGGCATAAAAAATTTGATGAAGTGGTTTTGTCTAGTGTTTATGTTCTTAACCAAGTTGACAAATGTGTGTATAGCAAATTTGATGAATCTGGTAAAGGAGTCATCATTTGCCTATATGTTGATGACATGTTGATATTTGGCACTGACCAAAATTAGGTTAACCTGACAAAGGAATTTTTGTCATCAAGGTTCTCCATGAAGGACATGGGGGAGGCTGATGTTATCCTTGGTATAAGGATTGAACATGAAAGTAAAAGAATTTCTATATCTTAGTCTCATTATATTGAGAAGGTGTTGAGGAAATTTAATTACTTTGATTGTACTCCTGTGAGTACACCTATGGATACTTATGAGAAGTTGATGCCTAACAATGGCAAGGCTGTATCTCAACTTGAGTATTCTAGGGTAATTGGCTGCCTGATGTATGTCATGATTTGTACAAAACCTGATATTGCTTTTGCAGTGGGTAAATTGAGCAGGTATCCTAGCAATCCTAGTGCTCATCAGCAACCGATTGAGGGTATGAAGTATCTGAAGAGAACTATGGATTATAGTCTCTCATATATTGGTTATCCTTCAGTATTAGAAGGATACACTGATGCAAGTTGGATCAGTAACACGAAGACAATTAGTCTACCGTGGTGGGTATTCCTACTTGGTGGAGGTGCAATTTCTTGGGCATCCAAGAAACAAACTTGCATCACCAGTTCAACAATGGAATCTGAATTTGTAGCCTTAGCAGCTGCTGGTAAAGAAGCTGAATCGTTGAAAAACTTGCTTCTTGAGATTCCATTGTGGCCTAAACCTATAGCACCTATTTCTATCCGTTGTGATAGTGCAACTACATTGGCAATGGCTTATAGCTAGATGTACAATGGAAAGTCTAGACACTTAGTTGTTAGACATAGCATGCTTCGTGAGCTTATCATGCATGGGGTGGTATCTATAGAGTTTGTTAGATCTCAACAAAATTTAGCTGATCACTTGACGAAGGGATTGGCTAGAGACTTGTTTTAAAGTCGCTAAAGGGATGGGTTTAAGTCCAACTTAGTCACTGAATGCTAAGACACCCAACTCCTCCGAGGAAACTTGGGAGCTGAGTTCAATGTGGAAAGTTTGAACATTCAGGTGAATTTGGAGCACATGTTTATTTTACATCCCAAGGTTGTGCTCAGAACCTGCTGAAAAGGAGGATGAAGTCTTTACTTCTTAATGGTTGATTTCTTTAAAAAGTGCTTGGCAGGAGCATGAATAAAGAGGAACCACCTATGTAAATGTTGAAGTTTTGCGCTTCAGGGGAGTTTTGGACTTTTGGCTCTTACAACATTTATGAATTTGGATATAGACACATGGCTTGTCTAGTGTCAGGAGCTTTTAAGTGTTTTGGAAACTTGTGTGTATTTTATCTTCATGTATTCAAATAGGTTGAAGGGTTCAATTCTTAGAACACCCTGATTCTCGAATATTTGAAGTGTAATGTACTAAGATGGAAATTCAATCCTCGGGATATTTTCGCATGCACATGTTTTATTTGATGTTTAATTTTCATGCAAAGGAAGTGAACTAAATTTGGGGAGGATTGTTGGAAAATTTGGTGCACTTGTGGGATTAGTTCACACACGTAATAGGTCGAGGTGCAGAGTGTACACTCACAAGGTCCCTGAACACCATGACTCTGTAGTGGTGAGATTGATGAAAGTTAGTGCTGCTAGGCGGTGTTTCTCTTGCTAGTACTAAGTTAGTGCTGCTAGGCGTGTAACTACTTGCTAGTGCTATGTAAGTCTTTGACCGGAATCAACTTGTAACAGGCATTGACTTATTCAAGTGGCGATTACAAGCGCATAATGACCCGTTAATTGGTCATGTAACCACTATCAGCTATAATGGGGATAATTATGAGGCGATTAATGGGCCGATTAATCCTCATAATTTCATTTGACTAGCTAAGACTAATTTCCTATAAATAGGATATCTGATCATGCATGAGAGAACACAGAAAACAAAAAACACTTGGATGCAAGGTTATTGATTTATGCCTAAATCACTTACACACATTTGGTCGTATCCCAAGTAGATATTCGTGATACCCAGGCATTAGGGTCGAATAGTTTACTTTGGAAAGTGATAACACGATTCTAAGTGATATCCGGTAACCTGTATTGGTATTGGGTTTGCTATTGATTATCTTAACCCTGGGCATTTTACCACTAACATAAACAACGAAAAAGAGTGATATTAATATATACCCGTATAAGACTAGTGAGTAGCTAAGACTAAACGATTATAAAAGGCACCCGGGGTCACGGTGTTCCCGCCAATCTACACCTTTTTGTGGAATAATCACAAGTAAAGCAATAATAAAAGCTACCACAAAGGTACATTGCATAAATACAGTGGTTGGATAACCAGACATCCCAAACTAAATTTGCATTTTACATTGTTGATCCGTATATATCTGACAGCTTGAATATTGTTAAATAGCCTATGTTAGTCGCAAGAGTGATTATATATGTGCACGAGTTAACATACAACCAGCTTTAGTACCGGAGAATGTCACCATGGTACGTCTATCTATAATTTCTACATATTATGTACTAAATTTTCGAATAAGTATGATTAACGAAAGTTGAGACTCAGACACTACCACCAAACAACCCAAACCTGGTTAATGTGGTTTGAGAATTTGCCAGATTTTAGAGAGCATTTCGTTTATTAACATGTGATACACCGTTAATGAACATTGACGCTGTATTAAGTTAAGGAGGGCAAGATCGACTTTGCCTCAAACACGCGGTTCAACCCAGAACCTCAAATCTTGAACTGGCTAGCTTGATCAAAAGTACGTCAATGATCTTAATGAACTTATGTGGGTGATCATGCCCACTAGTTTGTATATTTAAAGAGTGAATGGGGTGTTAACTTGTTTTATGTGATCGTTTAATATGAATCAAATATCATATCATATGATATATTGATTAGTTAATTTGACATGAGGTGCGTGAGGGTATATTTTATGTGACCATATCAAGAATTATATAATCGTATGTTATCGTTTCACATTAGTTCACCTGAATCAAAATGCTTTTCATTTGCGAAAGGGTATTTGGTGTATCAATATGTGAGTGACTTGCTAATCGAGAGGTTGTGTGAGTTCAAGTCTCACTTGAGACATATATAAGGTATTATTAGGTGATATAACTGCGTGAGCATCTCCGGGTTATGGCTCTGCACATATTACTACATCACTAGTATATATCCTGTATGGCGGGCCGGGGGCACAGCTGCTACAAACGGCAGTATCTTGGCAATACGTTGATGATAATCAACGAGAATAGATTGCAATAGCTTTTTAAAATAGTAAAACGCTACAGGAGAGCTTGCATCTCTTATGTAAAATTTTGATAAGTTACAGTAAGAAGATTGTCACAAAGCATCTTTACGAGTCTCCTATTCTGACTGTGAGTGGTCGAGTCTTGTTGTTCAAGAAATCTTGATACCATTTTGCAGACAGCTTGGGGATCCGATCAAGCGTTTGTCGATCAGTGTAGTATAATCCAAATCTTGTTCTATACCCATAAAGCCATTCAAAATCATCCAGTAAAGTCCACACAAAATAGCCTTTTACATTAGCACCGTTTCTGTAATATACCTGTGTTATTATTATTTTGCAAAATAAATTAGTCAGAGTAATACGTTATTGTTACCTGATTGCTTGTGCCAAAGACGACAGGTACATTTTGTGAAATTCGATTCGCTTGACATCTTGAAGTGCTTCTTCAAGCAGTTCTGGAGTGTCTGGTTCAGAATATCCTGCAGCAGGGTATTGCATATTTGCATACATGAAAGGGTCTTGTGTGCGTAAAAATCAATGTACTTTTTCCATTTGTTTCGTTTTGGTCATTGTATCTAATTTGTCCATCATCAAAGAGGCTTTGTTTACTGTTTGGGTCATTTTATTACCCGTGTACTTAACATTTATATACCAATCTACGTATCTAATATTCCTATACGCATGTTTAACATTTTTATATAAAAACTCAACTTTTCATTACTTAGATTAGATGTCCTAACTAAAACGGGACAATTGAAGAAATACATTCGTATTTTAACCAAAAAAAAACTATAATTCACCAAGGTCTGCATCGACTTTAAAGGTCAAAGGAACATCTTTCTTAACTTTATAATGGATAAAACTCAATTAGGTTCCATTCTGAAACCGACTTAAGGATCACCACGGCCCCGAATTTAACAAGTCCAACATATAAGCCCAATTGGGGTTTCATTCTGAAATCAGCTGACAGTAGAATGAATACCCCACCAAACTTATATATTAACTTTGTGATTATCTTTGTTCTCATGTGTGATTGGATTTGCACCTAAAAAAATCATCAAATCTATGACCAACACTAAATTTGTTTGGGATTGACCAGATTTAAAAAGTCAATGGTTGACCATTTTGCATACCATTTTCAGTGATAAACATTGGTTTGTTGTTATATCTCTTCTTTAAATAGTCTATCACTTCTCCAAAGCCTTTTGGAACTACGGTCAACATTGCAATGCCTGTCTGTTAGCACAACAAACCAGATGAATAAAAAGATAACTAAAGTACTAAACTAAACTAGTAGAGGCAAAAGGGGAATTATGTACACACCGGTGCACCAATTTGAACACCATTTTGCTCTGTTACTGCGTCAACAAAACCATTAATAGCTCGAACTGCCGTTAAACTACAACTAGAATGAATGCAATCTTTTGCATATATAGTTGAGTAATGGTTGACTGCAATATAGTCAATGCTGTCTTTCATAAACTCTATTTCGGCTGTTGTAAATTTTGGTAGTTGATTTCCAAGAATCTCTCGCATTTCCAATGGATAATCACCAAACATTACTGGATCCAACACCCTATTTAATAACGACAAGAAAACAAAAACTTACGAATTTTTTTGTTTCAATCTTGAAAAACAAGAAATATGTCCATGTGCATACCAGCCGATAGAGTAAGCCAAACCCCTGTCGGCAGCATCTTGATCATAATCATTTTCTGTCAAAGGCTCGTACATCATACAAACTTCAGCAATTCCGATTAAGCCACCTTGTTCACGCTGCACATGCTTGTAGCTAGTCAATGCACATTCAACATATACATTTTTTTTGCAAATTTTATGGCGACGTGCTTGCCTGATATATTCTTCGGTATAGCTCCACAGCCTTGCCATGTGCTAATAACATGTTATGCATAACAATTATCGGCTCGTTATCAGAATTTCCAGCTGAACAATTGCCAAATGGTGGTGAACAACGAGCGGGTGGATACATTCCACTCTGGTAGGCCATTTTTATAAAGTAGACTGGCTCGTTGATTGTAATCCAATGCTTCACCCGGTCACCAAAGTTCTTGAAGCATATTTCTGCATAATGGACATAATCTTCCCTACAAGAAACCATTAAACTTTTTTGTACGTTCTCTTGGATGGTAAATTTCCGTTTAATTCAAATGAACAAGTGCCTTAAACATACTGCATTAATGGGCTGAGCCAAGAGCCATATCGATCTTCAAGTTCTTGAGGGAAATCATGATGGTGAATTGTTACAAATGGCTTGATTCCTGCATTATATGCAAATTTTAAGGTGAGTTACTAATTCCCATAAACTTAAAGACTTGATGTAAAGTGCATTGACATGCTACCTCGGAGTGTGAGTTCGTCCAAGATTTTGTTATAGAACATTATCCCCTTTGGATTAACTTCAGCAAATCTACCTCCTGATGCAACTCAAAAAGAGCTTTGATGAATAAAAGGAAAAAACTTTATCTTTCTTCTAATAGTTTATGAAGCTGTTAACATACTTGGAAGAATTCTTGCCCATGATATAGAGAAACGGTAAGCATCTATACCAAGAGATTGTATGATCTCAATATCTTTCTGCATGTGACAATTAATTCAAAACATTTCAAAATAAATAATAAGAATATTATTTACATAAACTATAGGTTGTAGGTTCAAGTATCACTTGAGACATAAGTGTGATATGGTGTATAATAAGTATCTATTACACAAAATTACATCTAGAGTCCAACAACAATACCTAATTTTGAAAATATAATGTTTCTAGTTCTATATTCTACTAGAGCCATGATTTGTATGTCCCAAAAGAACCCGCACTACTTGTATCATTTTATCTTTTGTGAAGCTAAGGCTATACACAGTCGAACTGAAAATATCGGTCAACAAGTAGGGTCGACCGACTTTGAAGTCGGTCTAGTCGAGTGTGGGAAAAAAAATCGGTCGTCGTATGTTTTTTTGAATATGGGTCGCATTTTAGACCGACTTTATACACTCACAAAACTCAAAAAACTTCGGTCATCGATGGCACTTGCTCATGGTGACCCGAGAGAAAGATGATGTGGAAGCGGATGACCTGAGTCACGACTGTGCATAGGCTAATAACTTGACAATAGGGACCACTTCATATTGAAATTTTAGGAGGCAAATTGAAAAAGAGAGTCAGGGATCTCTCGCTAATTAAATAGTTGTGAATTCAAGTTGTCTCCAAAACACATGAAATAGATTTATGGTATATATATCGTGCATATATAAAAAAATGAAAATAAATAAATACCAAATATTGATGGTAATGATCATTAGCTATGTATCCATTGTCACCATTATCAATCTTGTCTACACATTAAAGAAAAGAAATTATAATTAACCTCATGAAAATCTACAAGATAAATAAGGGGTGTTTACCATAGTGACACCACTGACCAGTGAATCCTAAAAACAAACTAAACTGATTATGTTGTCACTTTCTAAACACATTCCCAAACACCCTATCTAACAAAATCCAAATGAAAATAAAAAGTATTGTTACCAGGGGAAAGAGAAAACACATCCCAATTGTTTATACTTTTACCATCTTCAAGATATGCCCCTTCAATCTAAAACACAACAACTAACCATTGTAAGCACTAAAATGTATGAGGTCTCAAGTTTAAAACTTGCTAGTTGCAAACAACCCTGAAGTGGTCACGCCAACCTCCTGAATAATGGAGGGTTTTACTTTTACCTAGTTTGAGTCTGTGTGGTAGACGCCGGCGGGTTCAAACCCCTTAGATTAGTCAGTAAACGGTTATAAGTACATATTTAAAAAAGAAAAGTAAGTAAAAATTACTTGATATGAGGAAGTAGAAACACCAAACATAAACTCATCTGGAAAATCTAGTCTATCTATAAATTCTCCATGAAGTGATGCTTGAGTTGCTGATACCACAAGGAACATGACCAAGAAAAGTGACATCACAAAACCAAACATTGGAGTTCAATGTTTTTGGTTAGAATCTTAATGCTTGGTGCTTTATATATACAGGAAGTGAGAAGATACTTGCAACTTTTTATAACAGTGCATGCATATGCATATACATATTTTAGTATATTAAATGGAGTACTAGTTATATTGTGTTTTTTTTTTAAATTGATTATTAATTTATTTCTTTACGTTAGACACAAATATTTTTAAAATCACTCCCGTTTTTTACCAAGTTTTTTTGTTATACTTTTGACACTTAAACTTTTATGTTTATTTTTTTTTTCTTGACTATATATAAGAACGTTTTTTTAACTATTCCCAAATCCGGAATATTTGAGTTTTTTTAGTAAACATTTTAAAATAAAAATAATAATAAATAAATAAAATATTACCAAATAAGGTATAAATTGATTTTTTTGAAATGAAAAATTTCCACTAGGGGTTTGTTTTATTATATAAAAGATAGGCGAGTACCCGCGCCTAGCGGCAACGGTTTCTAGCGTCAGATAATTAATGATTTGTGATACTATGGTGAGTGTTTTGTGTAGCGTTTAAAATAGAACGTGAACCGATGAAAATGCAATTGCAAACGGTTGTACTATACGATAACTAAAGTCTAGACAAAATTCTTAACATCTATCGAACAACATATAAAAACATTTAATGAAAATGAAAGTAAACATTACATCAATTATGAGATAAAAACTAACAACACGTGTTCCTTGTTGCGTAAAACTAACAAGGATGGGATTAATGGTGCCGTTGTTAAGAAGAACGCAAGTACCAAAATTAGCATGAATGTGATTAGCCCAAAAAAAAAGGCTAATTAGTATGTTTAATTATTTTATATTTAGAATTATGTTGTAGCTTGTTTAAATTGTACATTGTGAAAATTTTATTGTACTTTTTAGTAAGATAGTTTTAGTGATAAAAAAAGTTTATGGGTTATAAACGAAAAATAGTAAAAGTTTGAGAAATTGGGGATTAACATAATATTTTGAAACCCGGTTCGACCGGGGAGGTTCAACTGGTTGAAACATTCAGGTTAAAAAACGAGTCAATATAAACCGGGTTAACCCGACGGGTTGGGTCGAAAAAACGGGTCAAATTAAACCGGGTCAACCCGCCGGGTTTGAAGCGTCCTGGGTCAACCCGGTTTTCTATGTGTATTAATAGTTTCCTTTTGAAACATATGTAGGTATTAATAGTTGAAATTACTCATAATTAATTATTTCAACATTTCCTTTTTAATTTTTTCCACATTCCACTTTCTTGACTTTTCACTTTTTACTTTGACCATTTTTCTATTATAGATAGTATAGATATGAACATATTTTGGCAAAAGAATGCAAAAAAACGTGTAAGATACTAGTACAAACGGGTTTTAGATTTACAATCAACTCTAGTTTGGCTCAAAACATGGACAGAGCTGTGTGTGACTAACTCATTTTATTCATTAGTTATTCGTTACAATAGCTAGTTTTTTAATAACTTTTGTAATCAACCCCACTTAATCATATAGATATGCTGATTAAAGTTCAAAAACGAAAACATTAGCAATCAAATACAACATTAAAATGAATTTACTTGTCAAACTATGTTTTCCTAAATTTAATTTATTCTTATTCATTACGGTGTTAGATTGAATCATGGTTTGAAAAACAAAAAAAAAATAAGTAAAAAAATTGAGCGATATTTTATACTATAGTTTTTACGTCAAGTTCGGCCCCTTTGACTTAAAATCTTGGCTCCGCCCCTAGCTCAAGTTGGTTCCGAATGAGAAACCTTTGCAAGAAGATGGACATCGAAACATTTCACCGCAGAATCAATCAGAACATTGTATATCACACATCGTTTTGGGACGGGTGTACTTGTAGGACGTTCAACATTCCCGGTTTAACTAGTCGTGTACAACATGTACAAAAGGTTATCAAATTTTTATTTATTTTTTTTTTCTCTCTTTTTTTGGTTAACGATGGTTATCAAGTCTTTTACGTTAGTATAAAGTAAGAGAAAACATATATATGCTACTAAAATCATACCCTTTAGGTAATCAAAGACACATACGTAAACTCATGACAATCGTTTTACACTATGCTTTGTCTCACCTTTAAGCTACCATCGACATAACTATATACATATTATTGTTTTGTTTTTTTCTTTTGTTTTGCCGAATTACAATGTTAAACTTGATGGAATTTCAGCCGTTCATTGTCAAATAAATTAAAATGATTCTTCTTAATTAATAGGATGTCGACAGTCGACTAAGAAATATCACTTTATGTTTTGTGTTATCTCAAAGAAATATCACTTTGAGAATCGTTTATTAACTACGCTTTCCACTAATAAAATATTACTTTTATCCATCCGTTTTAAAATAATTGTTCAATTTTAAATTATACAAATTTTAATTTTTTTTTATTAACTACGCTTTTCGATAATAAAATATTTTAGTAGATAAAAGTAATATTTTATTATTGGAAAGCGTAGTTAATAAAATTTTCTAAAAATTTTGTGCAATTTGAAATTGAAAAATTATTTTTGAAAAAGATGGAGTACTTTTAGTGTAATGGTAAACAACATTATAATCGTCAACATAGGTTGTGTGTATTTTTTAAAAAGAGACTCTTAACAACTTTTGAATCTGAACCGTTTATACCGTTTGTTTTTTTTCCCGTTCAGACGCGGTCAGAGGCAGTAAGATCTTAATGGTTTAGACTTGAGAGGGGTGTTTTAATGCCTCTTGTTGATACAAAAATAACCAAAAAAATTAGATGAGCAAATAAATGTCTTTGTTCAAACATGAGTTTTTTCCGTTTAAATGAGGTCGATTCAGACATTTACGCCTCAGATTCAGATTCGATGTGCAGTTGATTCAGATTCAAAGCCTTATAAAAAACAAACACCACATTAGTGTCACATCAGTTTTTTTTCACTCTATCATCAACTCCACCACTAAACAGCCGTAGTAATGTCCACCAAATAAAAGTACTCCACTTAAACACAAACGTACCTCACAATACACATAAAAAAAGGTACAAAAAGGGGTAAAAATCTTTTTTGGGGTCCTCATTGTGGTCATTTTTAAACTCAATCTCCAAAATGGTCATGCTCAACGACTTCATTTCAGCTCCACTCAAAATTAGCCATGTGTCCAACTGCAAGTATATTTTACTTTTCATTCTACCAAAGTAACTACCTATATTTAAGCAACCCGGCTACTCAACCGGTTGCTGCGCAACCGGAGGCTCTGATTTGACATAAAAGTAAGTAAAATCTTACTTTTTTAAATTTACTTACCTTTATGTCAAATCAGAGCATCCGATTGCGCAAGCCGCCGGTTGAGTAGTCGTCGGTTGCACAATATGGGTAGTTATATTGGTACAATGAAAAGTAAAATAGTGTACTTGCAATTGGACCATGGCGAATTAGTGAGCTGAAATAATGCGCATGACCATTTTATATATTGAGTTTAAAAATGACCACAATGAGAACTACAAGAAAGATTTTTACCCCTTTTTGTACTTTTCTCAAAAAAAATGGTCATTTAAATTATTAAGTTGTGCTCAAAATCTCAAAATGTGGTCTCACGCGTCGTAGGAGGGAAACATAATAATGGTCGACGGGTTATGATTCTCTTCCACACGTTATGAGGTGGCCTTACTAAGCTTAGTCTAAATTTGGTGAAGGGCTTAAATTTATTCTAAGGGCGTTTGGTTCGTGCAATTTTAATTCATGGAATTTCAAATTGTGAGGAATTTCAGATTTTGAAGAAATATAAAGTCCGAAATTTAAATTGATGTCACGTGTTTGGTTGTCCAAAGTTAAATACCATAATAATGTTAAATGACACAACTAACCTTAATAATTCATATACATTCTTTTTTATCCAGGGCATTATTGTCCGAGTTGACAAATTAAAAGTATTGGACCCACATAATTTATATTTCTTTATCTTCTCACAGCTTTTAAATTTACTCCACTTAAGGCAATTAAAAGGACTGGGCCCACATTTAATATTCTCTTTGTTGACCAACCAAACACGTTTAGAAGGGGAATTTAATTTCAAATCTCTCGAAATGCCCTCAAATGATGTGAACCAAACAGCCCCTCAAGTACTGACAATTTTCGAACTTGTCAAATTGAAATAAATGACGTTACTACAATGAAGATACAGGTTTATAGAAACAAAGTGTCAATCAAAGATATAGATTTATATAAACCGAGTGACAATCACACACCCAAAGCCTTTAATCAAATGATATGTGACTGGTTCATTAACCAAAAATTGTGGATTCAAGTTTTATTAAAGACATTTGTGAGATAAAAACAAATTCTGTTAAAAACATCATAAAATACACTTTGGCCACATAATTTTCTCTAGGATTAATATTAAAATGAATAAATGATTCACTTTTCAAAAAATGTTGATGACTGATAAAAATACATGAAAGACAACGATAAACTCATACCCATCGGGTTTTGATATCTAGATAAGAAAAGAATATAGGGAAAATGTTGTCTAATAGTAACAAAGTTTGATAATTGTTCTAATTAAGTAACTCAAACTTTAAATTAACGATTTAAGATCATTTGAGGACAAAACTTTTTTTACATACCAAGAGATCAATCTGCACCCTCCATCTTCCGTCCATTTTTATTTGATCTAATGGATGAGATTAATCCCAATAATTTAAAAAACCCATTTTCATTATTTTTTTCAAATATTAATATCTTTCAAACCGTCAATCGTTAAGCGAAAAAAATATATACCATTACGACAAGCATTTAATTATCCTATAGATAGGCACTTTGATATACTTTCGACAAATTGTTTTTCGTGTTTTTCACCTTTTTTTTACATTTTTTTCGTTTTTTTTACGTTACTGAAATTTGCATGAAAAAATCACATGTGATTAAACACTAATTTGATATCACATGTGATATTACATATTATATGTGATTTAACACTAATATCATATGTGATATTCAAAATAGTGTCTAATCACATGTGATTTTCACGCAAATCTCAGATTCGGAAAAAAAACAAAAAAAAAAGACGATTTTTTTTTCTTTTTCGAAAGTATATCAAAGTTTCCGTCTATAGAAAGATAATTAAATGCTCGTCGCGATGGTGTAATTATTTTCGTTTAACGATTACCGGTTTAAGAGATACTTAAATAATAAAAAATAAGTGAAATAATAAAATGTTTTTAATCTCAACCATTGATTTCTTTTTAGATGAATGGTGGGGATGAGTCCCTTGATATGTGAGAAAAGTTTGGTATGTAAAATAACTCTCCTCTTAAATTAACCATAAAAACCATCCAAGTTACAATACTGTTCCATTATTGTGTAATTATTCAAAAACTTATCTTTAACAATAAATATACGCCCTTTGAATTTCACTAACTCAACCAACTTATGCACATGTAAAAAGAGATATATGTCATAAAATAACAACCAAGTTTAAAAAGGTGTTTCGTTTTAGTCACCAAAACATAAAAGTTATATAATAATAAAACAGTATTGAAAGTTTGAGTGACTAAAATAAAACTTTTTTCAAACTTGATTATTATTTTACAATTAAAAAAAGGGCTAATAATAAAAAAAGTACTATACTTGCCACCCTTTCTTCTTCAGGGTAGCGAACAAAATTTTTGCTTCTGCGGGTATTATACTTTCAAATTCATCCTCTTTAGGGTATTTTGCAAAAAAATTCGGACATTTTGCCTCTTACCCACAAAGCAAATGATGACAAGTATAATATTTTTTTTTTATCATTTGCCCTAGTTTTTATTATGTTAAATTTTGGATATGTATTAAGATAATTTATTTAATGATTTATAATTGTGTTAAATCTATGATAAAAATATTTTGTTTTAAGTTTACACTATTTACTTATTAATCGTATTTGTAATAATTTAATATATACTTAAAAATGGGAAAATTAAAATCATTCGGACAATTATAAAAAACAAACAACACTTTTTCATTCAGATTCGGACACTATAGCTACCTCTTAATAGTAAGATGTGGTAGTCAGATTCAGATGCAGTAGTAAGATTCAGATGTGTAACATCTTAATCAAACAAACACACCCTTAATCTAGTCATAGTATACTCTCTAGTCTATGCTTCAACAAGTGACGAACAGAAATTTATATGCAAATACTTGAGGTTGTGATATAATTCCTCCTAATTTAGCGGAAGCGTTAAACCTAATTCGGTTTAACGCTTGAAGCGTTAAACAACTTGAAGTGAATTAGGGGAAATGATAAAACAAAACATTTTTATCATAGATTTAACACAATTATAAATCATTAAATAAATTATCTTAATACATATCCAAAATTTAACATAATAAAAACTAGGGCAAATGATAAAAATATATATATATATATATTATACTTGCCATCATTTGCTCTTGTGGGTAAGAGGGGCAAAAATGTCCGACTTTTTTACAAAATACCCTAAAGAGGATGAATTTGAAAGTATAATAACCGCAGAAGCAAAAATTTTTGTTCGCTACCCTGAAGAAGAAAAGGTGGCAAGTATAGTACTTTTTTTTATTATTAGCCCTTAAAAAAATTACAGTGACTAAATTAGAACAAAACTAAAAGTTGGTTACTATTTCATGATTTTCACTCAAAAATATATAATAACAAAGATGGTATAATCGACTTTCAAGATGTCAATGTTAGTTAACATGATTTGGCCCATCTTTTATATAATAAAGGAATTAAATTATTTTGGAGTGGTTGTGTCAATCCATTTTTATTGAAAAAAATAATTAGGCCAATAGAAGAGCTCGATTTCGCCACGTAAGCAAAATCATGTGATGTGATTGGTTAGAAAAAGTCAAAATTAAATTGATTTTTGTCAAACTTTAATAAATTTGGTGGAGAAATTTGATTAATAAAAAAAACACATAAAAATATAGGTGTCAAATTTGTGAAAACAAAAACTTAAAAAAAGAGGAGGTAATTAATAAAACTTCTGTGGTTGACTTTTTAAAAATTATATAGAGTTAAGTGTAATTATAAGTCTCCATGTTTTTTAATTACTTTGGATTATAAAAAAATACCTCTTATACTTTATACTCTTTATACTTTATATCTTAAAAAATACAATGTATATGTTGTTTTAAAATAACAACATATAAATTTGCATAAGATTATAAGTATCATTTTTTTTTTACTATATACGTTCAACTTATTTATTTCATTTTTCAAAGTTTAACCTATGTGGACATGAGTTTACATTTTAAATACGGCTAAATTACTGAAAACGGAAATATAATTATCAAATTGTAAGCACGGGTTACTTTAGTATAAAAATAAATATATGCGATTGTACTTATAACAATGACTCGTGTAATTCTTATTTATTTATATAAGGATATCTAGAAAAACATTTTTAAAAAACTTTAAAGAGTATAATTTAACTTTATCAGCGCTCATGTGTGCTATTAAAGTTGCATCATGTGTACAACATAATATCAGTAGTGGAATTTAAATAACAACATCAACATCTTTGTCAGCTAAATAAAATTAAATCTTGAGTTACCTAACATAAATTTTTACAAATATTTTACCAAATTCTAACGGATATTAATGCATAATGAAAAACTCATGCATAAGTATTAGTTGTACTTATATTACAATTTTAATGGGCAAATTATTATTTGTGTTAAAATAAATTTGATTTATGCGTAAACTTCATGCGTGCACGAAACTTATAACTATATAATTATATGCAATTACCTTTAAAGACACAATATTCATTATTAATACAGAATAATTTTTTTTTGTCAAAACCCCGTGCGTGCACATGTATTATAACTAGTTTATTTAGTTATAAGATTTTCGCCCGATTACATTACTTTTAGATTAGTTTTTACAGTCTACAATTTTGCATTTTTAAAGAGATATTTATGCAAAATGTATAATGGATGGCAATTTACCTACTACATCCGTCTTAAAATTATTGTTCTCGTTTACGGTTTTTGGTATTTCTTTTTCAACTTTGACCTTAAATATTTTTGCTTGTGTTATACAATAGTTGATGAAAATTATACCAATGAAAATACATTTAAAAAAAAAAACTCATTCATATATTTTCCATCAAGTATTACATAACACATACAAAAATCCTTAAGGTCAAAGTTGTAAAAGAAAAACCGAAAAAGTCAAACAAAAACAATAATTTTGAGACGCAGAAAGTAATTTACTATGGGATCAAGAGCCAAAGGTATCAATCCTTAACTTATCTCATCTAATTCCCCTCCCGCCTGTCTTTTCTTCCCCACTTTTAAACCCTAATATCCAATAACATTCTTTCGGTAACTATAGCGGGTGATAACACATCGTAATAACAACACTAACTTCTTTCAATAAACTTATTCTTTTTTTTGTTACCTAGGTTTTCGACTTAACATTGCGACCCGACTAATCTCGGGCGACTACCCTTTGGATAGCCCGAGTCGACGCAGTGAACCTCTGTGGCTACAAGGGGATTAATTTTCTCCCCGTTGGATTTGAACCCCTAAGCTCCTATTTGAAAGGCTAATATTCTTACCGTTGTGTCACCCCTTGTGGTTAAACTTATTCCTTTTGGTGTATCTAGCATCACCAACAATGTACCTAGTTGACTAAGTTTAGAAAAAAACATAACTATAACTCTTAGAGTTCATTCTATAAAATACACCCTGGAAGCCTTGCACTCAAAACAATTTTTGAGGGTACATTCACGAGCACTATCAACACCGATCCCTAGTGGATTAAATTAGATGACCTTGTGAAGATGTGGATACTAGGTATTTTAAATAAGTGTATCAAGACCAAGTTGTCATCACCTGCGGGAATGCAAAAGAACTGTGGGATCACATCAAAAACCTTTTTTACGATAACAAAGATGCACGAGAATCAATCTTGACAATGAGCTTCATTCCATCAAGCTTGGAAGCCTTTCGATTAACGCATATTGCACAAAGGTAAAAGCTATGGCAGATCAATCCAAAAACCTTGGTGAAACGGTAATTGACAAAAACTTAGTTATTTACATGGTTAATGGTCTTGATGCACGATTGAAAGGTACTCCACGTCTTATAAGAAATGGTGAACCTCTTCCTTTGTTTGAAACCACACGCAACATACTTCTTCTCGAAGAAAGCACGTTGAACGAAACTGGTAATGTATCCTCTACACCCATTGATAGCACTTCATCTCCACCTGCTACACTTGTGACCACTAATAATTCCTCTCATAACAATTCTGGATCGAGCACAAGTTGAACCAGCCGAAACACCAACGCAATTTCTCAAGACAGTCGTTGCATTAGGGGTGTTCAGTGTTTGGTTTAACACCGAACAAACCGAAATAGAAACTGAACCGAAACCGAATAAAACCAAACTGATAATTTTAATTGGTTTATGGTCTCGTTTGAAACCGAACCGAAATAATTAATTGGTGTTTGGTTTGGTTTTGGGTTTGACATATATATAACCAAACCAAACCAAAAAAATCGAATATCCCTATACACATAAAAAAATTAATATATACACAGATTTGGGTCTATTCAAGTGATGTTGAAGTGAATCTGGAAGAACACATGGAAGACCTTGAAAATTTTGAAGGTGATAACCTACTTTTTTCGTTCTTTATAGGCATGATCTTTTTATTTATGTATGTATCTTATATACACATTTGGCACATATTTGTTTTCTATTGCTTTTTTAGAAATGAAAACAACATAAAATGCAAACATTGGAGAAGATGAGTGAAATTGAAATTGGGTTTGGATGCTTGAAGATGGAATATTCAAGCTAATAAGACCTTTGAATACTTTTTTCGAATAACATTTTATCGCTTTCATTTACTTCCGTTAAGTCTAAAACTTTTTGATTTCTTAAACTTTTGTTTTGTTGGTTTTCTTGAGCACTTTGTGAGGCCTTTTGATTTGTTAATTTTATTTGAATTTTTGGTTTTTAGTTGTGACTTTTTGAATTTGGTTTTCTTGGTTTTAACCGAAACCAAACCGATTTCTAATTTAGTGTATAGTCTGGTTTTATCCGTTCCATAATTGGTTTGGTTTGATTTTGGTTTTGACTTTGAAAATTTTCAAACTAATGAAACCGAACCATACAACCCACACAACCGAAAACCGAATTGATGAACACCCTACGTTGCCTTCCAAGACACGCATTTCATTTATGGCTCGTTATGTAACGTAAACTCAAGACACCAGATCTTTTGAAGCAATGGGATGTTGGTGATGATACCAACTTAAACCTGTTTCAATGCCGATTATGTGAGTTGGAACCTGATTCACACGAGCATTTATTTTTTGAGTGTGTATTCGCAAGGGAGGTATGGTCGTCCGTCTTATTTAGTTGCGAACTATGCATTCTCACGTCATTGTAAAGTGTTACTTATTGGCTCATCCCTATTGCTAGAAAGCATTCGATTACAAGTATTCTTGGCAAGCTCGTTTTTGCAGCCTCTTCTTATTTTATTTGGAAAGAGCGAAATGCTAGACGTTTTAAGAAGGTAAAGAGATCTAAAGACCAAGTTGATGAGATCATCCTTTCTACTATTCGACTTAAGCTTATTAATTTTCATTTCAAGAAGACATGTCGGGTGGATAGGCTTATTGATTTATGGAACTTGCCTCGTCACAATGTTAAAAGCTAGAGTTGATTCAAAACCGCCTAGTCGTTTGTATTTTCTTGTTATATTTTTATGTTGTCTAAGTAGGTTTTTGCTTTTTTACAAGATTGGCTCATGGGCGGATTTAAGGGGGGTCACAATGTGCCCCCTTGCGAAAAAAATTCTAGTGTAAATTTTTTAAAATATTTAGTTTTTTTTTTTTTTTTTCGCCCCAAATACCAATTTGTAATGTAGTTTCTAAACATTATCAAAGTGTCCCCTTCGAGAAAATATTTTTGGCTCCGCCCTGGATTGGCTTATCTTTTTTGTAATGTTTATAGGTAGGAAGCATAAATGGTGTGTAACCATTTGGTGTTTTGGCAAATTGCCTAAACCTTAGTGTTTTTGGTTAATATATTTAGCAGGGTATAAAACCCTTTTATCCAAAAATTTCTCACGCATTTTGCAATCACTTTCCAGTAGGCAGAATGCTTTCTGGTTCAGCAAACAATAATGGAGGGCCATATCAACAAGGCAGGCTAGGCCCAACCTGCTAGGCTTTTACACATGGGCCAACAGGCCCAAAATCCAGTTGATAACTTACAACAGGCCAGTCTGTCACTTATTGGTCAACGCCTCAAAAGGCCCATACCGTGAACCCAAAATGGACCAAATCATATCAAATGATTCAGTTCAAGAGCTAAAGATGGTAGTTCTCGAATGAATAACCGAAATTTGGAGCATCTTCAGGAGTTGGTATTCGTACTCCAAAGATTTTAATACCAAGTACTTCCTAGCATGATCAGATTTACGAGTAAGCATCTCTTGTAAAATGTAAGCAACACCAAACCCCGGTAAGCCCAAACCTCCATTTCTCCTACCCGTTGTCCCCCTTTCTTGGCCTTCCCTTTAAGGGGTTGTTGTGTAAGACGTGAATAACACCCACTTAA
>OU343216.1:103545530-103572686 GCA_910596185.1 Chrysanthemum makinoi | reverse complement strand
CTTACAAATTAATCACATAGATTATTGTATGCTTAAGTGTCTAAGTCTAACGACAAAACAATCTCATAATGAAATGTCTTGAATAAAGTCGTATTCTTGCATAATATGATTGTTTTGATGCTATCTTGTGTGGTGATTTCTTGTCTACTAAGTGCAATGTGTTGTTTTTGCTTATATAATATGTTATCATTTGATTTCTAACATGTTAACATCTTTTGTCACTGACAAATTTGTTTTGTAGGTTGATAGCAAATTATTTGTTATCTCACTTGGTTCTAACCTTTAATGCTCATTTTGCATATTCCCCTTTATTGCTACGTAGATTAGTACTATGCTTTATGGGACCCCTACACTTGCATATAGTTTAAAAGCATATAGAATTAAGTTCTAGAAGGTTGGCTTTGCATCTTTGTCTTTCAACCGACCTCTTTTCAAATCTCATTTTTGCTTCAGCTTTCCAAAAATCACCTCCATCATTATTTAGTTATAACAATACTCTAATCCTCTTCACTTCCTATTAGGAAACCACATGCCTCATCATACGATCATCTCGTATTAATCGAGAAGAGGTACGTGACTTTAAGGATGAAGTTCATTGTATGCTAACCATCATCCGGAAAAACATCACTAAGCTCATCTCTTTCGTTAACCGAATAACCTCCTAAACACTTTGTTGTCATTCCTTATTTGATACATTACACATTATGTTGGATGTCCACCAATTAAGGGGAGAGAAATCCATTCACATAATTGTCTTTTGTCAAATTTATGTCTCTTAGACTCTAAAATACCAACACATAGGTAAACACCACTTAGCTAAAACCGGTTCATGAAACCACAACTAGTTCAACCTTTTTAACTCTTTATCACAAGTTTGCACCAATACCTCATCAAGTGAAAAACACATCATGTGTTTTACAAAACGTCTTCATCTCCACATATAGGATTTTCCTTAAACTAGCACCTTACAACTTCACTATCTAGAACACCATCATAGGATCTTATCCTTTTCTCGCTTATCATGCATGTCCTTGTCAGTGCAAACGATATATTAATCAAAACAGCCATTCCTAACACGTTGGTCTATCCAACTCTCACTCATATGATGTCATTCTCATCCTCATATAGGTACTCATTATTATTAGTATTTTCCATATTGTCTTCACTTCTTTTCAATGTGGTAATCATCCATGTCCATCAAAACCATGCTAATACTACCTTTCCCATTGTCACCTAGAATAGGTCATTTTTATAATTCGTGTCAATCAATGAATGAATTTATCTTCATGTTATCACTTTTATACTTTTTGGTATCTTCATTATAATATTCTTAGATAGAACGCATTATTGATTACTCTTGGGTTGAAGCATATGAGAACTTGCTCAAAACAATAGGTTGTTAGCATCAATAAATCATTCAAATCATAACCCTTATGCATCATTGAAATGCAATGTCCATTCACATTTTTTTTTCCTCTTAGCTTTGGTCACTTGACATGACGAAAGGATTGCATGAGTCCATATTTTTATATTTGCTATACATACGAGTTTCTAACTCCTTAATAGCTTCCTACCTAATCACCACCACCTTCCAGCACCACTTTCACTAATCATCACCACCATGGATTAGCGAAAACTTACTTTTGTAATTCTCGAGTCATCTACCATCACCACATGAATCCTACTAGTAAACCGACACCAACACTAGCATCACTATTGGCACACCCAGTAGAATACTTCATATCTTCTTTCTAGGAACTATTTTGTAGGCTTTTATCATATTATATTCTCACTTTTCTTATGATTGTAATTAGGAGACTACACTTCATGAGATCTTTGATTATATCATTTATCACATATATACATCTTATTTTTCTTTGTGAAAAGATGAAATATATTGCACTAATGTTTTTCATTGTAGGTTCATCATCATATACACTCGATTGTATATAACTTACTCATCTAAGGATGAAGTTTGCATCAATTATTTTTCTTATTTTAGGTGCTTCTTGACACCCTCGAACAAGGAGGAATATCCTTTAAGCACTCATATTGCATCGCCTATACACTTGGTTGTATATGACATATTTGTCTAAAGACAAAGCTTCTATTATACTAATATTTATTTTGAAGGTTCATCTTGACGCCCTAGAGCAAGGGAGCTTCCGTAAGAATTTACAATGCATCTTATACACACTTTGTTGTATATCACTTACTCGTCCAATGACGAATATAGTTTTGCACTAATATTTTTTGTAGGTTTTAATCATACCCTGACGCCTCAAACAAGGGGGAGCAACCGTGAAGGGGGAGCATGCACGCATTTATCATCATTCTCACTTTTCAACAAGCATTTGTGCTTCGATAAAAAGTGGAGAAAATAGGCTAACATTGCTATGCATTTTTATTTTTCATATATTTCTCATAATTTTTGTTGCATAAAACTAACCTTGATGTAGGTTAAGCCTCTTTATTTGATCCATGGATCCGCTACCAAACAAGGGACGGATTGAAGTGGACGATTTAACTTCACTAGGGATGACGCAAGCTCGCCTTTTTGGGGAGAAATAAAGTTAAACTCCAAGGACACGCCCTTTTTGTTTCGACAAAAGGGGAGAAGAGTGTAAACGGAGAAGGTAATGTAAAGGTAGTAAGGATACAAGTAACCTTTTACATTTTACTTTCTATTACGTCTACATATCTTTGTCATCATCAAAAAGGGGAGATTGTTAGTGCAAATATTACGATATTTAATCTATACAGCCTCGTTTGTTTTGATTGATGACAAACATGTAACTTGTAATACATAACGTAAAATGTACAAGTTACTTGTAATCACACTTTGTCTCAACATACATTCAACACCTCTCGATGTCTCAAGTCCTCGTATGTTACAACACAGGTTCGTACATGTTTGTTATGTGGCATTATGATCAAACCCATTAACAAATCATTTAGAATGTTTAAAATACGTTTAGAGTCACTAAGTATTTTAATAGGTTAACCATTCTATTTCGAACCTCATTTTACATTTTGCATTCACAAGTATTTCAAAAGGTAACTAGACATTTTATTAACTAGTTACATAATACATTTTACAAGTTTACTTTGATAAACTTTTTAATCTAAAAAGGAAATACATATTACATCATCATCTTTGAAATCCTTGGAAGATCTCTTGAATATTTTGGTTAGATTGACACTCAATATATCAAATGTGATCTTAGTAAGATTTGTTAATATCTTGGAAAGATTTGAAGAAAGATTTTTAGATTTTCTGTCAGCACCCACGAACCAAATGTATAAAGGACGGAACCCTTTATTTGGTTCCGTGTCCGTGGACGCTCCTGATCACTTTGCCTATAAATAGAAGCCCATTGTTTTCTCATTTCTTCACCACTTCAAAACACATCTTCTCCACCTTCTTACATACATTTAGATCAATCATTAACAATGTAGTAACATACATTAAACACCCTAATGATCATGATCATAATGCTTCTAACATTCATCTTTGTTGTAAGCATACTCTTTGATCAACCAAGGAAAGCTTGGAGATCTAGCCATCCCCACTCACCACAAGTTGAAGATCTATCACAACAAGTTTAGGGAACTTGTGATCTTCATCATGAAGGCTTCCTATCAATGGAAGTTCATTTAGAAGTAGTTATTCATATCCATTAGACATTTGTGTCATGGATCATTAGTGTAAGCATCATTGCATCATAACAACACTTTCACCAAACTAGATTAGATGGTTTATGTGTTTGTGCCATAAAACACAAGGTTTGTTATGTTGGGCCATAAAACATAATGGGAGTGGTTGTAACCTTGTAAAAGAACTCGACATCTAGCTTAGTGTCGGAAATATTGTATAGGCGACGTTAGGTTGGTTCTACCTCGAACTAGAACCCTGTATTTAGCTTTGTACCGAAAAAGTGTGTTTTACGATTGTAAGGTTTTCTCCGCCAAGAAGGGAGCTTGTTGATTTAGTGAAGTAATTCTCGAGTTGGGTACTGGGGAGTGGAGTAGGGCGGAAAGGAGATCCGTGACCGAACCACTATAAATCCTTGTGTTCGGTTTGCACTTTCCTTTCTTTATCTCTTTACTTTTATACTTGCACTATACTATTGTTTCTGATGTGGTTTGATGTTCATGATTGTATGACAACTTAGTTTACCATGCTTTATATTAGTCACAAACAATAATTGGTACTTTCATATTATAACAAGCTTCATAAGCGATTTGATACTAAAGATTTAAAGTTTTTAAACGATAACGTATTCACCCCCTCCCCCCCCCCCTCTACGTTTTCACACAATTGAAAAATCATTTGGAAAATGAATTAAGGTACTTGTGATATAATATCAAAGCATTTTGTACCTTAATTGTTTTGATCATTTAGAAATGCTCCCCCTCAACATGTGCATATGATTTTGAAATTATTTCGCACATGGAGGCAAGAGTTCTTTGAAATATCTTGATCACAATTTCCATGGAAAAAACCATTTGATTTTCTTTGGTAAATTCTCCCCCTCAATATATGCATAGGATATTTGAAATGATTTTATCACATAGAGGAAAGAGTTCTTTTGAAGCACATCCACGATCACAAAAGCCATTAAGAAACCATTAGAAAATCAATCAAGGTACTTTATATTGAAACAAAGAAATCTTTGTACCTTGATAGTTTATTTTCTTTTGAAATGCTCCCCCTCAATATATGCTTCGAGATTCGAAAGTGTTTAGCACATATGGGAGAGCAGCTTGCACAATTGAATCAAATGATCACCTTTTATCAGATTTCATAATTAAATCACAAATTCTCCCCCGATCGAAAATATCAACCCCTTTGAGATTTTGGATCCCAAGTGATTTAATAAGGTTTAGAAAACATGAGAGAAAATGTGGCCTTGTTTAAATACTCTCTTGGTTTTTGGTTAAATGCTCCTCCACAATCATGTGCATTATGTATTTCAAAATCGTTTGGCACATGAAGGAAGGAGTGCTTTAGAAACAATCACCCTTTTAAAACCGATTTGAGATTTAAATCACGATCTATCCCCCGATCAAAAATTTCAAACCAATTGAGATTTTGGATCCCGATTGATTTAAATCTTTTGGAAAATTTTGGGGAAAGACGCGGCAAGATTTAATTTTGAAAAATGACTGATATAGACCAATTATAGACATTAAAGATTGTTAGTGTCAGGTATGATAGTTTTTAAGAGATCTTTAAGTAAAATAAAACAATTTCACAATCAAACAAGAACAGAAAAGATTTCATTTTGAAAGATCTTTGAGTTTTAAAGAGAATCATACCATGACATAACATTAAATCTTTAGATCACCACTTGTTTTGTACAAACCGGACATTTTATGAAGAAATATTGTTTGAAAAATATTTTATTTTAAATCACTCTCCCCTTCAATCGATGACCGTAGTCGTTGATTGAATAACTTAAGTTTTGATAAAATGAAGTCCGGTGATTTCCAAGATTTAAGTCCAATTTATTTTCAAAACAATATTTTCCATTTTCAAAACAATATTTTCAAAATTGTTTAAAAAATGTTATCATTCACTACTTTTCATGCACAAGATACGTTAGGTGGTGTAGAAGCTGCTTCTGTTGTTGCTGTAAGGCTGGAAGAAAACCATCTGCTGATGCAGTGAGACCTCTTAAGTTGCATTTTTTCATGCCAACTCTCCATAGAGGTCAAATTAAGCTCCGTTTCTTCATTTGTCAACCCAAGATATAGTTACCCTTTCCTTTCGGCATCCAATCATCTTCTATTATGGGATCCAGATCGGGAACATTCTTATAACCATCTTATCTGCATACGTTAGTGAACATACATACAAGTATATGGTGGTCGACATCACCCAAACAACGGTCGACTAATAAAAGTTAATTCAACATATCAATCAGATCATAAAAGGCATGGGAATTATGTGTTTATCAAACTATAGTCATCTAATTCTAACACTCATATCCTAAATTCCTAGTCCTTCGACATAGGAAAATATCATTTTTAGTTAAGCATAAGGATAATTAGAAAAGCCTGATAGATGATATAAATTTGAAAACATTCTCCCCCTCAATCAATGACTTATTTTCTGAAAAGTTTAAAAGCGCTGAAGTCATTGATTGAGTTTTCAATTTTTACGAAAACTCTGAATCTGATTGATTTACAAGCAACTCATTTACCACCATTTTTGAAAACAACAAATATTTTTCTGAAGAATTTATAGAAGGAAAAACATTTGTGTAGGAACATCAGTCCTTCTACATACTTTCCTCAATTTGTTTTTAGGATAAGTGCACGAATTTTGTGAAAATCATTTAAGCGTAGCACTTTCCTTCTTTGAAAAACAGGTTGCTATCTTAAATAATAGCAAGCCATAGTTTAAGCGCGGGTCACAGTCTGAAGTAACTGCAAGCCATTTGATTTGTGACATGTTTTGAAAAGAAATATTTACACCTTCTGCTCGAACTTCATCTATGGTCTCGTGCCATTGTTGAATGACATTTCTAAGACCGCATATGTTATCGATACCAGAAGACATGTCTTGATAAAAGCAATATTTTTGGTCTTTTTCAAATTTTTTTGATTTTTATGGGTTTTTGTTGATTTTATATTTTTCTATTTTGTTTTTGTTGGTTTTATAATTTTGTATTTTGCTTTTTGTTAAATATATACACAGATAGAGTAGATGATATAGTTTAAGAAGATGATGATACGAGTACCGAGATAAGGATATCGAGCAGCCTCGTTGTAGAAGATAGAAGTCATCATCTCATAAACATTCACCACCAAAGCTTCCAAGGCTCTTGAATCGAAGAGAGAAATTGAGCCATTTGAAAGTGAGACTTTGGTAGCTTCCCCCAAAACCGTAAATCTTCTTATTGAGCAGATTCTAAGCTTTCTTTCAAGCTTGCCTTAGCCAGATGCACAAAGACGCACACCATATCATTGATCTTGCTGCTCCATATAAGAAGGATCATCGTAAGTCTCCGTCCGGGGTTATATCATCAAGTAGAACAGCAAAGAATCATCCCACACTGGAATAATCTTCTCAAATTCCTTAACCAATGAAGTCAGAAGCAATCCATTCCAAAAGGTGTCAAAAGAACACTTTCCCCCAAGTAGATGAATTGATGCAGTCAGTCTCTTAGACTAGAGCTCACAAACCCGAATATACATTTACCCGAAGACAGAGAAACTTATACCATCGAAGTAGCAGATTAAGTCCGATAGCCATAGAATAACCCCGATGTATACTTTTCTCTCCCCTGATGATACTGTATGAAGCTCAAGAACCTGAAGTACCCGAATGCCCAAAGAGAGAATAACCGATAATATTGAAGAAGCAGGTCGAATCACTGATTATCTCTGCGGATGACTATCTCTGCGGATGTCAACTCCGGAATAAGTGATTATATCTCTGAATCACTGATTAAGCACTCAAGTGAAACAGCTGAGCATCCTCAATGTACACAATCTCTCTCCCCTGATGATTTCGATAACATCGAAATCATCACACACTTGTGTACCTCTTTTATCTTCAGATACTAACTCTTCAATCTCTTCCCCCACATAGTTGGAATAAGAACACTAAACGCCTTGAGTCAAACCTTGAGTTTCTCTGCGGTAATGACATTAGTCTTCTCGGGATATCTTCAATCACTTAGAAGTATTAAGTTCATCAATGTTTACTCGCGTTTAGATGCGTGTCTCCTTCCCCCTTGCTGGTTTTGATGCTTCATAATCAGCAACACATAATAAGCCCAGATACTTGACATCTTTTGAGAAGAACACTTTTAATATTTGTGAGAATCAACTTGCTGAAGAATGTGAGCAAGTCTAATTGGGATTGAATCTGATTTCACTCTCCCCTGATTAGTGCTCTCCCCTAAACCGACAATCTTTATGATGAATGCTTGAATTAAGAAGAAGTCTTTAGATCGTTAAATGCAACTCGTCTTTAGTCTTCTAACACGTAGCAGAAAATGTAGAACCGACTGTAGACTCAACCTTCTTCAAGATTGTCCAATTGGGGAATATAATGTCAACATCTTCAACTCACCAAATGCATTCCCATTAACTTATACATAGAAAATCCCCTTAACTCAAATCCCTCCCAATCAAACAAGAACAGAAAGATGTTCATCAAGGTGATCCGCCTCGCAACTGGAAGCACTTTTTCATTAAACTCATCAGTCCGAATGAAGATGTCAACCAACGGCTCTTAAGAAGAAACTCCATGTAAAGATGACCCGATAAGAAGAAGCTCGGTTCTTACATGAGTTAGGAGCCGTATGACCATATATTCACAAATATAACTCAACATGTAGAATTATCATACTTCTTCTCCCCCTCAAGAATTGCATACGGAGATGCCATTCTTGATTCAACGAAAGTGAAAATCATCCAAATGTAGTCTATTCACACTTCTCCCCCTCAAAGGTAGCAAATGATGTCGCCATCATCATTATAATCGAGCAAGTGGAATAAGAGAACAATCGCCGGTAGTCCAGTTCACTTGATAATTGAAAGCACAAGAAAAAAGCATGAAGCATGTTGATGAGAATGGTCATAAGTGAGAAGATTTCTCTTCTTCTGAAGATAAAACGCACTAAAACGTACACTTTTCTTTTCTTTAGAGTACGAGGCTTGAACTGTTGTGTTCAAACGTTATAAGAAGATTTCACTTCTTCAGAAGATAAAGCGCAGACCAAACGTACACTTTTCTTTTCTTTAGAGAACGAGGCTTGAACTGTTGTGTTCAAACGTCATAATCTCTCTCTTTTCAACCTCTCTTGGCAAACTTGTAATCAACCCCATTATCATTCAGTAGGCTCTTTGTCATGACAGCTGATGGAGAAAACCCAATATGATGAATTTGACCCTGAAGTAAAACAACCTGAACTCGTGACTTAAACTTGCACATATGTAACAAAGAGCGGTGTCGAGAATTCATGCCCTTTTGAATCTCTAAGTACTCTATACTCTTCAACCAACCAACCATCAAGTATTAGACGTACATTACCTCTTGAAAATGAACAATTTAATGTGACACTGAGCACTACAACGTAACTCCTTAAAGTGATAGTTATTTTGTGGTGGTAAGAGCCCAATTCCCCCAAGTGGTAAAAGAAAAGGAAAAGTCACCCAACTAGGGCTGAGCAAACGACCCAAACGGACCGGACCGACCGAAACCGGACCGGACCGGACCGACCACATTCGGTCCGGTCCTCGGTCTCGGTTTTTAGGCTAATTCGGTCTCGGTCTTGGTCGGTCCGGTCCAGACCACAAACCGGCTATTTTGCCTAGTTGGACCGGACCGACCGAGACCGGACCGGACCGACCACATTCGGTCCGGTCCTCGGTCTCGGCTTTTGGGCAAGTTCGGTCTCGGTCTTGGTCGGTCCGGTCCGGTCCGAGACCGATGCTCAGCCCTACACCCAACAATAACTAGATTTCCAAGTCTTCGTTATTGATAATAAGCTCGAACAAGGATCTTGAAGAATCTTCATCCAACCATCCCCGATACCTTCAGATACTAAATGCACTCGTCCATGATATTTCACTTCAACCTCAAATAAATAATAGTAAATTAACCCCGTTGTCACATCTTATAGTTAAAAGCTCAAATCTAGCCTCCTTTGACGTTTTAAGTGAACTATGATAATGGTTTTCATCCCGACCATGGTTAAAAGCACATAACCCCGTAAAACCATGTAATAACCAAACTGCCATGACAAATATCCAAACACACATCCAATTCATGAAGTACACCCTTTTATCCCTTCTTTGAAGTAGAAACCTTAGTACCAGCATCAGATAAGATCCCAAAATACACTTTCCTTTCTCCAGGAGGGTTCCATCATTACGGGATTTTACAATTCTATGGTTTAAACCGAGAAATAGATTCTTTCGCGGGATTTTACAGAACCAAGAATAAACCGTAAAAAAGATCCGGAAATGCACTTTACTTTTACCAGGATGTTTCCATTGTCACGGGATTTTAAAAGTCTATGATTTAAACCGAGAAATAGTTTCTTTCACGGGATTTTACAAAATCAAGACTAAACCGTAAACAATGTCAGCTTGAATGTGTTATGACAACTTTGGTTTTGGTGAATAACTGTTTTAGGGGAACATGCAGCGGTTCATCAACGGTTCATTATCCAACATCAACAATATCATCAACCGTCCAATAAACACTTTGGTAAACACATCATTCACATATTCAGACGGCTATAGTAATGACCACAAGGAGAAATAGACCTGATATGCCAAACTTGAACATGACGTAAAATTCCCCAGATTTGTTACTTAAGCTTGTACTAATCCTTGTGAAGAAGAAACGGTGTACCCAATATACAAAACCTCTTGACGAATCCTCAACTCAAGGTGAGACACCAAAGTGATAGTTACGTTGTGGGTTAAGCGATAAAGAATCACAAAAGTAACTAAATAGCAAAGTCTTTATCACACTTTATAAATGCCCAGACAAGTCATCTTCGCGGAGGGGTAGAAAGAAAGAAGACGAAATAAGTAAACGTGCCCGAAAAACCTCACTTCAAATTCAAATAAGAAATACCGTCCAAACAACCCCGTAGTCAACATTTTCAATGACCACTTCAAGCCGTGACACAATATTCTCCATGGAAATGTATAACCCAAAGTATCAAGCCGTATACTACAACAACTCATATCATCATACCAAATCTCATCATCAAAACTTATTATCACAAATCTCATGTACGATCCAATTTTGAGAAGCTCATTAGTCCATCCCGGTTCATCATTAATCTTAGGCCCAACTCAAATAACCACAAAATCCGTCAAACCCGAATAAGAAGTAACGAGTCATTTCCATAGTCACAAGAGATAAGCGTTGCAAATTATAGCCGTGAAGCATATCCTTGTGAGAATTAAATAATCAACATACTTCATCACATAACATTTAAACACAATAGTTATAAAGTTGTTTAGACAATACAACTTATCACATGAGTCTGCTATCACAACAGCTATCACACGAATCCATATTATATCACATGAGGCCCATCAGTAAAGATAACGCTCCATTCAGTCCACCCAATACAAACTGGGTCAAAGGCCCATGTTTCCACCTCACGGCCCATCCAGAGTTACGGCCTACCACAATGATTTCAACTCGATCCATATTTAGCCATTAGGCCCACGACTTTGTGATAGTCCAAGTAACCCTTTTCCCTAAAAATACGAGTTATAAAAACGCAGCATAATCACATAACTTTGCCCTAATCTCACATTCTAGAAATAGTACGCCTCCCTCCTCCACAACACTCTCACAACCTCATCAAATCCATCTCAAATCACAGCATCAAACACTCCCTAATCTCATTACTTCAAGTCTTATAGCAACCGAACAATCTCCTTTATCCTTCTTGATATACATGACGACCTCACCACAGGGATGACATGAGGGACATGATTCGTCAAAGCCACAGGGATGGCAACGAGAGGTTTTTTCTTTGGCATCGAGACCTTTTGAAGACAAGCATGTAGGAATAACATGTTTTGATAATTGTTTTTCCATTTATAAACGACATAAAGAGAAGATATATCAATAATGATATAATCTTTCTTTGAGTTCTAATAATAATACACTTGATCTGTGACGAGTATGGTTCGAAAGATCCTTGAAAAGATTAATACCGAATCAAATCTGAGATTTATTTATCCTTTTATATCATGATTAAATCGAATGAAAGATGGACAGGAAACCATGTGGTTTAGTTTGTTCAATCTTTGTCATCGTTCGAATATAGAAGAAAAGGTAAACCTTTCACAATGGATCAATGATGGTTATTTCTTTCGTGTATAGATCTAAAAGGGTCATAAAAATTATAAACCCACGAAAAGAAGAAACTAAGATCATGTACTTATAGCCGAATGACATTGTATTTGAGTTATGATTGGTTGAGATGTGATTTTCTGAAATACAGTCGATGCTAGATGTAGATTTCAAGGATTGTGATATTTCAGTTTGTTGGGTTAATCGGTTTGAATTCATGAAATAGGTTTAGATGAATATGAAACTTGTAGTTGTATGATATGGTTATATGATGTTTGTAAGGTTGTTGAATGATATAGTTGTATGAGTCTTGTTGAGGTTTGAGTCTATGAGATGGTTTTGATCAAGTCTTTTATTCATCTTCATCTCTTTCTTATCTGTCAAGTCGCACTCTTTTTAAACACAAATCGCTTTCAAAAAAGAAATTTATTTTTGACAAGTCGCATAGCCAGATTTGATAAAGATAAGCGTCAAAACGCATCTTTCATTTTTCTCACAAACACAACTCGCATCCAGTTTTTGACACAACTCGCATCTACTTTTTTGACACAACTCGCATCCAGTATTTGACACAACTCGCATCCAGTTTTTGACACAACTCGCATCAGGTTCATAGAATCTGGACATTTTTTGACAAGTCGCATTCAACAATGCTCCAAGTCGCATTTGACCAGACCAAGTCGCAGTTGACCAGTTAACAACTCGCAGTTAACTAAATAGTCAACCCGCATCCAGGATGCATTGAATCTGCCAGAAACACAACTCGCATCCAAGATTAAACACAACTCGCATTGACAAAACAAGGCAGAAATCGCATATATGAAAACCGTATATCTGATCCAAACCGCTTTGAAGAAACAACTTGTCCAAACTCAGAAAAACTGCATAACAACTACATTATATCTAAAAATGGTTACACAAACAGTTATAACACCCATTTGACATGCTCATCAAACTGTTAAGGCAAGAAAAACCATATAACCAGTAACCAATAACCAACAACCAAGACAGTGAGTAAATTCAAAACAGTTAAGCTTCTTAAGTCGGATTCAACAAAAACATCAACCATCATCTAAAGCACATTAAAGCATAACCAAACCGCTACAAAAAGTCGAAAAAACCGCATATGAGAATCACATGAAAAACCGCTTAAACCATGAAATAAACCACGAGAATCAACACAAACAACACAACCTGGGCTCTGATGCCAATTGTTAGGATCGTATATTTTATGTTGTTTAGATGATTCGGGTTGTCTAGGTAGATGATTAAACAAGATAGCCATGTTAGAGAGATGAAAAGAGTAGAGAGGGTGTTTCTAGAGAGATAAACAAAAAGTGTAGGGTTAGATTAATGAGAAAGCACAACCCTCTACCTTGGGAAGTAGAGGGTATTTATAGTTACATACTACACATCCTCCTTCGGACTGTAGATCAGGCATACAGTGGGTAAAGACCCGTCCTTCCTCCATGGTGTTACTCTAAGCTAAACGAAGCTAATAACTGACTAATAAAACAGTAAATAACGATATGTCTACGAGCTAACTTATGCTAGATAATAGTTGGGGTGACCGACACTTCACCATGAAATTTCCAATTCCTAACAACTTTGAAGTTCATTTTATTACATTGAGGACAATGTAAAACTTAAGTATGGGGGAGGGAAGAAAATAGAAAAAAAAATGATACGATTTTTAAATTTTTAGTTTTTAGCCTTATTTTTTATTTTTAGGTAAAGATTTTGGATTCAGGTAATTAGTAGAAAATCTCCCTTGATTGTCTAGTTGTTTTCACACGTTATTAAGATATATTAAAAGAACAACTTGGGTATTTCAATGGTAAAATGAGGTTTTTGATAATTTTTGATTTGAACCAAATTACGAAAGTAATTCATTTTGGATTCGATAGCATTTTCTAGCGCGCATTATAGCCTTTTTCCACTAAATTGTGAGGATTTTTTTTGTATAAAGCACATCTTTTGTTTTATATTTGCTATGAGTGTGCCGGTGATTATGTCGATTCTAGAACTTGTACTTGTTATGAATTTCGGTTAAAATCACTCTCGAGTGATAAAAATATGTTCAAATGATAAGAGGCATCGTAGGATTTAACCCAAATGGCCTTCCATTTTACATCTAATGTTTTTGCTAACCACATTGGTTAGTTACCACCTTACTGGACCATTTGTTAGTGCTCACTTTTAGCACTAGATACTCTTAGTTACACCCTTCGAGCCAATCTTTTCATTTTTGTTTAATCAGAAAATACAAAAATATTTTACACCTTAAACCTTAGCCAACCAATGTCATTCTATTGGTTTGTTGCTAGTTTGTTTTGAGTGTTGGATTGTTTTTGATGATTATGAAGAATCTACACTTTGTCATTTGTGTGTACCATTCTCCAACAAAGATGAAGGAGACGTCTTTCTCATTTGTATTTTTTGTGGTGTATACTTATACCAAGTGTGGGGGAGTTGAAAAAAAATTAAGGTTATAGCCAATGTGCTATATGGAGTATATTGATTAGCCAATGAGCTAAATTGAGTATATATGTTTTGGAGATCGATATTGAAGAGAGAAAATATAATCATTTTCGGGATTGTGGTTTGTATGATGGCTAGTAACATGGATGTTTAGACTTGACTTATTTTCTTTTTAAAAACCATTTCATAAACCATCTCATGCCTTATCCATACCATTTATAAACCCAAGCCTTAACATATAACCCGAATAAAAGCCCTCTTTAATGAATTTATTTTATTTGTCTTGATACTTGTACAAGCCTATGGTAAAAAGCATTGATCATGACTAGCATTGAGTGATTTACATATACCACAATATATGAGTGTTGAGTGAATTTTTAAAATCATTCGTGAGGTGTTTAGTTGTGTTATCTAAAGTTATTTGGTTCATTTTAAAGTTTTCACATATTAAAAGAAAATTAATAATTATTTCTTTTGAGATGATTGTTAAATTTTCGGAACCACGGTATCAAGACCATTGAAATCGTTTTTTGTAAATGTAGACCTACTCGAGGGCTAGTAGAACTTATGTATGGGGAATTTGATAACGCTCAAAAGAGTATGTTTTAGTAGCGTTATTGTTGGTTTTATGTATAATCGGTTATATTTACTCATAATTGTTGCAAAAGTGCAAAAGATGCGTATTTGTATGTGAATGTAGCCAGGTATCGCAAAAGATGAATAAATGAAGATTTCATGCACATTTGGATAATTCCCGAGGAAGGAAGTCAAGAAAGGAAGCTCTTGGACTCAATGATTAGGAAGCGCAATGATTTCTAAGTATCTAAAACAGAAAGATCAAGTTTCGTCTTGGATCATGCCGCGAAAGCAAAGAAAAAGGCGCGAATCAAGAAAAGTCAACCGAAGTCAAAATTGTGTGTATGAGAGACTCCCAACCGATTCGGTTAGGCTAATGGTCAAAACGCAACCGGATCGGCTGCGTCGCAACCGATCTGGTTGCCAACCCTGGAGTTACACCATTTGTCATTTAATGTTGCCTTAACTCCATTATCATATTCGGGAGGCCGATCATTTCCAGTTAATAACTTGTATGGGACGTTTTTAGCCTGATAGTTATGGGTCTTTAGCTATAAAATGAACCTAGACTAAGTAGTCTAGTGTGACACAACCAAAAGTGTAATAGTTTACACAAAAACTATTACCAACCCTTATTATTCATCCCAAAAGTCTGTTACTGCTTTAAACATCCAGAGGTTGGAGAGACGAATTCTCATCCATTGTTTGATCATTTGGAGTTATACGGTTAGGCTGACGATTGGAGGCGTGTTGGTTGCTATATTCACGATTTATAATTCTTGTAATCCAAAAGCTTAGGTATTCTATGGAACTTGTTATGAATTTCTATTCTCTTGAGTTATTTGAATTACCTTGTTACTACTTTGTTCTTGTTATGATTGTCAGGGTAATTCTTGAATATACTTGTGTGTAAGGATGTAGGAAATCATACTAGTGTTCTTATATTTGAGCATGTAAATGCTCTTGTTTAAATGAGTTTGTTGGAAAACTACTAGTCTTGTTTGATTTGTCGGTAAAACATGTTTAAGAAAAAGGACCGAAAGGATTTCTCTTGTGTTTTATTCAAAAAAGTTAAGTGACAAACTAGTATGGGGATATGGTGATTGACACCCACCATGTTCACTTATTGAAACAAGACTAGAAACATTTTCATCAAGAAAGGTCAAAAGATTCGTAGGAACATGTTTAATAAGAACCTTTTACAAACAAATGGATTTTCTATGAGCAACTCTATGCCTTCCTTCTTCAGAATGAGAGACATGCCATGTTTGAAAAGAGGATTCTTGAACAATTCAAAACAAATCCAGGAGAGACAAGCTCATCAAATGATTCAACTGCCTTCTACTCAAACATTGGGATTTCCACTAAAGCTTCACAATTTTATACCCATGGTGATGGAACTCACAAACTCATTTCCGATCCAATGTTCAAACAAGCTGATGCTGATGCATCTGTAGGAAACTTCATTAGTCAACTAGCTCTCATGATTAGTCAAAACATGAACACTCTCCCACCCAACCAACAACTACCTCAGAACAGCATCCAATCCACAAATCAAGCCACTGTCAGATGGGAAGGTTATGGTGCACCCATCCAAGAAAGGCAGTAGATCAGAAGGGTGGAGCAGGTGGAGGCTATGTAGGAAATCTAAACCGAGGAAGGACTAGATATCAATGACAAGCAAAGCCAGTCAAATGTTACAACTGTGGTGGTGAGGGACACATCGCAAGGAATTGCACATCTCCAAAACGTCCTCAGAATGCTGATACTTGGGGATAAGATGTTGCTAGTGCAAGCTCGGACAATGGAGCACCTTGGATGAAGAGGAATCTGCTGTTTCTTGCTGGAAGGGATTGCAAGACATATGATGCGATGTGGATGACAGCTATTCAGGAGATAGGTCACAATCATCAAAGGCCTTTCAAGTAGCTGACTGTGATGCATACCCTCGATGTTGATGATGGACCTACTGCACAACCAATTTTCATGGCTAGCATTTCTCCAATGGTCTCTCCTAAGGTCTCTTCTTCACCACACGCTGGACCATCCAAAGACAAAATCATCTCAGAGGTATTAAAATTATATGATGAAGTTTATGTGCAAAAGATGCAAAATGACAAATACAATCAACTGAAATCATTGAGTCAGATATTGAAAATATGGGTAATATCAATGTTGTCCCATATGATCAATATGTGAAACAAAGTGAAAGTGTGATTGTATCAAGTGATGTATCTCCTGTATTCAATGATGATTATGTCTGTGATGAATACACTGCATGTGCCCCGATGATTCTCGTTATCTCTGAACTTAATGCCTATAAAGAACGAGTTGCTATTTATGAACAACGTGCTAAGTTTGAGCTAACTACTCGTGGAGCGTGAGTTGGAATAACCAAATGCGTAATTATTAGAAAAAGTAATTTTAGAGAAGAAGTGTTAAAACAAGAGTTAAATTCCTTTCAAGAAAAGCTTTCAAAAGCGCTAAGCAAAAACAAGAACTTCAAGAAAATGTTAAAGTGCTTAAGCAAGAATTTCATGCCAAGGAATCAAAACTTTTGAATGATTTTTCTAATCTAAAAACTTTGAAGAACAAGCTTGAAAATAAGTTGTACGTACAAGGGAATACCATTCAGATTGCTCACATGGTCACTAAGCATAGAGTTTTAAGCGATAAGCATAGTGTTCCCATTATAGATAAACCCAACCTTGAGTACAGTAAGTTAGCTAGCAATGCTCAAAATGTAATTTATGATGGCAATGAGATTCTTAAACCTAGACAGAAACCTAGTTGCGCTGAGTGCTCTGAGGAAGATAGAATATTAGATGATGCATCTAGGGAGAAAATGAATAAGAAGCTAGAAGATCCTTAATGCAAAAAGAATAACATCACGATCAAACCCCATGATTACAAGAAGGAAAACTGGATCTCCTTAAACAATTTTAAGCCTCAAACGTTGTTAACACCTGAACAAGTTTTCTCGAAAAGGATTTAGATAAGCTAAAGCTGCCAAAAATCTTGTTGAAACAAACCCTCCCCTTAGGAAAATGCCTGCAGCGAATGTGTATCCTCCAAATACACCAATGCATTTAGTTCCTAGAACTATTGCCACTAAAAGCAAGACCTTAATCAGCCAATATGTTATTCTTCAACTATTTGTCGATTTTGAGAAAACTTGTAAGAAAAGAATCACACCCACTGAGCAAACAAAAGAATGCTATCTAACTGAGGTCATGCCTTTCTTCAAACTTCTAAAAGATCATTTTGAGAGTCTTAAAAAGGGGATAAGTTCAGATATTAAAGGAATGGAAAAGGAATTTGATGCAATGATAGTTGAGGTTAGTGACTATGAGCGAGCATTAAAATATAATGAGATTGAGAGGAAGAACTTGCATACCTTGAATGAGAATCTTATTACTAAATGTATTGCTCAAGATGTGTTTTACACTGCTACAAATTGCTCCATTAATGCTTCTCAATTTCATGAATTATTTGTTGCCTCGAAAGTCTCCCATGATCGTGTCATTGAGCTTGAAAAATTAATTCAAACTTAATGAGAAAATTGATCAGGATGATCACGATAATTTGGTAAAGCATCTTTCTAAACTAGAAGTTGAACATTTTGATTTACAACTAAAATATCAACATCTAAAAGAAAATGTTAAAACCTCAAATATCAAGACATCCTTGGATGCTCCTGAATTTGATGCAGTTTTTTGAAATTAGCAAACGTGATGAACAGATTCGAGCTCATTGTAACACGATCAAAAGTTTGAAAGCCCAAATCTCTCAATTAAAGGGTGAAAAGAACAATGTGAAAATCGATCCCAAATGCCTCCTCCTTTAGATTCTCAAGATTACCTCAAACTTTTCATCTTCAAAACTTAGTTAATGCCTTACAAAAGGAAAACGAGAGTTTTCTAGAAGAAAATGAAAAAGTTAAACGACACTTTAAAGAGTTATATGATTCAATGAAAGTCACTTGTGACCAAAACAACGAAAAAATAACGTCTTTACAAAAGGAAATTGAGAATCTGAGAAGTCAGGAAAATGGGAAACCGCCACTTGTTTTTAATAAGAATGTTGTTTCAAAGTCACCCTTAGACTGCAAATACACTGTGACGGTTAAATATATTCCTCCTCATCTTAGGAATAATGAACCTGCGATTCATGACTATTGTGCTCACCTTAAGGATAGTCTAGAATGTCTCCGTGAGATTGTTGAAGAGGATTTCATTAATAAACCTCTTGATAGAGAAATTAGGTTTGCTTGCCTCCAGGCCAAACGATCTCAAGAGTCGCTTGAATGTGTAATTGCAACATGTCCAAAATCCTTAGGTGTAAAAGGCAAAGCTGTGATGCCTTGTTCTATGCCTAGTGCCAAGCATGAAATACGTTCTATGCCCAGTCTTAAGAAAGTAAACACTAATGTGCCTTCAAGTAGTTCAGATTCCAGATATGTTAGTGCTAAGAAAGTGAACTTTAGTGTGCCTGCAAATAGCTCAAATCACAGCCTTAAGAAAGTAAACACTAATGTGCCTTCTAGTAGTTCAGATCCTTGCACATCAAGTTCAAGAATGCAAAAATTAGATCAACCAACTAATGTTTCCATTCCCTCTACAGAGTAATCGTGACATTAAAGCAAGCGGTCAAAGTCTCAAGACAATACAAGGAATGATAGGACCTTGCAAGCTAAGAATGTGCATTTGAAGAGAGTAGAAGACCAATCTAGGAACTTTAAGCTTGAGTTGAATAAAACGAATCGTGTTGATTCTAGTATTAGCTTTAGGCGTACTGTAATTAATTCAATTCGATACTATTTGCAAACCTTGTAATGATGTCCGCTTGAATTCTGTTGCTAATCATGAATGTGGTGTGAATGCTTTGTCTAATGCTGTCAAATGCCCCGTTAAAATTGTTAATGCTAATAATCGTGTAAAGAAGGCTAAAAGGCAAAGACGAAAGATTGTTAGAAAACAGTGGAAACCCACATGAAGAACATTTATAAAGATAGGTTATTATTGGATACCTTTTGGCCATAAGAATAATCAGTTTTGCTCTCAAACTCCTAAGATTATGCCCACTAGAAAATGGATGCCTATTGGTAGAACTATTCCCTTAAGAAGTGAACATACTTTGAATAGGTCAAATACGCACACCAAAGATTGCATCTATTCCCAATGATTCCATTGCTTCTACTTCTGATATGGATGTTTCTATTTCTGATGTGGGTGTTCCCATTACTGTTACTAACCAAGTGGAACCCATTCTTGCATGGGGATCCCAATTATCATGTTATCCATTCTTGTCGATGTGTTCAATCGCTTAGATCTCGCATTTTCAAATCGACCGCGTCATGAATCTCGATTCATCTGTGGTCAACATGGACTCAGCCGGTTCCAAGCATATGACCGAGACCGTCAAATCGCTGCTCATGAACTTCATGAGCAAATTCATCGGGACAGTTAGATTCAGGAATGATCATTTCGGTGCAATTATGGGTTATGGAGATTATGTTGTTGGTAAAAGTGTTATCTCTAGAGTATATTATGTGGAAGGTCTTGGTCATAACTGTTCTCTCTGGTCAATTCTGATTCTCATCTAGAAGTAGCCTTCTAAAACATACTTGTTTCGTTAGAGAACTTGATGGTAAGGAACTTTTAAGAGGCTCACGTGGTTCAAATCTATACACCATCTCTATCGAAGATATGATGAAGTCTTCTCCAATTTGCTTGTTGTCAAAGGCTTCGAAAACAAAGTCATGGTTATGGCATCGCCGTCTCAATCACTTGAACTTCGGCACCATCAATGATCTCTCCAAAAAGGACTTAGTTGTAGGTCTACCTAGACTTAAGTATGAAAAGGATCATCTTTGTTCAACATGCCAATTGGGAAAAAGCAAGAAGTATGCCTACAAACCCAAACCTACAAAAACTCACGAAGTTCTTCATACAATTCACATGGACTTATGTGGACCCATGAGAGTGCATAATATCTTTGGGAAGAAATATGTGTTAGTTGTGGTTGATGATTTCTCTAGATTCACCTTGGTAAAGTTCTTAAAGACAAAGGATGAAACGGATATCATCATCAAACTCATCAAAGTACCGCAGTTCGACTTAACAAAACGGTCGAGAATCATCCCAATGCACAATGGAACTGAGTTTGTTAACAAACAACTTAGTGAGTTTTATGAAAGTATTGGAATCGACCATCAAAGAAGTGTTCCTAACTCCTCAAATGTAACGGTGTAGTTGAAAGACTAAATCGAACTCTTGTGGAAGCCGCAAGGACAATGATTTACTCAAAAGTTCCAATGTTTCTCAGTGGCCATCACATCGCCACTTGATGCTACACCCAAAATCGATCCCTAATTCACATTGCTCATGGAAAAACTCCATATGAACTTGTCCACAATGAAAACCGATCTTTCATTCCTTCTTCGTGTGTTTGGTGCTTTATGTTATCCAACTAATGATGGTCAAGATTTAGGAAAACTGAGAGCTAAAGTGACATTGGAGTTTTGTAGGCTATGCACCTAACAGTAAAGGTTACCGAATCTACAACAAGAGAACCCGAAATATCTTGGAAACAATTCACGCCACGCTTGATGAGTCGACCGTCAAATGGCTCTCGACAATCCAGCCAGACCCAAGACTTCAAAGCAGTCCCATTGGTTCATCTCTTGTACCAAACTCCTCTCAAGCAACTCCATATGTACCTCCATCTGAAGATGATTTAAAGAAATTGTTTGATCCAATGTTTGATGAACAATTTGAGCCAAGTAACAATGATATGAAAATTCAATCAACAGAGGTCGCTCTATCCTCGTCAATGAAATTAACCCTTCAACTTCTATGTCATTAAGCCAAGAAGCGCCGACTCAACTGCTTCATCAACAAATCTTCAATCATCAAGTGTACATCATGGAAATGCTCGATTCACATGATGAAGTCAATCCCTTTGCTACCCCTCGAAGATGCTCCATTTGAAAACATATTTGCTCCTGAATCATCATCAGAACCATCTTCTTTAGGAGACATCGACTCTGCTACTTCAGTTCCTCAACAACTACCACATGAACACCTCTGAAAATGGACTCACGATCATCCATTAGACAACATCATTGGAAATCCTCTCGCCCAAGATCCACACTTGAAACAACTTGCAACCGATGCCTTATGGTGCTTCTTCAACTCTCGTACTTCTAAGATCGAACCAAAAGATGTTAAACCGCCATGAATGAAGACAGCTGGTTCAATGCCATGCAAGAAGAAATTCATGAGTTTGATCGATTAGATATATGGGAATTAGTACCGCCCAGATTGTGCTATGATCATTGCTCTAAAATGGATCTTCAAAGTGAAACTTGATGAGCATGGTGATGTGTTAAAGAACAAGGCTCGATTGGTTGCTAAAGGATACCGCCAAGAGGAGGGTATTGACTTTGAAGAATCTTTTGCTCCAGTTGCTCGAATCGAGGCAATCGTAATCTTGGCTAATGCCGCAAGTAAGAACATGGTAGTCTATCCGATGGATGTAAAGACGGCATTTCTGAACGGAGATCTTAAAGAAGTCGTCACGCCGCCCAACCCGAAGGCTTTGTGAATCCAGAGCATCCTACTCACGTTTATCGCTTGAAGAAGGCTCTTTATGGTTTAAAGCAAGCTCCAAGGGCATGGTATGATACACTAACAAAGTTTCTTCTATCACCGATTCAAAGAAAGGAGCAGATTGATCCAACATTGTTCACCAGGAAGTCATGCAAACATTTAATTCACGTTCAAATTTATGTTGATGATATCATCTTTGCCTCGACTGACCCCAATGAGTGTGACCGCTTTTCAAATGAAATGGGTTCTAAATTTCAAATGTCAATGATGGGACAAATGTCATTTTTCTTGGGATTACAAATTTCACAAAGTCCCTGAGGCATTTTCATAAATCAATCTAAATATGCAAATGAGATTTTAAAGAAATTTGGATTTGATTCTAGTGACCTGTTGACACTCCCATGATTGAGCGTACAAAAGCGGATGAGGACCACTCGTGGATCATGGTAGACCAAACAAAATATCGTAGCATGATTGGATCCCGATGTACCTCACAGCCCTTGAGACCCGATATTCTTGTTCAAGCTGTATGCATGTGTGCTAGATACTAGGCTAAGCCTACCAAAAAGCACCTTGAAGCGGTTAAACGGGTCTTTCGGTATTCCAAGGAACCATCAATATGGGACTTTGGTACCCGAAGGACACCGGTATGTCACTAACAAAGATATGCGATGCGATCATGCAGGTGTCAAGATACTCGTCGGTACATCCGGGAGGTGCTCAGTTTTTGGGTGATAAGCTTGTGAGATGGTCTTCAAAGAAGCAAATGAGTACTTCTATTTCCTCTACAGAGGTGAATACATAGCCATGTCATCTTGTTGTGCTCAAATCCTATGGATGAGATCTCAATTAATTGACTATGGCTTTGTATTCAACAAAATCCTCTCTGATGTGATAATAAAAGTGCTATTGCTCTCTCATGCAACAACGTTCAACACTCAAGAGCAAAGCACATCGACATTCGACATCATTTCATCACGGAACAAGTGGAAAAAGGTGTGGTGGAACTCTATTTTGTGAGGACTGAATACCGTTAGCGAACATCTTCACCAAAGCTCTTCCAAGAGAACGCTTTGAGTTTATTCTTCCACGACTTGGCTTGAAAAGCCTTCAACCAGAAACTCTCAAACGTCTTCAGGAGGAAGACGAGGATTAAAGGTCTATCTTCATCTACCTCTTTGTATATATTTATTCAAAAAGCAAAATACAAAATTTCAAAACCTTCAAAAATCAAATAGAAAATTATAAAACTTTCAAAAATCCATAAAAATGTGAAAAATTCAAAAAAAAAATCCTCAAAAATATTGTCATTTTGTCATGCTTTTCTCGATTCGATATCATCTACGTACTTTGTGTTGATATTCAAAGAATGTCACGGGTCTTTAGATGTTCATCGAATGTACACAGTTTTCATAATAAAATATATATATATATATATATATATATATATATATATATATATATATATATATATATATATATATATATATATGTATATATATGAGAAGAAAAATGTGTGGTTTATTGTCATTTCAGCAAGAACTCGTGTTAAAAAGAAAGAACAGAGCCATGCTTTATCTTGTTTTTCAAATCTCATGCTCTGATTCTATACAAAATCTTCACTATCCAATGAAAACTAATTGCTTTGAAAAATTACTCGGCTCAATTTTGAAAATCATTTGTACTAAACGGTTGTTAAAACTATCTATCTCTCAATCAACAACTTATGTCATTGATTGAGGGGAGAATGATTTTTAATTAAAAAGTGTATTTTTTCAAAAAATGGTTTGTTTTCAAAAGATATTCAAGCATGTTTAAATCTTTGGAGTCTAAAGTCTCAAAATTCGATCCTTATCAGTTAAAACGCTTTCAAAATCAAGTCACAATTCTCCTTAAAAAGCTTTCAAAAACGATTTAAATCATCGAGATCACAAATCTCAAATGATTTGATAATTGTGATCGGGGAGAATTGTGATTTAAATTGATTTAAACCGATAATTCATAAATGGTTTCATAAGTGATTAGTATGTTTGCCTCCCCGCATGTGACAAACGATTTCAAATTTTCCATGCACATGTTGAGGGGAGCATCTATTTTAAACCTCAAATTATTGAAACGGATCAATTGTCTCTAGTGTATTCCCTCTAATATGTGCAAAACTCTTTCAAAATTCGAGGCACATATTGAGGGGGAGCAAACTTTGAAAACCTCATCCTTCCTCAAAATGTTTTATCTACTCAAATTGATTGGGAAGTGATGCTGATCATTTTAGAAAATGTTAATCAAAAGATTGGACCTTTCATTCTTAATCTAACGATTTCAAAGATCTCTTGCCTCCATGTGCTAAAACAATTTCTAAAATATTATGCATATGTTGAAGGGGAGCATTTCTAAAATTATCAAAACAATTAAGATACAAAATGCTTTGATTCTATATCACACGTATCTTGATTGATTTTCAAATGGTTTTCAATTGGTTCCTATGGCAGATGAACAATACCAAAAAGACCGACCAACTTTACTTTATGTATGGTGATATAAGGATGATAAGGTTAGGTGTTTGGTCCCATGATCCGCAGAATCGAGGGATCTACCTGTGGACAATCCACTAGATAGTGTAGAAGTCCTTAGGTATGATGAAAAAGGAGAAAAATGAGAATTGGGAAGAGTGCGGACTGAGGACTCGAGCTAGTAATCGAATAAACCCAACAAGGTTCTAGTCATGAAGTCTCGGTAAGCAATGAAGGGGTTGAAGAATGAAAAAGAATTGAATGAGAAAAAGGGTGAAAAGAAATAGCCCTCCATTTTTATTCAACCTTAGGCGTAAACCAGGGTTCAATTCATATGCTACCGGTGGTTACTAAGGTAACACTGGTATTGAAGACAAGACGTCATGGACCCAGTGACGCATGGCACTAAACTTCCCAAGCTACTCAAGTTCCTCTTAAAAGGGCTTGTTTCATTCTCACGGGGAACCTACATAATCTATCGACTCTCTTAGAGATTGTTGATATTGAAGAAGGAGACCCTCTCCCTAGTCTCCAGCATATGAACCAAAATATGCACTAATTGAGTCTAGAGCCACGAGATCATCAATTAATCTCTTTAGGACACTTATTTCTTGAAGACTCACTATTTCACACAATATGGAATGTGAGATTATATCTTATGAGTCCTACGCACTATCCTTGTGGTATTGCCAAGACTTGATTGTTTCATATGGACCTCATCGATGGGCGATTCAAAATTGAATCAATCCAGTCCAAAAAATGGATTGACGGATGCCTTTGAAAAACCGGTCGTTGTGCAAAATAAAAATAAAAAAATAAAATAAAACTCTTTCTCTAGCACATCGCATGTACAATTATTTCAAATCAAAAGGTGTTTATGATTGATAAATGATTTTCACTAAAACTTCGTTGTATTGCAAAACAATTTCTATTGAGCGATACACGATTGTTTTTCAAATCTCTTTTCATCAATTAGTGAATCTCTATTCGCCTGGTTCACTCATTGTTGTCTTCTTTGAGACGTCTCCGTTTGAGAACGGCTAGAAGCAAATTGCAAAACCCTCGCCAAGGAAATTCTTCGAATTATACCGATCACGCAGATTGTACTTCGATCAACGGGAACCGTGGGCGTGTACCTCAATTCATCAAAGTGATCAAAGACACTTTCATGCGCTTTATTGCTAATGTCTTATGCCGCACAGTACACCCCCGACGCTGATCGAATGGAGCGGTCAATCCATAGCCGCATGCTCACAACACATTCATATCTAAAGAAATCATGATTGGTGCATCAATGACTCTGTTATTATCACTCCATGCTTCTCACGCTGCCACGCCAATATCATGAATCAACGAAAGCTTCCGCCACTCTGATAAGAATAAATCATGATCCAAAATATGAGCATGTCGGTCCAAAAGTCACAACATCACTAATTACCAACACCACAAAGGTTGAGTCGGAGATTTAATGTGGCTGATGATCTCAAAGCTGACTCAAAACTCATTATCACGTGGATCAGTTAAAGACCTCCACTTAGATTATCCAAACATGCAATAATGAAGAATCAAAGACTACGAGCTACAGAACAAAGAACATGGACAAGAATCCAAGAACAATCTCAATGTAATATTTGTTGGTATTCAATGTAATTTTAATGTGTGTTTGAGGTGACCTCCAGGGAGATTGTTAGAATTAGAAATTCGTGTATTAAAGAGTCGGTCACCTCAAGTATATGTAATCGTTAGAAAGGTCGTAGTCGTAGTTATTTTATGTTAAGTAGTATTTAGTTAAGTAACACCGTGGAGGACGGACGGGCCTTTACCCACTGTATGCCCGATCCACGAGGTGGCGTTTGTTTGTTAGAAACTATAAATACCCTCTACCTCCCAAGGTAGAGGGTTGGAGCTTCAATACCATTTTTCTTTGTTTCACATAGTTCCCAACTCTCTTCCTTTCTCTCACTAGAACTTTCTCTCTCTAAACATTGTGTACGCCCCATATGGTTATGGTTTAATGTGTTTGTGAAATCCAATATCTAATAACTATCATTAATTCTTTATAAAATTTTCAAATCCACGTCTCTTTAGCTCCAATGCTCGTAATTTATCTAAAAGAGAAATATAG
>OU343216.1:103524173-103545430 GCA_910596185.1 Chrysanthemum makinoi | reverse complement strand
TTAAGCATTGCCCCTAGTCCTCGGCTTTGGGCATGCATTAGCCAGGTGTCCCTTCTCATTGCAATTGTAGCATCGAAGACCATTCAACCCATTCTGAGCATTTCCCTGTTCCACCACTTGAGCTCTGTTGTTATTCCTACCCACAACATTAAACCCTTGACCACCGCCCATCTGACGACCATAACCACGATTCTGAACTTCAACTCGTCCATTGTTCACAACAGCTTGATTTCATGTGTTAGATGAGGAAACCAATACGATTGTTGGATTTGTTGGTATAACGGCCAAAAGCATTAGCTATCATAACAAATCGTTGTTGCAATGCTTCAACGCATCGGATTCCTCATTAGTTTACTCGACAAATGCTTGAGCATTGTTGTTGTTGTATGGAACCAATTGAGTTTGTTGAGATTGATGCTGTGAAGGATCATATGGTGTGATTGTAGTAGTTGGTTGAGTTGCCGTTGAGGAGAATAATTGTTTTGAGCATACAAAGCAAGTTGTTGATTTTCCGGTGCCTGACAGTGAAGCAATTTGAGCACGGAGAATCCTTTCCCTATCAACTTCCTTTTCATGAGGCTTCAAGTAATCGTACAACAATCCGTATGTAGAATGATGCATGTTCTTCGCTCGACGGAGAAAAATGACATACTTTTCCCATTCAGACCAAGACTACTCGGGAACTTAGTATTAACTGCAATTCTTGGCATGATGATGTTGTGTTTATCCAAATCATTTATGATGTCTGAGAATCTATGATGATAAGACTCTAGTGTCTCTCCAAGTTCAATCATGAAGTGTTCATAAGCCAAGTAAATTTTGGATTCCATATCCTCGATTGAGTGCGATCCTTCCATAAGAAGATGAATATGTTCCCACATCTCCTTGTGCAGTTTTTGAGCATCAACACTTCAAAAATTGGTTTGGTAATCCTAAAGGATATATTGCATTGCAAGCTCATCGGCTTCATAGTGTAGAAGTTCTTTGCATTCAGTCTGCAACAGTAGCAATGTTTGATTGTTCATCTCTTGGTGGATTAGCATTTGGATCTCCAGGTACAATGACAGTAGGCATCTGAAATGGACCTTCCAAGATAACCTACTTTAAGAACTTTGCATGTGGCTTCTTCAGATCACAAAACCTAAAGAACCTAATCACCCATTGATCGTAGTTTCCTGGAGTGAGCATTGGAGGTCTATCAAGTGATCGAGCCTCATGAATTGATTGTTGGCTGCTTAAAGCTACACATCTTGCAAACCAAGTGGGTTCCTTCATTGTGTTCCTTGATGGATGTTGATTGAAATCGTTTGTGTAGGGTTGAACTTGAAGACTTGGTGGTGGTTGAACCATTTGAGGTTGTGGAATTGCTGCAAGTTGTGGAGTGTGTTGTTGATTAAATTGTTGTTGACAAATTGCTTGTTGTTGATTCCATTGTTAATGTTGTGGACTTAGTTGTTGTTGTCGTTGAGTGTAAGTGTAAGGGAAATAGTTAGAGTATGGTGGTTGTGACATGTTGAAACACTTGTGTTATAAAATGGATCTTTGTAGTCGAATGGACCTTTGTTGATGAAGTATCCTTAGGCGTAGAAATCACAATAAACCAAGTAGCACTTATGCGTAAAAACACCAAAATTACGCGCAATGCCAAGAGTTACCGTAGGTTTAGCTTACGCTAAGCAGAGGAAAAGCACTAAAGTTATGCGAAACAGTAGTTAGGCGTAGAAACTTAGGCGTGGGATTACCTTATCGTAAGACTAGGCTTAGGCGTAAGATGAATCTTTATCGAGGGATGTTCTACTTTGTAAGCTTATGCTTATCGTAAGTTTAGGTTTTAGCCCAAGTGATCTTTTACACTATCACGTGCAAAAGATATCCCAAGTCGGCGATTTTCAGGCTTATCCAAGCAAGAAAACATGGAGTAAACCACGAAGCAAGATCAAACCAAGCAAGGAGTGAGTTACTGTGAGTTTTAGGGTTTTACTACGCGTAGAGCTACTCGTAAAAATGACTTTTGCCCAAAGATGTTTCTAAACCGTGTTTTGTGATGAAATAGCTTCAATATCACCAAAATAACACACAAGTGTGAAACTTGATGATCCAAAAGTGTCAAAACAATCGCATTAGAATAGCTACCTCGTTAAAAACCAAGCTCAAAAACGTTTATCCACGCGTAAAGTTTGAAACTTTTTGCCAAAAACAGTTATTTTAACGCCTTAAAACATTGAAAGGACAAGAATCTTGGATTAAAAAGTGTAAAAAACGTGTTTTTAAGCGAACCAAAGTATCTCTCATTCTTTACGCGTATGACCAAAACCCACTTCAAAAGCAATACGATTCACCCAACTAGTAGGCGATTGATACCACTGTTAGGTCACTAGTTTTACAATACAAGCATCAAGAGAAGAGATAGAGAGGCGGTGAAGGCGGATGAACAAATAACCAAACAAATACACACGTACAAATAGAGAAAAGTTATGCGTGGAGTATGAATGAGAGATAAATTGAACAACCAACCCTCAAGTGAGGGTTATTACAAGGTATTTATAGGAGGGAAGCTAGGGCAACACTCCTAGTTCCCATCCTTTTCATTATTGGACTAGGCCTAGGCTTATGGGCCTTCTACATAAGCCTAAGGCTAATAACTAACATAAAGGCCATATTAAGCTAACTATTACATATGAATCACTAACACTTGATTTAGGTTTAGGAGTGATTCTGTAACACCCCCAAAAATGACTCAGCGGAAGCATACGTGTATTGGGGTGCTACTAAATTGGAATCACAACATAAGCATAGAACAACGGATTTTTATAAATAACTTTTATTCATTTCTTAAAAACAATGTTTACATTTTTAATTTGGTGCGGAAAATGGCCCAATATAAAAAGGTGGTCCCAATACATAAATCAGAGTCATCTATGACCATGCCATGCCTTTGCTTCAGCCTCCAAAGATAAGCTATCACTTCAAACCCGAAGATGCATGCTGCTAAAGGGTCACTTACTGGTGAGTTCATAGAGTTATTTAAAAATATATCAACATTAATCAAGTTTCAAATTTTTTTTGATGATCATTACGTCTTGCATAATGTCATAAAGTTTATGATTTCAATTCATAAAAGGGATTTCATAAAAGAGATTTCATTAGTGTGCCATAAGTAGGGTATATGTACATTACAACAAATATAATGTCATATATTGAATCTATTACGCTAGCACTAAGTTCATGCAACCGGCTACGGCAGCTCTGTATGCACAAAGAAGTCATACAATTAGTGAGCCCATGGCGAGTGTTTATCCCAATACACTCGGTCCCGACATGCTATATGTTTCGCCTTGACCAAAGCGGGGTCAACCGTAACGAGGAGTCACCCTCAATAGATCTATTTATAACATTCGCGCTTCCAGCCAGGAATTGACCGGTTCATGAAGAGGGCAATTTGGGATCTAAAGACTTAGGCTAAGTCGTGTAATATTCTAGGTCAAACATTTTGGTATGCTCTATAAAACATCTATGTATGATGAAAACTTTAAACATGTAAAGCATAGTATGCATGGAATGCACAAGTGAAATGATTTAAGTAAAATGAGCATATATCTTCCCCAAAATGCAGTTTATAAAACATGTAAAAGTAGGGGCTATGAAACTCACCTTGGCAATGTGCAATAGGAAGTCTAAAGGGAACTAAATCAAGGAGTGATAGTGCACGCTTCCCACACGCAACCTAATTAATACGACATATTTAGTCTTTATGTTTAAGACTCGATAAAGTTTAACTAACTTTATAAATTTTAAATGTTTTTGTTGTTGTTGTTGCTTGTGTGGCATTGGTTAAGTTTAAAACATTTTTCAAAGGTTTGGATGAATCTCGGCTCATGAGGGTATGACATGGAAGGAAACTCGAAGAAGGAATTACGAATTTGGTTTAATGATGACCAAAAGATAATACTTGGAAGAGTATACGTAGAAAAAGATATCAGGGATGAACAAGGCTTCTGGTTTTTATGATAACCGAATAACGATGTACAAAAGACGTGTACATATATTAGGACACTATCGGACTTAAGTGGATATCTTAGATGAAGGAAGTATATATATATACCCATGTATATATATAATTCATATTTATATGTTTATGTCGTTACTAATAATTGTATAAAGAAAGTTTTAAGTACAATATAATTTGTATATATATTAGTAAGTACCTTTCACGTGTTGTTAATATACATGTATATACTTTTAAAAGAATGGTTAAGCAAAATGATCAAGCTTGTAAAAATAAAGTATGTGTCAACATAATTACTTCAATTGTTATCGAAATATATAGTTTATTTGTAGAAAATTTGGCGTGGCTCAGATAAATATCCGTAATTGATTATGGTGACTAATGTCAAAAAGTCTTATAACAAGTCTTACCAAATTGAACATTTGGTTTAAAAGAAACATGCTTATAAGTTTATGTTTCTAACACACTCGAATTATAAAAACATTTCATTTGATCTATGTAAAAATATAAGTTTCTAATTTATGTAAATCTCATCCTCATTTGGGTGGTATGTTATTAAGTTTCACATTTTTATTAAGTGGTCTGAGACTTAAGTTTTTATGATCTTGATGTTATGAAGTATCACATTGAGATGTGTAATGATCAAATAGTTATATATATATATATATATATATATATATATATATATATATATATATATATATATGGTACAAGTTGTGTTGGCTTATATGTGACAAGGAAGAATTGTCATGGTATATGTCTTGGATAAGTCGATAACGTATTTCAGGAAAACTTGAGTACAATGTACGACTACCTAGTAGAGCCATTAAAATTTCAATGTTTAGTTAAACATTTACTTTGAGTAAGAATTTACACACATTTTGATTTATGGGGCAAAAGAAAGATGCACCTCCTTATAGGGGTAATTTGGGTGGACCGTGGCCTGGTGAGAACCCAACAAGGGGGATGGGCTTGAGGCAAAAATAACTCTCTCATGGGCCTATTGATTAGCAAGTACACACACGCCCAACTTTTAACATGAATTTTGTGAAGTGAATTCTAGATGTGGAAATGTTATTTTAACGAGAGGGAATTCGACAGGCACATGGTTACAATCAAGACTAAACCTTCCTTGTTTAGACCAAACAAGCTTCACAAGGTTTATACGACCATTTTGTGGTCTCGTGTTAGACGAGAACAACTACCCAAAATTTATATATTAGACTAAGAAGGAAGTATTTGAGTTTCATTTTCTGTTTGTAAAGCGTGTTTGACACAGGAAATGGTGTACTTTTGAATGCAAAAACTTTGGTCGCGCATACATTTTTAATGCGACGAAATCAAGATCACTTTGGTTTAACACGACAACTACTCGAGACGCACACACCCTCTCATGTTCTTGGGACTGTCGCAGGTACAACATTCCTTGGGTGTTTCTCCTTAGTGACTTGAGGCAATGCTAACAGACAACCGCAAGTCTTGACAACATTACTACCAAACGGCGACAAAAGTGACCATGATTGAGTCCTTCCTCACATTGACCGATCTGACCCTTTCGAGGACAAAACTCGATACCAATCACGCCCCTCGAAAGTATTGTAATGGCCTTATAAGTCGTACATACCGAACACGAAAACAAACACGGTCGAATGGGAATTTGACCTCTAATCGAGGTAAAACCACAAATAAGCTAGCGTATTAAGCATGTATATAAGTCGACAGAAACATCAATTTAGTACGGAATGAGACGTGAACATGAGTCGGATAAGCTTACTTGTCACACCCCCAAATTACCTGTTTTGCAGCGGAATGGAATTCCTGGGGATTGACTGTCATAGCATCACAATCACAGTTATATTGAACGACCTAAAGTGTCGCTTGAAAAGAACATCATTTGATTTAATAAAACAATCAGAGTTTACAAAGTAGGTCCCAAATGAAAATCAACTTGTGCGGAAAAATAAGTTTGTTACAATTCAAACGATGTTTTAAAGTACGTAAAACCCAAGTGAGACGCGTCGTCACCACGACTCCATGATGTGTCCAAATGCATGCCATGAAGTGAATGCCTTAGATACCTGAGATAAAACATGCTAAAAAGTGTCAACACAAAGGTTGAGTGAGTTCATAGAGTTTGAGTTGAAATGTAAAGCCTTTCAAAATCGTTTATGCAGCAAAGGCATTGTAAATCGTTGAAATGTAAAGACTATCAAAATCGATTATGTAGCAAAGGCATTGTAAATCCACTCAGTTCCAAGTCCCGCCCAATACAAAACTTGCAACACGTGTGTTCACAACCCACGCACGTAATATGCATAGTTTATGTTCAAACAGAAATCGTCAAATGAATTCACAAAATAGTGCATGACTCAATGTATCGAAATCGTTTATGTAGCAAAGGCATTGTAATCCACTCCAAGTCCAGCCCATACAAAACTTGCAACACTCGTGTGTTCACAACCCATTGCCGAAATGTATATAGTGTATGTTCAAATCGTTCCAAGACCGTTAGTCCATGAATATACCAAGACCATTAGCTCAATGAATATACCAAGACCATTAGCTCAATGAATATACCAAGTCCGTTAGTACATGAATATACCAAGTCCGTTAGTACATGAATATACCAAGTCCGTTAGCTCAATGAATATACCAAGACCGTTAGACCAATGAATATACCAAGTCCGTTAGACCAATGAATATAATATGGAAATTCTAAGTATGGCAATAATGTTACTTCGTATGACTAGCATTCAGTTCGGATATACATATACTTTGCAAATAGTCATGAATGTAATAAAAATCATTGAGAATGTATCTCCCCCAAAACAGTTATGAAAACAAGTAAAAGCAGGGGCTATGAAAACTCACTTGGTGGAATGATGCGAAGACAAAAGTGAGTACACCGAGATGTAATGTGATACGTAAATCTTGACCTATGATGAACGATATGACATGTAATGAGTTGCAATGTAATGTTATGCATGCATTTCGTATGTTATTTATACCATTTGCGAGTTTTGAAAATATTACTTATCGTCGAAAAATACTCGTTTGACGTCTTGACCCTTCAAAAATGACTTTACATGTTTTTACGCCAAAATGTCATCCTACAATGGTTTTATAATGATTTTTAGAGAAATTTCCACTTTTCGTCAGTAAAACAATGTCGCCGGAATTTTCATGAAAGTAATAAAAATTAGTCGTAAAATGGTGTACGTCGATCGTTAGAGAACGAACTTGACGGTTTTGGAAAGTTTGTATCGAAATCTAGAAGTTTCAGTTCGTGAGTACTCGTCCAAAAGGTCTCGATCATAAAGATATTAAGGGTTAAAGATAGTGGTTTTGGCTAATTGTTGTGCGAAAATGAGTTTCGCCAAGTTTGAGCATCCGTAATTAAGTTACTATAACTCCGCTTTACAAACAGCTTGTTGTTTTGGAAAATATGGCCGGTGAACTTGATTTCATTAGAAGACATTTCGTTCCAAAAGTTGCACATCATGGTTAAAAAGCCTCAACATGGACGTTCTACTACCGTAACACTTGTATCGTAAATTAATATAGTTTTTCAGGAAAATAATAGTTACGGCAAGTTTATGAAAACGTGCATATCTTTGTCGTTTCAAACCGTTTTCTACATATACGTCCTTAGCCGTATCAAAGTAAACTAATATATTTTGAGAAGTCGAAATAATTTGTGAAGCTTAAGGCTCATTTTTGACCCGAACAAACTAAAAATAGTGTGCTGAAAATTCAGAAAATAATATATTTTCGCCGTCAAACTTGTAAAATCCATAACTTCTTCGTTATAAGTCCGTTTTCATCCGTTCAAGCTGCCACGGATTCGTTTTAAAGTATATTTTCTAAATATCAAGGCCAAAGTTTTGTACCAACTGTCGGATTTTCCAGAAAAATGAAACAAGGACAGAACATAATTTTATACGTATTGAAAATAGTTTTTCTCGGACAAAACCTATTCTAATCCCTTCAAATCAACTCCAAAGCTAACCTAATCCTACCATACACCTTCTTAGGGTGTCATGGGTTCCTAGACATCATCAAGACCAAAGAATACCAAGGGAATATTTATAGGATGACCAAAGTATATGAATAACTCTAAAATCATGAAATAAAATGGTATAAATCACATAACATGCATACTTGCTCCAAAATGAAAAGATGAATATGAAATGATAAGGAAACATGAAAATGAAAGAAACATGCTTACAAGTGAATATGTTGAGGTGCAAGTAACAAGGTTTAGCCTAAACACTCTTGGTTTTTATTTCAAAACCTAATAAGGAGTGTGATTCTAGATTGTAATTATCTTGAGCTTGAGAAAAATTTATGATCCCTTGTGAAGGCCTTCCATGGCCGGTTTTGGAAGAGAAAACAAGAGAGAAGGAAAAAGTTTTGTTACTTGACTTGAAGAAAATGAAATTGAATGAGTGAAGAAATGTTGGAGTGCAAGTATATGTATAATCAAGTTGGAAGAAATTTTTACCATCAATTAATGCCACCCCCCCATAGGGCCGGATTTGGGGGGGCTATGTTTCACAATATATATATATATTTTTTTTCAAATTGTATTATGTATAAAATGTGTTGAAAAGTGTAAGTGAAATGTGTAGGGAAATATATAAGTAAAGGTAAATGGAAATCTTTGGGGCAAGTAAGTTTTTAATAGTTCAAAATAGAATGTAATGAGATAATAAAAATTGTAAAAATACTTTCCTTGTGAAATTTGGGTGATAAAATAATTATCGTACAATTTTTAAGAAAAACGACGTAATAATTTAATTTTAACGATTAATATACCAAATAAATTTGAAACACTAGGAAAACTAAAAATATAGTTTTTATGAACTAAATGTAAGTTTAAAAATACATCGGGATCATTTTTGAAAGTAATGGATTAAATATTCAAAATAATAACTCACGCGATAACGATTATTAAATATAAAAATTTACGCGTTGAATATGAGATGAAATGTCATGAATGAACTAATGAGATGCAAATGATGTCAATGGAATGTAGACTAATCTTAGTCCATATGAAATGTACGTGATGTTATGATCATGAATTCGCCGCTAAACCATAAAGGTTACGCGAATTTGAAACAAGTAAACCAAGTTTACTATAAATGTTGAAATTGTAAGGCATGCATTGTGTCGAAATGACCGAAAGTACGGGTTGTCACATTCGCCCATCAAAAAGGAATTCATCCCCTGAATTCAGTTCATGTTGGTCTCTCGGGTTTAGGGTTTGATGTGGCAAACTTTCCCATTCCCGAGCAAAACCCTCAAAAGACCTTTTGGTAACCGATTTTTACTTAATCCCACAACTCATCAAACAAGAACTGTCATACGATTAGGCTAAATCGGTTTAAGTAACAACTTGTTTCTAGCTCGATCTTTGCAACTCATCAAACAAGAACTCGCCACGCGGATCAAGCCGAAACAAGTGGTTTGAAGAAAATCTTTTGAAAATTTGGCTCGACACGAATTGCTTACACATATAAGCCTACTACTCCCTTCATTGCATGATTCTTCCTGAATTAGACATAGGTGATCAAGCTATGTATAATTTAGGAGTAACTATGCAATGCTTGGACTAATCGACTCATATGTTGTTTGGTGTTGAGTCAACCGATGTTAAAATTGTGATGAACATCGAGGAGAGAAGACATGGAGAAGTGTCGTTAAAATGATCGATAAAGTAAAAAGAATTAAAATCCTCGTAAATGATAACAAATCGGAAAGAAAATAAAGTACGATAGATGAGAATATGTTACAACGGGTGGTTTAGCAAAAGTAGTACATCTTTAAGTTATAAAGTTTCGGATACGATGATTAGACATAAACTTGGTATGACATAGTACATAAGGAGAAATAAGACTTGGTTTCCGAACTTCTTCAGGTCTTCCGCGTGCCGTTGATACCTTGACGAGCTCCTCCTCCTCCTTCTAACATATATACATTCCCATGAGCACCTTCGACTTGTTGACCTTGGTTTTGAGGACATTGACTTCGATAGTGTCCTTGCTCCCCACATCCGAAACACGTAACTATGGTCTTGCCTCTACAATTCCTGGCATTGTGTCCTAGTTTTTGACACTTGTAGCACTTAACGTGACAAAGTCCCGTGTGATGATACTTACATCGATTACATAGTGGGTAGGTTCCAAGCATAACCTCGCCTTCTATTGGTGCAGCAACATAAACCATTGCGATCTTGCCCTCTATTTCGTTGTTGATGATGGTTAGTGTTACGGTTTTGGTTGTTGTTATTGTAACCTCCTTGGTCATTTTCCCATTTTCTTTTGTTGTTGTTGAGTTGGTTATCGTCGTTGTTGTTGTTGTTTTGGTTATTGTTGTTACGGTTGATGTTTGTGGTGTTGCCCCTTTTTACTACTTGTGCCATGAGCTTCGAGACATCGAATAGCTTCCTCTCAATCGTTATGGGTCAAGAAGTCACATCGCCTTGAATAATCTCGGGAAGTCCTTCAATGAAAGCCTCCAGTAGCTTCTCATTATTCGAAACCATAGATGGGCATAACACGGCCAATTCTTGGAATCTCCGAATGTAAGTGTCAATATCATACCCAATTGTCATTAGTTCATAGAATTCCGTCTCCAACTTTTTCACTTCCGTACGAGGACAAAACTTCTTAGTCACCAAACTCTTAAATTGCTCCCAAGTAAGCTTGAAAGCATTCTCCATTCCAATCGGTTGAGCATATGAATTCCACCACGACAACGCTCCATCGAGTAATGTACTTGTAGCAAATTTGACCTTACTATCATCCGAGCAATTACAAAGCAAAACACGGATTCCAACTTTTCAAACCATCGTACCATGGCCGTGGCTCCTTCACCCCCCTAAACCGTGGGCTCACCACTTTGAAATCCTTGTACGAACATCTCTTAACTCCGGATCCTCGGCATTTCCATAGCAGCAGCTAGCCTAGCGGCCAGCAGCTGCCTCACAAGAAGAAGGCAGCAGCCCAATCGCTTCCCTTTCGACTCTTAAAGCATCGGCTATGCTATCATTCACTAACTTTTGAATAGCTGCTTGGGTCATTTCAATGTAGCTTTCTTGATGCCATATCTTCTTCAAAACAAGAGGAAATGTGAGACGTAGCAAAAATCCGATGTTAATAATAAACACTCCAAAGAGATGTGATAAGAAATGGTAAGTTTGAGGTTATTTTTCAAAATAATCGACGGGTTCCTAAAAGATGGGTTATGAGGTGTCGTAAGTGCTTCAAGTGTATAATGGTTTAGTGACTTAATGTGTTAGTAACGTGTAACTCGACATGTTAGTGATGAAACAAAGGAGTGAGAGTGACCTTGCCCTACTTAAGGGTTTATCTCTGCATTCGGCGTTATCGGTGATGAGTCAATTGATGTAAAGATTGTGATAGGGAATAACAAGGAATTCTCCACATTAGAGTATGAGGAAGAGATAATGGGATGGGTAATTAAAGGCATCCATGTGACAATCGATGTGAAATGAAAGTAAATAACTCGAAAAAATGTACGCATAAATCGCATGAAAAGTGAACATGCACTTATGATGAAATGATGAGATGCTATGATAATGTAGTTATAGTCTAGGGTCAATGATGCAACCTAGTTCTCTATAACCAAGCTCGATGCCAATCATCACACCCCAAATTACTGTTTTGCGCGGAATGGAATTCCTGGGGATTGACCGTCATAGCATCACAATCACAGTTATATTGAACGACCTAAAGTGTCGCTTGAAAAGAACATCGTTTGATTTAATAAAACAATCAGAGTTTACAAAGTAGGTCCCAAATGAAAAATCAACTTGTGCGGAAAAATAAGTTTGTTACAATTCAAACGATGTGTTAAAGTATGTAAAACCCAGTGAGGCAGCGTCGTCACCACGACTCCATGATGTGTCCAAATGCATGCCATGAAGTGAATGCCTTAGATACCCGAGATAAAACATGCTAAAAGTGTCAACACAAAGGTTGAGTGAGTTCATAGAGTTTGAGTTGAAATGTAAAGCCTGTTAAAATCGTTTATGCAAAGAAAGGCATTGTAAATCGTTGAAATGTAAAGACTATCAAAATCGATTATGTAGCAAAGGAATTGTAAATCCACTCCGCCCAAGTCCCCCATACAAAACTTGCAACCTGTGTGTTCACAACCCACTGCCAGAATATGCATAGTTTATGTTCAAACACAAATCGTCAAATGAATTCACAAAATAGTGCATGACTCAATGTATCGAAATCATTTATGCAGCAAAGGCATTGTAAATCCACTCGCCCAAGTCCCACCATACAAAACTTGCAACCTGTGTGTTCACAACCCATTGCCGAAATGTATATAGTGTATGTTCAAATCGTTCCAAGACCGTTAGTCCATGAATATACCAAGACCATTAGCTCAATGAATATACCAAGACCATTAGCTCAATGAATATACCAAGTCCGTTAGTACATGAATATACCAAGTCCGTTAGTACATGAATATACCAAGTCCGTTAGCTCAATGAATATACCAAGACCGTTAGACCAATGAATATACCAAGTCCGTTAGACCAATGAATATAATATGGAAATTCTAAGTATGGCAATAATGTTACTTCGTATGACTAGCATTCAGTTCGGATATACATATACTTTGCAAATAGTCATGAATGTAATAAAAATCATTGAGCATGTATCTCCCCCAAAACGGTTATGAAAACAAGTAAAGCAGGGCTATGAAAACTCACTTGGTGGAATGATGCGAAGACAAAAGTGAGTACACCGAGATGTAATGTGATACGTAAATCTTGACCTATGATGAACGATATGACATGTAATGAGTTGCAATGTAATGTTATGCATGCATTTCGTATGTTATTTATACCATTTATGAGTTTTGAAAATATTACTTATCGTCGAAAATACTCGTTTGACGTCTTGACCCTTCAAAAATGACTTTACATGTTTTTACGCCAAAATGTCATCCTACAATGGTTTTATAATGATTTATGGTGAAATTTCCACTTTTCGTCGTAAAACAATGTCGTCGGAATTTTCATGAAAGTAATAAAAATTAGTCGTAAAATGGTGTACGTCGATCGTTAGAGAACAAACTCGACGGTTTTGGAAAGTTTGTATCGGAATCTAGAAGTTTCAGCCAGAGTACTCGTCCAAAAGGTCTCGATCATAAAGATATTAAGGGTTAAAGATAGTGGTTTTGGCTAATTGTTGTGCGAAAATGAGTTTCGCCAAGTTTGAGCATCCGTAATTAAGTTACTATAACTCCGCTTTACAAACAGCTTGTTGTTTTGGAAAATATGGCCGGTGAACTTGATTTCATTAGAAGACATTTCGTTCCAAAAGTTGCACATCATGGTTAAAAACAGCCCTCAACATGGACGCACCTACCGTAACACTTGTATCGTAAATTAATATAGTTTTTCTAAAAATAATAGTTACGGCAAGTTTATGAAAACGTGCATATCTTTGTCGTTTCAAATCCGCTTTCTACGTATAATACGTCCTTAGCTTCGTATCAAAGTAAACTAATATATTTTTGACAAGTCGAAATAATTTGAGAAACTTAAGGCTCATTTTGACCGAACAAACTAAAAATAGTGTGCTGAAAATTCAGAAAATAATATATTTCGTCGTCAAACTTGTAAAATCCATAACTTCTTCGTTATAAGTCCATTTTCATCCGTTCAAGCGCCACGGAGTTCGTTTTAAAGTATATTTTCTAAATATCAAGGCCAAAGTTTTGTACCAACTGTCGGATTTTCCAGAAAAATGAAACAAGGACAGAACATAATTTTATACGTATTGAAAATAGTTTTTCTCGGACAAAACCTATTCTAATCCCTTCAAATCAACTCCAAAGCTAACCTAATCCTACCATACACCTTCTTAGGGTGTCATGGGTTCCTAGACATCATCAAGACCAAAGAATACCAAGGGAATATTTATAGGATGACCAAAGTATATGAATAACTCTAAAATCATGAAATAAAATGGTATAAATCACATAACATGCATACTTGCTCCAAAAATGAAAAGATGAATATGAAATGATAAGGAAACATGAAAAATGAAAGAAACATGCTTACAAGTGAATATGTTGAGGTGCAAGTAACAAGGTTTAGCCTAAACACTCTTGGTTTTTATTTCAAAACCTAATAAGGAGTGTGATTCTAGATTGTAATTATCTTGAGCTTGAGAAAAATTTATGATCCCTTGTGAAGGCCTTCCATGGCCGGTTTTGGAAGAGAAAACAAGAGAGAAGGAAAAAGTTTTGTTACTTGACTTGAAGAAAATGAAATTGAATGAGTGAAGAAATGTTGGAGTGCAAGTATATGTATAATCAAGTTAGAAGAAATTTTTACCATCAATTAATGCCACCCCCATAGGGCGGATTTGGGGGGCTATGTTTCACAATATATATTTTTTTTTTTCAAATTGTATTATGTATAAAATGTGTTGAAAAGTGTAAGTGAAATGTGTAGGGAAATATATAAGTAAAGGTAAATGGAAATCTTTGGGGCAAGTAAGTTTTTAATAGTTCAAAATAGAATGTAATGAGATAATAAAAATTGTAAAAATACTTTCCTTGTGAAATTTGGGTGATAAAATAATTATCGTATAATTTTTAAGAAAAACGTCGTAATAATTTAACTTTAACGATTAATATACCAAATAAATTTGAAACACTAGGAAAACTAAAAATATAGTTTTTATGAACTAAATGTAAGTTTAAAAATACATCGGGATCATTTTTGAAAGTAATGGATTAAATATTCAAAATAATAACTCACGCGATACAGATTATTAAATATAAAAATTTACGCGTTGAATATGAGATGAAATGTCATGAATGAACTAATGAGATGCAAATGATGTCAATGGAATGTAGACTAATCTTAGTCCATATGAAATGTACGTGATGTTATGATCATGAATTCGCCGCTAAACCATAAAGGTTACGCGAATTTGAAACAAGTAAACCAAGTTTACTATAAATGTTGAAATTGTAAGGCATGCATTGTGTCGAGAAATGACCTGAAAGTACGGGTTGTCACATTACTAGTAAGCCAACGAAAATAGGCTGATAAGGTTTGAATGAGCCAATACAAGTTCCTAATGTGAGCTTGCTTATGTCTTACCACTCATAACACATCAACAACAACAACAACAGTTAACAAAATCTCATATCCATTTTATCCCACATTTTTGTTTCATTCGGTTCTAAAAAAAATCAATTCACTTAAATACAACTTAACACAAGATTTTAATCAAAATAAAAACAATGATTCCTTACAACTAGAAATGATGGGTCGAGTGGGTTGAAGAACCGAACACGAATGGCTTCAACTGGAGAGACTCGAGATGAACTGGAGCAATTAACCTCTTGCACAACCTTCCTCATGCTTCAATTGACAAAACCCCCAAGCTAATTTTGAAAACCCCTTTGATTCTTGGAACCCTAGTTTTTGTGATTTGTAATGGATGTGAGTAAAAACTGTGAAAATTGAGTCTCTAATTATAGAGATAGAAGAGGAATGGAGCATCTTGTCTTTCTTGGCCTGACATGGAGGGTCTTCTCTTCTTCTGGCTCTCGTCTCCCTCCCATAGCTACACCATCATGTGATGTCTAAAGTGTAGGTTTCATTTTGTAGGAGTTTGACAAGGATTGATCATCTTTTGATGTCAAGTAGATTAGCGTTGGGTTGGACATTTTGGGTAGGCGTGAAGGAATATTGCAAGAGAAGAAGATGATGGGGCAAAATGGGTGGGCTAGGATTAGGATAGGTAAGCTGTATTTTTGTTTTGTCTTATTATTAGATACAGTATAATCTGTACTCCGTGTTTTGTCGACTCCTCGAGTAAACGTATCTTTCCGGTATCCGAAAAATATAAAAATTATATTTTTGAAAACGATTTTATAAACGTAATAATATGACATTCTTATTACGTTGAATTTTGCTTATAATTGCTTGCCGTTATTTAATTGGTGTCGGAATGCGTGCGGTGCCGTGACTTCCTAAATTCTCGAGATAACTTCTCGTTTTCTTTCGTAAATTATTAGTGATTGATAAAAAAGTGTATTTTTCTCTTATCTCAGTATTTATTTTTAGTTTTGTATGCTACCGCGCTGTAGTATGCGGAATAACTAATGGATTAAGCTTATGTATGCTTATATTTTAACTTGGACAATAATAAATTTCACATTTATTATACAGATACATAGTGGACAAGCGGAGTCTTATTTCTAAGGAAACGAGATGACCTCTCTCGTTTTAGATATTGGCATTTTGTCGAAAAATAGTTGTTTTGGATTTTCTGGCGTAATAAATATTATTATAATAATCCGAAATTTTACGGGTTGTTATAGTCTACCCACCTTACAGGAGATCCGTCCTGGATCTCAGTTTACGTTACCCGATAGGGTGTCAGGAACGAGGTGATGGTATTTGGAACAAGTTTTGAGTTTTCCTCGGTTGTCCTAGGGTTTCCTCTTTGGATATGGGTACCTAGGTGTTATGCTAGTAGCACATCCTCTATCTGAGGTGCCATGATTTTCTGAGGTAGGTTCATTGAGTGGAAGTTCTAGTTTTGATGTTATGAGGTTTCACTATCTTGTTAGTGTGGGCACCTCTAACTTCTCATGTTTTTTTTTTTTTTTTTTTTTCCAAAACGTACCCATTTCTGGTGTTTCATGATTCTAAGTATATAGGTTGATTCTTAAGGTTCGCTATGGGTTTGTGTGTTTTCTTCTTTAATGGGTGAAGAAACATTAGTTTTTGAATTTCTCTAAATGTTTGTACAAGTTTGACTAAAACCAGATTTCAAAATCGATAAGATGTAAAAATGACACATTTTTAAAGATTGTAAACCGGTTCTTAATTATGGTGTTATAAGAAGGTTTTTTGAAACTTTTAGTGTTTCAAAGATTTTATCTCATTTTAATGGGGGGATTTGGAAAGTATTATTGTTGGATTTTAAAAGGGAAAGCTTCCAATTTGGAAACTATGTTGTAGCAAGGATGTGTAGCAGGATATAACATTTACCTATAGCTACGAGTAGGGTTTAGTTGTCTAAGTTGGGTAGGATTGGAGGTTTAATAGTTGATGAACCTCATGGTTATGTATGTTTTTAGGCAGAGGTGTAGGATACATCCTAAGGTCAGGCTTAGCTATCAAGGAGGACATTGATCATTTCTGTTTATGGGGTATTAACTTAAAACACATTTCGAGGAAATAAGTAACCAATAGAGTGGTTCTGGTATACCTTTCAAAGTATTAAAGAACACTTTATTTTGGTAAGGTATGGGTAGAATTGTAGTTTATTTTATGGTGAAATGGTAAGGTGGTAATTTGATTTGTAGAATGATTCATGAAGTATTTTGGATTATAATGGTTTGAGGGATAATCGAAAATAGTTTGTATGATAACTCTTTTGTTTGTAGGAGGGTAACAAGGTAGGCACGGTTATTCTTAAAAGGTGGGTGGAGTTTTTAGGTATCAAATTTTCAATGTAAATTTTTCAAGTTTTGTAGGATTATAGGTCATTTGTCGTGTCTTTCTAGATTTTGCTAGAGGCTCATTGTATTTTCTCATAGGTGCTATTGAAAGGTTGCTCTGAGAATGGTTTGATTTATTTATGGGGTGTAAGGTGTGGGGTTGGTGTGACTATAACATAACCCGATTGTGATATGAAATTATAAAGTTTATGATTAAGGGGTAGTATGACGCCAGTGAATGGCTCATGATTAAGAGATATTGTGATGCCAGTGAGTGTTTTATGACTAAGAAATGCCAGTGAGTGACTTGTGATTAGGGAATGTCAGTGAGTGACTTGTGATTAGGGAATGTCAGTGAGTGACTTGTGATTAGGAAATGCCAGTGAGTGGTTTATGATTAGGGTATGCCGGTGAGTGGCTTGTGATTAGTGTATGCCGATGAGTGGCTTGTGATTAGTGTATGCCGATGAGTGGCTTGTGTTTAGTGTATGCCGATGAGTGGCTTGTGTTTAAAGGATAGTGTGACGCCAGTGTGTGGCTTCAGGGTAACCGTCAATGTGTGGTTTATTGAAATGTTACATGTTTATCAAAATATTATCATCTTCTCTCTGGACACAAAGCTATTATAACTATCCTAAGTACTGCAAAATTCACCTCTGAGTCGGACATAGGTGATCAGGCTATGTCCCACTGTCCCTGGTTGAATATAGGTGATCAGTCTACATTCACCCGAGGTTCAATGAATTTTGAAATACTTAGCTTAGTTACGCTAGTAATATGTCACAATACTTTTAAAGATTGTCTTGAAGGATTTGAACAATTATTCTTGTTATGTGAGAGAAAGGTGTAGTGCTGTGATACGTAAGTATACATTATCACGAAAGATAGTTGTAACCTATAATGAAATTAGGTGAGCAGTGATAAAACATGTATCTTATCAAGTATGATCTCAACAGAATCATAAGTGAGGCATCAGCGGTGCACGCGTGTCGGTCATAGGGTTTAGTTTTTGTAAAAGTGGTTATAGTCTAGGTTTTAAAATACCCAGTTCTCTATAACCTAGGCTCTGATGCCAATCTGTAACACCCCCAAAAATGACTCAGTGGAAGCATACGTGTATTGGGGTGCTACTAAATTGGAATCACAACATAAGCATAGAACAACGGATTTTTATAAATAACTTTTATTCATTTCTTAAAAACAATGTTTACATTTTTAATTTGGTGCGGAAAATGGCCCAATATAAAAAGGTGGTCCCAATACATAAATCAGAGTCATCTATGACCATGCCATGCCTTTGCCTTGCGCCTCCAAAGATAAGCTATCACTTCAAAACCTGAAGATACATGCTAAAAGGGGTCAGCTTACGCTGGTGAGTTCATAGAGTTATTTAAAAAAAGATATCAGTACACTGTTTCAAATTTGGTTTTTGATGATCATTACGTCTTGCATAATGTCATAAAGTTTATGATTTCAATTCATAAAAGGGATTTCATAAAAGAGATTTCATTAGTGTGCCATAAGTAGGGTATATGTACATTACAACGAATATAATGTCATATATTGAATCTATTACGCTAGCACTAAGTTCATGCAACCGAAGCTACGACAGTTCCTGTATGCACAAAGAAGTCATACAATTAGTGAGCCCATGGCGAGTGTTTATCCCAATACACTCGGTCCCGACATGCTATATGTTTCGCCTTGACCCAAGCGGGGTCAACCGAACAGAGGAGTCACCCTCAATAGATCGATTTATAACATTCGCTTCCCACAGAATTGACGGTTCATGAAGAGGGCAATTTGGGATCTAAAGACTTAGGCTAAGCTGCGTAATATTCTAGGTCAAACATTTTGGTATGCTCTATAAAACATCTATGTATGATGAAGACTTTAAACATGTAAAAGCATAGTATGCATGGAATGCACAAGTAAAATGATTTAAGTAAAATGAGCATATATCTTCCCCCAAAACAGTTATAAAACATGTAAAAGTAGGGGCTATGAAACTCACCTTGGCAATGTGCAATAGGAAGTCTAAAGGGAACTAAATCAAGGAGTGATAGTGCACGGCTCCGACACGCAACCTAATTAATACGACATATTTAGTCTTTATGTTTAAGACTCGATAAAGTTTAACTAACTTTATAAATTTTAAATGTTTTTGTTGTTGTTGTTGCTTGTGTGGCATTGGTTAAGTTTAAAACATTTTTCAAAGGTTTGGATGAATCTCGGCTCATGAGGGTATGACATGGAAGGAAACTCGAAGAAGGAATTACGAATTTGGTTTAATGATGACCAAAAGATAATACTTGGAAGAGTATACGTAGAAAAAGATATCAGGGATGAACAAGGCTTCGGTTTTATGATAACCGAATAACGATGTACAAAAGACGTGTACATATATTAGGACACTATCGGACTTAAGTGGATATCTTAGATGAAGGAAGTATATATATATACCCATGTATATATATAATTCATATTTATATGTTTATGTCGTTACTAATAATTGTATAAAGAAAGTTTTAAGTACAATATAATTTGTATATATATTAGTAAGTACCTTTCACGTGTTGTTAATATACATGTATATACTTTTAAAAGAATGGTTAAGCAAAATGATCAAGCTTGTAAAAATAAAGTATGTGTCAACATAATTACTTCAATTGTTATCGAAATATATAGTTTATTTGTAGAAAATTTGGCGTGGCTCAGATAAATATCCGTATTTGATTATGGTGACTAATGTCAAAAAGTCTTATAACAAGTCTTACCAAATTGAACATTTGGTTTAAAAGAAACATGCTTATAAGTTTATGTTTCTAACACACTCGAATTATAAAAACATTTCATTTGATCTATGTAAAAATATAAGTTTCTAATTTATGTAAATCTCATCCTCATTTGGGTGGTATGTTATTAAGTTTCACATTTTTATTAAGTGGTCTGAGACTTAAGTTTTTATGATCTTGATGTTATGAAGTATCACATTCGAGATGTGTAATGATCAAATAGTTATATATATATATATATATATATATATATATATATATATATATATATATATATATATATATATATATGGTACAAGTTGTGTTGGCTTATATGTGACAAGGAAGAATTGTCATGGTATATGTCTTGGATAAGTCGATAACGTATTTCAGGAAAACTTGAGTACAATGTACGACTACCTAGTAGAGCCATTAAAATTTCAATGTTTAGTTAAACATTTACTTTGAGTAAGAATTTACACACATTTTGATTTATGGGGCAAAAGAAAGATGCACCTCCTTATAGGGGTAATTTGGGTGGACCGTGGCCTGGTGAGAACCCAACAAGGGGGATGGGCTTGAGGCAAAAATAACTCTCTCATGGGCCTATTGATTAGCAAGTACACACACGCCCAACTTTTAACATGAATTTTGTGAAGTGAATTCTAGATGTGGAAATGTTATTTTAACGAGAGGGAATTCGACAGGCACATGGTTACAATCAAGACTAAACCTTCCTTGTTTAGACCAAACAAGCTTCACAAGGTTTATACGACCATTTTGTGGTCTCGTGTTAGACGAGAACAACTACCCAAAATTTATATATTAGACTAAGAAGGAAGTATTTGAGTTTCATTTTCTGTTTGTAAACGTGTTTGACACGAGGAAATGGTGTACTTTTTGAATGCAAAAACTTTGGCCGCGTACATTTTTAATGCGACGACATCAAGATC
>OU343216.1:103473527-103524073 GCA_910596185.1 Chrysanthemum makinoi | reverse complement strand
AGGACATATTGATTCAGTTTAGGTGTTAGCATAGGCTAGATAATCTTTTAGGAAGAGTCATTGCAAAACAGTAGGTTAGAGCTCAATTCAATGAGCTAAACTGGTGTTTGGATTAAACTGTTAGTTGGAATATTGTGCTTATCAGCACTTAGACTCTGTTGCTTAGGTCTCATTTAGGTCCATTGCAGTCAAACCAGTTAGAATTTTGCATTCTAGAACAGAGATAGTCAATATTGCATTCAATCCAATCTTGTGCTCAACTCTGTTTGATTCAGTAGCTATAATCTTGCAAACAGGTTTAGAAATACTTAAGATAGCTTGCATTAGTCTTATTTCACCATTAAACATCACAATCAGTCAGTCATTTGGGATCAAAAGTCATTTTAGTCAAAGTTTCATTTCTGTCAATAAAAGTCAAAGTAAAATTCCCGTTTTGTCCAAACTTTGTGGATTTTTCATGAACTCAGTTTTTAATAAAAATAATTGACACTTTGGAATTTTCTAGTTCAATTGGTCTCTTGTTGAAATCTGATTTTTGTAGGATTTTAGGAATTTTCTATAAACTCCTAATCAACTTGTCAATTAAGCTCAAGAGCCCTGTGCACTGGTCACTGTGGTGTGACAGGAACTTGCAGAGTTTTTCACAAGCTCATAAGAGCTTGTGAGTAGCTGAGATTTGGTTTACAAGTCCCTTGCTAGGTCTAGTTTGGATTGCTTAAACTGGCTTTAGGTTTCTTGCTTATCCAGTAGCTTATTTTTAGGCTGTAAGTTAATAGGTAAAGCCTGTTTTGGCTTTTAAGTGCAATTCACACCAAATGCTTGTTTCCTGCTTTCCAGAGGTTGAGAGTGGTTAACTTAGGTTGCTTTCTAGTAGTTTTAGCATAAGTTAGGTCCTGTGATCACTTGATTCTCTGTGGCAGTCTATAGCTTATTTTTTAGTGCTTATTTATAAGCCATTCCTCTACAGTTGCATTTTCTCACAAACTAGCATAGGTTTTCTTAATTTTCATAGGTTTAGAATATAATTTTAGACTTTTCCTGAATTTTTCATAATTTTTCATCACTGTTTGCTATTTTTCTTATTTTAAATCAGTTTTTAGGACTTTTTAAATAGCTTTTAATCCAAATAAATCAGAAAAGCTTCAAAAAAATAAGTTTTCAATTTTCATAGATTAAGATAAATATAAAAAGCAAAAAAAATATATTTTTTCATAATTTTCCTAGTTTAAATAGTAATTTTTAGCAATTTAATTAGTTTTAAATAGTTTTTAAATCATAGAAATTAGAATAGAAATCAGAAAAATACAAAATTAGTTTTGAAAATTCTCTTTAGTTATTTTAGCTTTTTGAAAAATAGTTTCACAATTTTCCTCTTTAATTTCATAAATTTTAGTATTTTAATTTAGTTTTAAAGTTTAAAATTAGTTTTTAATTCAAATTTATAAAAGAAAAATCAAGAAAATCAAATTTTAAAAATAGTGATAGCGTTTATTTAATATAATTTATCTTTTTAATTTTCTTTCTCAGATTTTTCCTTTGTCATCTAGTATTATCATTAACCATCTTCCTGTTCAATATCACCATCACTCACTACGCGTTTAGCTTCAATCGCACAGCTCGTTGGGACTTAACGACCCGGGGAAACACTAAACTCTCCTGGACTTAATTGCTTTGGTTCTAGACTGTCTGACTTTTATTACGGTTGACCATTCACAAGTGGTTGACTTGTGTGATAAAAGATAGACCGTTAGGGAGCCGATCAAATTTTGGCGCCGCTGCCGGGGAGCTGTGCTAACAATCTTACGTTTAGCAGATTAGTGATTTGAATATTCACTCCTTGTTCATACCATCTATATATGTTTATATTTTCTTATAAAAATCAAAAAATCCAAAAACATATTAAAAACCATAAAACCCAAAAAGATTCTTCTTTCCCCATTTTCATAATTCCCTTGACTCTGAGATTTCTTAAAGTCAACTCTAGTGTATATCTTCTCGCTCTTCTAGGTCTGTGAGCCCATTTCGTGAGCTTGTCAGGATTCCAAGAAGGCGTATCCGTAGACGTTCTGCCCCATCAGTCGGATCTGAGATCCGGACTGCTCGCGCTACTTCCGTTATCTTGGCGGAAGAACGTCCTATGTGCGAGCTTCTCCAGGCAACCATCGATGGGTATGGAGATGCTATTGTTATTCCAACCATTGTGGCTGAAAATTTTGAACTCAAAACCGGGTTACTAAATCTTGTAACCTCAAGTCAATTCTATGGTTTTGAGAGGGATGATCCTCATGCTCATATTCGATGGTTTAACAAGATTGCATCTACCATCAAATACAAGAATGTCCCTACCGATGCTGTCAAACTTCTTCTCTTCCCATTTTCCCTTGAGGGACAAGCCCGGATTTGGCTTGAAAAACAACCCCTCAATCGATCGAAACATGGGAAGACCTGGTGAAAAATTTGTGAAGCGAAGTTCTATCCACCTCTAAAACCACGAGTCTTAAAAACGAAATCATCAAGTTCACACAAAAGTTTGATGAATCCTTCAGTGAATCGTGGGATCGTTTTAAGGAGTTGCTCCGCAAATGTCCTCACCATGGTTTCTCCGAGTTAATGCAACTCGATACTTTCTATAATGGAGTGAGCCAATCTGATCAAGATTCTCTCAATTCCTCCGCTGGAGGAAATTTCTTAAGCAAAACTGTAAAAGAAGCTTTAGCGATAATTGAAAACAAGTCTAAAGTCCGCACTTCACGAAGCAAACCGGTTGTTTCCCAAGTCCGTGTTGGTCCTTCTACTTCATCGCCCGTGAGTCAATCTAGCACCGATGCTAAGATTGACAAACTCACAGAAGCAATTCAAGCTTTGGTTCTCTCTAACCAAAAGAAAGTTTCTTTTCCACAAACTTCACCTCCTGCTGAAGTAAAGAAAGTGGAAGTATGTGTTACTTGCGGTGGCCCCATGCCTATTGTATGGCCTTGATGGTAACCCTTTTGAACAAACGTGGCGGGATTACCAATTCAGGAGGCAACCAATACCGTGCTCCTATGGACCCGAACCACCGTCCTAACCACTACCATGGACCACCCGGTTTCAACCAAAACCAAAACCGTAATCAAAATCAGAATAGAACGAACCAAGGTTTTCAAAACCAAGGAAATTTTAGTCAGAATAACGGTTTTCAAAATCAAAGTCAAAATTTCCAAAACCAAGGAAATTTTAATAGAAACCAAGTTCAAGGAAATTTCAACCAGGTATTCTCATGGCAATAATCAAAGAAATTTCCAAAATCAAGGCCCTAATCCAAACAATAGAGGCCAGAATTTTCCTACACAAAATCAAGCCATTGTTCCAACGGACCATCATCGATGAGTTGTTGAAGCAATTCATGAAATCCCAAGAGAAATGAATAGGTTGTTGGTTAGCCGATTTCGACATTAAGAAGTCTTTAAATGATCGACCCTCGGGCTCAGGTACTTTACCTAGCAACACGATCGCTAATCCGAGGGCGATGCAAAGGCGATCACAACCAGAAGTGGTGCTTCATATGATGGACCCGCTATTCCTACTACCTCTTCTTCTTCTCTCCCGAAGGTAGTGGAAAGTGAACCTGAGGCGACAAAGGACCAAGTGCAACCCACTAGCTCACAAAGTACAGCACATGTCCATCCTCAAGTTGTCCCGAAACCCAAATCCAAATCAGGAGTTGTTTTTGAACCTCCTGTAGCTCCAGTTGAAAACCCCAAATCCAAAACGTCTATTCCTTACCCATCACGTTTAAATGAGCAAAAGCTCCACGAAAAAGCCAGTCATCAAATGGAAAAATTTTTCAAATTTTCCAAGAACTACATTTTGACATAAGCTTTGCGGATGCTATCATCTGATGCCCAAGTTTGCATCAACTCTCAAACACATGTTAAGCAACAAGGAAAAATAGTTTGAAATGGCTAAAACTCCTCGAACGAGCTGCCAGCAGTTCGTTAAAGAAGCTTCAGAGAAGCTTGGAGATCTGGAAAATTTCTTCTACCTTGTGTTTTTTCAGGAATGATTGAATGCTTTGCCCTCGCCGATCTTGGTGCAAGCATCAATCTGATGCCTTATTCAAGATGAAGAAACTTTCTCTTCGGAACTTATTCCTACCTGCATGACTCTTGAGCTTGCAGATCGTTCTATATCGCGTCCTCTTGGCATCGCCGAGGATGTATTCGTAAAAGTGGGAAAGTTCCATTTTCCAAATGACTTTGTGGTTGTTGATTTCGATGCGATCATCGGGTTCCCTCATTGTTGGGCGAGGATTCCTGAGAACGGGTCGTGCTCTCATTGATGTATTTGAGCAAGAAATCACATTACGTGTGGGTAATGAAGCTGTCACATTTAACCTTGATCAAACTTCGAGGTACTCCTCAAACTATGATGCCGAATCGGTTAATCGAATCGATGTAATTGATATTGCTTCAGAGGAGTACTCTCAAGAGTTTCTTGGTTATTTTCATAATTCTGTGAGTGGGGATCCCACCACATCTTCTCAACCAATTATTGCCGATTCTTCTCCCTCTCTTACTCCATTTGAGGGAGGTGACTTCTTTTTAGAAGAGATCGATGAATTTCTTGCTAATGATGAATCAATTCCGGCGGGAATTGATAATGGTGTTTATGATTTGGAGGGAGATATCCTTTATCTTGAGCAATTGTTAAATGAATATCCATTACCGTCACTCCCTCCGAAAGAGATCACGATTGAAGAAATTAAATCCGTACAAACATCTTTGAAGAATTTCGAGGTTGAACTTAAGGACCTACCTCCTCATCTCGAGTATGCATTCTTGGAGGGTGATGATAAATTACCTGTCATAATTGCTAAGGAATTAACGGAGGAGGAGAAGGCTCTCATAAAGGTCTTGAAGTCACACAAGCAAGCAATTGCTTGGAAACTCTCCGACATTAAGGGTATCAACCCTGAGTTTTTGTACTCACAAAATCTTGATGGAGGATGACTTCAAACCAGCAGTCAACATCGAGAGAAGAAGGTGAATCCTAAGATTCATGAGGTTATCAAACAAGAGGTTCTCAAACTTCTTGATGCCGGTTTAATTTACCCGATCTCAGATAGTCCTTGGGTCATCCCATCCACGTGTTCCAAAAAGGGTGGCATAACTGTTGTCACAAATGATGAAAACGAGTTAATTCCAACTCGATTGGTTACGGGATGGCGTGTGTGTATTGACTATCGCAAGTTAAACGAAGCCACCCGTAAAGATCATTTTCCCCTACCCTTCATGGACCAAATGCTTGAGAGATTAGCAGGGAATGAATACTATTGTTTCCTAGATGGTTTCTCGGGGTATTTTCAGATCCCCATTGATCCACCGGATCAAGAAAAGACCACATTCACCTGCCCATACGGAACTTTTGCCTACAGACGTATGCCTTTTGGCCTATGTAACGCTCCTCGCACGTTCCAACGATGTATGATGGCAATTTTCCACGACATGATCGGGGAAACAATGGAGGTTTTTATGGATGACTTCTCGGTCATTGGGGACTCATTTCAAACATGTCTCTCCCATTTAGAAAAAATGCTAAAACGGTGTGAAGACACCAATCTTTGTCTAAATTGGGAGAACAACCATTTTATGGTCAAAAAAGGAATTGTCCTAGGCCATAAGATTTCAAAAAACGGGATTGAGGTTGACAAAGCGAAAGTGGATGTCATTGCCAAATTGCCTCATCCTACTACCGTCAAAGGTATTAGGAGTTTTTAGGTCATGCCGGTTTTTATCGCAGATTCATACAAGATTTTTCTAAAATCGCTCGGCCCATGACTCATCTCCTTGAGAAGGATGCTCCTTTTATCTTCTCACCTTAGTGCATCGAAGCTTTTGAAACATTAAAGAAAAAGCTTACGGAAGCACCCATTCTAGTTGCCCCGATGGATTTACCCTTTGAACTCATGTGCGATGCAAGTGATTTTGCTATCGGTGCGATCTCTGGGCAACGTAAAACCAAGCATTTTCCGCCTATCCACTACGCGAGTAAGACTATGACTGAAGCTCAAACCCATTACACCACTACAGAAAAAAAAGAATTATTAGCGTGGTGTATGCGTTTGAGAAGTTTCTGCCATACCTAATCTTGACCAAATGCGTGGTGTATACGGATCACTCGGCTCTCAAATATCTCTTTGCAAAACAAGATGCAAATCCGAGATTGCTCCGTTGGGTTCTCTCCTCTGCAAGAATTTGATATCATTATACGTGATAAAAAAGGAGAACACGGTGCGATCATCTGTCCCGTCTAGAAAACCCTCACCAGGATGTGTTCGAGAAAAAGGAAATAAACGAAACATTTCCTCTCGAAACACTCAATGTGGTTTCTTTTCATGGAGACTCTTCTACCCCATGGTTTCTGACTTTGCAAATTACCATGCGGGTAACTTTGTGGTGAAAGGGATGTCGTCCCAACATAAAAACAAATTCTTTAAAGATGTAAAACATTACTTCGGGCGACCCCTACTTATTCAAATTTGCGGATCAAGTCATCGGCGATGTGTGTATGGTCAGGGAAGCCATGACATTCTTAAGGCTTGCCATTACGGACCTACTTGGGGACATCATAGCCCTAACTACACTGCCAAGAAGGTGTTTGATTTCGGATTTTATTGGCCCACGATTTACAAGGATGCCCACGAATTTGTCAAAACCTGTGGCGCTTGTCAACGTCACGGAAATATCTCACTAAGAAATGAAATGCCGCAAAACGCCATTCAAGTGTGTGAGATTTTTGACATCTGGGGCATTGACTTTATGGGGCCATTTCCTTCATCTCGAGGAAATAAATACATACTCGTGGCCGTTGACTATTTGTCAAAATGGGTTGAAGCGAAAGCTTTGCCTACCAACGATGGCCGAGTTGTTGTGAAATTCTTAAAATCTCTTTTTGCTAGGTTTGGAACTCCACGAGCTATAATCATTGATCGTGGTACGCATTTCTGCAATGACCCGTTTGATAGAGTCATGCAAAAGTATGGTGTAACTCACCGTCTCTCTACTGCGTACCACCCCAAACAAGTGGGCAAGTGGAAGTTTCCAACCGAGGGATTAAAAGAATTCTGGAAAGGGCAGTAGGCTGAAAACCGCCTCTTGGTCGGATAAGCTAGATGACGCACTCTGGGCCTTCCGTGCAGCTTATAAAACACCCATCGGGTGTACTCCATACAAGCTAGTGTACGGAAAGGCGTGTCATCTGCCGATTGAGCTTGAGCACAAAGCATATTGGGCCTTGAAATATGCCAACTTCGATATCCAACATTTGGTGATCACGGAAAGTTCAAATGAACGAATTAAATGAACTCCGTGATCAAGCATATGAGAACTCTTTGATCTACAAAGAAAAGACAAAGAAGATTCATGACTCCAAAATCAAGAACCGCGTTTTCAACGTCGGTGATCAAGTCCTTCTTTTCAATTCAAGATTGAAGATTTTCTCGGGAAAACTAAAATCCAGTGTCGGACCATTCACCATCACTAAAGTATTTCCTTATGGAACCTTTGAGTTATCTCAACCCGATGGTCCAAATTTTAAAGTGAATGGTCATCGATTGAAGCACTATTTTGGAGAGGACATTCCACCTGTGGTTGTCCCGGATCTACAAACTTTCCCATGAACCAATGAATGCGGGGATCGAGTCAAGCTAGTGACTCGGGAATCAAAAACAGTAGCACACTATATGGGTTTTCACCCGTATTTCTGACTTCTTTCTACTTTCTACCACCCTAGTGTGGGGGAGTTGCCCCCCGCTGTTGCATATAAAGTTTTCATATAAAAAAAAAATCACAAAAATAATGGCCGTAGTATTTCCCTTTTACGTTCTATGTTTCGGCATAACCGCCGGTACTTTGAATATTGAGGGCAATATTCATTTCTAGTGTGGGGGGAATTCTCACGAATTTTATCATGTAATTATACTGCCCAATTCCCTCATTTTTGGCCAAAATTTTTTTTTGGAGTAAGTGTTTTGCACTTACTCAAGACTACGATTATCAGTCGCCATGTCTAATAAACTAAAAGATTGGCTAATCCAGGAGCAAACGGCTCTTGGTAAAGATATCTCAAATCCGTTGACGGCTTGCAATTTGCCCAATATTGTATGGTGTTCAGTTCACCATATCTTTAATTAGTGAAGAGTTGGCTAGCCCGCAAAGTTTATGGCTTGTGGTAAAGGCAGTTGGAAAACCATAATTGGTAATCGACTCACCAAAGATATTTTATCTAAAGAGTTGGCTAGTCCGAAGCGGCTTACGGTAAAGACAAATCAAAATTGAAAGTCGGGTGATTTGCTCAAAGTCATTTGGTTATCATTGTACCAAGGATCTTACTTGAACTGAAACAATTGGCTACTCCCGAAGTAATGGCTTTTGGTAAAGAGATTCAAATCCATTAAGTTTTCTCAAAAGATTGCTAGGGACTAGCAATAGTTTAGTATGGGGATTGATGAGTGTGTAAATACTCATCATTTTTGTCTTATCTCGGACTGCCAAAACATTTAAAAACACTTTCGAAATGCATCAAAATCTGAAAATATCCCATAATTGTGTTTTATATGTTTCAGATGCAAAATGTTTAAAATCAGATGAAAACGAGCTAAGTTTGCATAATTGGCAGTTTCAGTCCCTCAGCTTTCAAATCTTGACAAAATCAGTCCTTGAGCATTTGTTTTGAAATAAAAGTCAACCCAAGTCCTTTCAAAATCAAAATTTATCAAAAATGATCCTTGGGTAAAAAGTTTGGAGAATTTACAAGTTTGGTCCTTCAAGTTTCAAAATTGGCAAAAATAGTCCTTGGAAGTTTAAAAATGGAAAATTATCTTTTATGGTCCTTGTACTAATGAAACTTGGCATGTTTGGCCCTTTTGATAAGTTTGGGAAAGCTACAGTTTTGGTCCCTCAAGTTCTGCCAAATTACAAGATTGGTCCTTGTGTATTAATTTCAAATCTTGACCCTTGAACCTCCTTGCTTGAGCCTTGACCCCCTGCCAAAACACCCTTGACCCCCCAACTTGAACCCTCCCTATTATTATACCCCGGTCAAACAACCAGTCAAACCTCCACCCCTTTTCCCTCCTAAAACCTGCCTTCTTCACCAAACTCCTCTACAACACTCCATCCCCTCACCTCCAGCTCACAACCCACACCTTATCACTCCACCTCACCCAACAATCCAAGAATCATTAAATTCTTCTTCTTCTTTGCACTCAATCCCTCCCCACAGGCAAATATCATTTTCCCGCCAAAAATCCATCAATGGCTAAAAAGAGCCCAACTCATCCAATGGCTCAAAATAGAAGTGGGAAATACTCAGAGGCAAGTGGGAAGACATTTTGTTGTATAAATAGAAGAAGAAAAGGAGAGATGAGGAGAGTTTTTATCTTTAATTTTTCTTGTATGTCGTTTTTAATTTTAATGTATTAATTAGTCTCTAAAATTGTACTGTTAAGCTTCCCTGTTTTGAACTAAATCTATTGTATCAATTGTAATTCATTTCAAGTTCTAATTTAAAGTTTGATTAAAGTTTCTTATTTTTAAATTTTCTTCTTTTTATTCAGTCTTAATGGTTCTAAATCCGAGCTTTAATAAGCTTTATTATAACTTAAGTGAAGCTTACTAAAGCTGTATATAGCTTTTAGTAAGCTCAAGAATCAGTTCCAAGCAAATTCTTCACTTGGTCAACAAAAGTCAAACTGGAGCTTCATTTGGAAATGGTTATAACATTGGGTGTTGCAGAGCTTGGATTGGGTTGAATTAGCTTAGGTTAGTGTAGTTATGGTTCTCAGTTAAGCTGCAGTTAAGCTGGATCATTTGTGAGTACTTAATCTATTTCCATAACTAATATAGTCTGCATAGTTTGCTTGAGTTTGAATCTGTGGTTAGGATTAGCTTTTATTTGTTAATTAAGTATTTGTTAGGACATATTGATTCAGTTTAGGTGTTAGCATAGGCTAGATAATCTTTTAGGAAGAGTCATTGCAAAACAGTAGGTTAGAGCTCAATTCAATGAGCTAAACTGGTGTTTGGATTAAACTGTTAGTTGGAATATTGTGCTTATCAGCACTTAGACTCTGTTGCTTAGGTCTCATTTAGGTCCATTGCAGTCAAACCAGTTAGAATTTTGCATTCTAGAACAGAGATAGTGTTGGATCGATATACTTTAATCAAACTATCTTAACTAGCTTGTTAAGGTTTAATAACCTCGGATAAAACCTAAGTTATTAACAAAGAAACACTGAGTAATCTTTATTAAGTATGCGGAATTTACTTAACAAAGCTAAGAAGAATAACCTTTTATTATAAACTCTAAATCTGCTTATTATGCAGATACTCTAATACAACTCTAAGATAATCGAACTTTTCTCTAAAACTCTAATTCTGAAATCGTAAGTCATCCCTCTAATGCCAATCTAGGAGTCCTTTTATAGGCTCAAGGATATCCTAGTCGGTTTACAATTGATAACCTTGTACAACAAGTAATCTAAACATAGAATACAATTCTTTCCATAAACGAATATAACAGTTCTTTTTGTTCTTGCAGTACTTTGACTTCATATTGCAGTTACTTTGACTTTTGTCTTTAACAGATACTTTGAGTCTTTAACATCTTCCAGTACTTTGCAACTTACAGATTTGACTTTGATATCTTCAAGCACTTTGATATCTTCAGCACTTTCATATCCCAACAATCCTCCCCTAACCTGAATTCTACTTGCTTGACTTCAAGTTCCTTTGTGAATATATCTTTAACTGACTTCATCTTTTAAAGACGGATTGTTTCTTAGTCTTCAAGCTTTTATCTTTGTAACATCTGTTCTTGTCAAAGTATCTCTTAGAATTGTTTTTTTTCTTTACAAGCATCCAGCCAAGCTCCATTTTTTCAGCAACACAGAACATATGACAATTTGTACATTTAATTCAGTTTAAGTTGCATACTATTCTCATCACTTTTCAAGTGAATCATTGAAAAATTAATGGATTTAGAACTCTTTACCAAAGCCATTATCTCTGGAGTAGCCAAATGTTTTGGTGTGTAAGACCATGGTACATTGATAACCATATGATTTTTAGCAAACCACCAGCTATCAACAGATTTGTTTTGTCTTTACCAAAAGCTGTACCCTTCCGGACTAGTTAGTTCTTCTATCTAATGGTGAACTAATTACCAATAATGGTTTTTCCACAGCCTTTACCACAAGCCATTTTCTTGTGGGCTAGCCAACTCTTCACATTAATGATATGGTGAGTTGAATACCATCCAACTTATTAGCAAGTTGTCAACTAAAAACGGTTTTGATATATCTTTACGAGCCGTTGCTCGCGCATGGATTAGTCAATCCTTTTGTAACCATGGTGGATTGATAACCTATTGATGTTATCATCAAAAAAACCATTTATTAAACCTTTATTTCAAAATATTTATTACTTAGCAACAAGGTTTCTTCTAAAATTTATTTAATTGGTTTAGTTCAGCAAACAGTACTTTGATGAAAGTACCATGCGTCGGCAGTACTTTGAATAAAAGTACTGATATATCAAAAAGTATTTATTCAAATAAAATTCATACTAGTTATTGATCATTCTCGTAATGGTAGTCCGGTTTATAAACAAGTTAATAACCATGCAAGCAGTTTCATTATCCTCTTCTACTTCCAATCCATGCTCTAGCTTTCTTCTCATGAGCTCAAGCCTTGTGAGAGGGTATCTTCTTTTCTAAAACATGTTTATCATTGTTCCATTTTCGGCTCCAAAACATGAACTCCGGATTCTTCAAAGAATCTCAAAGCAAACTATTTCCGGAGTTTCTTGATTCTTCCAGATATCATTAATGCTCTCTTCTTCAGTTTCCCATAGAGTTATGAGATCACCATGTAAAACCAAACCAATCCCTTCCAATGGATTATTTTCAAAGTAAGCCTTCACAACATGATATAAGTAGAATAGGTCTACTCTATCTATAATATGCAGTAAATCCCATAGCCTTTGAAAACTTTGAAGCTTTCATCTTCTTTATGAAAAATCATGTATTCTTCATTCTTGGATTTCACAACTTTAAAAACACTTATCTTTGATCTGTTCATCTTCATGTCATCATCTTCCTTTGTATAATCAAAATCTACCATTCTGAGATAATTTTTCAATTCATCTCTAGTCTCAGATCTTAATTCAACCTTTTCTTTCTTTGAAAACTGAACATCTGTAACTTCAACTTTTCTTTTCTCTTTAAGCTCTTCTTCCTTTCAGATTCAGTCCAATGAGCTTCTTCTCTAAAGTCTTTAATATCAGCAACACTCTTCTTATAAGCTGCTATTTTAGCATCATAAAGTCTTTTCATATCAACATAGTTTAACTTCTGCAAACCCTTATATCCTCGAATTTTTAAATAAGCCATCATAGCATTCCTGTCTTTAGCTAAATTAGGTCTTCTTGGCATATATCTAACAGGTGTAGGGTACTGTAAAGGTTCAGAAGCTTCAGCATCTAATTTATCTTGCACTTTTGAGTGCTTTTCTATTCAGAGCTTCTGAAGCTTCCTGTTCTTTCTATCTTGAGCATCTAACTCTTCTTGAACTTTTCTAGTTGCAGCTTCATTCCTAGCAACTTCAATTGCTCTAAGTTCTGCCAAAGTGAGTTTCTTTTTCTTTGTTTCAACCAGAATACCTTTCCCTTTATCGTTTGGATCAATTGAAGGTTGAGAAGTTCTTGGTTGTTCTTCTTCTTGTACATCTCTAATAGTAACTCCTCCTCTTGGTTGTGACAAATCTAATATTGTAGCAATTAATTCATCATCACTTGCAGAATAAATGGGTTTGAATGTAGCTTCCTCCTCTTCTTCTATAACAATTGTAGAAGGACCAGCATCTTCTTCAAAATTCAATATCCTTGGTGTAATTACTTCTGATAGATGTATTATGAAAAAATTACTTTGATGTTCAAGTACCTTGAACATCAGTATTTGAACATCGGTACCTTGAGCTTGCACTTCTTCCTCAGAATCTGAAATAATCTTTTCTGCAAGTACTTACAGATTTATTCTTTCGCAACATCTTCTTTCAAATTTTCCTTTTCTAAATTCCTCCCCAAGTTGACAGAAGATGATTTAGGAACCTTCTTTCGTTTTAATTCCTTCGAAGTTGTTTACGACGTTTGTTTTCCTCTTTAACCCATAAGTTGAAACCTTGAATATATGGTTTAATAAAATTCCTCAACCAAACATACCTACGCTTCAATTTCCTAAGCGCTTTAGCTTGAAACTCAACAGTTTTGTTCAACCTAACAAGCTCCCTTGTCAAAGCATAATTATCCAAAGTCAATCCTTCACGAGGTATAGTATGATCATCACCTTGAAGATGTGAATGTTTTCTGAAACAGGGACAGAATGTTGTGGAGATGGAGTAGGTGTTCTTTCAATCTCTGCTGGAACCTCAGGGCTTGGAGAAACAGTACCTGTAAAGATGCAAGTACCTTCAATGAATCAAGTTTCAGATGCAGTACCTTGTGAGGCAGCACTTTGTGAGCAGATCTTGGGAAACAGAACTTTGAGAGGCAGCACTTTGTGAAGCCAGTAGTACATGTACGAATCAGGAGCTTCACTTTCTTCATCCTCTCCAGCTTCATTACGTACAGCTTGAACAACTTCCATCATTGTAGAAGTTAATGGAATATCTCCACCTCTGAACAAAGCACTTCGCCTAGCCATAAATGTAAAGATTTTGGCTTGTTGCACAATAGCAGGTAACAAAGTAGCAGGTTTTGGAACATCAACCAATTGCTTGTTTAAGAAAACCTGTACAAACCTTGGGTACATCAGCCATTTTGACCAGAGGATATATGTGATAGCATCCCATCCAAAATAAGCTTTGAAAAATTAAACACTCTGTCAGTAGCGAGTCCAACCACTGCAGATGCTATATTAGACCCAAACTGCTCCCAAGAAGTACTTTAGAACTTATGCAATGAAGCAATACATGAATCAAAACTCCATTGAGGACAGAATAATGCTTTCTTGAATGTTTGTTCTGTTAAAGATCCTTCATAACCAAGATTCCTAAAAGTATCCCAAATCAGTTGCTTGTCAAATCGAATAGACCCATCTTCATCTCCAAATAGTAAATCTTCTCGAATAGAGGCTTCTGTAATCTTGATAGTCCGTCCAACAACTGTAGATCTAATATAATATTCATCCTCCTCCATGTTATCTCTAGCATTAGCCCAAAATTCTTGAATCCATGGTTCAATAACATCCGGTTCAACCAAAAGAGCATAACTAATAGGCGCCCCAGTAAGATAATCAACAATATCATAAAAAGCCATATTCGCCTCAGTCTTGTCCAAATTAGCCACCATATTGTGCTTAGAAACAGTTAAACGATTCGCCATTGTTGAATGAGTGAGCACAATAAAGATTTTATTGAAGAATAAAGAGATGGTGATTGGGAGATAAGTATGGAAAAGATGTAAAGTAATAATATGAGAGGGAAAATCGGAAAGTAGTTATTTATAGGTAGGATTTAAAAAATCACAACCTATAATAACAAAGTTACCATTATTATCAATTACCCATCAATATTACCATTGGAACAGTACTTTAATACGACAAATAGTACTTTCCACATAAGCAGTACTTTCCCAAGCAGTACTTTCAGGAAAAACAGTACTTTGCCAAAATTTCTTCATATAAACTAAGTATCAACAAGCATCCTCCCCTCAAGCAATACACAGGACTATACTAACACCTTATAGTCCTCCCCTTAAACAAAGCTTAGTAGTTAATCATTCCAATGCTCACGACCAAGTGATTGAATCGTGACACATCAAAACCTTTTGTGAGTAAATCAGCTACATTGTCATCCGTGTGAACCTTAACTACATTGATGAGCCTATGCTCATAACAATCTCTGATAAAGTGATGCCTAATCTGAATATGCTTTGTCTTGGAATGGTACACAGGATTCTTCACAATACAAATTGTACTTCATATCAATATTGATAGGAGTATTTTTGAAATTGAACCCATAGTCCAAGAGTTGATTTTGCATCCACAAAACTTGACCACAACAACTTGCAGCAGCTACATATTCAGCTTCAGTAGATGATGTTGCTGCAATTGTCTGCTTTTTGCATTGCAGGAGACTAGCCTTCTTCCAAGATATTGGCATCCACCAGTTGTGGATCTTCTATCATAATTATCACCTGCATAGTCACTATCTGAAAAAGCTTCCAAGTGAAAAGGTGACTCTTTAGGATACCACAACCCCAACTTAGGTTGTTTCAAATAACAAAAACTCTTTTACTGCATTCATGTGAGAGATCTTTGGTGAGACTTGATATCTTGCACATAGACAAACTGCAAACATGATATCAGGCCTGGATGCAGTAAGATACATAAGAGAGCCAATCATTGATCTATAAAGCTTGACTTCAACAGGGTGTCCATCTTCATCTTTGCCCAATGAATTGATAGATTTAATAGGTGTAGTAACAGCCTTCATATCATCAAAATTGAATTTCTTAAGTATGTCAGTAACATACTTGTCTTGACTGAAAAAAATACCTTCCTTTGACTCTTAACTGAAGTCCTAAAAGAAAGTCAACTCTCCCATTGAACTCATTTGAAATTCTTTTTGCATCAGCTGCTCAAACTCCTTAACCATGGACTGTTTGGTAGCCCCAAAGATGATATCATCAACATAAACTTGAAATAACATGATATCTTTTGTTGCTCTCTTGATAAACAAAGTCTTGTCAATAGCTTCCCTTCTATATCCATGTTGCAATAAGAATGTGGAGAGTCTCTCATACCAAGCTCTAGGTGTCTGATGAAGGCCATAAAGAGCCTTAACAACCTTGTAGACTTTGTTTGGATGTTTAGGATCTTCAAAACCAGGAGGTTGTTTAACATAAACTTCCTCTGTAATCTTGCCATATAAAAAGGTACTTTTAACATCCATCTGGTAAACTTGAAAGCCCATATAAGAAGCAAAGGCAAGAAATATTCGAATAGCTTGTGAAGATCGTTGTAAGCTCTTAGACGAGGTCTAATATTATATCTAGGAACATAATAACGAAAGCGGAATATTCAATAAGAATTAACGTTATAATGAACAAGGTTTTTCATTATCATAAACTAACTAAACACTAATAAAGATCAAAGACTTGATCTTAACACACTAACTAACCAACACTAAAACCCTGTATGCTTCCCAATCCCTAATTCTAGGTTCCCACACACACACACCTTTAGACGCCTACATCTTGTAATCGACGTTCTAAAACTAATGACCCTATGTCTCTTTATATACTAGAGACATCTAGGGTTTACAAGTGGAATCATAATATAAATAGAAACAATACAATTAGGAAACTAAATATTCTTTTAAGCATATCTTCTAGAATCTTCCAAATCGCCATCTTTGTAGTTTCCTTCTTGTCACTTTTAGTCCTTCATATTTCATTCTTCTTGTTTTGTATCATCAAATCTATAATAGACCCAATAATCTTCCCCTATTTGATGATGACAAAACAAATACTTGATTCTTTTGTACCTAACTTCCCTAGATGAAGTAGCGGTTGAGATAATTAAATCTCACCATGAATGAAACAATCTTCCCCTTGACTTAAACATGTCACTCAAACATCTCTTCCCCTTTTTGTTATTATCTAAATGGGAACGTGATGCAAATAATGATTCAACCACCACGCAACCAATATCACATTTCCAATCTAAGACTTCCAATGCTTCTTCTTTAAATCACCCACCACACATTAATTATAAGAAAAATGGATCCAAAACAAAGAGAAACTCCAACTAAAGGCAAGTAATAATGATGCACAAAGAGGTAAAAATCAAACACTTCCCCTTGAGTGATGCATGTAGATGGTTAAACTTTTAACAATAAGCTTCCCTTAAAAACCATATGTTAACCATCTTCTTGATTCTTCAAAATCAGAGGCTTTATGTAATGATTACTGTGGAAGAAACCGAAAGTATAAACTAATTTGATTTAAGAAGCAGAGTTCCTAAACTTAAGGTCTTAAACTGTACTATCCACGAACCCACATTTACTCTATACCTAACCACCAATATAAGTAGACCGCAATCCCTTGACAAGAATCCTCAACTAGTATGAGACACCGAGCACTACAATGTAACTCCTTAGTTGATAGCCAATGTGCGATGTAGTATCATAAGAAAAATCACACATTGCTAGATTCAAAAAGCTAGATGATAAGAACACAAACCAAGTAATTCCACTTCACCTTCAAATAAGTGATAAATAATCATCTTCGTAATCAATTCTTCAATAAATCTCCAAACAGCCTTTTTAAATCCTTTTAAGAACAAATAACCAAACTCTCATAAGGTGTAAACAATAACCCGGTGTGTGTCGCCCAAAAATCCATAACAATCTTTATGCTCAACTTCCCTTTAAATCAAAAAAATCATAATGGAGAAAAGCGATTTTCTTTCAATAACAAGATTTCTTTGAAACCTCCTCACAAGATTTCCTTGAGTAGCAGCACAGCTTGAGCATAAGCGTTCTAAAAACTCCAAGCAAGATTTCGCATCCAATGAAAGGCATTTCATCCTAATGAGCAAGACTTTCGTGTCCAAGAGCAAAGATTTCGGACCTTTCAAGACTTTTGCTTGTAGGGACCAATAACGCACATCAAGTATTCTCTAAAACATAATAAAGAAAGACTTTAAAAAACATCGAACAAGTATTTTTGTAAACCAAGCAAGATTTCTTTAAAAATACGCAGCTAACACTTTCAAAGCAAAGACTTTCACATAAAGTCAGATGGAAAATCCCTTTGGTGGAAAGTTAGATTGATATATATAGAACATCCACCAAAAATTTCGTTACGATCCAACGGTTAACTAAAAAAGTTAAGTGATCGTTCAAAACAGTGTCATGGTAACCTTTACGTGATTTTTCTGCGTTGGTAATTCGACCGCTTATATCTTTTGATCGAGCTCCGACACAAAACCCTTCGTGAGATTAAAGACATATACCAAGAAGCCCCAAATTTAATTTTAGCCCAAACCAATCTGGTTCATTAAAGTTATATCGCTTGAAAACATTCTCACAGAAAAATACGAAAAATTCCGTGATTCACTTTTTCTTCTTTTTTCTCTTCGACAAACCTTGTAGATCCTAGATATCACGCAGCCCCGTGCTCATACCACATGTGAAGATCGCTAAGCTCTTAGATCTAGGTCTAATATTATATCTAGGAACATAATAACTAAAGCCGAATATTCAATAAGAATTAACGCTTATAATGAACAAGGTTTTCTAATATCATAAACTAATCTGAACAATAATAAAGATCAAAGACTCTGATCTTAACACTAACTAACTAAATCACTAAACCCTAGGCTTTTCCCAATCCCTACTTTAGGTTCCCACACACACACACCTTGACGCCTACATCTTGTAATGTACGTTTAAAACTAATGACCCTATGTCTCTTTATATACTAGAGACATCTAGGTTTTACAAGAGGAATCATAATATAATTAGAAACAATACAATTAGGAAACTAAATATTTCAAGCATATCTTCTAGAATCTTCCAAATCGTCCATCTTTTTGTAGTTTCCCTTCTTGTCACTTTTAGTCCTTCATATTTCATTCTTCTTGTTTTGTATCACCAAATCTATAATAGACCCAGTTTTCTCCGATCCTCAAGCATGTGAGCAAATAATTCATTATAATCTACCCCCTTCCTCCTCAGTTTATAACCCCGAAAGTAACTAATCCTTGCCTTGTTTTTTGATAACATTACCTCTTTCATCTCTTTTTTAACTCTAAAAACCCACCTCGGTTCCAATAATCCTCTTCCCATCCGAAGATCACATAAAACCCAAACCTCTTGAAGTTTAAATTGAAGAAGTTCTTCCTGCATAGCTTCAACCCAGCTTTCTTTAGTCAAAGCTTAAGCAATATTATCGGGTTCCTCTCGAGATAAAACAAGTAAATAGACAGTTTGATGGTCCTTATGATTCAAATTGCTTGTTTATACACGCTAAGTAAAGCATTGTGAGGTGTCAGGGAAACCCTTAGCTTTGTGTCTAGTCAAGATCTAAAAGTAGAAGGACTCAATGATTTGATCGTAGGATGATCCTTATGAGTTCTTGTTCGAGATCGTGGAATCGTGATAATTATCATCTAAATTAGTAACATCACATCTTCATATCGAATTTGGAAAAATACCTTCATCTTCAAATTCATCATCAAGATCTTCTAATCCGTGCATGGTAGGATCATTCGTGATCAGCCTAAAGTAATCGCCAACTCGGGTGCAAAGAAGATTTGTTCGTGCAATTGGCCCAAGAATCGTGAGAGTACTATGCAGCCTTGTTCTTCTTCTTTGCCTCTTCATAAGCTCCTTACTCATCGTAAGAATGTGCTAAAACATCTTGAAGAAGCATCCGACAAGTTCCTCTTGAATGGATTGATCCTCAGAGTAAAAGAAGATTTAAACAACAAAGATTTCTTTGTTTTCAAACTTCGCACTTTGTTTTGACTAAAGATCTTCATCGAAATGCCACTGTGGCTAATATGAAACCATGAACCATATATTGTAAATCTTCTCCAATCGCGTAATCGTTGATTTTCTTCAACAGTACATAGTTCATAGATGGAGTTAAACCTCAAGATCAAACATCCAATCGTGACTGCATCTTCGTGATTGTCTTGATCTTCTAAAAACTCCATGAAGACAATCTTGAACCTTCTTAGTAACTCTTGTTGTATACTCTAAAGCCCCTTATCATAGTGCACAACCCAATAAATATCCTTTCTTCGTGACTTGCCATCAAACTTCCCTAGATTAATAGTTGTTTAAATAGTAAAGAGGGCATCCAAAAAGGTTTCATAAAATAATGTTGGGTTTAGTGCCCATCACAATTCATAGGGTGTCTTCTATCTCAGGGTTTGTTTAATCGAGACTCGTTAAGTACATAACAAGCAAAGCATTTCATACCTTCCTCTAATCAATAGGTAGGTGAGAATCAAGCTAACCTTGTTCTTAGCCGCTTCAATCAAAGTCCTATTCTTCCTTTTCTCAAGAACACCATTCCGTTGTGGTGTTCTGGCAATACTAAACTCCCTTTTTATGCCTTGCTTGCACAAAATTCATCCATAAGTTTGCTCCTTGAATTCAGTCCCATTGTCACATTCCAATACCTCTAACCTTGAGTCTTAATTGGTTTCACAAGAGCACAATCGGTCTGGATAGCATCAAAAGTATCATCTTTAAAACCCAAAAAAACCCAATCAATCTACTACAATCATCAAGAATAACCAAACAAGATTCTCTTTTCTTATTTAAACTTGCCACGTGAGATGTCCAAATAAATCCATATGTAATGCAGCCCAATGGTTCTCTTAATAGTTCTTTCCTCAAGCTTCTTGCAGAAGCTTTGTGTTGTTTACCCTTCTGCATGCCAAAACATGATTGATCATTCTTGTAAGTCTTTGGCTGTAGACCTCTAACTAAATTGCCTTTGACCAAATACTTTTGTTGATATTCTTGAAATGCCAATATGACCTCATTCTTTTATGCCATTGACGTGCCTCTTACATGTTGCTTTAGCCACCAAAACATGTGGCTCGCCATATGAATGTAGACTCTTCATGTCTAAACTATACACATCATTTTTCCTTGGTACTCTAAGTACTACAAAGTCATCATCAACGTTTAAAGTCGAGGAAAGGATGAGACATTCGCGGCCGTTGAATAAATACATGATGCTTTTATCACAAATTTGAGAGACCTGACAACAAGTGAACTTAAGCTCCTTCACATATCCTACATTCTCAAATCGATTCTTCCAAATTTTAATTGTTCCTTTTCCCAAGTAATCCTTCCCATTGGGATCATTCCCAAATGCAACTTTTCCTCCACTAATCTTCCTCTCTAAAAAATCGTATTGCAGATCTCTCTTTGCTCAATATACCTCCAGAAAGCAACCACTATCCACAATAAGATGATCTTAAGCTCCTCTTAAGTTGCCCCGCACATAAAGAAAAGAGTTAGAACTTTTAGGAACCCAAGCCACATCGACTTGTGTTCCCTTGCGGGAGTTACAAACTCAAATTCTTTGAGAATGTAATTCCCACTATCTTTCAAATGATGATCCAAAATTATCTTTTGATTTTTTAGCATGTGGATTTTCAAAACTTTCTGGTTTTTCAACATAAATCTTTTCACCGTGATTTTTTGTGCATTTTCTTGTGTTGACAAACATCTCGATTCACTTTTTGTCAACGCATCAGTTTGCCTCTCAAGTACATTTCTCTTTAACCCATTCTGCTTTTAACACTTGGTTCCTCCGATCTAAATTTATATGTGAATTGAATACCTTTCTAGGTTGATAAGTGAGATCAAGCAGAATTTCTATGCCCAAGTATTGTGATCACATCTTTGTTTCATTCTGAGCAAAGATTTCGCGAAGTACCGGCCAGAGTTAATGTAAGACTTTGAAAGTACGCGTTGTAGATAATCAAGGTCTTCCTCATAAGTGGGTATTCATGAGATCCGATGAAGTTTCGTGATTAACCCTATTTGAGTTAGTCCAAACCGGTTTGTACTCTCTAGGTTTCCTCGTCAAGTACCCCGTTTTGAAAATTTTCTAAGGTATTTTGAGTGATGTTCACAATCCTTAATTAGATGGAAAGAGGGACCTAAAACACACAAAAACACGCTTTCCTAATCTTACACCGGGCCAAAAGTGACATTTTCATGTCTATGCCCAAAATTGTTTTTGCCTTCAGAAAGGATTAAACCTGCTTTGACCAAAATTATCCCAAAAAGGTTTAGCAAGATCAAGTAGAAAAGGTTTTGAAGAAGGTATCGGCTAGGAGCAAGACTTTGATTTAAAGGTATCATTGATTTTGAACAATCAAGTTAACAAGTGTTTCGTGACTCCAGGATTTAGCAACTAGCTTTTTCCTCCCTAAACTCTAGACTGCCTATTCCAAAACGAAACATCAGCCTAAGTGGGTTGATGAATGCCAAGTAGATGTGGAACAAAGATGATAATCAATAGCTTTCTTTTATATGCAGGAGGTAAGTAGTCACTTATGGAACCATTACTAGGATGTATCTACATAATTACTGAGATCTTCATCACTAGGTTATATCCTTGTTGGATCGATATACTTTAATCAAACTAACTTAACTAGCTTGTTAAGGTTTAATAACCTCTGATAAATCCTAAGTTATTAACAAAGAAACACTGAGTAATCTTTATTAAGTAAGCGGAATTTACTTAACAAAGCTAAGAAGAATAACCTTTTATTATAAACTCTAAATCGCTTATTATGCGAGATACTCTAATACAACTCTAAGATAATCGAACTTTTCTCTAAAACTCTAATTCTAAAATCGTAAGTCATATCTCTAATGCCAATCTAGGAGTCCTTTTATAGGCTCAAGGATATCCTAGTCGGTTTACAATTGATAACCTTGTTTGACAAGTAATCTAAATCTAGAATATTCTAGAGTTACCATACTTTCCATAAACGAATATAACAGCTTTCTTTGTTCTTGCAAGTACTTTGACTTCATATTGCAAAGATACTTTGACTTTATCTTTAGCGGTACTTTGACTCTTTGACTTCTTCCGGTTGCAACTTACAATACTTTGATATCTTCAAGATTACTTTGATATCTTCACACTTTCATATCCCAACAATCCTCCCCTAACTTGAATTCTACTTGCTTGACTTCAAGTTCCTTTGTGAATATATCTTGAAAAGCTTCATCTTTTAAAGGCGGATTGTTTCTTAGTCTTTAAGCTTTTATCTCTGTAACATCTGTTCTTGTCAAAGTATCTCTTTAGAATTGTTCTCTTCTGACAAAGATCCAAGCTCCATCTTTTCAACACAAAGCAACATATGACAATTTGTACATTTAATTCAGTTTAAGTTGCATACTATTCTCATCACTTTCAAGTGAATCATTGAAAAATTAATGGATTTAGAACTCTTTACCAAAGCCATTATATCTGGAGTAGCCAAATGTTTTGGTGTGTAAGACCATGGTACATTGATAACCATATGATTTTTAGCAAACCACCTGCTATCAACAGATTTGTTTTGTCTTTACCAAAAGTTGTACCCTTACGGACTAGTTAGTTCTTCTATCTAATGGTGAACTAATTACCAATAATGGTTTTCCACAAGCCTTTACCACAAGCCATTTTCTTGTGGGCTAGCCAACTCTTCACATTAATGATATGGTGAGTTGAATACCATCCAACTTATTAGCAAGTTGTCAACTAAAAGCGGATTTGATATATCTTTACCCGAGCCGTTTGCTCATGGATTAGTCAATCCTTTTGTAACCATGGTGGATTGATAACCTATTGATGTTATCATCACCAAAACCATTTATTCAACCTTTAGTTCAAAATATTTATTACTTAGCAAAACGGTTTCTTCTAAAATTTATTTAACTGGTTTAGTTCAAAAGCAGTACTTTGATGAAATCTTGTCGATCAAGCAGTACTTTGAATAAAAGTATCTTGATATATCAAAAGTATTTATTCAAATAAAATTCATACCAGTTATTGATCATCCTCAGCAATGGTAGTCCGGTTTATAAACAAGTTGATAACCATGCAAGCAGTTTCATTATCCTCTTCTACTTCCAATCCATGCTCTAGCATTCTTCTCATGAGCTCAACTGTGAGAGGATATCTTCTTTCTGCAAACATGTGTATCATTGTTCCATTTTCCAGCTCCAAAACATGAACTCCAGATTCTGCAAAGAATCTCCAAAGAAACTATTTCCCCTTTCTTGATTCTTCCGGATATCATCATTGCTTTCTTCATCAGTTTCCCATATAGTTATGAGATCACCATGTAAAACCAAACCAATCCCTTCCAATGGATTATTTTCAAAATAAGCCTTCACAACATGATATAAGTAGAATAGGTCTACTCTATCTATAATATGCAATAAATCCCATAGCCTTTTGAAAACTTTGAAGCTTTCATCTTCTTTATGAAAAATCATGTATTCTTCATTCTTGGATTTTACAACTTTAAAAACACGATCTTTGATCTGCTCATCTTCATGTTATCATCTTCCTTTGTATAATCAAAATCTACCACTCTGAGATAATTCTTCAATTCATCACTAGTCTCGGATCTTAATTCTACCTTTTCTTTCTTTGAAAATCAACATCTGTAACCAGTTTTTCTTTTTCTCTTTAAACTTTTCTTCCTTTCAGTTTTTGTAGCTTCTTCTCTAAAATCTTTGATGCCTGCAACATTCTTCTTATAATCCTCCCTAGCGGCATCATATAATCTTTTCATCTCAAGATAATTAAACTTCGAATCCTTTATACCCTTGACTTTTCGGATAAGCCATCATAGCATTCCTGTCCTTAGCTAAATTAGGTCTTCTTGGCATAAATCTAAATGTGTGGGATCGTAAAGGTTCAAGAGTTTCAAAGATCTAATTCATCTTGCACCTCTTGATGCTTATTCTATGAGCTTCTTGAGCTTCTTGTTCTTTTCTATCTTGAGCATCTAACTCTTCTTGAACTTTTCTAGCAGCAGCTTCATTCCTAGCAACTTCAATTGCTCTAAGTTTTGCCAAAGTGAGTTTCTTTTTCTTTGTTTCAACCGTAATACCTTTCCTTTGTCTTTAGGATCAATGGTTGGTTGAGAAGCTCTTGGTTGTTCTTCTTCTTGTACATCTCTAATAGTAACCCCTCCTCTTGGTTGTGATAAATCTAATATTGTAGCAATTACTTCATCATCACTAGCCGAATGAATAGGTATGAATGTGGATTCCTCCTCTTCTTCTATAACAAATGTAGAAGGACCAACTTCTTCTTCAAAATTCAATACCCTTGGAGTTATCACTTCTTGCCTAGATGTATCATGAAAATCAGTACTTTGATGTTCAAGATTTTGAACATCGTACCTTGAACATCAAGCCTTTGATGTTCAAGACTTTGAACTTGTACTTCTTCTTCTTGTTCCTCGAATCAAATAATCTTTCTTCGCACTTACAGATTCTTTCTTCTTTGTAACATCTTCTTTCAAATTTTCCTTTTCTAAATTCCTCCCCAAGTTGACAGAAGATGATTTAGGAACCTTCTTTCGTTTTAATTCCTTTCGAAGTTGTTTACGGCGTTTGTTTTCCTCTTTAACCCATAAATTGAAACCTTGAATATAGGGTTTAATAAAATTCCTCAACCAAATATACCTACGTCTCAACTTCCTAAGCGCTTTAGCTTGAGACTCAACAGCCTTATTCATCCTAACTAGCTCCCTTGTCAAAGCATAATTATCAAAGTTCAAACCTTCACGAGGAATAGTATGATCATCACCTTGAAGATGTGAATGTTCTTCCTAAACAGAATGAGAATGTTGTGGAGATGGAGTAGGTGTTCTTTCAATCTCGCTTGAACCTCGTGGCTTGGAGAAATAGTACCACTGTAAGATGCAAGTACCTTCAAGAGAAGCAAGACTTTCGGATACTTTGCGAGGCAAAGACTTTGTAAGGCATACTTGAGAAAGAATCATCTTCACTTTCTTCATCCTCTCCCGGCTTCATTACGGCTTGAACAACTTCCATCATTGTAGAAGTTAATGGAATATCTCCACCTCTGAACAAAGCACTTCTCTTAGCCATAAATGTAAAGATTTTGGCTTGTTGCACAATAACAGTAACAAAGCAAGAGGTTTTGGAACATCGACCAATTGCTTGTTTAAGAAAACTGTACAAACCTTGGGTACATCAACCATTTTGACCCGTGAGGATATATGTGATAGCATCCCATCCAAAATAAGCTTTGAAAAATTAAACACTCAAGTAGCTAAAGTCCAACCACTGCAGATGCTATATTAGACCCAAATTGCTCCCAAGAAGTACTTTTAGAACTTATGCAATGAAGCAGGACATGAATCAAAAACTTCCATTGAGGACAGAATAATGCTTTCTTGAATGTTTGTTCAGTTAAAGATCCTTCATAACCAAGATTCCTAAAAGTATCCCAAATCAGTTGCTTGTCAAATCTAATAGCCCCATCTTCATCTCCAAATAATAAATCTTCTCGAATAGAGGCTTCTGTATTCTTGATAGTCCTTCCAAAGAATCAGAGATCTAATATAATATTCATCCTCCTCCATGTTATCTCTAGCATTAGCCCAAAATTCTTGAATCCATGGTTCAATAACATCCGGTTCAACTAAAAGAGCATAACTAATAGGCGACCCAATAAGATAATCAACAATATCATAAAAGCTATATTAAGCCTCAGCCTTGTCCAAATTAGCCACCATATTGTGCTTAGAAACAAGTTAAACGATTCGCCATTGTTGAATAAGTGAGCACAATAAAGATTTTATTGAAGAATAAAGAGATGGTGATCGGGAGATAAGTATGGAAAAGATGTAAAGTAATAATATGAGAGGAAAATTCGGAAAGTAGTTATTTATAGGTAGGATTTGAAAAATCACAACCTATAATAACAAAGTTACCGTTATTATCAATTACCCATCAATATTACCGCTTGGAACAAAGACTTTAATAACGACAAAGCAAGATTACTTTCCACATAAGCGATACTTTCCAAGCAAGACTTTCCAAGCAAGTACTTCGGAAAAACAAGATTTTGCCAAAATTTCTTCATATAAACTAAGTATAAACAAACATCCTCCCCTCAAGCAATACACAGGACTATACTAACACCTTATAGTCCTCCCCTTAAACACAGCTTAGTAGTTAATCATTCCAATGCTCACGACCAAGTGATTGAATCGTGACACATCAAAACCTTTTGTGAGTAAATCGGCTACATTGTCATCCGTGTGAACCTTAACTACATTGATGAGCCTATGCTCATAACAATCTCCGATAAAGTGATGCCTAATCTGAATATGCTTTGTCTTGGAATGATACACATGATTCTTAACAATACAAATTGTACTCTCATTATCAATATTGATAGGAGTATTTTTGAAATTGAACCCATAGTCCAAGAGTTGATTCTGCATCCACAAAACGTGACCACAACAACTTGCGCAGCCTACATATTCAACTTAGATGATGTTGCCGCAATTGTTCCGCTTTTGCATTGCCGTGAGACTAGCCTTCTTCCAAGATATTGGACATCCACCGCCAGTTGTGGATCTTCTATCATAATTATCACCGGCATAGTCACTATCCTGAAAAAGCTTCTAAGTGAAAAGGTGACTCTTTAGGATACCACAACCCCAACTTAGGTTGTTGTTTCAAATAACAAAAAACTCTTTTAACCGCATTCATGTGAGAGATCTTTGGTGAGACTTGATATCTTGCACATAAACAGACTGCAAACATGATATCGCCCGATGCGAAGATACATAAGAGAGCCAATCATTGATCTATAAAGCTTGACTTCAACAAGGTGTCCATCTTCATCTTTACCCAATGAATTGATAGATTTAATAGGTGTAGTAACAACCTTCATATCATCAAAATTGAATTTCTTAAGTATGTCATTAACATACTTGTCTTGGTGATAAAAATACCTTCCTTTGGACCGCTTAACCTCAAGTCCTAAAAAGAAAGTCAACTCTCCCATTGAACTCATTTGAAATTCTTTTCGCATCACCGCTCAAACTCCTTAACCATGGACTGCTTGGTAGCCCCAAAGATGATATCATCAACATAAACTTGAACTAACATGATATCTTTCTTGTCTCTCTTGATAAACAAAGTCTTGTCAATAGCTCCCCTTCTATATCCATGTTGCAATAAGAATGTGGAGAGTCTCTCATACCAAGCTCTAGGTGCCCGATGAAGGCCATAAAGAGCCTTAACAACCTTGTAGACTTTGTTTGGATGTTTAGGATCTTCAAAACCGGGAGGTTGTTTGACATAAACTTCCTCTGTAATCTTGCCATATAAAAATGCACTTTTAACATCCATCCGTAAACTTGAAAGCCCATATAAGAAGAAAAGGCAAGAAATATTCTAATAGCTTCTATTCTTGCTACAGGAGCAAATACCTCATCATAATCTACCCCTTCCTCCTGTCTATAACCCTGAGCAACTAACCTTGCCTTGTTTTTGATAACATTACCTCTTTCATCTCTTTTAACTCTAAAACCCACCGTTCCAATAACTCTCTTCCCATCTCGAAGATCACATAAAACCCAAACCTCTTGAAGTTTAAATTGAAGAAGTTCTTCCTGCATAGCTTCAACCCGGCTTTCTTTAGTCAAAGCTTGAGCAATATTCTTGGGTTCCTCTTGAGAGATGAAACAAGTAAATAAGCAGGTTTGATGGTCCTTATGATTCATCCTGTTTTGTTTATACACAAAGCTAAGTAAAGCATTGTGAGGTTTTGTGAAACCCTTAGCTTTGTGTCTAGTCAACACTCGTAAGTAGAAGGACCAATGATTTGATCAGAAGGATGATCCTTATGAGTTCTTAAGTTTGGAGGCTGTGGAACTTCATAATTATCATCTAAATTAGTAACATCAGCACCTTCATTGGAATTTGGGAAAATACCTTCATCTTCAAATTCATCATAAGTATCTTCTAATCCGTGCATGGTATGATCATCTAGATCATCTAAAGTATTGTCAATCGGGTGCAGTGATTACTTTGTTCAAAAGTCGTCCAAAGTCTTGTAAGAGAACTCTGATCTTGTTCTTCTTTTCTTTGCCTCTTCATAAGCTCTCCTTTGTTCATCAGTGTAAGAATGTGCTAAAACATCTTGAAGAAGCAATTGATTAAGTTCTTCTTGAATAGATTGATCCTCGCCAGATAATGAGGATTGTGGTGCAACAAGACTTTGTTTTGAAGAAAGCAAGACTTTGCTTAGGAACAAGATACTTTGGTTTGAACTTACAAAATCTTTAGCGAGAACAAAGATCGGGTCTAATATGAACATCATGAACAACATATTGGATATCTTCTTCATTGTGCATAGGTTGATTTTCTTCTCTAACAGAACATAATTCATTGAAGGAGATAAAATCTCAAGATCAAACATCCAATCGGGACCTTTACCTTTCTCATTGTCTTGATCTTCTAAAACTCAACATGAAGACAATCTTGAACCTTCTTAGTAACTTTGTTGTATACTCTAAAGCCTTTATTGTTAGTGCAATAACCCAATAAGTATCCTTCTTCCGACTTGCCATCAAACTTCCCCAGATTATCAATAGTGTTTAAAATAGTAAGAGGGCAACCAAAGGTTTCATAAAGCTAATGTTGGGTTTAGTGCCCATCGACAATTCATAGGGTGTCTTCATCGTGGTTTAGTGGTGAGACTCGTTAAGTACATAACAAGCAAGTACATTACGCCTTCTGAATAGGTAGGTGAGAATCGCTAACATTGTTCTTCTTTGCTTCAATCAAAGTCCTATTCTTCCTTTCGCAACACCATTTGTTGTGGTGTTCTTGCAATACTAAACTCCCTTTTATGCCTTTGTTTGCACAAAATTCATCCATAAGTTTGTTCTTGAATTCAGTTCCATTGTCACATCTAATACCTCTAACCTTGAGTCTCAATTGGTTCTCAAGAGCAATAATCGTGCGGATAGCATCAAAAGTATCATCTTTAAAACCCAAAAAGAAAACCCAACTGAATCTACTACAATCAACAGTAACAACCAAACAGTACTTTTTCTTATTTAAACTTGCCACGAGACAGTCCAAATAAATCCATATGTAACAGCTCCAATGGTTCTCTAATAGTTCTTTCCTCAAGCTTCTTGCAAGAAGCTTTGTGTTGTTTACCCTTCTTGCATGCCAAACATGATTGATCATTCTTGTAAGTCTTTGAAGGTAGACCTCTAACTAAATTGCCTTTGACCAGTTTGTTGATATTCTTGAAGTTAACATGGCCCAATCTTCTATGCCATTGATGTGCCTCTTGAGATGTTGCTTTAGCCACCAAACATGTGGCTGTACCATATGAATGTAGACTCTTCATGTCTAAACTATACACATCATTTGTCCTTGGTACTCTAAGTACTACCAAGTCATCATCAACAGGTTTAAAGTCAGAGGAAAGAATGAGACATTGCAGTGTCGCTGAATAACACAGGATGCTTTTTATCACAAATTTGAGAGACCGACAACAAGTTGAACTTAAGCTCCTTCACATATCTGACATTTTCAAAATCGATTCTTCCAGCTTTAATTGTTCCTTTCCAAGTAATCCTTCCTCCATTGGGATCATTCCCAAATGCAACTTTTCCTCCACTAATCTTCCTAAAATCAGACAGGATCTCTTTGTCTCCTGTCATACTTCCCGAGCAACCACTATCCACAATAAGATGATCTTTAAGCTCCTCTTCCGGGTTGCCCTGTACATAAAGAAAAGAGTTAGAAATTTTTAGGAACCCAAGCCATTCTTGACTTGTGTTCCCTTTTGGAGTTACAAACTCAAATTCTTTGAGAATGTAATTCCCACTATCTTTCAAATGATGATCCAAAATTATCTTTTGATTTTGAGCATGTGGATTTTCAAAACTTTTCGGTTTTCAACATAAATCTCTTTCACCGCTTTATTAGCATTTTCTTGTGTCACACAAACATCTGATTCACTTTTTGTTGAAGCGTCAGTGTGTCCCTTACCAAGTACTTCCCTTTTTACCCATTCGTTTTAACTTGGTTCCGTGATCTAGATCCCTATATGAATTGTGATACATTCTAGGTTGATAGTGAGATCTCCTAGAATACCTATTCCAGCAGTTTTATCGTTACCTTTTTACGAAAGCAAGACTTTGTGAAGTATCTTGAGGTAACGATACTTTGGAAAGTCTTGTGAGATAATCTTGAAGGTCTTCTCGATGTGGGTATCTATGATCCGATGTGAAGTTTCGTGATTGACCCTATTTGAATTAGTCCAAACCTGGTTTGTACTCTCTAGGTTTTCGATTTGTACCCCGACTTATTCTTTGGAAATTTTCTAAGGTATTTCGAGTGATGTTCACAATCCTTAATTAGATGAGTAGGACCGAAACACACAAAACACGATTTTGACCCATATGACCAAAGTGACATTTTCTATGTCTATGCCCAAAATTATTTTGCCTTCTTGGTGAGTGATTAAACTTGTTTTGACCAAAATTATCACAAAAAGGTTTAGCAAGATGTTTTGAAAAGATTTTGAAGAAGGTATCTTGCTTGTGAAGCTGATACTTTGATTTAAAGGTCGCTTGATTTTGAACACCGTTTTCAACAGTTTCTTTGGGTGTCTCGAGACCTAGATTTAGCAACTAGCTTTTTCCTAAACTCTAGACTGTCTATTCCAAAACGAGAAACATCGGGCCTAAGGGGTTGATGAATGCCATAGGATGTGGAACGACATGATAATCATTAGCTTTCTTATATGCAGGAGGTGAGTCACTTAATGAACCATCATTACTAGATGTATCTACATAATTAATGAGTTCTTCATCACTAGTGGTTATATCCTCATACTCACCTTCATCCCGATTACTAGATTGGTTTTCTTCTATCTTACTAAAATCCATACCAAAACCTAATCCAATTTTAAGATAAGCTCTTTCTTTGTTTTTGAACATAAGAAACATGTGACAAACCAGCTTCACCCCAAGCGGCAAAGAAACTTAGCTAACAAATCATCTCTTTCCTTAGTTAATTTCTCAATTTCAACAATTTTACAGTTTAATTTCCATTCACTAAGCTTTAACGGTAATCCGTTGTGCATATTTTTCAACCCAAGCTACTTCATTAGTTTCATGTGCTAAAATTTTGGCTTCCATAGATTCTAAAGTTATTTGATAACCTCGCTACCTCACCTAGCCTTAACACAATTATCTCTCTCAATCACATAACCGCTAAGCAATTTATGATAAAAATCATAGCAATTTGAGCATACCTCAGAGATAGGAGATTGATTTGGTGAAGTAGCCACCAATGCGAGTTGAGCAGGATCATCTTCACTTTCCTTGCTCGGTCAAATCTTCCAAAGCCATCATCGATTCCAAAGCAAAGCATGTTCAGATACTTCATCAAAAGCAAAGATACTCGGTCAATGCTTCCACGTGTCTTCAATCGCATCTTCCATCGCTACCATACAAGATAAGTCACGGGTTCATCATCAAACTCTTCACTCCAGTCAACTTCTGATAACTTCTCTTGAGCAACCAAAGCCTTTGTTTCAGGAATGGGAATTTCCTTAAGCTCAAGTTTTGGCTTTTCGATGTCTGTTTGCTTGATACTTAGCAAACCCGCACTCTCTTGCAAAGTGACCAGTCTTTTGACAATTGAAGCATTCAATTTTAGATTTGTCAAAAGTTATGCCCTGTTTTGGTTTGAAATCAATGCTTTTGTCTGTCTTCTTCATGTACTTTTTGATTCTTGCAGTGATCATAGCAACTTGCCACCTGATATCAATTTCTTCAAGTGCATCTTCTTCAATCTATGCTAGATCTTCTTCATAAGTGACAGGTAAACTAGCTTGTTGTGCAAAGAAGGAGCACATAACTTCATCTCAGGCCATAGTGGTAGTTGGTGGGACTGTTGAACATATGAGGGGTGTATAGACAAGATACTTTGAGAAACAAGATACTTTGAGGAGAAGCGGCTTTTGGAAGCTGGCCTTCTTCTCAGATGATAGAAAAGCAATATTGTGAGACTTAGAACTTGTTTGACCACTCATCTCATGCTCATACACCTTAAGTTGATGATATAGATCATCAAAGTCCATGACATCCAAACCTTGTTGTCCTCTGATCATTGTAGCAATCACATGCCATGAAGATGGCAAACTCCTTAGAAACTTCAAGTTAGCATCTTCAATCGATACTTACGCCTTGTATAGCTCCAACATGTTGAGAAGATTCTGAAACCTATCATATGCAAAGATCAAGACTCTCTCTTTCACCAAGCTGTGAAAGTTTCAAATGTTGCTTTAGCAAATTTCGTGCATCTTTTAGAGGCTTCATTCCCTCCAAATCTGGTCTTGAGAGCAGCCCAGAGCTGCTTAGCATCTTTAGCATCATGAAATTTGAGAAGATGACCATCCGGAATGGCAGATAAGAGAATATTGAGTGCCTTCTCTTGATTCCTTAAGGTTCCGGTAATACTGGTTTAGGTGCTTTTGGTTGTCCAGAATATCAATGGGGCTACAACTTCATTCCCATTCACAATAACATTCCAAAGAGCATGGTGCGTGATGGCAATGTATCGCCTCATCTTCATGCACCGAGATCATATTCTCCTTCTTGATTATTGGAATTTCGAGTGAGGTGATTGAGGGTGGTGGAACAACTTGGTCGACATCTTGAATATAGTTGAAGTAGGTTTCTTCCTAGTCGAGTTTCCACACAAGCTCGATACCACTTGTTGGATCGATATACTTTAATCAAACTAACTTAACTAGCTTGTTAAGGTTTAATAACCTCGGATAAATCCTAAGTTATTAACAAAGAAACACCGAGTAATCTTTATTAAGTACGCTGAATTTACTTAACAAAGCTAAGAAGAATAACCTTTTATTATAAACTCTAAATCTGCTTATTATGCAGATACTCTAATACAACTCTAAGATAATCGAACTTTCTCTAAAACTCTAATTCTAAAATCGTAAGTCATATCTCTAATGCCAATCTAGGAGTCCTTTTATAGGCTCAAGGATATCCTAGTCGGTTTACAATTGATAACCTTGTATGACAAGTAATCTAAACATAGAATACAATTCTTTCCATAAACGAATATAACAGTTCTTTTGTTCTTGCAGTTCTTTGACTTCATATTGCAAGATTACTTTGACTTTATCTTTAAGATACTTTGAGTCTTTAACTTCTTCCAGTACTTTTGCAACTTAGATACTTTGATATCTTCAAGATACTTTGATATCTTCAAAGACACTTTCATATCCCAACAATATTTATTAATGATCCTCACTTACGCATAAGTGAAATGTTCTCCCATTGTGATCTCGTAAAAATGATAGTGTTGTTGAGTATTTTAGCTTGTTTAGATCCCACGTGCGTTTTATCAGATTATATATATAATTATAATCTTATATATATATATATATATATATATATATATATATATATATATATATATATATATATATATATATATATATATATATATATATATATATATATATATATATATATGTGTGTGTGTGTGTGTGTGTGATATATTTAATGATATCCGATAATAAAATACTTTGAGAACACTCATATGATCAAAATACTCGTTTTTACGAAGTTACGTTAAGTTTATGAGTTTTTCTAAACTTTTCCCGAATTTACACTTTTTACCCTCAAGTTTCAAAATGTACGAGTTTAGTCCCTCAAGTTTGAGTAATTGACACTTTTCACTCGAACCGTATTTTATATCAAAAGTTTCTAAAATTGACAGTTTCAACCTGTTAGGTTCCCATATTAGTAACACAAGCATCAATATGTAGAAATAGATGAAGAAATGATCGGTTGAACAACACACCCAAACACTATGCGTTTGAATATAATGAAAGGTTATGCGTATGCAAGTGAAAGAGAATGAATTGAACAACCAACCCTCAAGTGAGGGTTATTACATAGTATTTATAGGAGAGAGAGCTAGGGCAACACTCCTAGTCCCTTCCTTTCCTTATCGGACTTGGGCCTAGGCTTATGGGCCTTCTACATAAGCCTAAGCTAATAACAAACATAAAGGCCATAATTAAGCTAACTATTACATATGAATCACTAACACTTGAATTAGGTTTAGGAGTGATTCCAACAATCTCCCCCTAAGTGTTAGTGATGAATGAAAGACTGATAAACGATGTAGATGCTGATGTAATAGTAGCTTTGGCGTCTTCGACATTCTTCTTTCTTGTGAGAAGAAGTGTCTTGATTCGAACAATCTCCCGGTGTAGAGAAATTGTTTCCTTTGAAAAGTTCCGCTTTGACGCGTCATCAAATTCTTTGTTCTTTGTTCTTTGTTCTTTGAAACTGATAGTATGTTGTGGTAGTCTGCATCAATTCAAGCCGTTCGCTTCTAGTGTCTCCACGTCTTTCTTCAACATGCTCACAAACTCTTTGACGTTGGATTTCAAAGATCGATGAAGTTCTCTTTAGTCTTTAAACTTTGTAGATTCTTTGACTTGACGAAGAATCATTCTGACTTTGTGTTGCCTTTTGAGTGAACTTCCATTAGTGATGTTGTTGGTATGAGCATGTGAAGAATCTGCACGATCATTCCGCTCGAGCTTCCATAAGAAGTAAACATAAGAAAGGTTAGTAATAAGCGGATTCCGGCACTTACAAGTTTGAACTTCGAGAGTTTTAACGAGATAGTGTGAAAACACAACTCTAATTCTCACAAAGGCCGTTCTGAACAGAGTCCCACAAGTGAGATAATGCGATGTACCGAAGTACATCTACGATTGAATGAGTCGCCGAGGTACACGAAGCATCACCTCACGCAGAACCGTTTGAGACACACTAAGCGTAATCCGCGAGTTACCGAAGTGACCTGCGTGTCGTGGCTGTTTGATGTTGACCCCGGCAGAGTTTCCATTCAATCACCGAGGATCACAATTGTGAACCTCTCATAAATGTTCTCGCATGCAGTTGCTAAGATCGTGAAGGACTCGATAACGCATTACCGATGTTCTTATTGTTGAACAACAAGTGATGAAATGTCAAGTGTACCTAAGAGATCTTTTGATGAATCTCGTGGTTCTAGACTCAATAGTGCGTTTTGGTTTTCCTGAGCGGAGACTAGGGGGAGGGTCTCCTTATTCAATACCAGCAAGCCGATAGTTTACGTAGGGTTCCCTGTGAGAATGAAACAAGCTTCTGTTGAGTAAAACTTGAGTGGCTAAGAAGGTTTAGTGCATGCGTCACTAAGTCCATGACGACTTTTAATCTTCAATACCGGTGTCATCTAGTGACAATCAATAGCATATGAATTGAACCCGTTATGCGCCCTAAGTTGAATAATCTAGAGGGCTATTTCTTTTCACCCTTTTCTTTGCATTTCTTTTGAATTCTTCAACTCCTTCTTTCTCTCGATTCTCATTTTCTCCTTTTTATAATCATACCTAAGGACTTCTAATTCTAACTATTGGTAGTGTCCTTGGGTAGATCCCTCCGACTCTGGCGGATCATAGGACGGTTATTCCTAACCTTAATCACCTTATAACTCCATTGCCATAAAACCATTTTCATGAAAAATCTCTCAAAGTGTTTGTGAATGAAAACATGTTTGAACACTTTAAGAGTTTTAGATTTTCGTAAATACTCCCCTCCACATGTGCTTAAGAGTTTTGACAAAATCGCAGATGAGGAAAGAGCATACTTTTGAATTGATCGACTCAAGATAGACAATTCCTAGCGAGACACGATTACGTTGCATAGTTAAACAGATACATTGTCAGCTTTTAGGTGACAACTAGCTCTAATAACTACCTTGAAGATGTGGACAACCCCGAGAGGTTGTCAAACCCGTCAAAGTTCATGTCTATCAAGAGCTTCTCGAATGGGTACAATTTACTTGGATAAGTCTTGGAAGACGAATCTTTCCAATGTATGACTGTTCCGTCAATTCATGGGTTGAAGTCTTTTCACACGAGGATTCAATAGCAAAACACAACATATTTCTTATCACATAATTTTTCTCCCCCTAAAAAATGGCATATAAATGTTATTTTTGAAGAAATGTTGAGAATAAATATGTCCATTTTGAGTGTTGTGGGAAGATTACACAAAGAACAACTTGTGAACAAAGTTTTTAAGTCAAATACTCCCCTCAACAAGTGATATAAACGGTTGAGGTTTTGAAAATCATAAGGGAAGTACTTGTTCTTTTGAGCAAAACCTTGAAAAATGAAAGGTTTGATAAGTTTTACTCAAAAGTAAGAAGCTTTCGCTCCTTTTATAGGATTGTGGCACTAAAGCGTACCACAGGGTCCTTTATTTACAAGAACGGGTTGTACATTGTTATGTGTGCACAAGCCATTGTCATATATAATCACACATCCAAATAAATATGAAATTGAAACAGATTAAGGGGTACCGTGAATTTCGGGTAGGTCGAAGAACTCCGTGAATGCTAACCGGTCGTTGATAGCTGTGAGATTAATGCGTTGGACGACCACCTACTAAGCTTTCCAATGTTCAATCGTCCCTTGAAACAACCTTTCATCAATCATCTTGATGATTCTCTTTACATCCCGTCTTTCCTTAGAAGTCCATCTTGTTGGTGACCCAATGCCTTGTTGAATCGCCTTTAACCTATATGCTAGCCTATCTCTGACATGCTTCAATGTTGAATCTCCAAACTTACGAAGCTCATTACACGCCATCAAGCACTTGCGGTGGAGTGCACTGCGGTAGACTACTCCAAAGGGTTTGCTGATGATAGTGAATTGAAGGAGATGGTTGATGTCGTGAAGTTCTAGCTTGGTCCGATGAAGTTGACACGAAGTCGATACGACTCAACAGAAGTTGCAAATCTTCTACACGTTCTCGGATCACGATGCTTCTGATGAAGATGAGTAAGGACTTGATGTATTCGCGTTGAATTTCAGTCGAGAATTGTCTCATTCTTCCCCGTACTTTGGCAAGATACAGATCTTCAATATCATTGAGAGACAAATTCTAAAAGTCCGCCTCACGAATGCATAGTCCTTTCGCCTTGTCGTTTGACGACGATGTTCTTTAGGAAGGTGTAGTCCCATTTAGACGAAAGAGCAACATGCTAATAGCAACGCATCCCTTATTCATGCACTTCATGTTGAGATTTACGAACCGGCTTAGTAGATTCGTCGGTGTTCCGGCCAATGGTGAATCCCATACATTGCATCGATGTCATACTCTTCCACTTTGTTGTTGAACATGTGGTTAGCCTTTTCCTCGATGGCTATGCGCAGCTTGAGTATATGGCTGCCGGGAACGGAAGTGTAAGTGATGTAGCGTATTTCTTTGACACATCGCTATCATGTAGAAGAAATTCAAGATCGTTGTTGAAGAAGTATCGAAATGGAATCTGAGGTTGATCTGGACGACCAATGGTAGGTAGAGGTTTGGTCCAATCTGTGTAGTATGGAGCGTTGTCTTTTCTGGTGTAGTCGATGTTTGCTTTAGGGTTGAGCCAATCAATGTTCTTAGACATGGCTCGTGCTATGTTTTCAAGGTGATATTCAACTTCAATAACACTTTCTGAGTTGTCTTTAAGTATTTGAAAGGCTTCATTCTTGATTCGCTTCAACTCGATTTCGTCATCTTCTTCACTGAACTTTTCTTGCAGAACTTTGCATGCTCCAACGTAACTACCTTCTACCATATCTTGGTCATCAGGTTAAAGGGGTGTAGCAAGAACAAGTGTGGAGAACCAATCATACTTCGGTGTCGTCATCGTTAGCCATGAGACGACATCGGCATTAGAGTCTTCTTCTTTTTCTTGGGCTTTGATGAGGATGATGGTTTCTTCGTTGTTGAAGCGGGAGAGGTGGGTTGTTGTTGGGGCTCAGGGATTTCCTCATCGTCACCACCCGTATGCTCAAAGTGATCACCGTTTTAAGTCTGGGGGTGGTAACTCGAATCCCGAGGTTTTTCAAGAGAAGAGCGAGGAGGGATCATGGTTGAGGAGTCCTTTGGGGTGGAGGTTGCATTGAAGATGATTCACCGCTTTCTTCAACGCGTTTAGGCTCATCATTCTTATCCTTATCCTTATCTTCATCGTCTCTTAGACGTTTAGGCCTTTGAGCTTCTTCCCAGTAGGCTGATTTGAGTTGGTATTCTAGCGATGCTTCAAACAATTTACCTTCGAGGAAGTAAATGTTGCGATCGCTTAGACATTTAAGCTACGAGCTTGTTAACCAATTCAACATCTGAGAATATTATGGGATCAACTGGGTTGATGTTGACATGCATTGGTGTTGATCTCATAGTTTGCTTGGCCAAATGTAATATATTCGGATAAAGTTGTTTGGTAAACATCTCCTTTGTAACTCCAGGAACGATGTCAAGAAGGTACTTGTGAGTGTAACCTTTGATCATCTCGTTCATTTCCCTTTGAAGATCACGTTGCATGAACTTCTGGATGTATTCCCTTTTCACTTGCATATTTTCATTCTCATCATGAAGATATCTTTGTACTGTGAGAAAATTCAACTTCTTGTAAAGCACGTCCTTCTTTCTGACCTGCTTGACAGCTTTAACGATTCGTGTCTTAGCTTGAGAGATCCAAGAGAGCTTGGCTTCTTCACTAATTTGGATGTGGATCCGGTTGACTTCTTTTGGATGGTGGTGGTGAAGAGTGAGAGGATGCATCTGATGATGAAGAGTCATGAGGAGGTTCGGGATCCTTAGGAGGTTGAAGTTTCTCTCCTTGGACGAGTTGGACTATTGAGTAGAAAATCATCATAGTTCACTTCGTCATCTTGATCAGTTTTAGCCTTTTCTTCAGCCTGAATCCTAGCTTCCTCATCGGTTTTTCTTTCTCGACTTCTCTTTTTCAGTTCCTCCACGCTTTTGTTGTTGCTCAAGAGTGGTGGCACCGGCCCTTATCGGGTTGATTAACCGCGATCGGAATTGGTGTAGATTGAACTCCACCACTTGACCTTCCGGGGCCACCCATTTGATCCTTTGCAAATACTTCGCAAGATGTTTATGTCTGAGTTCCTTCAACTTCCTTTGATATTCCTTTTCTTCGTCAACTGGTTCTTCTTCTGAACTCTCCTTATCATGTTCAATCACATGAGTTTTCCCTTTACCTTTGTCCTAGTGGACGGGAGGTTTAGCTACTGATGGAGTTATATCGGTTGCAGCTTCAGAGTAGAAGACCTCATCATTGATTCGATTCCTCGAGCTTTCGTCCACTAGCTTTCTTGGCGGTTCAGGCTTAGGTAATGGGAATAGGAAAGCTTCCTTAGAAGGAACTTTCCTTTTGAGTGGAGGTTTCCTCTTCGGGAACTTCCTTTGACTTTCTTTGCTTGCAACACTCCACCGCCTCTTCGGTTTTCCTAGTAGGTGTACTAGAAGACTTATCATCGAGAGAACCAACTTTACCTTCATCAACTGCTACCAGATACCATTTGTATGAGTAAAGCTGTTTGAGTTCATTAGAGAGAAGGTGATCCGGCAGCACAACTCCTTGTTTCTTTGTTGTTGATTCCTTAAATCTGATTGTTAGAGTAGGTTCAGACAACATGTCGTGATTGTTGGGGTCATTGATTCTTTTGGGGATATCAGGGTTAAACCCAAGTGCTCTTTGGATCAACAGCTTTGTATATCTGATATAAGGGATCTTTGAGCCAAGCTTCTTGAGGAATGTCATCATGTCGTCCCATATCCGAGCTTCGACTTCAATGTGCTTCATGTTGACCAAAGCCCAAAAGATTTGCAGTTCCATGAGCATAGGATGCTCATAGCCACACGACCGTAAAAGCAGATTTGGTGATGATGATGTAGAGAGTTCTCCAAGGTTGAGGAATATTCTTAAGATCCACATGTGAATGCTTAGTAATTACTCCTGTAGCTTCGTCATAACCAATATTGATCGGAACGTAGAACAGTCTCTTGGTTGGTGTGGCATTGAGTTGGTTTTCGATGATCGAATGAGAAGAACGCCCGTAAGTCTGCGCAGTGTGATGGTGACTTGTTTGTCATTGAGAGTCACCGTCACGTTGTTTTGTCCTTTGATCTTTTGCATTGTAGTCCGAATCGATGAATGTAGATCTCGGAATAGTAGCGAGTTGGAGAGCATGTTCGATAAGGATGATTCTTCAGAATATCCACAGCAATTAAACAAGAGGACTCGAAAGCGTGTGAGAGTTTCAAAGTCAACACGAAGGTTGTTCTTTCCAATCTTCATCGGATAACCTTTTGGGAAGATATCAAAGAACGGTGAGAACATTTGGTGCATCCACATTCATTTGAGGCCCATGTCGTGATCTCGAAGATATTTAGCCAAAAGAACCAACATATCGAAAGACATTATGTTAGTCAACAGATGGTTTTATTGTCTACTTATTGAATGTGCTATGTCGATGATTGTTACGAGTCCAAAGTCACTTGTTTGTCCAATAGTCCAATAACGTCGTGATAAGTTTCGTGAGTTAGTTAACTTTAAGTTTTAAAGTTTATGTTATCACTTATTTTTCACAACATATTAAACGCTTAAGCTTATTAGTGACATTATTGGTTTCGTGGCGTTATGATTTATTTATTTACAAGTTTGCACGCGTAACAATTCATGATTATGGTTAAACAAGGCTTAGGCGTAGAAATGGCAAGCTTATGCGTAAAAAGAAGAGGTATACGCCAGAAACGAGCTTATGCGTAGGATCCCGACTTACGCGTAAGAAATATTACGCGTAGGAAAAGGGGACCTTATGCGTAGAGCTTACGCGTAAGCGTATATAAAACCTTACGCGTAAGGCTTACTCGTAAGAGTAGTCCTTATGCGTAGAGGTCCTTGTTTCGCATATCCTTCACATGATACGTAGTCCCATATGTAGAACCTTACGCGTAACAGCTACGCGTAAGATTACTCTTACGCGATAACCTTCTGGCGTAAGGTGATCCTTATGCGTAGATTGCTAATAACCTTGATTCTGAATTTCACGCTGTAATAAACCTCGAAATAAGTTAATCATAGAACCAATTATTAACACATATATTCAATATTCATCAGATCAAGCATGAAGAACTCATCAAAGCGAGCGTAAAAACCCTTATGCGTAAACCTAAACCCTAAGGTTTAATTTCTACGAGTAAGAGATTTATCCATAGGAATTGCACCAAAATGATTCTGATAAGTCTAAGTAGCCTATTAAAATGTCTTATCCAAGTTTTAACATCAAAGAGGTCATGAATCAAAAATACCCAAACCGTATGAACATAAACCCTAGTTTCCAATTTATGAATCATTAGTGTTTCTGGGTAATTTCTGGGCCTAAATATGATCATTTCAACTTGAAAACAACCTCATACAACAATCTTTATCACCAAAAACGTTCACATATGAAAACCCCCAAAACTAACGCATAAACCCTAATTCACAAAATCATTCAATTCGTGTTTCTGGGTATGTTTTTATCATCAAAATAGTTTCAATGATGTTATATGAACGTTTTGACACTATCATTTTAACCATAAACACACAAACATGATTATGTGTTCATACGCTTATGCGTAGAACACTTAAATCACTAAATCTCAAGTTTTAACCGTTGGATTTGTGAAAAATTCAAAACCATTGTTTAAAAACTTGTTATAAACACATAATCACTTACAAATTGATGATCAAGTAACCGGATTTGAAGAATGATTTATATGCGTAGGATGAGTTTGGTGAGTATAATAAATGTGATGAATTAAATGTGTTTGGTGGGTAGTTTTATTAAAAATAACTTTAAGATTTTGACAGATTTAGTCCCTCCACCTTTTCTATTTTCATCCAATGCCTTTAACTTCTATTTTGGTTACCAAACGAAGAATATTTGGAAATAACTTTGACGACACTCCCCCTCGACTTAAGAAATAATGAAAGTTTATAAATTTTAGTTCGAGGAGTGTCGAAAACCGTAAATGTGACCACCATTATTTAAAGAAACAACCGAATAGGTAACATGCAAGTACAAGGTTATTTGAAACAAAATATTTATTTTCTCCCCTCAACACTTGATCGAAAAAATATTGAATTTTGAAAGATTTGAGTGTTGACGGAAGAATTGTACTTGCCATGTTTGAAGAAATATAGATAGAAGAATATTTTTTGTTGTTTTATGTGATTTTATATTTTTGTATTTTGTTTTTGAAAAATATTTACAAAAGAGGGTTTGGTGTTTGACTGATTTTTAAGAATGTTTTAAGAGTTCATCCAGTTCCTCTTGAGTCAAACACCGCATACCAATCCGGTGGACCAACTCATTAAACCTAGCGGGAGCTAAGGCTTTGGTGAGAAGATATGCCAATTGGTATTCGTACTCCACAAAGTATAATTCAACAAGCACTGCTCCACGTGGTCCTTGATGAAATGATATCGAAGATCGATGTGCTTTGATTTCAAGTGTTGAACTGAATTGCACGAGATCGCAATAGCACCGATTGTCGCATACATCGGGATTCTGTCAAATACGTAACCATAGTCTTTGAGTTGTGTTCTCATCCAAATGACTTGAGCACAACACGCCGACATGGCTACGTATTTTGTTTCGGTTGAGGAAAGCGATGTACAATCCTGCTTCTTCGATTGCCATGACACCAATTTGTCACAAAGAAATTGTAAAGCTCACGAAGTACTTTTTCCGTGAATCTAAGCATCTGCGTGGTCGGCCCTCGAAAAAGCAATTAGTTCAAAACCGAATCCTTCTGGATACGGATCCCAAATTAATGGTTCCCTTGATGTATCTGAGGATTCTTTTAGCCTCGAGAGAGGTGGGTTTCATTGGTCTCGACCGATAACGGAGCAAAGATATACGGCAAAAGACAATATCAGTCGCTAGTTGTTAGATACATGAGAGACCCAATAATACTACGGTATTTGGTAGGGTCCACCAATTTCCCATGTAAATCAGCGTCTAGCTTCTTGGTATGAGCCATTGGTGTGGCATAGGTGTCACAGTTTTGCATTCCAAATTTGTTTAACAATTCAAGGGCATATTTGGACTGACTCAAGAAAATACCACGGGGTGATTGATGAACTTGCATTCCTAGGAAGAATGTGAGTTCACCCATCATTGACATTTCAAAATGTTTTGTCATAAGTTTTGCAAAAGCATTTGAATATTTTAAATGTGTTGACCCAAAATGATGTCATCCACATAGATTTGAACGATTAAGATGTGAGCCCGTGATATTGTATAAAGAGTGTAGGGTCGACCGAACCTTTGGTAAACTTATTGGCAATAAGGAAGGATGATAACTTATCATACCACGCCGAGGGCTTGTTTGAGACCGTAGAGAGCTTTCTTCGGTTTGTAGACATGATTAGGGAACTCTGGATCAATGAATCCTTCTCGGCTTACATAGACCGTTTCTTTCAGTTGTCCATTGAGAAAGCGGTTTTGACATCCATCTGAAAGACCGTGATGTTCATGTGAGCCGCGAATGCCAAAAATCCGAACGACCTCAAGACGAGCAACCGAGCAAATGATTCTTCAAAGTCAATACCCTCTTCACGTCTATAACCCTTAGCCACCGACGTGACTTGTTTCGATTACGTTCCTTCAAAGACATCCAATTTGTTTTTCCAAATCCATTTTAGACCAATGACGTAGACCCCTGTTGGTCTTTCAACCAGTTCTCATACTTCAAGACGTTTGAATTGGTTGAGTTCTTCTTGCATGGATTCAATCCAGTTGTCCTTTGTCATTGCGTCTTTAATGTTTTAGGCTCGACAGATTGGCGGGCGGTGAGTGCATAAATGCAATGTTCACCATCGTGTGAAGACGTTGTCTCGTTATGACCGGGTTGATTCGGTTACCAATAATATTCTCAAGAGGATGGTCTTTCGTCCAACGATGTGTGGAAGGTTGATGTTGATATACATTATGCAGATTCTGAGGATTCAAATGGGTTGTAGATGATTCCGCGACATCAGGTGCAGCAGTCTCATTAGCAAACGGGTTAAAGAATGCATTTGGATCAAAATCTGCGGGTGGGGGTACCTTATTCAGAACATCATCACCGGTTCTCGCCGTTGGATGCGGTTTGTTCAAATGTTGTTGTAGAGTCAATTGGTGGTGCTTCTTCAACAGAGTTGTTGTAGCAGTGTATCGGTATAAGAGTATTATCGGGTTGAGCAAAAAGCATCGATACACACGAGCACGATCATCAATATCGCCACCGAACAGAGGAGCAAATAGTCTTTCCATTTGTTGACGAGTAAGTCGAGGGCTTGAGTCACCGATGATGGGGTTTGGGGAAGTTTAAGCGGTTGTGACCGGTTCCAAGCGTTATGCTCGAAGCCATTTCGAAGTTCATCAAAATTAGCATGAATCGTTTCCATAACTTGCTTTGTGCGACGATTCCGATCCGGTAACCTTTAGAATTCTCACAATATCCAATAAAGACTCCAATGTCGGCTTTGGCTTTGAGCTTTCCAAAGTCATCACGATCATTATTCGGATAGCAAAGGGATCCAAATACATGAAAGTGTTTAAGATTCGGTTTTCGGTTGTGGAGAAGCTCAAATGGTGTTTTGTTGTGGCGTTTAGTAATCATTGAGCGATTCTGAGTGTAGCATGCAGTTGAGACAGCGACTTCACCCACAAGTAATCTGAAGTTTAGCATTGATTAACATCGTTCGCGGCTTCCACTAACGTGCGGTTTAGTCTTTCAACAACTCCGTTTTGTTATGGTGTGCGTGCAATAGATGTTTGATGCTCAATTCCCACTTTCTCATAATATTCCGAAGAGTTTGATTCACAAATTCAGTTCCTTTATCTGCTCAATTTGTCTAACGGTGTTCCGAGTCTGAATTTGAATTTTCGTGAGAAAGGTGATGATCATTTGTGAAGCTTGGATCTTTACTTGAAGAAAATAAACCCAAGTCCATCTTGAGTAGTCATCAACAATTACCAAGATATAGCGTTTGCCATTAATCGTCTGCACGCGCATCGGGCCACACAAATCCATGTGAAGAAGATGAAGCACATGCCGAGAGTGTGTTCCACCTTTGAAGGAAAATGAGCACGAGTGCTTTTCCCTTGTTCACAAGCTGAGCATAGGTGATCTTTAGAATACCGAAATCTCGGGAGACCTTCAACAAGTTTGTGTCGAGCAAGGTTGGTTATGGTTTGAAAGTTTAGATGTGAGAGACGACGGTGCCATAACCAAGATTTTGTTGATGTAGCCTTTGAGAGTAGACATATGGGATATGAAGCAATCATGTCTTGCATGGAGATAGTGTAGAGACTGGATGAGCGTTGGCGAGACATAAGATCATTTCCTTGTAGATCATTAATGAAACAAGTTTTCTCCCTGAAAGCGACTTCCAAGTCTCCATCACAAAATTGACCAACTGAAAAGAGATTGTGACCGAGGCCTTCCACATAATAAACCCTACTAATTTCGATGTTTCCATTGATGTAATCTCCGTAGCCCATGATAGCTGCGAAGTGATCATTCCCGAACCGACAGCCAATGAACTTTGCAACAAAGTTTGATAACAGTTTAAGGTTGCCTGTCATGTGTCGGGAACATCCGCTATCAACGACCCAAAGGATGATCTATCAGCATTACACACACGACACGGATGGAATAGAAGTAGATGTGGAACCCGATGAGTTAGAGGGTTCCTCAGCAGCTATAGTAGAAATACACACATCAATGATTTTAGGCATCCATTTAAATCCTAGTGTATTATGTATCCATTTCTACCATCTCCAACTAGTCTTAGCTTTAGTCTTAGTGAATGCACTAGGTGGTATAATCTTCCTTGGAGGTGATACTGAGCTACTGAGGGACATCAATCGTTTCTTAGAATCTAAAGAGGGCGGTATACCTAGCACAGACTTAGAAGCAATAGTGGGCCTAGAGGTTTTCCAAGTCTTAGGATTCCGTAAACGAGACAAGATAGCCTTAGCAACACATTTATCATGACAATCAAAAAGCATACTTTTACGACAAATAACACAAGAAGCATCAGACTTAATATCAAAAGTACTTAAAGGTTTAGCATCAGTTACAACACTTTTTCCATTACATTTTCCAGACGCAATATCTAAAGTGGGTGCAACTGGAGTCTTATTCAAAGTCCTAGGGTGTTCTACTACTTCAGCATTCTTTATTTATCTTTTCTTAGGTCGCAACTTCCTATTCTTCCTTGTATTGCTCCTAGGCTGTGAAGTGCGGACGTTTGGTAAAGAGGCAACTATTCTGCTTTTAGTAGAGGGAAGCACATTAGTAACTTGTGTTTTGTCAAGAGGCATTCTAGGTTCACGCTACTAAGTGTTACAGTGCAATTCTCTTAATGATGCTAGGCTGAACTTGTTCATACTTTCCTAACATCTCCTTTAACTTAATGATAGTGTGCACCAAATCTTGATTTTCGAAGAAGATTTCAGAAAATTCATGACTTCTTTAGTGTGTGCAAGATAATGATCAAGTTCGCTTGATGCTTCATCACGAGTCTGTTTTGAGTAAATCAAATATGACACCATATTCCTGTTTAACTTTTGCAAGTTCTTGTTCATATTTTGAGATTTGAAACTTAAACGACACGTTTTGATCATCGGTTGCTCAAGTTTTGGATTAGGAGTTTTTGCAACTGGCGATTTTGTTTTGAAAAGCAAGTTGTTGATCGTGAATATCTTTTTGACACCAATTAAGACGGCGTGTTGCATTTGAAAGCTCGTTTGACAATCGTTCATTTTCAACTTTTAAAGACTCGAACTGAAGCACATTATCCGTATTTACAACAATTTCAAAGAATCAACAATGACAGATATAGAATCGATGCATATGGCAAAGAATGCAATAACACAACATTATAGATATCGGCCATTTATAACATCTTCCAAGAGTCGATCAACATCTTTTCTCAATAGTTTCTTTTTACGTTTAGTATTTGAAATCGATGTTTCTATTTTCTCGAAAATTGTTTTCATGAGACCAAGTTCCTTGTGAAAATCCCTTTCCCAATATAGTGCACAAGTTTTCAAATTTTTGACATGGGGTAAAATTCTTTTCTCAAGAATATCTCTATGTTCTCGCGCCATTGGCGATTGAAAATGTTGAACTTTGATTTCCGAATGAAATTCAATCTCACGTTCCAAAATTTTGAGGTCAGATAAGAAAGTGTCAAAATATTTGATAACGCGACAACTTTCGGCTTTAGTTTTTACTTCACTAAGTGAAGGTAAATGACCATTAATTTGTGCACCAATGTGTTGGGGACTAACTTAAACGGTGTGATAACCAAAGGTTTGTTAGAAGTATCTTGTTGTGTGACAAAAGTTACGCTTTTGAATAGTTAAATGGTTTGTTATAAACGACATTTTCCATTTTTGACCGACTCTTGTCATGATCTAATTCCTCCATGCGATTATATTCAACAACATCATAATTGAATCATCAATTCTATGTTCCTTTGTAAACTTTAGGATTTGGTTTGAATGCTCTGTGTGAAAACTTAGGTTTATAATCGGCAAGATTCGGTCCATATCCATTTGGATTTGGTTTGAAAGAAAACTTTTGAATCGTTGTGATTGATTCACCATGTTTATAAAAAACATTTTGAAACTCTTTGATTTTGTTTTGTAAGTCGACAATTTTTTCAAGATAGTCATCTATTCGTTTCGTTGAATGCTTTTTGTACTCAGAGAACTGTTTTTGACAAGTTAACAACTCAGCCTTTGGTTTTGAGTTTCCAAAGTAAGAGCGTTAATTTGTTGTTTATGTTCATGTTTCATTTGTTCTATTTGAGACAACAAAGCATTCTTCGAAGCTGCTAGATCACTTCTGTTCCAAAGATTTTTCGCTTTGATGTGATTTGGCAAAAGCGGCTTCAAAACCTTTTTCACGGTTTTCTTGAGTGTTGAAAAAGTTGATTTGTCGAATTAAGCATTCATTATCCCTAATTAACAGTGCATTTTTCTCTTTTAATTTCGTGCAAATTTCCAAACGAGATTCTTGGTCTTGAATTAAGGTCAAGAGCTCAATTTCTCTATTAGACAGAAGCTCATCTTGTTCAACGTTAGTCTCAACATGATCATTATTTAGATCCTCAAATATAACTACGGAGTCAACTTGATTATCAATATTAACCATAAGGTCATCTTGATCATCAAATATAACTATGGGATCTATTTGATAATCATCGGAATGAGATGTGGATGGCTTATGTTGAACATTCTGATCCTTGTCGGATGGAGAAATTGGCGGAGATATCGATCAAGAATGAGTATGTTTTGTTCGCACGAGACAAGCCATCGTGTCATCCACTGGGCATGTGTCACTCATGTGTAGAGCTTGCATATGTGCCATCAACATCACCGCTGCATTAGCCTGCAAGTCCTCCATATCATCATCGGAATGCATCGCCATAAAGCTCTATTCCTTGTTGGTAAGAGTGCCACCAGCTTCATCCTTGAGAGCCAAGAGCAAAGCCTCTTTGTGATAAGCACTACCTCTTGTCCTCGTCTTAGGACATGCATTAGCCGATGACCCTTTCATTACAGCTTATAACAACGAAGACCATTAACCCCATTCGAGCATTCCTGTTCAACCACTTGAGATCTCTGTTGTTGTGGAGCACCCCGTTATTCCCGCCCATAGCATTAAACCCTTGACCACCTCCCATCTGATGACCATAACCACGATTCTGAACTTCAACGCGTCCATTGTTCACAACAGCTTGATTCCTTGTGTTTGATGAGGAACGAATGCGATTGTTTGATTTGTTTGTATACGGCCAAAAGGCTTTAGCAATCATAGCAAATCCTTGTTGCAATTCATCAAAAGCATCGAGTCCTCATCGCTTCACCGTAAAGTGCTTGAGCATTGTTGTTGTTGTATGGAACCAATTGAGTTTTTGAGGTTGTTGCTGTGACGGATCATATGGTGTGATGGTTGCAGCTTGGTTGAGGAGCAAAGTTGAGGAGGAACACTATTTTGAGCCCACAAAGCAAGTTGTTGATTTTCCGGAAGTGTGGAGCGGGAGTCCACGGATAGCCCTTTCTTTGTCAACTTCTTTTGGTGAGGCTTCAAATAGTCGTACAACAATCCGTATGTAGCGTGATGAAGATTTTTAGCTTGTCGGAGAAAAATGACATACTTCTCCCATTCCGGACCAAGACTACTTAGGAACTTAGTGTTGACAGAATTCGTGGCATGATGATATTGTGTTTGTCCAAATCATTGATGATGTCTCGATGATGATATGACTCTAATGTCTCTCGTTCAATCATGAAGTGTTCATAAGCCAAGTAGATTTTGGATTCCATGTCTTCCCGATTGAGTGTTGTGCCTTCCATTAGAAGATGAATATGTTCCCACATTGCTTTGCGATCTTTTGAGCATCAACACTTCAAAGGATCGGATTGGGTAATCCCAAAAGGATGTATTGCATTGCTAGTTCATCGGCTTCAAAATTTAGAAGTTCATCACCGTGAGGTCGAGATGCTTGCAATATTGGTGACAACATCTCTTGGTGGATTGGCACCGGATCTCGGGTGTGACAATAGTAGGCATCTGAAATGGACCTTCCATAATGACCTTCTTTAAGAAATTTCCATGTGGCTTCTTTAGATCACAAAACCTAAAGAACCTTATCACCCATTGATCATAATTACCCGGAGTGAGCATTGGAGGTCTATCAAGTGAGCCAGCTTCATGAATTGATTGTTGGCTACTTAAGGCTTCACACATCTTGCCAAACCATGACGGTTCCTTCATAGTATTCATGGATGGATGTTGATTGTAGAAGTTTGTGTAAGGTTGTACTTGAAGACTTGGTGGTGGTTGAACCATTTGAGGTTGTGGAATTGCTGCAAGTTGTGGAGTATGTTGTTGATAAATTTGTTTCTGATGATTAAATTGTTGAT
>OU343216.1:103455885-103473427 GCA_910596185.1 Chrysanthemum makinoi | reverse complement strand
AAGTTCAAATACACCAAGGATCACGATTTAAGCATGAATTTGTAACATTTTAGATTTATACTCCCCCTTTAATAAAGCATAATCAATTAAAGGGTTTTAGAGGGAGTTATCTTGAGCACAAAATATTTTGAAAGATTTTGAAAATCTTTTTGAACAATCTTGAAAAGGTGCTGAAGATGATGATGATTTCTCACCAGTTTTAAATGTAGTGCACTGAAGCGTACACTTGTTTTTTCTTTAAAAGCATGAGTTTTGATTTGAACAATAATCAAAAGTCATCATTCCGTTTGTCTCCCCAAAAGATTCTAAAATGTTGTTTAATCCGTTGATATCAAAAATATCACGAATATGCTATTTTTGAGGGGGAGGAGACGTGATTAAAATGTGATCAAAAAGTTTAATGATTGGTGTTTGAATCTTAAAATGAGCTCGAATCAGACGGAACCAATGAATTGACGGGAATCTAAGTCAGTAAATGTACCATCTCGAGAAACTTGTGATAGATATGCACCTTCATGGGTCTAACCTCCTTTTCAAGGAGTGTTTACAACTTCAAGTTAGTTATTAGAGCTAGTTGTCACCTAAAAACTGACAATGGAACACTTTAACTAGGCAACGTAACCGTGTCTCGTGGGGAATTGTCTATCATGAGCCGATCAATTCAAAAGTGCGAACTCTACCCTCTATGTGCAGATTTCTGTCAAAACTTATAAGCACACGTGAAAGGGGAGTGTTTCGAAAATATAAAACTCTCAGAGTGTTTCAAACATGTTTTCTATCATAAACACTTTGAGAGATTTTCAAAGAAATTGGTTTTATGGCAACAATAGGACAGTCATGGAGTTATAAGGTGACTAAGGATAGGAAACTCGTCCTATGATCCGCCAGAGCCGGAGGGATCTACCCAAGGACATCACCAATAGTTTAGTATTAGAAGTCCTTAGGTATGATTGAAAAAAAGAGTAATGTGAGAAAGGAGAAAGAAGGGGTTGAAGAATTAAAAAGAAAAGTAAAATAAAGGGTGAAAAGAAATAGCCCTCCATATTCAACCTTAGGGCAGAAGCCGAGTTCAATTCATCTGCATCGGTTGTCACTAAGATGACACCTGTATTGAAGACAAAGACGCCATGGACCCAAAGTGGACGCACTGCACTAAACCTCCTACCCACTCAATTCCTCTCAAAAGGGATTTGTTTCATTCTCACTGGGAACCCTACATAATCTATCGATTTTCTCTTAGAGATTGTTGATATTGAAGAAGGAGACCCTCTCCCTAGCCTCCGCCGGAAAACCAAAATGCACTAATTGAGTCTAGAGCCACGAGATTCATCAAAAGATCTCATAGGAACACATGACATGACATCGCTTGTTGTTCATCAATAAGGACACAAGTGATATATTCTAGAGTCCTACGCAGATCTTAGCAATCTGCCATAACATTTATGAGAAGTTTCACATCCGTGATCTTCAATGATTGAATGGAAACTCTGCCAGGTCAACATCAAGCCCGACAGCAGGTCACTTCGGTAACTCCCCGTGGATTACGCTTAGTGTGTCTCAAACGGTTTACAGTCGTGAGGTGATGCTTCGGTGTACCTCAGCGACTCATCTGAACTATAGGTGTACTTCGGTATATCGCGTTATCTCACTTGTGGGACTCCAGTTCAAGAACGGCCTTTGTGAGAATTAGAGATGTGTTTTCACACTATGCTGTTAACACCCTCGAAATTCAAACTTGTAAGTGCCGGAATCCGCTTATTACTAACTGCTTTTATGTTTTCTTCTTATGGAAGCTCTGGAGCGGATGGATCGTGCAGACTCGCCACATGCTCATACCAACAACACATGAAAGTTCTCATCAAAATCAAAGGCAACTCAAAGTTAAAGATGATTCTTCGTCAATGTCAAAGAATCTACAAAGTGTAAAGACTCGAGAACTTCATCATTGGAAACTCAAAGTTAAATAGAAGTGTGAGCATGGTGGAAAAATACATGGAGATACCTAACCAACGAAGTTGACAACGGCAGACAACCACATTATCTGATCACAAAGCATGAAGGAACAAATAATCAAGACTATTCTATATCTACACACAAAGTTCAAGCTCGAGAAAAGTAAAGACCTAATCAAGTGGAGAATCATTTGAATGACCACCCCTTAGGGGGAGATTGTTAGCCTTAATAGTTTATATTAGAAGTGATAGTCATTCACGATTAGGAACTTTGTAACGTGTGTTAGATATCGTGATAGAATAGTCTACGGGCTCGTGGATTGGGATAAGCTATTTGGTTAAAAGATGAGCTAAGCTTGCCATCTATAAACTCATATATCCCACGTCCAAATCCAATCCAACGAAGCCCATACAAAGCCCAAGGAAAGCCTTTAGGGCAACTTGTGTCTTGTACTATAAATACCCCTCAAATGGTCATTTGAGGGGTGTGCTTGAAAGTGTGTGTGTGTGTGTGTTTTCTTTGGAGCAATACAACTTATTGTGTTTATCTTTATCCTCTCCCATACACGGATTTCATATCATTCAAGTCACCATCTTTCCTTTCTTCTTATTCTTTCTAAGCATAACGTTTGTGTTTGTGTTGTTTGTGTTAACGTGGTATTTGTGTTGGGTTTGTGATAAGGTTGATAAAAGTAAGGTCCTACACAAGAAAAGCTTTCTAAAACTGCTAAGCAAAAACAAGAACTTCAAGAAAATGTTAAAATGCTTAAGCAAGAATTTAGCGTTAAGGAATCAAAACTTTTGAATGATTTTTCTAATCTAAAAACCTTGAAAAACAAGCTTGAAAATAAGTTGTACATACAAGGAAATACCATTCAGACTGCTCACTTAATCACTAAGCACAGAGTTTTGAGTGATAAGCATAGTACTCCCCTTGTTGAGGAACCAAATCCAGAAGTTGTTAAAAAGGCTAGAGCTACCCATAAGGTTATTTATGATGGCAATGAAATTCTTAAGCCTAGACAGAAACCTAGTTATACTGAGTGCATCGAGGAAGATAAGAAATCCGATGAAGTCACTAGGGAAAAGATGAACAAGAAACTAGATGATCCTAAATGTAAAGAGAAGAAAATAAATATCACACCCCATGATTACAAGAAGGAGAATTGGATTTACTTGAACAAGTTTAAGCCTCAAACATTGTTAACACCCGAACAAGTGTTCGGAAAAGGATTTAGATAAGCAAAAGCGAGAGAATCTTGTTGTAACAAACCCCCTTTATGAAAATGCCTTGTGTGTATCCTCCCAATACACCAATGCATTTAGTTCCTAGGACTATTGCCACTAAAAGCAAGACCTTAATCAGTCAATATGTTATTCTTCAACTATTTGTCGATTTTGAGAAAACTTGTAAGAAAAGGATCACACCCACTGGGATAACTGAAGGGGAAAGGGGTTTTGAACAAACAAAAGAATGCTATCTAACTGAGGTCATGCCTTTTTTCAAACTACTAAAAGATCATTTTGAGAGTCTTAAAAAGGGGATTAATTCAGATATTAAAGGAATGGAAAAGGAATTTGATGCAATGATAGTTGAGGTTAGTGACTATGAGCGAGCATTAAAATATACTCCCTCCGTCCCATTTTTATTGTCCCATATTGACTTTTTTAGTCTTTATTCTTCAACTTTGACCATAATTATTTTTGTTTGTGTTATATAATACTTGATGAAAAATATATGAATGTATTGGGTTTTAAATGTATTTTCATTTGGTATAACTTTCATCAAGTATTATATAACACAAATAAATATATTAACGGTTAAAGTTGAACAAGAAAGACCGGTCAAAGTCAAAGTGGACAATAAAAATAGGACGGAGGGAGTAATGAGATTGAGAGGAAGAACTTGCATACCTTGAATGAGAATCTTATTTATGAATGTATTGCTCAAGACGTGTTTTACACTGCTACGAATTGCTCCATTAATGCTTCTCAATTTCATGAATTATCTGTTGCTCTGAAAGTCTCTCATGATCGTGTCATTGAGCTTGAAAAGATTAATTCGAAACTTAATGAAAAAATTGATCAGGATGATCACGATAATTTGGTATAGCATCTTTCTAAACTAGAAGTTGAACATTTTGATTTACAACTAAAATATCAACATCTAAAAGAAAATGTTAAAACCTCAAATATCAAGACATCCTTGGATGCTCCTGAATTTGATGCAGCTTTTGAAATTAGCAAACGTGATGAACAGATTCGAGCTCAATGGAACACGATCAAAAAGTTGAAAGCCCAAATCTCTCAATTGAAGGGTGAAAAGAACAATGTGACTGGATCCCAAATGCCTCCTCCTTTAGATTCTCAGTACTCTCAAACTTTTCATCTTCAAAACTTAGTTAATGCCTTACAAAAGGAAAACGAGAGTTTTCTAGAAGAAAATGAAAAAGTTAAACGACACTTTAAAGAGTTATATGATTCAATGAAAGTCACCCGTGACCAAAACAACGAAAAAATAACGTCTTTACAAAAGGAAATTGAGAATATGAGAAGTCAGGGTAATGGGAAACTGCCACTTGTTTTCAATAAGAATGTTGTCTCAAAGTCACCCTTAGACTGCAAATACACTGTGACAGTTAAATATATCCCTCCTCATCTTAGGAATAATGAACATGCTTTTCATGACTACTGTGCTTACCTTAAGGATAGTCTAGAATGTCTCCGTAAGGTTGTCGAAGAGGATTTCATTAACAAACCTCTTGATAGAGAAATTAGGTTTGCTTGCTTCCAGGCCAAACGATCTCAAGAGCTGCTAGAATGTGTAATTGCAACATGTCCTAAATCCTTATCCTTAGGTGCAAAAGGCAAAGCTGTGATGCCTTGTTCTATGCCTAGTGTCGAGCATTCAAACCATTCTAGGCCCGGTTTTAAGAAAGTGAACATCAATGTGTCGTCTAGTAATACAGATCCTTGCACGTATAGTTTAGGAATGCAAAAAGTAGATCAACCAACTAATGTTCCCATAATTCCCTCTACAGGAGTAATAATGACATTAAAGCGAAGCGGTCAAAGTCTCAAGACAATACAAGGAATGATAGGACCTCGCAAGCTAAAAATGTGCATTGGAAGAGAATAGAAGACCAACCTAGGAACTTTAAGCTTGAGTTGAATAAAACGAATCGTGTTGATTATAGTATTAGCCTTAGCGTCTTTGTAATTAATTCAATTCGATACTATTTGCAAACCGTGTAATGATGTCTGCTTGAATTCTGTTGCTAATCATGAATGTGGTGTGAATGCTTTGTCTAATGCTGTCAAATGCCCAGGTAAAACTGTTAAGGCTAATAATCGTGCAAAGAAAGCTAAAAGGCAAAGACGAAAGATTGTTAGAAAATAGTGGAAACCCATAGGAAGAACATTTATAAAGATAGGTTATTATTGGATACCTTTTGGCCATAAGAATAATCAGTTTTTTCCTCAAACTACTAAGACTATGCCCACTAGAAAATGGATGCCTACTGGTAGAACTATTCCCTTAAGAAGTGAACATACTTTGAATAGGTCAAATACAGACACCGGCATTGCATATATTCCCAATGATTCCATTGCTTCTACTTCTGATATGGATGTTTCTATTTCTGATGTGGGTGTTCCAATTACTATTACTAACCAAGTGGAACCCATTCTTGCATGGGGATCCCAATTATCCATATATCCATTCTTGTCTGTGTTCAACTGCAGATCGTTCAAATCGCTTCGTGGTACCGGACTCAGTTGTTCCAAGCATATGACTGGAGACCGGTCGCGGCTCATGAACTTCGTGAGCAAATTCATCGCGACAGTTAGATTCGGGAATGATCATTTCGGTGCAATTAAGGGTTATGGAGATTATGTTATTGGAAAAAGTGTTATCTCCATGGTGTATTATGTGGAAGGTCTTGGTCATAACCTGTTCTCTGTTGGTCAATTCGCGATTCGATCTAGAAGTAGCTTTCATAAAACATACATGTTTCGTTAGAGAACTTGATGGTAAGGAACTTTTAAGAGGAACACGTGGTTCAAACCTATACACCATCTCTATCGAAGATATGATGAAGTCTTCTCCAATTTTCTTGTTGTCAAAGGCTTCAAAAACAAAGTCATGGTTATGGCATCGTCGTCTCAATCACTTGAACTTCGGCACCATCAATGATCTCTCCTGAAAGGACTTAGTTGTAGGTTTACCTAGACTTAAGTATGAAAAGGATCATCTTTGTTCAACATGCCAATTGGGAAAAAGCAAGAAGTATGCCCATAAACCCAAACCTACAAACTCAGTCTCCGAAGTTCTTCATACAATTCACATGGACTTATGTGGACCCATGAGAGTGCAGAATATATTTGGGAAGAAATATGTGTTAGTTGTGGTTGATGATTTCTCTAGATTCACTTGGGTAAAGTTCCTAAGGTCAAAGGATGAAACTCCAGATATCATTATCAAACTCATCAAACAAACTGTAAGTTCGCCTTAACAAAACGGTCGAATCATCGAACGACAATGGAACGAGTTTGTTAGCAAACAACTTGGTGAGTTTTATGAAAGTATTGGAATCAGTCACCAAAGAAGTGTTCCTCGAACTCCTTAACAGAACGGTGTAGTTGAAAGACGAAATCGAACTCTTGTAGAAGCCGCAAGGACTATGCTGATTTACTCAAAAGTTCCAATGTTTCTCTGGGGTGAAGCCATTGCCACTGCATGCTACACCCAAAATCGATCCCTGATTCACACTGCTCATGGAAAAACTCCATATGAACTTGTCCACAACAGAAAACCTGATCTTTTATTCCTTCGTGTGTTCGGTGCCTTATGTTATCCAACTAATGATGGTCAAGATTTAGGAAAATGGATAGCTAAAGCGGACATTGGAGTTTTTGTAGGCTATGAACCAAACAGAAAAGGTTACCGAATCTATAACAAGAGAACCCAAAATATCACGGAAACAATTCACGTCACGTTTGATGAGCTGACCGGTCAAATGGCTCCTGGACATTCCAGTTCTGGACCCGCACTTCAAAACAGTCCCATTGGTTCATTTCTTGTACCAAAATCCTCATCAGCAACTCCATATGTACCCCCCTCAGAAGATGATTTAAAGAAACTATTTGATCCAATGTTTGATGAACAATTTGAGCCAAGTAACAATGATATGTCAATCCAATCAATAAAGGCTGCTTCTATCCCCTGTCAATGAAATTAACCCTTCAACTTCTATGTCATTAAGCCAAGAAGCGCCTGCTGCTGACCAATCTGGTTCATCAACAAATCTTCAATCATCAAGTGTACATCATGGAAATGCCTCTGATTCACAGGATGAAGTCAATCCCTTTGATACTCCCAAAGATGCTCCATTTGAAAATATATTTGCTCCTGAATCTTCATCTGAACCATCTCCTACAGGAGACATCGACTCTGCTACTTCAGTCCCTCAACAACAGCCACATGAACACCTCAGAAAATGGACTCACGATCATCCATTAGACAACATCATTGGAAATCCCTCTCGTCCTGTATCCACACGGAAACAACTTGCAACCGATGCCTTATGGTGCTTCTTCAACTCCGTACTCTCTAAGATCGAACCAAAAGATGTTAAAACCGCCATGAATGAAGACAGCTGGTTCAATGCCATGCAAGAAGAAATTCATGAGTTTGATCGACTTGATGTATGGGAATTAGTACCTGCTCCAGATTATGCTATGATCATTGCTCTAAAATGGATCTTCAAAGTGAAACTTGATGAGCATGGTGATGTGTTAAAGAACAAGGCTTGATTGGTTGCTAAAGGATACCGTCAAGAGGAGGGTATTGACTTTGAAGAATCTTTTGCTCCTGTTGCTCGAATCGAGGCAATAAGAATATTCTTGGCTAATGCAGCAAGTAAGAACATGGTAGTCTATCAGATGGATGTAAAGACGGCGTTTCTAAACGGAGATCTTAAAGAAGTCGTCTACGTCAGCCAACCTGAAGGCTTTGTGAATCTAGAGCATCATACTCACGTTTATCGTTAGAATAAGGCTCTTTATGGTTTAAAGCAAGCTCCAAGGGCATGGTATGATACTCTATCAAAGTTTCTTCTGTCTACCGGCTTCAGCAAAGGAGCAGTTGATCCAATATTGTTCACCAGAAAGTCAGGCAAACATTTAATTCACGTTCAAATTTATGTTGATGATATTATCTTTGCCTCGACTGACCCCAATGAATGTGATCGTTTTTCAAAAGAAATGGGTTCCAAATTTCAAATGTCAATGATGGGACAAATGTCATTTTTCTTGGGATTACAAATTTCACAAAGTCCCGAAGGCATTTTCATTAATCAATCTAAATATGCAAATGAAATTTTAAAGAAATTTGGATTTGATTCAAGTGACCCCGTTGACACTCCCATGATTGAACGAACCAAGCTTGATGAGGACCACTCGGGGATCATGATAGATCAAACGAAATATCGTAGCATGATCGGATCCCTGATGTACCTCACAGCCAGTAGACCTGATATTCTGTTCGCTGTATGCATGTGTGCTAGATACCAGGCTAAGCCTACCAAAAAGCACCTTGAAGCAGTTAAACGGGTCTTTCGGTACCTCCAAGGAACCATCAACATGGGACTTTGGTACCTTAAGGACACCGGTATGTCACTAACAGCATATGCAGATGCAGATCATGCAGGGTGTCAAAATACTCGTCGAAGTAAAGGAGCAAATAAGTTTGTGAGCTGGTCGTCAAAGAAGCAAATGAGTACTTCTATTTCCTCTATAGAGGCTGAATACATAGCCATGTCATCTTGTTGTGCTCAAATCCTATGGATGAGATCTCAATTAACTGACTATGGGTTTGTATTCAACGAAATCCCTCTATACTGTGATAATAAAAGTGCTATTGCTCTCTCATGCAACAATGTTCAACACTCAAGAGCAAAGTGTAACACCCCAAAATTTTGTTTAGCGGAAGCATACGTGTTATTCGGGAGCGTTACGTGATTGGTAAATCATAACACAAGTAATAAAGAACGGAATACATACTCCGTTTGATTTCATAAAATATATTTAAAACATTGTCTTACAACATAGTTTAAATAAATAGGCACATCCCATTAGTTTTAGTGGTCCCAATGTAAAAACATCATTTTTGTGTAAAAATACTTCTTTAATACTACTACGACCATACATCCGCTTCTTGCCTTGCCTTCATGAACATAACTTAAACACCTGAGAAAATATGCTAAAAGGTCAGCTAAAAGCTGGTGAGTTCATAGGTTTAAGTTTAAATAGTAAATTCGAACCATAAGCAAAGTCATATAATCATTACAACGAATATAATGATATATGGATGAAAGTCTATTACGTTAGCTCTAAGTTCATGCAACCGATACTACGACAGTTCCTGTATGCTAAAAGATGTCATACAATATAGGGGCCCATAGCGAGTGTTTTGTCCCTCTACACTCGATTCCGACATGGTATACGTTTCGCCTTGGCCTAAGCATGGCCAACCGAACGGAGGAGTCACCCTCAATAGATCTATTTATAACATTCGCGTTTCCCAATGGGGAATTGACGGTTGATGAAAAAGGGCATTCTCTAGGGATATAAGGGCTCAGGCTAAACCACGTAATAGTAATCATGTGATGGTTTAGGTCCATAAAATGTTTTGCATAATTCTCACCACAAATGTGTAAAACATTTCATCAAGTAAAAGTGGGGCTATGAAACTCACCTTAGTAAAATGCAATCCAAAAGCGGGATTTAGTGTTTTGTTGTGAAACGGCATCGACACGCGACCTAGATAAGGAGGGCAATATTTAGTTCATTGTTGTAAGTATTCCTTACTTAAAATAGTTCAATGGTTTTTATAATTGTGTTAATGCTAAACGTAAGTTTGTAAAATTCGTTAAAATGGTTTTTACTAGTAAGTATACGAAGTATATATACTTTTCATATCGACATTAATATGGTTTTAAAATCCAAAGTTTGATTTAAAACAAATAATTAAAATGTTCCATTTGTAAGTATATAAACGTATATATACTTATTTAAGTTGACACAAAATGATATTGTCAAAATCATTTATATATAATTGATTTATTTTCTAATTGTATTTAGAAATATTTAAGTTAAAGTTGAAAACTCTCAAATTTATTAGTTTACAAAAATGATTTAGTAGTCCTTGTTTATTTGTCAAAATTTGTTCTTAATACATATAGTTCTCAACTAGAGATTTTACTTGACATTCATATATGTCTACACATTGTCGTTAATCATTGTTATAGGCATTATCAAGTGTATCATGTTTTTGAAACCTTTTTTGTTTCATATATAAGTGTATAAACATTGTTCTTGTTTACATGTCGACTCGTGTATTATATATAACTTATGTAGTACATTCTATGTACGCGTAACATAATGCTCATACATTGTTAGATAATTATTTTACGATTCCATCTTTATTCCGTGAGCTAGTTTATATTACTCGAACGGACGCTAGGAAACTTGTGGGCTGTGGCCCGGTGTCATTTGTGGCGGTGTACACGAGTTGGGCTTAGGCCCGAAATGATGTGCATGTAATTATTAAATGTTGGTCCAATGTTAACTTAAGAAATGGGCATGTGGAGTTGAGTTGGGCTGCGGCCCAAAGGTGGCTTAAGAAGGTTTTTGTACAGGTTGCTACTTGTGACATCAAAATGTTTCATTTCACTTTTGATACTAACATTTTGGACTTGACGAAAAGAGGAAGTAACCAGGCGCCATTGTGGTAGCTCAAACGGACCTTAAGCAAGTTCTAAATGGGCATAATACAACAAGGAAAATAGTACACTTGTGTGGTTGTTTTGACGGGGAAAAACTCAACGTGTTCGGCTATGACTTCAAGATATAACTCGACTCTAGTATGAATTTGTCTTGTGATTTCGAGACTCATTTGACTATAGTTTAGACTCTACCAAAACACATTGTCTCGCTAGAGAGCATCTACGGGTTTATTGAGGGGTGTTATGTGTCTCGAAACGGGTTCATACCCAAACTGTACGTGAAGCATTAAGGAAGTAAATGAGGCTAGGTAAGGGTCGAGTACTACTCGACTTGGCTTTACCACATTATGCAAGTTTTCGAGCACCCAACACGACATCACTAGATTATTATACTAAGCAAATCCTCGAGTACTAAACAAGGTGACTAACATTAAATTTCTAGACCCAATACTAGGAACATACACATGATGCTTAAGTCCTACGAGATTTATAGTACTAACTTTCAATGATCTTGGGTTCGGATACTTGATAGAAAAACAAGGTCCAACGAAACAACACTTCACAGATTAGTAGGTGTCTAATTTGTTTTCGGTTTTAACTAGTGATACTCACGTTCCCACCAGGTTCACGACATCTATGCTACTCGAAATTTTTATAAAACTCAACTTTGTTTTTCTTTGATTCATAACTCGACAAGACTCAAGATCATCACAACAACATCCAAAAACCCAACTTCTAATTCTTCTTGTTTCATACTCTTCGACACAAAACAAAAAGAAACCAACAAGTACAAGACCAAATTCAATTTCAACACTCCTTTAGACTACTTAGCTAATAATCTAACTTTTAAAACTTAACTCTTGTTTTCTTTGTTTCTTGTGTTCGACAGACTCAACACAAGAGGACCCAACAACAACCAAATTTTTCACGAGCTTTTTATTATTCACCAACAAACATAAGATATCATATCACTAAGTCTCAAAATCAAATGACCATATTCATTATCTATTCGAATGGAAATTTTAACAAGACAAGGTTTAGAAATTTTCTTACAACAATTCAATGACTATGAATCCGAAGACCAACCCAAGAGTTTATCACCTCCACAAAACGCAATAGATCTAGAGCAAAACCCAATTGATGTTCTTCAATCCTTGAAGTTTCTTTATCTTTTTGTGGTGGGATATGGAGTGTGACACTCTTGAGGGTCTCGGCCAAATAAAAAGGAAACACAAGTGGAGTTTTTGGCTAAACTTTCTCATCTTGAAATTTGGTTTGAAGCCAAATATAGATAACTTCCAAAACCAAAAGAATCTTGGTCATAAGCTCAAGATAGATTGGTGGAAAGATTTGTTTCTCTCTTGTGGTTTATCTTGATCTTCCTTGGATTCCATTGAAGAGTAGCGGCGCATCAAGAGGGATTTGGGAAGCAAAACTTACATGGATTTGGGTATGAGAGAGATGGATATGTTGGATGATTATGTTGGGTTATCTTCTTTTAGAGAGATTCGGCCTAGGTGGGATCGCAGGGGCTAGAGGAAGGAGATGGAGATATGATATCTTTCTATCTCTGCTTTTGAATGTGTGTTTTGTCGTGTGTGGAAGAGAAGGACAAAGAGGGTACACCAAGGTTTTATAAATTCTTCTCTTGTAAAAGCATTATATGTATACAATTAAAAGTAAAATAAAGTAATGTAATATGTAATGTATACTTTTAATTTATTTGTGTAAGTACGTGTATTATTTTACTTAGGCACTTGTAGTATATTGCATTTACTTATGAAATAATTGTGTTTGGGTTTTATAAGGGTTGTTGCTTAAGTGATAGTGCGTCTATTATTTTGTGTCCTGCGAAGTCATATTGTGACCAAAGTTTCATTGTTTGATAACTTTTCCTTCGTAGTATTTTATTGTTACGCGTCTGAAATATTTTTATCTTTGTAATATTCCATGTCGCGGACATTTGTTATTTGTTTTATCTAGTCCTTATCATAGTGTCGGTACGCGTGCAGTGTCGGTCACTGGGGAAAACGAGATAACCTCTCGTCTTACAATTTAAATCATAAGACCAAAATGAAATATTCGTAAAATGATATGAATGCAAGAGTGGTGAAATCTTTATTGTATGCGAGTTATCTACTCAAATGATCAGAAAAAGCTTATGCATGCTTAATGAATTAGGCTTAGTAATAATAAATTACTAATCATCAGTTAAATTTTAGTGAAAATTTACCGTGTGTCACATCCTCCCCGCCTTGGAAGAGAAAACCGTCCTCGGTTTTCAATTAGGATTACTTGGTGAAGTAGAGAAAAGGTGTGGGTATTTGCGCTTGAATTGGTCTTCACGCTCCCACGTGTACTCGGGACCTCTTTGAGAGTTCCAACGGACTTTGACGATAGGAATGCAGCTTTGCTTAAGCCGTTTGATTTCTCTATCCATAATTTCAATGGGTTCGTCGACAAAATTCAATCTTTCGTCAACTTGGATTTATTCAAAAGGAATAGCAAGAGTTTCGTCGGAAAGACATTTCTTCAAGTTGCACACGTGGAACACGTTGTGCACAGAGCTGAGTTCTGGTGGTAATTCAAGTCGGTATGCTACCGGTCTGATTCTCGCAAGAATTTTGAATGGTCCAATGTAACGAGGATTTAACTTTCCACGTTTTCCGAAACGGATTACGCCCTTCCATGGCGCAACTTTAAGCATAACTTTATCTCCCACTTGAAACTCAAGTGGTTTCCTCCTTTTATCCGCGTAGCTCTTTTGACGGTCACGAGCTGCTTGCAGTCGGCTTTTGATTTGTACAATCTTCTCGGTAGTTTCTTGGATTAACTCCGGACCAGTAAGTTGACTTTCTCCAACTTCGGCCCAACACACAGGTGATCTACACTTCCGACCATAGAGTGCTTCATATGGTGCGGCTTTGATGCTTGTGTGATAGCTGTTATTGTAAGAAAACTCGGCTAATGGCAAGTGCTTATCCCAGCCATTTCCAAAGTCTATCACACATGCTCTTAGCATATCCTCCAGTGTTTGGATTGTTCTTTCGCTTTGTCCGTCAGTTTGAGGATGGTAAGCGGTGCTCATGTCGAGGTTAGACCCTAAAGCATCTTGAAGTGATTTCCAGAAGTTTGAGGTGAAACGGCTATCCCGGTCTGAAAAGATGGAAATTGGTACACCATGGCGTGCGATGATTTCCTTCAGGTATATTCGTGCAAGTTTTTCCATTCCATCACTTTCTTTCATCGGCAGGAAATGTGCTGACTTGGTAAGACGGTCAACTATTACCCAAATGGTGTTGTAACCCTTAGAGGTTTTAGGTAACTTAGTGATAAAGTCCATTGTTATACGTTCCCATTTCCACTCGGGGATTTCGGGTTGTACTAGTAGACCTGAGGGTCTTTGATGTTCAGCTTTAACCTTTGAACAGGTTAAACACCGGCTGACATATGTTGCAATGTCGGCTTTCATGTTTGGCCACTAGTACAATTTCTTCAGATCAAGGTACATCTTGTCGGATCCTGGGTGGATGGAGTATTTAGACTTGTGGGATTCGTGCATAATAATGTCGCGAATTCCTCCGTAGAGTGGTATCCAACTTCGCTCTTTGAAACACAAAATTCCATCCGACCTTTTTACGAATCCATTTTCACTTTCTGGCATTCCGCAAAGGTTCTCATTCGGACGATTTTCCTCTTTGAGTGCTTCTGATTGTGCCTCCAAAATATTGGATGGAAGAGGTGAACTAATCGTCATACCCAAGGATCTGACTCTAAGAGGTTTTGGTCGCTCTTTTCTACTCAGAGAATCAGCAACTACATTCGCTTTACCCGGATGGTAACGAATCTCGCAGTCGTAATCACTGAGTAATTCCAACCATCGGCGTTGTCTCATGTTCAGTTATTTCTGATCCAAAATGTGTTGTAGACTTTTGTGATCGGTGTATACGACACACTTCGTGCCATACAAGTAGTGCCTCCAAATTCTGAGTGCGAACACAACTGATCCTAACTCCAAGTCGTGCGTTGTGTAGTTTTTCTCATGGGTTTTTAGCTGGCGAGAGGCATATGCTATCACCTTCTCTCTTTGCATTAACACCGCTCCTAGCCCTTTGTGTGAGGCGTCGCAATAAACAACAAAGTCTTCACTACCTTCAGGTAAGGCCATAATGGGTGCACTACACAACTTTTCTTTAAGGAGTTGAAAAGCTTCTTCTTCTTTTTCTCCCCAGTCAAACTTGGTGTTTTTCTGGGTTAGCTTGGTTAAAGATTTGGCAATCTTTGAGAAACCTTCAATGAATCTTCTGTAGTATCCAGCGAGTCCTAAGAATTGGCGTATTTCAGTAGGAGTTGTGGGTGTCGCCCAATCCTTTATTGACTCGATCTTAGCGGGATCTACATGAATACCCTGACTGTCGATTACATGACCTAGAAATTGTACAGTCGGTATCCAGAATTCACACTTTGAGAACTTCGCATACAGTTCTTCCTTCTTCAACAATTCCAAGATCAATCTAAGATGTTCTTCGTGTTCTTTCACACTCTTGGAATAAATTAGGATATCGTCAATGAATACGATCACAAATTTATCCAAGTAGGGTTTATACACTCGGTTCATGAGGTCCATGAACACAGCTGGTGCGTTGGTTAACCCAAAAGGCATGACTTGGAACTCGTAATGTCCATAACGAGTTTTGAAGGCGGTTTTGGGAATGTCTTCTTCCTGAACTCTTAGCTGATGGTATCCGGACCTTAAGTCGATTTTTGAATAAACGCTTGAACCTTGAAGTTGATCGAATAAGTCATCGATTCTCGGTAGTGGGTGGCGGTTCTTAATGGTTAGTTTATTCAACTTACGGTAGTCGATGCACATTCTGAAAGTTTCGTCCTTCTTTTTGACAAATAAGACTGGTGCTCCCCATGGTGACGAGCTTGGTCTAATGAACCCTTTCTCTGCAAGCTCCGACAGCTGGTTTGACAACTCCTGGAGTTCCGTTGGAGCTAATCGATAAGGTGCTCTTGCCACTGGTGCGGCACCAGGCACTAGATCGATCTGAAATTCAACCTGTCGGGTCGGTGGGAGTCCTGGCAAATCTTCAGGAAAGACTTCAGGAAATTCCTTTACTATTGGCACGTCTTCCAGACGTTTTCCTTCCTTTTCTTTTTCGTCTTTTCCAGTGACTTGTGCTAGGAAGACGTGGCATCCTTCCTCGATACACCTTAACACCTTGGTACAGGAAATGACATGCAGTCTTGAAACGCTTCTTCTGTCACTTCTGTCCCCTTCTATTGTTAGGACTTCATCTCCATAGGGAAATTGGACTAGTTTCTCGTCACAAATGATGGTAGCATGATATTTTGCTAACCAATCCATTCCGACGATGACATCGAAACTACCCAATGCTACTGGTATCAAGTCGATATTGAATGGGTGGTTTAATAGGTTAAGGGTGCAACCTCTTATGATGGTATCTACCCTTTCTACGTTACCGTTAGCTAGTTCCACGTTGTATGCATTCCCTAATGCAGTTGGGGCAATATCGAGTAGTGGACTAAATGTATTAGAAAAAAAACTCCTATCGGCTCCCGTATCAAACAATATGGATGCATAATGGTTATTTATAAGGAACGTACCCGTCACAACATTCGGGTCTTCCTGAGCTTCCACTTTGGTTACGGCATAGACTCTCCCACGAGCTCCTTCGCCATTTCCCTGATTACTCGTCTGTCCAACATTTCCTTGAATCCTGCCATTCCCATGGCTTCCTGGATTTCCTTGGTTTCCTCCATGGCCTTGGTTTCTGGTCTTTCGGCATTCATTCTTATAATGCCCTTTCTCGCCACAACCAAAGCAAGTTATATTAGCTTTTGGGTCTTGAGCTGGAGCCTTTGAACCGTCGCCAATGATTTGGACCTGCAGTTCCTGGTTAAGTGCCCGATTTTCTGACAGACGCACTTGACTGTACATTAATCGCCCCTTGTGATGCAGTGTGCATCGATTACACAATGGTGCAATCCCGAGTACGGTTTCCTTTCCCCAATACCCGCTGCATAAGCTCTAGCAACATTTTGCCTCTTGCTTTGATTGTTGCCGTTGTTTCTACTGTTGTTGCCACGGTATTCATTGTTGTTGTAGCCTTGAGAATGGTCGTCCCATTTCCTCTTATTGTCAACCACTTTGTCCATGGAATCCTCAATCACTTGGTCCATGAGTTTGTTGGCTACTTCGATAGTTTCATGAAGATCAACAGCCTTAGAAGTGGTGACATTGCCCTTGATAGGTTGGGGCAGTCCTCCGATATATCTCTCTAACAATCGGGTCTCAGTGGGAACCATTTCGAGACACAATAAGGCTAGTTCTTGAAATCGCTGATTATAAGCAGCCATATTGGTGCCTTGAACCTTGAGGATCCAAAAATCATGCTCGAGCTTCTTAATCTCATTACGAGGACAGTACTTTCGAAGTACCATTTCCTTGAAGTTCTCCCATGGCATGGCATAGGCAACATCGAAACTAGCAGATTTCAGGAAATTGTTCCACCAGGTTAAGGCAGCATCCGTGAAAGTGAATGATGCATACTTAACCTTAGACTCTTCTTCACAATTGCAGATTCAGAACACAGTCTCGAGCTTTTCGATCCATCTAGTCAGACCGACAGCTCCTTCGGTTCCACTTAAAACTTCCATCATGGTTTTACGAAAGTCTTGATAAGCACAAGTGCGACTGTGAGTGGGTGGTCTCGAAGTTCCAGCATTAGTAGATGAGTGATTTGCTGCAGCTAAAGCGGCGTTCACTCGCTCATT
>OU343216.1:103427277-103453258 GCA_910596185.1 Chrysanthemum makinoi | reverse complement strand
TTTGGTTGAAATCTTGTCCATCTCCTCTGCGTACTTTCCCCTCTTACCCATTCTGTTTTAACACCTGGTTCTGTGATCTAAATCTCCTATGTGAATTGTAATACCTTCTAGGTTGATAGTGAGATCTCCTAGGATTTCTATACCAAATAGTGTGATGATTACCTTGTTTTGTCTGGCATTACTTTGAAAAGTCTTGGGCAGTTAATGATACTGGAAAGTCTTGTGAGATACCGAAGTTTTGAAAAGGTTTTGTTGGTGTGGGTATCTATGATCTGGTGAGAAATTTCTGTGATTGACCCTATTTGAATTATTCCAAAGTGGTTTGTGCTCTCTAGGTTTCGGTTGGCGATCTGTTCTTTGAAAAATTTTCTAAGTATTATGAGTGATGTTCACAATCTTTAATTAGATGAGTAGAACTAAAACACACAAAAACAGGTTCGACCCATACTTCAAAGTGACATCTTCTATGTCTATGCCCAAAATTATTTTGCCTTTTTGGTGAATGATTAAACTTTGTTTTGACAAAATTATCCCAAAAGGTTTAGCGATCTGTTTTGAAAAGGTTTTGAAGAAGAATGCTGCTTGTGGGCGAATACTTTGATTTAAAGGTCTTGCTTGATTTTAACATCGTTTTCAACAGGTTCTTTGGGTTTTCGGACTTAGATTGAGCAACTAGCTTTTTCCAAACTCTAGACATCACTCCAAACGAGAAACATCAGGCCTAAGGGTTGATGAATGCGTGGGATGTGGGAGCGACATGATAATCACTAGCTTCTTATATTAGGAGGTGAGTCACTTATTGAACCATCATTACTAGATGTATCTACATAATTAATGAGTTCTTCATCACTAGTGGTTATATCCTCATATTCACCTTCATCCTGATTACTAGATTGGGTTTCTTCTAACTTACTAAAATCCATTCCAAAACCTAATCCAGTTTTAAGGTAGGCTCGTGTTGTTTCGAACATAAGAGACATGTGACACTGAACCGGCAAAGCAGCAAACTTAGCTAACAAATCATCTCTTTCCTTAGTTAATTTCTCAATTTCAGGCAATTTCTTTGTTTAATTTCCATTCACTAAGTTTTAACGGTAATCTGTTGTTCATATTTTTCATTGAAAGCAACTTCATTAGTTTCATGTGCTAAGATTTTGGCTTCCGTAGATTCTAAGGTTATTTGATAACACTGGTACCTCGACCTAGCCTTAACACAATTATCTCTTTCATAAACATAAGCATTAAGTACTTTTTGATAAAAATCATGACACTTAGAACATAACTCAGAGATAGGGGTTGATGTAGCTTCAGTTGACATCTTTAGTATTGTTGAAGTAGGGGTTCTTCTTAGTCAGAGTTTCCACACAAGCTCTGATACCACTTGTTAGATCGATATACTTTAATCAAACTATCTTAACTAGCTTGTTAAGGTTTAATAATCTCGAATAAATCCTAAGTTATTAACAAAGAAACACTGAGCAATCTTTATCAAGTACGCTTAATTTACTTAACAAAGCTGAAGAATAACCTTTTATTATAAACTCTAAATCGCTTATGCGAGATACTCTAATACTCTAAGATAATCGAACTTCTCTCTAAAACACTAATTAACTTGTGAATTCGTAAACTCTAAAACTCATAGACTCGTACATCTAATGCCAATCTAGGAGTCCTTTTATAGGCTCAAGGATATCCTAGTCATTTTACAATTGATAACCAATACGACAAGTAATCTAAACATAGAATACAATACTTTCCATAAATGAATAACTGTTCTTTTGTTCTTGCAGTACTTTGACTTTTAGGTGCAGATACTTTGACTTTGTCTTTAGCGGTACTTTAACTCTTTAACTTTCTTTTGCGACTTCTGGTACTTTCATATCTTGATTACTTTCATGTCTTATTTTTCATATCCCAACACACCTTTTGATTTGAAAAATTAGTACACGTCGACGTGCTAATGAAAAGAGTTTTAAAGCACAAAGACCGGTTTTTCAAAGGTATCCGTCAATCCATAACCTGAACCGGATTGATTCAAAGTTGAATCGCCTTGTTTCGTTCGCTTGTCACATGGTTGATCGCATAATAGATCTCACATGCCACCTACCGGAGCTTGTTAGATGTTGGCTCCGAAGGCTTTCCATCTACGGTGAATATGTAAACACATCACTCGAATGTTCCGGCAATACCACAAGGATAATGCATAGGACTCGGGATATAATTTCTCTTTCCATTTGTAAACGAGAGTCTTCATTGAAATTGTCCTAATGAGATTTATTGATGATCTCGTGGCTCTAGACTCAATTTGTGCATATTTTGGATCCTATATCGAGACTAGAGTCTCCTTCTTCAATATCAACAATCGCTAAGAGAAAGTCGATAGATAATGTAGGGTCCCCGTGAGAATGAAACAAGCCCTTTTAAGAGGAACTTGCGTAGCTTGGGAAGTTTAGTGCAGTGCGTCACTGGGTCCATGACGTCTTGTCTTCAATACGGAGTTACCTAAGTAACCACCCGAAGCGTATGTATTGAACCCGGTTTACGCCTAAGGTTGAATTATTGGAGGGCTATTTCTTTTCACTCTTTTTACATTTATTTCTTTTTCATTCTAACATTTGATTGCTTAGAGACTTCATAACTAGAACCTTGTTGGGTTTATTCGATTACTAGCTCTCTCAGTCGCTCTTCCCGTATCTCACTTTTCTCCTTTGTTCAATATACCTAAGGACTCTACACTATCTAGTGGATTGTCCCTGGGTAGATCCCCTCGACTCTGGCGGATCATGGAACAATACCTAACCTTATCATCCTTATATCACCATACATAAAGTAGAGTTGGTCGGTCTATTTGGTATTGTTCATCCGCCATAGGAACCAATTGAAAACCATTTGAAAATCAATCAAGATACTTGTGATATATTATCAAAGCATTTTGCACCTGAATTGTTTTTGATATTTTTAGAAGAAGAACTCCGCCTCAACATGTGAATCAAGTATTTGAAATAGTTTTCCACACGGAGGCAAGAGAAAGAATTAACAAAGAATTAACTTCTTTGATTACCAATTTCTAAAAAATATCAACATCACTTTCCTAATCGAATCAAGTAGATAAAGCATTTTGGGGAAGGATGAGGTTTTCATGATTTTGCTCCCCTCAATATGTGCCTCGAGATTTGAAAAGAGTTTTGCACATACTAGAGGAACCTGCACATGAGATAAGTGATCACGTTTCAAATCATAGGTTTAAGATAGATGCCCCCCTCAACATGTGCATGGAAAATTTGAAATCGTTTGTCACATGTGGGAAGGAGAGCTTGTACATCCTTATAAAATCATTTACCGATTTATCAGTTTAAATCCAATTTAAATCACACATTCTCCCCTATCACAATTATCAAATCATTTGAGATTTGTGATCTCTTATAGATTTAAATTGATTTTGAAAGCTTTTGAGGAGATTTGTGACTTGATTATGGCGTTTTAACGATAAGGATCGATTTTGAGATTTTAAACTCCATTGGTTAAACATGCATGATTATCTTTTGAAAACAATTGAATGCCAAATAACTTTTTAATTTCATTGAAATCATTCTCCCCCTCAATCAATGACATAGGTTGTTGATTGAGAGATAGATATTTTGACAACTAAATCCAGATGATTATCAAAAATAGAGTCCGAGTTATTTTTTCATAGCGGTTCGTTTCGGCAGATAAATGTTTTAGAATCGAGCATGGAATTTTGAAAATATGATACTGATATGGCTCTGTTCTTTCTTTGACAAGCGGGTTGCATGACAATAAACCATTTTTCTCTTTCTCCCAATTTTTTATTTTTTATTTTTTTTTATTTTTGTTTTAATAAGAATTGAGCAACATCTAAAGTCCCGTGTCATTCTTTTGAATGAGCAGCAAAGACTTAGTAGATATTATCGAATCGAGAAAAACATGACAAATTGACAATATTTTTTGAAGATTTTTGATGAGTGCTTATTCACTCATCATTTTTACCCATCTAAGACCACAAAAACTTCTAAAACACAGAAATATGACCAAATATCTATGAGATATCCTTGGTGTGTTTTTATGTATTTCGGTACAAAGGATCGAAAACGGGCAAAAACGAGACGAATTGAGCTTGGAATGGAAGCGTTAGCGGACGGAGCCGGAGTGGATTTTCTACATTTTGGATACCGAGGCGCATATTTGGAATGAGAGTGGGGAAAACAAAATCAAAACCGAACCCTAAACCCAATTTACCATACTACCTTTAGAACCCTTTAGCACTTTTACCCTTAAAACGTTTTTTCACTAAAAACAATTATTTTTATTTTTAACCATTTTTATTTACAACAATTATTTTTGTTAAAACCAATTTTTTTTAACCAATTATTTTATTCAAAACCTTACACTTTTACTTTTATTTTTTTACAAGACACTAAACCTTAAAACACAATACATTTCACTTTAAAACCTTTTTACAAACTTAACTTAACCCATTTTAAACCCCTTTCCCTAAACCCATCTTACCTTAACTGTTCCCCATTTTACCCAAACTCCCATTACTTTGCCCCAACAAACTCAAACCAGAAAACCATTAACACCTTGGCCAAATGATTCCCTCTTCTCTCCCCATTCTGCTTCTGTCCCTCTCACAGATGAGTCCAAGACAGCTTCACATGCTTCCCTCTTCACCCTGTCCACCTTGGCAATCCACAACTCTTCAAATGCCCATCAATGGCTGAGATTTCATGGAGTGGGCACCAAGCTAAAAATCTAAGGCTGAGATGGGTTTAGAGGAAGCACAAGCAATCCATCTCAATTCTCTCTCACACAAGTAACACATCAGATGAAGACAACAAGATACAGAAGACTCTTTTTTACTTTTAGTTTTAGTATAAATAGAACCTTAGTGCTTTTGTAACAATTTGTCTAGAATTTCTTATTCTAGTACCATTTTAATTTTATTGTCATTTACATTCCTTGTAAACTTTTAATTTTCAATTCAATTTATTTTCAGTTTTTAATTTCCATTTTAAGTTTATGCAATCTTTATGTTCCTCAATTTTTTCTGTCTTGAATGCTTTTCTTTAGATGCAAAAAAGTGTTTTCTTAGTTTGTTTGAGCTCATATGAGCTTGCTTTTAAGTTCACAAATTGGTTTTTAAAAGTTTCCATGTCTCATCAGTTTCAAAAAAGTTCATGTCTTCCGAAGAAGGGTGTTTGGAACAGCCGTGTTCTTGGGTCAAAAGTCACAATTTGACCCATTTTGATTCTAAAATTAGTGGTAAAGTCTTTTGTAAGTTCTTTGTTTAAAGTTTCAACCCCTAGTTCAGCTTTAAATCAGCTTTGGTAAATTTTTTTTCTGTCTTCGCATGCTTGACTAAACAGCAGCCTATTCCCTTTCTTTTAGCTTAGATTTAGGTGATTTAAAGTTAGAGTTACGACTAGATTTTCAATGCACAAGTAGTTAGATGTAAGAGCATAATATATTTCAGCTTATTGTGGTTTTTAGAGCTTCTTATCATGCTTCTTCTTAGCCTTCAATAAGCACCATAGCGGGATGTTTTTACACTGTTACAGTAGCAGTTAGGTTCCTTGTTAGCTTATTTGCTTCAATATTAGCTTCAATATTAGTTATTTGATCAAGTTTTTAGTAGAGATGTAGTAGTAACTTAGGTTCCTTGTTAATTCCTTTAGCTTATTAGGACTTTGATCATTGCTTTTAGTGTCAAGAAAGGCTATATCAGTTAGCTTAGTTTCTTTTTCTTTAGTTTCCTTGTTTACTAATTTCGATTAATAAGGCCTTACTTTAGCTCATTTAGTGTTTTCCAAACAGTTAGATTTAGTTAAAAGATCATTGTTTAGCTTTTAATTTAGTTTGTTTCAGAGAAAAGTTGGAAAAAAAATAAAAAATAGCAAAAATGACATGCTTGGGACTTGAACACAGGTTTGTCAGTTCACATAGCCACGCCCACAACATAACCAACTGTGCTAGAGTAATCCTTTGTTAAAGTTTTCCTTAGTTAAATATTTAAACACAACTAGCAGTTTAAGCTTTTTAAGCTTATTAATCTTTTGTCTTTTTTTTAGCTTATTTCGAAAGCTATTACCAGTTTTTTTTATTTTTATTTTTGGTATATTTCTTAGATTTTTCTAAAAATGTTTAATCTTTTTTATTAATTAAATAGTTTAATTTAGTTTTTAATTCGTAATAAATAAAATTAAAGTTGAAAATATACCCGGCTTTTTTGTAAAATTATTTTTAGTCGTTTATAGTGTAAGAAAATTGGTTTTGCACCCGTAGGTCTTAAATTGCATAATTTTCACTTTTGAAGCTGGGATTTAGGGTTTTCACGTTTTTTAGTTTTAATGCCCTAGAACGTAGTGTAGCTTCGTTTTATTGTTTATTATGCTTAGTAGTAGTTAATTTAGTCATTTACTTTGTTCCCGTGCTTTATTACATTCCCGTTCTTTAATTTGTAGTAATCGTAATCCAAAACTAAAAATCCCGAACAATTCAAGCACTTTAATAACAAACCTCAAATGTCACCGTCAATTCACACCTCGTTGGGAAACGACCCGGGTAATCACTTGCCCGGTATCACTTATCGAGTATTCGCGGGTTTTGCGTGTCGACCTTTTTCCTAAAGGGTCGATTTGCAATTCTCTTGCGAGTATTTATATTTGATATTTCTTATATACTATTTGAAACGTATCAAAATTTGGCGCCGCTGCCGGGGAGGTTGTGTTGCGACAATTTCGTTACGGTTTAACGATTAGTGACTTGAAGAACCTTCATCGTGAAGTTATTTGCTTTCCAAAAAACCCATAAACCCAAAAATATTTTTCTTTTCAAAATTTATTTTCCCTTTTATGTTTTATTTATCAAAACCAAAAAATATTCTTCTTTATTCCTCTTATATGTTTAATTCTATTTCTCTTACCCTCTTTTATCGTTTAATTCTATTCTTCGTTATCCTCTCGATCGCATAATTCTATTTCTTTCACCCTCTATCCATTTAATTCTTCATTATGTCTTCGTCTTACCAATATGGTTGTCAATGGTGCGGTGGACCTCAAAATGGTGGAAATACTGTTGTAGCATTGTAAATTCGGAAACGGGTTTGTCTATGACCAAAATCCTACAATGAAACAAGCAATTTCTTTAACCAACCCCACACCATGAGATGGAGACATATTCTTGTAGTATTGTAGAGTTCCTCACGGAGTTTTGAGTGTCAAACGGGGGGCTTGTCTATGAGAGCAAGGTCCATGTAACAATCAAAACTTTGGTTTTGACCAAAATCCATATAATTCACAAATTCAACAATGTACATGGTCGTGAGAGTACTGTGGAGGTCCGCACTATAACGCCGATTGTCAAACGAGGAATCCGCTTGTCTATGAGTATAATCCTTGTAACAATTATGATTATTCTTATCATGACCAACCTCCACGGCACCAAATGATTCAAACACAACCTCCGCAAATTCCTCAAGAACTTCTCCTAGGTCTTCTAGATGTATTGAATGATTTAAAAGAATTGGTTAAAGAAAAGTCTCGTCAGCGATATGGAGAATTATTAGTGAAGAACAAGTAGCTAGAGTAAGTTCCCAATATTGGAAACCTCTCGGTAATACGATTATGATGACGATGATGACGATGATTACATGAGGATATATGCAGACTCCGTGGCAATCCCACTCTGTTGAGGAAGTTAAAGAAGGAAAAGTATGGGAGATGTTGGTAGGAAGAATATGAAGAGCATAAGCTATATATGTTTACGATAAGTCGATGACGTTTATAATGATGCTGAGTGGCAATCCCATTCCGTTTGAGCTTATCATTTCGACTCTTCCTTCACTCAGCGCCGGGTTGAGAGTGATTTCCTTCGGAAGAGGTCGATGCTTGTCTTAACAATGATCATATTTCTCGAAAATTGTTAATCCGAGAACTCTCTCATAATGGGGGACGAGCATCTTAGCACTATTCCGGAAACGGAATCGTCTAGTGTTGAGAACCTTGACCCAATCCCAAGTGAGTTTGAGGATATATCCGACGATGAATATGATTTTCCTTTTCGTGATGAATCTCTTGACATTTCTAAGGTTACTTCCGGGATTTTCTCAAATCCACTTTTTGAATTTAATGATGACTACACTTTTTGTGAAGTAAATCCTCTTTTCGATGAAATGTCTGAGTCTGATACAGAGACCATCGAAGTGGTGGAAATTGCTAGCTCTCAGAGCACACCACTTGTCCCACCTCTGTATTCTGACTCATCTCTTCCATCATGTGATGCCGATTCTATCCTCACTGATGAGATGTCTTTCGAGTATCCCATTGAGCCGTCTTGTGAAGACAAAATTTTTAAACCAGGGATACTTGCTGGAAGAGAAAATGATTTTTTAAATTATGATCAAAATGTTTTTCAAAAACATTTCTCCAAATATGAACTCCTTCTTCCTACGGAATCATTTGTGTTTGAAACATATATCATCCGTATCTTTCTTCCTTTCTTCACATTTATTGTGACTTCTCCTATCCTTCACTCCTTCGGGAATGAGGATACAATCTTTGATCGAATTCTATGATTTATGAATTCCACATTTTCTTCCCCATGGACCAATGAATTCGGGGTCGAGTCAAGCTAGCGAATTCGGTTGAACAAAACAGTAGCATTTCATGGGTGTCTACCCATGTTTCTGACTTCTTTCTCTTTTCTAACACTAAGTGTGGGGGTTCCCAACGTTGTTTGCTTGTTGTGTGTTTGCTGTTTTGGGATTCCCGTGATCGTGATGATTGATCGCTGTTTTTTCAATCCGACCGCCCAATATCCGATCTTTTTGCTAACGATTATCTAGGGATATCTTTATAAATCCTTTTGTGAAAAAAGATTTCACTTCCACACTTGGCTAGTAGTATTACCTTTTTCCATTCTATAGTTTCGAAGCTACAGTGGGCACGAATATTGAGGGCAATATTCAATTCTAAGTGTGGGGGAATTCTAAACAATTTTGATCACATTATGTACCTTCTAGTACCCTAGCACCCCCGTTTTGACCAAAAATTTTAAAATTTTATCGCTTTGAGTCAAGTATTTACATTTACAAGAAGTGCTTTGCACAAAAATAATGCGTTAATGCTTCGGTGTTAACGGTAGTTTAGTCTTGATTAGGCTTAGAGGGGAATCGACTCACGCTAGAGTGTTGATCTAGTTGCTCTCTTAACATTAGGCTAAGGTTTTATGCGTTGTGCAAATGAAAATGCTAAGCGTGGAGTAGTTGGTTCTCTTTAGAGCTTATATAAGTAATCTATGGCTTTTTCTCCCAGAAGCTAACTAATTGGACTAAAATACGTGCTCATTGTCAAATTTTTGAACATTCAAATCGTCTTGTTACAATAAAAAATTTTTAAGCAAAATTGATTTAGAGTTCGAGTTCAACTTTTTATTTAAATTTCCGAAAAAGCATACTTTCTTAAAATCTGAATAGCGTTGCAAAATGAAAGTATCGTAAAAATGCTTGAATGATGCAAAAGTTGCAAGTTTAAAGTTCAAAGTCAAAATGAAAGAAAAAAAAAAAAAAAAAGAAAAAAAAATAATAATAAATAAATGATGAAAAAGAAAAAAAAAGAAAAAAAGTGAAAAAAAAAAAAAAAGTTGAAAAATGAAAAATATGAGTTACTTGAATAAAAGCACTATGTTGCTTATGAATAAATGTGCGAAACTTGCTTTTTCTTAAATTTAAATCGGAAGTTGAACTCGTATTAGTCAAAGTTGTCTAAAAGTTTGTGGTAATTTGGAAATCCTTGATTTCAAAGATCGAAAGCTCGATACTATTCTCGAGGGTGAAAACCTAGCCTCCTTAAAAGGACAAGCTGAGAAGAAAGTCGCTACATGGAGTGATCTCACCTTTGAATCTTGAATCTCTAAATCATCGCCGGGTTGTGATCCATTTAGGTTTAGTTTTAACTTGACGTAGCCGTGAAATCTTTGAATCGAATTCGCTAATTCGGTACTATTCTCTTTGGGAGTGTCAAAAGCCGGTCACTTAAAACTAATGTTTTGGGATGTGGCGAGAAGAAAGCCGCTACATGGAAGAGGCTCTTTCGATCCTTAGACTTTCATCGTTTACGGTAGGTTAGTACTTTAGTTAAGTGGATAACAACCATAACAAATGTCGATTTCAATGGTCAAACTTTTGAAAATGAGCACAATCACTTAAATTTTATAAATTGCGGGAGTAAAAAGTTAAGTCTCGACTTACACAGATTATTGATATAAGTAGTGTTAGCATTTTACATAAACGTTTGCACAATAAGTTTAAGCTTGGTTTGAGAGTATCAAAAAGAGGATGACGATTACAATTCTCCGGAGACACCCATTTTGCGTGAATCCCGTTCTATGATGCCATGTTTTGATAATCAAGCATGTTATTTATTTACGTTCATGTTTAAATTTCTCGTAGTTGAATAAAAATTAAACGGGGTATTCTTGGTATTTTTGATCCTTTCATTACTTCATATGATCGGATTGCTAGGGACTAGCAATTGATAGTGTGGGGGATTTGATGAGTGCTTATTCACTCATCATTTTTACCCATCTAAGACCACAAAAACGTCTAAAACACAGAAATATGACCAAATATACTGCAGATATCCTTGGAGTGTGTTTTATGTATTTCAGGTACAAAGGATCGAAAAGGGCAAAACGGACGAGATTGAGCTTGGAATGGAAAACGTGCTTAGCGGGGCCGGGCGAGTGGATTTTCTACATTTTGGATCGAGACGCGTATTTGGAATGAGTGGGGAAAATAAATCAAAACCGAACCCTAAACCCAATTTACCATACTACCCTTTACCCGAACCCAATTTAGCACTTTTACCCTTAAAACGTTTTTTCACTAAAAACAATTATTTTTATTTTTAACCATTTTTATTTACAACAATTATTTTTATTAAAACCAATTATTTTATTCAAAACCTTACACTTTTACTTTTATTTTTTTACAAAACACTAAACCTTAAAACACAATACATTTCACTTTAAAACCTTTTTTCAAACTTAACTTAACCCATTTTAAACCCCTTTCCCTAAACCCATCTTACCTTAACCTGTTCCCCATTTTTACCCAAACTCCCATTAACTGCCCCAACAAAAACTCAAACCCAGAAAACCATTAACACCTTGGCGCCAAATGATTCCCTCTTCTCTCCCCATCACTCTCACTTCCTGTCCCTCTCACAGATGAGTCCAAGACAGCTTCACATGCTTCCCTCTTCACCCTGTCCACCTTGGCAATCCACAACTCTTCAAATGCCCATCAATGGCTGAGATTTCATGGAGTGGGCACCAAGCTAAATATCTAAGGCTGAGATGGGTTTAGAAAACACAAGCAATCCATCTCAATTCTCTCTCACACAAGTAACACATCAGATGAAGACAACAAGAGACAGAAGACTCTTTTTTACTTTTAGTTTTAGTATAAATAGAACCTTGTTGTAACAATTTGTCTAGAATTTTTATGTTCTAGTACCATTTTAATTTTATTGTCATTTACATTCCTTGTAAACTTTTAATTTTCAATGCAATTTATTTTCAGTTTTTAATTTCCATTTTAAGTTTATGCAATCTTTATGTTCCTCAATTTTTTCTGTCTTGAATGCTTTTCTTTAGATGCAAAAAAGTGTTTGCTTAAGTTTGTTTGAGCTCATATGAGCTTGCTTTTAAGTTCACAAATTGGTTTTTAAAAGTTTCCATGTCTCATCAGTTTCAAAAAAGTTCATGTCTTCCGAAGAAGGGTGTTTGGAACAGCCGTGTTCTTGGGTCAAAAGTCACAATTTGACCCATTTTGATTCTAAAATTAGTGGTAAAGTCTTTTGTAAGTTCTTTGTTTAAAGTTTCAACCCCTAGTTCAGCTTTAAATCAGCTTTGGTAAATTTTTTTTCTGTCTTACTGTCTTGACTAAAAAGCAGCCTATTCCCTTTCTTTTAGCTTAGATTTAGGTGATTTAAAGTTAGAGTTACGACTAGATTTTCAATGCACAAGTAGTTAGATGTAAGAGCATAATATATTTTAGCTTATTGTGGTTTTTAGAGCTTCTTATCATGCTTCTTCTTAGCCTTCAATAAGCACCATAGCGGTACGTTTTACACTCATATTCAGTGATTAGGTTCCTTGTTAGCTTATTGGCTTCAATATTAGCTTCAATATTAGTTATTTGATCAAGTTTTTAGTAGAGATGTAGTAGTAACTTAGGTTCCTTGTTAATTCCTTTAGCTTATTAGGACTTTGATCATTGCTTTTAGTGTCAAGAAAGGCTATATCAGTTAGCTTAGTTTCTTTTTCTTTAGTTTCCTTGTTTACTAATTTCGATTAATAAGGCCTTACTTTAGCTCATTTAGTGTTTTCCAAACAGTTAGATTTAGTTAAAAGATCATTGTTTAGCTTTTAATTTAGTTTGTTTCAGAGAAAAGTTGGAAAAAAAATAAAAAATAGCAAAAATGACATGCCTGGGACTTGAACCCAGGTTTTTCAGTTCACATAGCCACGCCCACAACATAACCAACTGTGCTAGAGTAATCCTTTGTTAAAGTTTTCCTTAGTTAAATATTTAAACACAACTAGCAGTTTAAGCTTTTTAAGCTTATTTCAAAAGCTATTACCAGTTTTTTTTTTTATTTTTATTAAAACAAGTTTAATTCAAAGTATTTTTGGTATATTTCTTAGATTTTTCTAAAAATGTTTAATCTTTTTTATTAATTAATTAGTTTAATTTAGTTTTTAATTCGTAATAAATAAAATTAAAGTCGAAAAAATAGCCGGCTTTTTCGTAAAATTATTTTTAGTCGTTTATAGTGTAAGAAAATTGGTTTTGCACCCGTAGGTCTTAAATTGCATAATTTTCACTTTTGAAGCTCGGGATTAGCCCTGGTTTTCACGTTTTTTAGTTTTAATGCCCTAGGACGTAGTGTAGCTTCGTTTTATTGTTTATTATGCTTAGTAGTAGTTAATTTAGTCATTTACTTTGTTCCCGTGCTTTATTACATTCCCGTTCTTTAATTTGTAGTAATCGTAATCCAAAACTAAAAATCCCGAACAATTCAAGCACTTTAATAACAAACCTCAAACGTCACCGTCAATTCACACCTCGTTGGGAAACGACCCGGGTAATCACTTGCCCGGTATCACTTATCTAGTATTCGCGGGTTTTGCTTTTCGACCTAGCACCTAAAGGGTCGAATTTGCAATTCTCTTTGAATGATTTATATTGATATTTCTTATATACTATTTGAAACGTATCAATTTTTCCAATTTTTCAGATTTTTAAGGATTTTGAAAGTTTTATAATTTTGTATTTTGTTTTTCGAATAAATATTTACAAGAGATAGATGAGCATAGACCTTTACTCCTCGTCTTCTTCATGAAGACGTTTGAGTGTTTCCGGTTGAAGGCTTTTCAAGCCTAGTCGTGGAAGTATGAACTCAAAACGTTCTCTTGGAAAAGCTTTGGTGAAGATACGCTAACGATATTGAGACCTCACAAAATAGAGTTCCACCACACCCTTTTCCACTTGTTCCCGGATGAAATGATGACGAATGTCGATATGCTTAGCTCTTGAGTGTTGAACGTTATTGCATGAGAAGAGCAATACTTTTATTATCAATCTGGAGAGGATTTTGTTAAATACAAGCCATAGTCGATTAATGAGATCTCATCCAAAGGATTTGAGCATAACAAGATGACATGGCTATGTATTACCTCTATAGAAATAGAAGTACTCATTTGCTTCTTTGAGGACCAGCCACAAGCTTATCACCTAAAAGCTGAGCACCTCGGATGTACCGGCGAGTATCTTGACATCTGCATGATCGGCATCTGCATAGGTCGTTAGTGACATACCGGTGTCCCGGTACAAAGTCCCATATTGATGGTTCCTTGGAGATACCGAAAGACCCGTTTAACCGCTTCAAGGTGCTATTTAGTAGGCTTAGCACGGTATCTAGCACACATGCAAACAGCGAACAAGATATACGGTCTACTAGCAGTGAGGTACATCGAGGGATCCAATCATACGATATTTCGTTTGGTCAATCATGATCCCTGAGTGGTCCTCATCTAGTTTGGTTCGATCAATCATGGAGTGTCAACAGGGTCACTTGAATCAAATCCAAATTTCTTTAAGATCTCGGTAGCATATTTAGATTGATTTATGAAAATGCCTTCAGGACTTTGTGAAATTTGTAGTCCCAAGAAAAATGACATTTGTCCCATCATTGACATTTGAAATTTTGAACTCATTTCATTTGAAAAATGGTCACACTCATTGGGGTTAGTCGAGGCAAAAATGATATCATCAACATAAATTTAAACGTGAATTAAATGTTTGCGACTTTACGGTGAACAATGTTGGATCAAGCTGCTCCTTTCTTTGAATCCGGTAGATAGAAGAAACTTTGATAGCGTATCATACCATGCCCTTGGAGCTTGCTTTAAACCATACAGAGCCTTCTTCAAGCGATAAACGTGGGTAGGATGTTCTGGATTCACAAAGCCTCGGTTGGCGACATAAACGACTTCTTTAAGATCTCCGTTCAGAATGCCGTCTCACGTCCATTTGATAGACTACCATGTTCTTACTTGCAGCATTAGCCAAAAGATTCTAATTGCCTCGATTCGAGCAACAGGAGCAAAAGATTCTTCAAAGTCTATACCCTCCTCTTGGCGGTATCCTTTAGCAACTAATCGAGCCTTGTTCTTTAACACATCACCATGCTCATCAAGTTTCACTTTGAAGATCCATTTTAGAGCAACGATCATAGCACAATATGGGCGGTACTAACTCCCATACATCAAGTCGATCAAACTCATGAATTTCTTCTTGCATGGCATTGAACCGGCTATCTTCATTCATGGCGGTTTTGACATCTTTTGGTTCGATCTTAGAGAGTACGGGGTTGAAGAAGCACCACAAGGCATCGGTTGCAAGTTGTTTCCGTGTTGATACTGGACAAGAAGGATTTCCAATGATGTTGTCTAATGGATGATCGTGAGTCCATTTTCCGAGGTGTTCATGTGGTAGTTGTTGAGGGACTGAAGTAGCAGAGTCGATGTCTCTTGAAGAAGATGGTTCTTATGAAGATTGAGCAAATATGTTTTCAAACGGAGCATCTTCAGGAGTAGCAAAGGGATTAACTTCATCATTGATGCGAAAAACAGTTCCATGATGTACATTTGAAGAATGATGATTTGTTGATGAGCGAAGGATCGGCCGGTTCTTGACTTAATGATATTGAGGCTGAGGATTGACTTCATTCAGGAATATGAGCACCTCTATTGTAGGAATCGACACCTCATTAGTACTTGGATCATAAAGTTCATCAAACATAGGATCAAACAATTTCTTTAAATCATCTTTAGATGGAGGTACATATGGAGTTTCTTGAGAAAAGTTTGGAACAAGGGATGAACCAATGGGATTTGTTTGAAGTGCGGTTCGAACTGGATTGTCGAGCCATTTGACGGTCAACTCATCAAACGTAACGTGAATTGTTTCCATGATATTTCGGGTTCTTTGTTGTAGATTCGGTATCCCTTTTTGTTTGGTGCATACCCTACAAATATTCAATATGCCTTTAGCTCTAAGTTTGCCTAAGTCTTGACCCTCATTAGTTGGATAACACAATGCAAACAGATTAGGTTTTCTATTGTGGACAAGTTCATATGGAGTTTTTCCATGAACAATGTGAATCGAGCGATTTTGTGTATGCGATGGCAATAGCTTCACCCAGGAGAAACATTGGAACCTTTGAGTAAATCAGCATTGTTCTAGCGGCTTCTACAAGAGTTCGATTTCGTCTTTCAACTACACCGTTCGTTGAGGGTTTGTGGAACACTTCTTTGATGGTGATTCCAATGCTTTCAAATTTCACTAAGTTTTTTGTTAACAAACTCAGTTCCATTGTCGTCGGATAATTACGGTTTTGTTAAGTCGAACTGCATTTGTTTGATGAGTTTGATGATGATATCGAGTTTCATCCTTTGTCCTTAAGAACTTGACCCAGGTGAATCTAGAGTAATCATCAACCACAAAAAACACATATTTCTTCCCAAAGATATTCTGCACTCTCATTGGTCCACATAAATCCATATGAATTGTATGAAGAACTTCTGTGAGAGAGTTAGTAGGTTTGGGTTTATGGGCATACTTCTTGCTTTTTCCCAATTGACATGCTGAACAAAGATGATCCTTTTCATACTTTAGTCGAGGTAAACCTACAACTAAGTCATTTCTGGAGAGATCATTGATGGTGCCGAAGTTCAAGTGATTGAGACGACGATGCCATAACCATGACTTTGTTTTTGAAGCCTTTGACAACAAGCAGATTGGAGAAGACTTCATCATATCATCGATAGAGATGGTGTAAAGATTTGAACCACGAGTTCCTCTTAAAAGTTCCTTACCATCAAGTTCTCTAACAAAACAAGTATGTTTTCTGAAGGTTACTTCTAGATCAGAATCACGTGACCGCGAAAGATTATTATGACCAAGACCTTCCACATAGTATACTCTAGAGATAACACTATCACCAACAACATAATCACCATAACCCATAATTGCACTGAACTGATCATTACCGAATCTACTGTCGATGAATTTGCTCACGAAGTTCATGAGCATGGGTCTCGGTCATATGCTTGGAACGGCACGAGTCCGGTACCACGAAGCGATTTGAGCGATCTGCAGTTGAACCGACAAGAATGGATAAGCGGATAATTGGGATCCCCATGCAAGAATGGGTTCCACTTGGTTAGTTGATGGTGGAATACCCACATCGAAATAGAAACATCCATATCAGGAAGTAAAGCAATGGAATCATTGGGAATAGATGCAATCTTTGGTTTTTGTATTTGACCTATTCAAAGTATGTTCACTTCTGGGAATAGTTCTACCAGTAGGCATCCATTTTCTAGTGGGCATAATCTTAGCTGTTTGAGAGCAAAACTGATTATTCTTATGGCCAAAAGGTATCCAATAATAACCTATTTTTATAAAAGTTCTTCTGTGGGGTTTCACTATTTTCTAACAATCTTTCGTTTTTGCCTTTTTGCCTTCTTTGCGTTGCTGCAATTTTAAGCGGGCATTTGGCATTAGACAAAGCATTTACACCACATTCATGATTAGCAACGAAATTCAAGAAGACATCATTACAAGGTTTGCAAATAGTATCAAATTGAATTAATTCTGATACGCCTAAGGCTAATACTAGAATCAAAACGATTCGTTTTATTCAACTCAAGCTTAAAGATCCTAGGTTGGTCTTCTACTCTTTACCAATGCACATTTTTTGCAGGTCCTATCATTCCTTGTATTTTCTTGAGACTTTGACATGCTCGCTTTAATGTCATTGATTACTCTGTAGAGAATTATGGGAACATTAGTTGGTTGATCTACTTTTGCATTCTGAACTAGACGTGCAAGGATCGTATTACTAGACACATTGATGTATACTTTCTTAAAACTGGGACTAGAATGGTTTGAAGGCTCGGCACTAGGCATAGAACAAGGCATCACAACTTTGCCTTTTGCACCTAAGGTTAAGGATTTGGGACATGTTGCAATTACACATTCTAGCAGCTTTTGAGATCGTTTGGCAGGAGGTAAGCAAACCTAATTTCACTATCAAGAGGTTTGTTAATGATCCTCTTGACAATCTCACGGAGACATTCTAGACTATCCTTAAGGTGAAACGTAGTCATGAAAAGCATGTTCATTATTCCTAAGATGAGGAGGAATATATTTAACTATCCAGTGTATTTGCAATCTAAGGGTGACTTTGAGACAACATTCTTATTGAAAACAAGTGGTAGTTTCCCATTTCCTGACTTCTCAGATTCTCAATTTCCTTTTGTAAAGGCGTTATTTTTTCGTTGTTTTGGTCACGGGTGACTTTTATTGAATCATATAACTCTTTAAAATGTCGTTTAACTTTTTCATTTTCTTCTAGAAAACTCTCGTTTTCCCTTTTGTAAGGCATTAACTAAGTTTTGAAGATGAAAAGTTTGAGAATTATGAGAATCTAAAGGAGGAGGCATTTGGGAGCTTGTCATATTGTTCTTTTGACCCTTTAATTGAGAGATTTGGGCTTTCAACTTTCCGATCGTGTTGCAATGAGCTTGAATCTGTTCATCACGTTTGTTAATTTGAAAAGCTGTCAAACTACTGGAGCATCGAGGATGTCTTGATATTTGAAGTTTTGACATTTTCTTTAAGATGTTGATATTTTAGTTGTAAATTAAAATGCTCAACCTCTAGTTTAGAAAAATGTTTAACCAAATTGTCGTGATCATCCAGTTCAATTTTCTCAATTAATTTAGAATTAGTTTTTTCAAGCTCAATGACACGATCATGGGAGACTTTTAGGGCAACAGATAATTCATGAAATTGAGAAGCATTAATAGAACAAGTTGTAGCAATGAAAAACACATCTTGAGCAATACATTCAGAAATTATATTCTCATTCAGTGTATGCAAGTTCTTCCTTTCAATCTCATTATATTTTATTGCTCGCTCATAGTCACTAACCTCAACTATCATAGCATCAAATTCCTTTTCCATTTCTTTAATGTCTGAATTCATTCCCTTTTAAGACTCTCAAAGTGATCTTTTAGTTGTTTAAAGAAAGGCATGACTTCAGTTAAATAACATTCTTTAGTTTGCTCAAAACCTCTTTCTCCTTCATTTATACCAGGTGGGTGATCCTTTTCTTGCAAGTTTTCTCAAAATCAACAAATAGTTGAAAGATAACATATTGGCTGATTAAGGTCTTGCTTTTAGTGGCAATTGTTCTAGGAACTAGATGCATTGGTGTATTTGGAGGATACACATCGCTCTAGGCATTTTCCAAAGGGAAGGGTTGGTTTCAACAATATTTTCATTTACGCTTATCTAAATCCATTTTCGAACACTTGTTGGGAGTTAACAATGTCTGAGGCTTAAACTTGTTTAAGGCAATCCAATTCTCCTTTTTGTAATCATGGGGTGTGATAATTACTTTCTTTTCTTTACATTTTGGATCAGCTAGTTTCTTGTTTAACTTTTCCCTTGTGATTTCATCTGATTTCTTATCTTCCTCTGTGCACTCAGCGACTAGGTTTGTCTAGGTTTAAGGATTTCCTTGCCATCATAAAGAACCTTATGAGCATTTCTAGCCTTTTTATGACCTCTGGATTTGGTTCCTCAACAAGGGAATGCTATGCTTATCGCTTAGGACTCTATGCTTAGTGATCATGTGGCAGATGAATGGTGTTTCCTTGTATTACAACTTATTTTCAAGCTTGTTTTCAAGGTTTTTAGATTAGAAAAATCATTCAAAAGTTTTGATTCCTTAGCACCGAATTCTTGCTTAAGCATTTTAACATTTTCTTGAAGTTCTTGTTTTTGCTTAGCAGGTTTTGAAAGTTTTTCTTGCAAGGAGTTTAACTCTTGTTTTAATACTTCTTCTCTAAACCTACTTTTCTAATAGTTGTACGCATTTGGTCATCCATTTCCTGCTCACGGTGGTCAACTCAAATTTAGTACGTTGTTCATAAATAGCAACACGTTCTTTATAGGCATTCAGTTGAGAGATAACGCATCATCATCGGGGCCATGCGGTGTATTCATCAAAACATAGTCATTGTTGACTGCAGAAGATGCATCACTTGATACAATTTCACTTTCACTTTGTTTCACATATTGATCATATGGGACAACATTGATATTACCCATGTTTTCAATATTTGATTCAATAGTTTCAGTTGATTGTACTTTGTCATGCATCTTTTGTACATCAGCATCATCGTATAGTTTTAATACCTCTAAGATGAGTTTGTCTTTGGATGGGCCAGCTTGTGGTGAAGAAGAGACCTTGGGAGAAACCATTGGAGAAATGCTAACAATAAAAATTGTGTGTCTGATAGGTCCATCATCCACATCAGTCGTATGCATCACAATCAGCGACTTGAAAGGCGTTGATGATTGTGACCTATCTCCGAATTGTTGCTCATCCACATATGCATCATAGGTTTTGGCATTGCCCTCGACAGAAACAATAACTCCTCTTCATCCAACGCAGCACCATTATCCTGAGCTTGTACAAGCAGCATCTTATCTATGAAGTAATGACATTCGTGGATGTTTTGGAGATGTGCGTTCCTTGCAATGTGTCCCCACCACCAGTTATAGCATTTGATCGGCTTAGTTTGACCTTGATTTCCATTTCTTCCTTGATTCTGATTACCAACATAACCTCTACCGGCTCCTCCTCTTGATCACCGTATTTCTGTCTTTCTGACTGGTTGCACAACAATTTTATCTCGGCGATGAAGCTTGATTATGTGGGTTAGAAGCGTTCGAGGTTGTTGTTGGTTTGTGGGAGAGAATTCATGTTTTGACTAATCTGGAGAGCCAGTTGATTAATGAAGTTACCGCGTGTGCATCGGCATCGGTTGTTTGAACTGGATCGGGAATGAGTTTGTGAGTTCCATCACCCATGGGTATAACTTGTGAAGCTTTAGTGGTAATCCAATGTTTGAGTAGAAGGCAGTTGAATCATTTGATGAGCTTGTCTCTCCCGGATTTGTTTTGAATTGTTCAAGAATCCTCTTTTCAAACATGGCATGTCTCTCATTAGAAGGAAGGAAGGCAGAGTTGCTCATAGTTAGTATTCTTCAATCCTTTAGTGAGCTTCACAGGAGTAACAAATTTGTGCCATTAGGGATTCATGTTGTTTACAAATTTTGAGTTAATTTGAATGTTAGGCATAGTCATTTTGATGTTCCTCATGTCATTCACCAACTTATGAAATCTCACATAGTACTCATAGACACTTTCATCTGGTTTCATCTTGAAATGTTCAAATTCATCATAGGTTGTGATTCTCGTCTTCAATAGTTAGCTCGAACCGAAAGAAGCATCTTGACATTATCCCATCTGCCTTTTGCCTGGTGTTGTGATTGATAAGCTTGTAGATGTCTTTGGTAGACCTTGAAGAATAATGTTGTTCGGATATCTGCATCGAATCTCTTTTCTCCTTATCATCAAGCTCATCATACATCTTTGGTCTGTCCATTCCGTAGATCAAAGTTCCATCTTGGCAGGTATCAAGTATCTCTAGTAGTTTCAACTTGGTAAGGTCCTTCATCAATGGATTTGAGAATGTTAACCCCATTTTCTTTTCCAAGGCAGTACAATCTGATTCGTTGAGCCCAAGGTCATAGTCGATTCTGTCAAGCATGGGTGGGCGAGTATCGAACCATTGCTTGAACATCCCGACGCGATGGAGATGATTGTAGGAACGTTGGTAGACATGATGACAAGTTAACGAGATTTTATAACTCTATGATTAAACCGGGAAATAGATTCTTTCACGTGATTTTTCTAAATCAAGAAAAACCGTATTTAAAGGAAATCACTCAAGTCGCTAGGAAAATTGTGAACCAAGTCGCTAAGTGCCAATTAAGCTATAGTCCAAAGTAAGCTATATAACAACTCGCTACAATCCAAGTCGCTAGCAAAATTTTGCAGCAATTAAGCTATCACCAAGTCGCTGATTTGTCAAGTCGCTAAATAGCAACTCGCTAGGTACCAACTCGCTAACACCAAGTCGCTAACAAAATAAAGTACAAGTCGCTAACTTACACCAAGTCGCTACGTGTAGTGGAGAATCCACTACTTGTACTTTTGTCGGCTTGTCTCACTAGACAAGTCGCTAACCCAACTCGCTAAGACTTTCAACTACAACTCGCTAGCAAATTGTAAAGCAACTACTTCAAGAAAACTTTCCGTGGCTCAAGTCGCTACCATGAAAACACATAAACACCACTTTTCAATCCAAAAACAACCCAACCACTATGATTCAAACCTTCTAAATCAAAACCTAAACACTTGTGATGATTCTAAACACAAAAGTACTACCAAAATCCACACTTTAACACTAGAAATCAACCAAATGATGCAAAAACCACTAAATTTTTCAAGCTAAAAAACCACCTAAAAACCACTAGAAATCCAAAGATATGTAAGATATGATCTAACCTGTCTCTGATACCAATTGTAGAATATTTGGATTCCACATACACATCAAACCATAACACAAAGTAGGCGTATAAGTGGAATTCTAGAGAGAGAAAGTTATAGGTTTAGGGAACTTTTGAGAAGAGAAAATTCTTATTATGAGCTCCAACTCTCTACCTTGGAAGCTAGAGAGTATTTATAGTCTTACAATAAGCACACCACACGGTCTGTGGATCGGGCATACAGATGGGTAAAGACCCGTCCGTCCTCCCGATTACTAAACTAAATACTACTTAACATAGAAGTACTATGACTACGAGCTTTCTAATGATTACATATACTTGAGGTGACCGACTCTTTAATACCTGGAATTTCTAATTCCTAACAAAAACCAATTCCATTTAAACAAATTTGAGATTTAAATCACGATCTCTATCCCGATCAAAAATTTCAAACCTTTTGAGATTTGTGATCCCAATTGATTTAAATCATCTAAAAGATTTTGGGAAAGATTGGCTTGATTTAATTTTGAAAAAATGATTGATCACGAGCAATTTTAGACATTAAAGATTGTTAGTGTCGAGTATGATAGTTTCTAAGAGATCTTTAAGTAAAATAAAACAATTTCACAATCAAACAAGAACAGAAAAAATTTCATTTTGTAAGATCTTTGAGTTTTAAAGAAAATCATACCATGACATAACATTAAATCTTTAGATCACCACTTTATGTTGTACAAACGGACTTTTATGAAGAGATATCGTTTGAAAATATTTTTATTTTAAATCACTCTCCCCCTCAATCGATGACCGTAGTTGATGATTGAGAGACTTAAGTTTTGATAAAATGAAGTCAGGTGATTATCAAAATTTAGTCCAATTTATTTTCAAAACAATATTTTTCCATTTTCAAAACAATATTTTTAAGATTGTTTAAAAATGGTATCATTCACTACTTTTCCTACACAAGATACGTTAGGTGGTATGGATGCTTCTTTGTTGATGTAAAATTTGAAGAAAACCGTCTGCGATCTTGTGAGACTTGACGTTACATTTGTCATGCCAACTCTTCATAGAGGTCCAATTAAGCTCCGTTTCTTCATTTGATGATAAAGAAAACCATCTGTGTCTGATGAGACCTCTTTGGCTTGCATTCCATGCCAACTTTCCTTAGAAGTCAAATTAAGCTCTGTTTCTTCATTTGTCAACCCAAGATATAGTTACCCTTTCCATTCGGCATCCAATCATCTTCTATTGTGGGATCTGGATCGGGAACATTCTTATATACCAATATAGCTGCATACGTTAGTGGACACAAACAGGTATATGGTGGTCGACATTACCCAAAGAACAATTGACGAATAAAAGTCAATTCAACATATCAATCAAATCATACATAGGCATGGGAATAATGTGTTTATCAAACTCTAATCATCTAAAACTAACAATCATATCCTAGGCACCTAGTCCTTCAACGTAGGTTAACATTATTTTTTCAGTTAAGCATTTAGGATAATTAGATAAGCCCGATAGATGATATAAATTTGAAAACATTATCCCCCTCAATCAATGACTCATTTTCTGAAAAGTTTAAAAACGCTGAAGACATTGATAGAGTTTTTGCAATTTTATGAAAACTTGATTCTGATTGATTTTCAAGCAACTCAATTACCACCATTTATGAAAACAACAAATATTTTTCTGAAGAATTTATAGAAGGAAAAACATTTGTGTAGGAACAGCAGTCCTTCAACATACTTTCCTCATTTTGTTTTAGGATAAGTGCACGAAATTATAGAAAATTAGTTTAGCGCAGCACTTTCCTTCCTTGAAGAGCAGGTTACTATCGGAAATAATAGCAAGCCATGGTTTAAGCACGGGTTACAGTCTCAAGTAACTGCAAGCCATATTTTTAGACATGTTATGAAAAGAAATATTTACACCTTCTGCTCGAACTTCATCTATGGTCCCGTGCCATTATTGAATGACATTTCTAAGACCGTAGATGTTATCGATACCAGAAGACATGTCTTGATAAAACATATTTTAGGTTTTTTTTTTTTTTTTTTTTTCAAATTTTTTGATTTTTATGGGCTTTTGTTGGATTTATATTTTTCTATTTTGTTTTGCTGGTTTTATATTTTTGTATTTTCTTTTTTAATAAATATTTACAAAGATAGAGTAGATGATATAGTATAAGAAGATGATGATACGAGTACCGAGATAAGGTATCGAGCAGCCCCGTTGTAGAAGATAGAAGTCATCATCTCTTAAACATTCACCACCAAAGCTTCTGAGGCTCCAGAATAGAAGATACAACATGAGCCTTTGAGAAAGAGAGACTTTGGCAGCTTCCCCAAACGAGATCCATTAGATGAGCTGATTTGAAGCTCTATTTCAAGCTTGCCTTAGCCAGTGCCGAGAGCACACCATTATCATAAATCCCGCTCCTTTTAAGAATAATCATCATTGATTCGTTTGGGGTTATATCATCAACAAGAACTGCAATAATCTTCTCAAATTTCATAACCACTGAAGTCTAAAGCGATCCATTCCAAAAAGGTGTCAAGAGAACGAGTTCCTAAGTAGTTGAATTGATGCGGTGGTCTCTTTGTATAATGCTCAAGAACTCTCCCGACTACACATCATGCTCGGAAAGAAAACACCTCCCAAATGTTTGTGGTAAACAATGGCTTTCTTCCCTGATGATCGTGTATGAAGCTCAAGAACCCGAAGTACACCAATGTCCAAGAACTCTCGAATACACATCATGCCCGGAGAGAAAAACGTCCCCAATGTTTGTGGTAAACAACGGGTTTCTCCCCTGATGATCGTGTATGAAGCTCAAGAACCCGTACACACATTCCAAAATAATAACGATAACACCTCCCTCATGTTATACATTTATCTCCCCTGAATATGTCATACTTGTGCACCTCTTTTATCTTCAGAAACTTTCTTGTACATCACTTCCCTTACGTCGTTGGAATAATAACACTAAAGCCTTGATGAGTAAAACCTTGAGTTTCTCTGCGGTCATGACATTTGTCTTTTCGGGATATCTTCAATCACTTAGAAGAATTAAGTTCATCAAGTTTACTCGCTTTGTGTTTAGATGTGTATCTCCTTCCCCCTTGCTGGTTTTGACACTTCAAAATCAGCAACAGATTATAAGCCCAAATACTTGAAATCTTTTTGAGAAGAACACTTGAACTCTTGTGAGAATCAACTTGCTGAAGGACAATGTGAGAAAATATAATTGGGGATTAAATCTGACATATCACTCTCCCCTAATTAGTACTCTTCCCTAAACCGACAATCTGTTTGATAAATGCCCAGATTAAGAAGAAGTCTTTAGATAATCAAATGCAACTCGTCTTTAGTCTTCTAACATGTAGCAGAAAATGTAGAACAGACTGTAGACTCGACCTTCTTCAAGATTGTCCAGTTGGGGATTAGATAGTTAACATCTTCATCTCACCAAATGCGTTTCAATTACCTTATATGTAGCAAATCTCCTTAACTAAAATCCCTCCCAATCAAACAAGAACAGAAAGATGTTTCATCAAAGAAATCACCAAAGAACTAGAAGCACTTTGTCATTTAATCATATCAGCCCATGTGAAGATGTCAACCAACGGCTCTTAGAAGAAACTACATGTGAAGATGATCCGATAAGAAGAAGATCGGTTCTTACATGAGTTAGGAGTCGTTTGACCATATATTCTCAAATATCAATCAACCATGCAGAAAATTCACACTTCTTCTCCCCCTCAAGAATTGCATACGGAGATGCCATTCTTGATTAAACAAGTGATTATCATCTAAATGTATTCTATTCACACTTCTACCCCGCAAAATTAGCACATGATATCGCCATCTTCATTATATTGAGCAAGAGTAATTATCAGTAGTCCGGTTCACT
>OU343216.1:103396401-103427177 GCA_910596185.1 Chrysanthemum makinoi | reverse complement strand
GTTACGGTTCAAAAGTTATAGCCGTTTGAAGTTTTGGTCACAATCTTACTCGTAAAACTGTTCTTATGCGTAGAGATGAGTGCTTATGCATAGGATGCTTACGCGTAGGATCTTATGCGTAGGAGTCCTTATGCGTAAAGAGCTTAGGCATAGAAATCCTTATGCGTAGAAATCCAAGTTAAGCGTAAACTTAAGGTTAAACGTAAGTCTTATGCGTAAACGTTAAGCGTAGAAGTAGAGTACCTTACACGTAAGAGTTAACTTATGCGTAGAGTGCTTACTCGTAAGCCTTCTGCTTATGCGTAAGAGTTGGTTTAAAACCAAAAATCCTTTACACTGTCACCGCGTAAAAGATATCCGAAAGTCGAAGTGTTCCACACACTTATCCAAGTGAGGAAGCACGAGTCACCTTTGTTGCACGAAGATTCGTTACCAAAAAGTTATGCGTAGGAAGTTATGCGTAGAAAAAGGGTTTTGACTTTCTTACGCGTAAAAAGAGGGTTTTGACCTACGCGTAAAAAATTTCCAACGATTCAAACGGTTTCGCTTGCACAAACAACCTTAAAATCACTCCAATAACACAAAACTGTTGACCTTTTTCACCCAAAGTACTTAGAAAGCTTACGCGTGAAAGCGTACACCTCAATAAGCACGAGTTTAAAACTGATGTAAAACACGTAAAGCTTCAAACTTTTTTTCAAAAGTAGACTCTTTAACACTAAAGAAACCTCAAACCACAAGAATCTTGAAGATTTTAGTGCGAAAAATAAAGTTTTAAGCGTATCCACTTTTTGTGACCGAGAGCTTTACGCGTAACACAACACAAACAAAAACTTCAACCAACCACTCCTAAGCCATTGTTAGGCGATTGATACCAATTGTAGGACCTTAAATCTATCAACCTTATCACAAACCCAACACATTATGCGTAGAACTCGTTAACACACAAACACAAACTATGCGTGAAGATGAAAGAAATAAAGATGAGAAAGATGGTGACTTGATGTTATAAACCGTGTATATGTGTAGAAAAGATAAACACAATAAGTTGTATATTCCAAAGGAAAAACACACACACACACTTTCAAGCACACCCCTCAAATGAGACTTTGAGGGGTTTATATAGTACAAGTAACTAGATGCCCTAATGGGCTTGGCATGGGCTCGTTTGGATTGGATTGGACATGGATTGATATAAGGCTAGCTTAACTAAACTAATACCCATTTAGCTTAGCCCAATCCATGAGCCCGTTGACTATTCTAGCACGATATCTAACACACGTTACAAAGTTCCTAAATGTGAATGACCATCACTTCTAATAAAAACTATTAAGGTTAACATGATAGATTGGATAAACAAACTTATCTTAAAGTGTTAAAGAGGGTTTAGAACCCAAAGGTACTGTCCAAGTCGGACCAAAAACAAACTAGGGTTTTTTCTCCAAAATAATACACACATAATGCAGAAAATTCGAGTTCTATATATAGATTTTACAACTGCGACGGCGTCGCATTTTGCTTGTGACGCCGTGTTAGGATTTGAAAAATCCAGTAGTTAAAGTGTCGGTCACCTCAAGTATATGTAATTGTTAGAAAGCTCGTAGTCGTAGTTATTTGATGTTAAGTAGTATTTAGTTTTGTAACACCGTGGAGGACAGACGGGTCTTTACCCACTGTATGCCCGATCCACAGCCCGTCAGGTGGCGTTTTATTGTAAGACTATAAATACTCTCTACCTCCCAAGGTAGAGAGTTGGAGCTCATAATAAGATTTTTCTTTCTCTTACTAAAGTTCCCAAACCTCTAACTTTCTCTCTCTAAAACTCATCTTATACGCCACCTTTGTTTATGGTTTGATGTGTATGTGAAATCCAACATGTTACAAATGGTATCAAGAGCCATGGTTAGATCATCTCTTACACATATTTGGATTTCTAGTGGTTTTTAGATGGTTTTTGAGTTTGAAAAAGTTTAGTGGGTTTTGCATCATTTGGTTCATTTCTTGTGTTAAAGTTTGAATTTTGGGTGTACTTTTGTGTTTAGGATCATTGTATGTGCTTGGGTTTTGATTTGGTAAGCTTGAATCACTGTGGTTGAGCTTGTTTTGGATTTAAAAGTGTGCTTTTAAAGTTTTTCTTGGTAGCGACTTGGCTCTCGGAGTGAATTTCTTGGTAGCGACTTGCTTCAGTAAAGGTAGCGAGTTGTAGTGTGTTTTGGTAGCGACTTGGTCGTAGCGACTTGCCTTTTGAGACAAGCCGACAAAAGCGGTACACTTAGTGGATTCTCCACTATGGGTAGCGACTTGGTAAGGTAGCGACTTGCTTTCAATTTTGATAGCGACTTGTTCTTTAAGTTTCTTAGCGACTTGATGGTAGCGATTTGGTCCTTAACGAGTTGCTATTTAGCGACTTGACATCTTAGCGACTTGGTGCATAGCGACTTGCTGTCAAAATTCGTAGCGATTTGGAAACTTAGCAACTTGGTGCCTAGCGACTTGGTTCAAGGATTCTTAGCGACTTGGTTGACTCTTGTGTGCAATACGGTTTTCTCTTGATTTAGTAAAATCCCGTAAAAGAATCTATTTCCCGGTTTAATCATTGAGTTATAAAATCCCGTATAATCTTTGAACATGTCTACCAACATACCTACACTCATCTCCACAGTTGCCGAGGATGTTCAAGCGGTTGGTTCGATACCCATCCACCCATGCTTGACAGGCCTGACTACGACTCTTGGGCTCAAAGAATCAGATTGTATTGTCTTGGAAAGGAAAATGGGGTCAACATTCTCAAATCAATTGATGAAGGACCTTATCAGATTGAGACTACAAGAGACTTAATTGATACATTTGCAGATGGAACAATGATCTATGGAATAGACAGACCAAAGACATATGATGAGCTCAATGATAAGGTGAAAAAGAGATTCGATGTCTTGATATCGGGCTTCTAACATCGTACTTCAAGGTCTTCCTAAGGATATCTACAAGCTTATCAATCACAACACCGAAGCCAAGGCGGTGTGGGATAATGTCAAGATGCTTCTTTCGGTTCAATTAACTATGGAAGACAGAGAATCACAACTCTATGATGAATTTGAGCACTTCAAGATGAAACCGGATGAGAGTGTCTATGAGTATTACGTGAGATTCCACAAGCTTGTTAATGACATGAGGAACATCAGAATGACCATGCCAAACATTCAGCTGAACTCTAAATTTGTGAACAACATGAATCCCGAATGGCACAATTTTGTCACCTCTATGAAGCTAACCAAAGGATTGAAGAATACTAACTATGAGCAACTCTATGCCTTCCTTCTTCAGAATGAGAGACATGCTATGTTTGAAAAAAGGATTCTTGATCAGTTCAAAACCAACCCGGGAGAGACAAGCTCATCAAATGATTCAACTGCCTTCTACTCAAACATTGGAATTACCACCAAAGCATCTCAAGTTATACCCATGGGTGATGGCAATCACAAACTCATTCTCGATCCAAGATTCAAACAAGCTAATCGATGCAGCGATGGGACACTTCATTAATCAACTAGCCCTTATGGTTAAACAAAACTTGACTCTCAGTCCACATACCAACAATCTTTACACCAACAATGAGATCGAGCGCATCCAATCTTCAAAATCATGCTCTAGTCGAGATGGGAAGGTTATGGTGCAACCAGTTCAAGAAAGGCAGTATGAACAAGGAAGAGGTGGAGTTGGTAGAGGTTATGCTGCAAATCAGAATAGGGGAAGGAATGGAAATCAGGGACAAGCAAAGCCGATTAAGTGTTACAAATGTGGTGGTGAGGGACATATTGCAAGGAACTGCACATCGCCAAAACGCCCTCGAATCAGAGTACTTGAGGGATAAGATGTTGCTTGTTCAAGCTCGGGATAATGGTGCAGCTTTGGATGAAGAAGAGTTGTTGTTTCTTCTGAGGAAATGCCAAGACATATGATGCGGATGTGGATGAGCGACCAATTCAGGAGATAGGCCACAATCATCAGAATACCTTTCAAGTCACTGATTGTGATGCATACGACTCTGAAGTTGATGATGAACCTACTACACAAACCATTTTCATGGATAGCATTTCTCCAATGGTCCCTCCTAAAGTCTCTTCATCTCCACAAGCTAGTTGATCCAAAGACAATCATTTCTGAGGTATTAAAACTATACGATGATGCTGATGTGCAAAAGATGCATGACAAAGTACAATCAACTGAAACTATTGAGTCAGCTATTGAAAATATGGGTAATATCAATGTTGTCCCATATGATCAATATGTGAAACAAAGTGAAAGTGAGGTCGTACCAAGTGATGCATCTTCTGCAGTCAATGATGACTATGTTTTTATTGAATACACTGCATGTGCCCCGATGATTACTGTTATCTCTCGAACTTAATGCCTATAAAGAACAAGTTGCTATTTATGAACAACGTGCTAAATTTGAGTTAACTACTCGTGGCGAGGAGTTGGATAACCAAATGCATACAATTATTAGAAAAAGTAATTTTAGAGAAGAAGTGTTAAAACAAGAGTTAAACTCCTTACAAGAAAAGCTTTCAAAAGCTGCTAAGCAAAAACAAGAACTTCAAGAAAATGTTAAAGTGCTTAAGCAAGAATTTCATGCTAAGGAATCAAAACTTTTGAATGATTTTTCCAATCTAAAACTTTGAAGAACAAGCTTGAAAATAAGTTGTACGTACAAGGGAATACCATTCAGATTGCTCACATGGTCACTAAGCATAGAGTTTTAAGCGATAAGCATAGTGTTCCCATTATAGATAAACCCAACCCTGTGTATGGTAAGATAGCAAAGCGGCTCAAAATGTAATCTATGATGGCAATGAGATTCTTAAACCTAGACAGAAACCTAGTTGCGTTGAGTGCACCGAGGAAGATAGAAAATTAGATGATGCATCTAGGGAGAAAATGAATAAGAAGCTAGAAGATCCTGAATGTAAAAAAAATAACATAATGATCAAACCCCATGATTACAAGAAGGAAAACTGGATCTCCTTAAACAAATTTAAACCTCAAATGTTGTTAACACCGAACAAGTTTTCGGAAAAGGGACTTAGATAAACAAAAAGCTGAAAATCTTGTTGAAACAAACCCTCCCCTTAGGAAATGCAGCATTGTGTATCCTCCAAATACACCAATGCATTTAGTTCCTAGAACTATTGCCACTAAGAGCAAGACCTTAATCAGTCAATATGTTATTTTTCAACTATTTGTCGATTTTGAGAAAACTTATAAGAAAAGGATCACACCCACTGGGATTACTGAAGGGGAAAGGGGTTTTGAGCAAACAAAAGAATGCTATCTAACCGAGGTCATGCCTTTCTTTAAACAACTAAAAGATCAATTTGAGAGTCTTAAAAAGGGATAGATTCAGATATTAAAGGAATGGAAAAGAATTTGATGCAATGATAGTTGAGGTTAGTGACTATGAGCGAGCATTAAAATATAATGAGATTGAGAGGAAAAACTTGCATACATTGAATGAGTCTCTTATTTCTGAATGTATTGCTCAAGATGTGTTTTATACTGCTACGAATTGTTCCATTAATGCTTCTCAATTTCATGAATTATCTGTTGCTCTGAAAGTCTCCCATGATCGTGTCATTGAGCTTGAAAAGATTAATTCGAAACTTAATGAGAAAATTGATCAGGATGATCACGATAATTTGGTAAAGCATCTTTCTAAACTAGAAGTTGAACATTTTGATTTACAACTAAAATATCAACATCTTAAAGAAAATGTCAAAACCTCAAATATCAAGACATCCTCAGATGTTCCAGAGTTTGATGCAGTTTTTTAGATAAACAAACGTGATGAACAGATTCGAGCTCATTGTAACACGATCAGAAAGTTGAAAGCCCAGATCTCTCAATTAAAGGGTGAAATGAACAATGTGACTGGATCCCAAATGCCTCCTCCTTTAGATTCTCAGTACTCTCAAACTTTTCATCTTCAAAACTTAGTTAATGCCTTACAAAAGGAAAACGAGAGTTTTCTAGAAGAAAATGAAAAAGTTAAACGACACTTTAAAGAGTTATATGATTCAATGAAAGTCACTCGTGACCAAAACAACGAAAAAATAACGTCTTTACCAAAAAAAATTGAGAATCTGAGAAGTCAGGAAAATGGGAAACTACCACTTGTTTTTAATAAGAATGTTGCATCAAAGTCACCCTTAGACTGTAAATACACTGTGAGGGTTAAATATATTCCTCATCATCTTAGGAATAATGAACCTGCGTTTCATGACTATTGTGCTCACCTTAAGGATAGTCTAGAATGTCTCCGTGAGATTGTTGAAGAGGATTTCATTAATAAACCTCTTGATAGAGAAATTAGGTTTGCTTGCCTACAGGCCAAACGATCTCAAGAGCTGCTAGAATGTGTAATTGCAACATGTCCTAAATCCTTAGGTGCAAAAGGCAAAGCTGTGATGCCTTGTTCTATGCCTAGTGTCAAGCATACAAACCATTCTAGGCCCAGTTTTAAGAAAGTGAACACCAATGTGCCTTCTAGTAGTACAGACCCTTGCACATCTAGTTCGGGAATGCAAAAAGTAGATCAACCAACTAGTGTTCCCATAATTCCCTCTACATGAGTAATCAGTGACATTAAAGGAAGCGGGTCAAAGCCTCCAGGCAATACCAAGCAAGATAGGACCTCGTAAGCTAAGAATGTCCATTGGAAGAGAGTAGAAAACCAACCTAGGAACTTTAAGTTTGTGTTGAATAAAACGAATCGTGTTGATTCTAGTATTAGCCATAAATCTTGTAATTAATTCAAATTCTGATACTATTTGCAAACCATGTAATGATGTCTGTGTGAATTCTGTTGCTAATCATGATTCTGGTGTGAATGCTTTGTCTTTTGCTTTCAAGTGCCCAGTTAAAATTGTTAATGCTAAAAATCATGCAAAGAAGGCTAAAAGGCAAAGACAAAAGAATGTTAGAAAACAGTGGAAACCCACAGGAAGAACATTTATAAAGATAGGTTATCAATGGATACCTTTTGGCCATAAGAATAATCAGTTTTGCCCTCAATCGGCTATGACTATGCCCACTAGAAAATGGATACCTACTGGTAGAACTATTCCCTTAAGAAGTGAACATACGTTGAATAGGTCAAATCTGAGACACCGAACGCATCTATTCCTAATGATTCCATTGCTTCTACTTCTGATATGGATGTTTCTATTTTCGATGTGGGTGTTCCAATCACTGTTACTAACCAAGTGGAACCCATTCTTGCATGGGGATCCCAATTATACAATTATCCATTCTTGTGCGTGTTCAACTGCAGATCGTTCAAATCGTTACGTGGTACTTGGACTCAGTCGTTCCAATATATGACCGAGACCGGTCGGCTCATGAACTTCGTGAGTAAATTCATCGGGACTATTAGATTCGGGAACGACCATTTTGGAGCAATTATGGGTTATGGTGATTATGTAGTTGGCAAAAGTGTAATCTCCGGGTATATTATGTGGAAGGTCTTGGTCATAATTTGTTCTCTGTTGGTCAATTCCGTGATTCCGATCTAGAGGTGGCCTTTAGAAAACATACTTGCTTCGTTAGAGAACTTGATGGTGTGGAATTATTAAGAGGTACTCGTGGTTCTAATCTATACACCATCTCTATCGAAGACATGATGAAGTCTTCTCCAATCTGCTTGTCAAAGGCTTCTAAAACAAAGTCATGGTTATGGCATCGTCGTCTCAATCACTTGAACTTCGGCACCATTAATAACCTTTCGAGAAAGGATCTTGTCAGAGGCTTACCCAGATTAAAATATGAAAAAGATCATCTTTGTTCAGCTTTCCAATTGGGTAAAAGCACGAAATATGCCCACAAACCAAAACCCACAAATTCATTAATGGAAGTTCTTTATACCCTTCATATGGATGCATGCGGACCAATGAGAGTGCAAACGATAAATGGGAAGAAATACATTCTAGTAGTTGTTGATGACTACTCTCGATTTACTTGGGTAAAGTTTTTGAGGACAAAGGATGAAAATCCTGATGTCATCATCAAACTAATCAAACGAGCTTCAGTTTGACTCAACAATACGTCGAATTGTTCGAACGGACAATGGCACGAGTTTGTTAACAAAGACTTAATTGAGTTTTATGAAAGTGTTGGAATCAGTCATCAAAGAAGTGTTCCACGAACTCCTCACCAGAACGGTGTAGTTGAAAGACGCAATCGAACTCTTGTGGAAGCCGCAAGAACAATGCTAATTTATTCAAAGGTTCCAATGTTTCTATGGGCTGAAGCCATTGCCACTGCTTGCTACACCCAAAATCTTTTCCTTATACACACCTCTCATGGAAAAACTCCATATGAACTTGTTCATAAACGAAAACTTGATCTCTCCCACCTTCGTGTGTTTGGTGCTTTGTGCTATCCAACGAATGACGGTCAAGACTTAGGTAAATTAAGAGCAAAGGCAGATATTGGAGTTTATTTTGGTTATGCACCAAACAAGAAGGGTTACCGAATCTACAACAAGAGAACCGAAATATCATGGAAACAATTCACGTTACGTTCGATGAGCTGACCGGTCAAATGGCTCCTGGACAATCCAGTTCTGGACCCGTACTTCAAAACAGTCCCATTGGTTCATCCCTTGTACCAAACTCTCCAGCAACTCCATATGTACCTCCATTCGAAGATGATTTAAAGAAATTGTTTGATCCAATGTTTGATGAACACTATGAACCAAGTGCTGATGAAATGTCAATTCCATCAAAAGAGGCGCTCTATCCCGTGAATGAAGTCAACCCTTCATCTCAATATCATTAAGTCAAGAAGCTGCTGATCACTCTGTCTCATCAACAAATCATCAATCATCGAATGTACATCATGGAATTGTTTCTGGCATCAATGATGAAGTTAATCCCTTTGCTACTTCTGAAGATGCTCCATTTGAAAATATATTTGCTCTGAATCATCATCGAACCATCTTCATCGGAGACATCAACTCTGCTACTTCAGTTCCACAACAACAACCACATGAACACCTTAGAAAATGGACACATGATCACCCATTGGATAACATCATTGGAAACCCTCTCGTCCAGTATCCACACGGAAACAACTTGCAACCGATGCCTTATGGTGCTTCTTCAACTCCGTACTCTCTAAGGTCGAACCAAAAGACATTAAAACCGCCATGAATGAAGAGAGCTGGTTCAATGCCATGCAAGAAGAAATTCATGAGTTTGATCGATTAGATATATGGGAATTAGTACCGCTCCGTGTGCTATGATCATTGCTCTAAAATGGATCTTCAAAGTGAAACTTGATGAGCATGGTGATGTCTTAAAGAACAAGGCTCGATTGGTTGCCAAAGGATACCGTCAAGAAGAGGGTATTGACTTTGAAGAATCATTTGCTCCAGTTGCTCGTATTGAGGCAATCATAATCTTCTTGGCTAATGCTGCAAGTAAGAACATGGTAGTCTATCAAATGGATGTAAAGACGGCGTTTCTTAACGGAGATCTTAAAGAAGTCGTATACGTCGGTCAACCGAAGGCCGTGAATCCGAGCATCCTACTCACGTCTATCGTTTGAAGAAGGCTCTTTACGGTTTAAAGCAAGCTCCAAGGGCATGGTATGATACACTGTCTAAGTTTCTTCTATCCCTTGGATTTAGCAAAAAGCATTGATCCGACATTGTTCACCGGAAGTCGGCAAACATTTAATTCACGTTCAAATTTATGTTGATGATATTATCTTTGCCTCGACTGACCCCAATGAATGTGATCATTTTCAAATGAAATGGGTTCCAAATTTCAAATGTCAATGATGGGACAAATGTCATTTTTCTTGGGATTACAAATTTCACAAAGTCCCGGAGGCATTTTTATAAATCAATCTAAATATGCAAATGAGATTTTAAAGAAATTTGGATTGGATTCTAGTGACCCTGTTGACACTCTCATGATAGAACGTACTAAACTGGATGAGGACCACTCAAGGATCATGGTAGATCAAACGAAATATCGTAGTATGATTGGATCCCTGATGTACCTCACAGCTAGCAGACCAGACATCTTGTTCTTTGTGTGCATGTGTGCTAGATATCAGGCTAAGCCTACTAAAAAGCACCTTGAAGTGGTTAAACGGGTCTTTTGGTATCTCCAAGGAACCATCAATATGGGACTATGGTACCCGAAGGACACCGGTATGTCACTAACGACCTATGCAGATCGATCATGCGGGATGTCAAGATACACGTCGAAGTACGTCCGGAGGTGCTCAATTTTTGGGTGATAAGCTTGTGAGTTGGTCTTCAAAGAAGCAAATGAGTACTTCTATTTCCTCTATAGAGGTTGAATACATAGCCATGTCATCTTGTTGTGCTCAAATCCTATGGATGAGATCCCAATTATCGAACTATGGCTTTGAATTCAACAAAATCCCTCATCTTGTGATAATAAAAGTGCTATTGCTCTCTCATACAACAACGTTCAACACTCAAGAGCAAAGCACATTGACATTGGACATCATTTCATCAGGGAGCAAGTGGAAAATGGTGTAGTGGAACTCTATTTTGTGAAGTCAGAATACCAGTTAGCAGACATCTTCACCAAAGCTCTTCCAAGAGAACGTTTTGAGTTTATTCTTCCTCGACTTGGCTTGAAAAGCCTTCAACCAGAAACACTCAAACGTCTTCAGGAGGAAGACGAGGAGTAAAGTTCTTTCTTCATCCATCTTTTGTATATATTTATTCATAAAAGCAAAATACAAAATTATAAAACCAACAAAAACCAAATAGAAAAATATAAAACTTTCAGAAAATCTCAAAAATTATTGTCCTTTTGTCATTTTTTTTCTTTCTTTTCCTCGATTCGATGATATCTACGGTCTTTGTGCTGTCATTCAAAGAATGATACGGGACTTTAGATATTGTTCGAATGTTAAAAAAAAAAAAAAAAATTGGGAGAAAGTAAAACAATGGTTTATTGTCATTTCAGGCAGTAACCCGTTTTTTAAAGAAAGAACAGAGCCATGCTTTATCTCATATTTCAAACCTAATGCTCTGATTCTAAAAACAAATGTTTGTCATTAACAAGACAAATGTTTAATTTTAAATATTTTTCCTTCTAAATGATTCCTCTGAAAAATATTTGCAATCTTATGAAAACTCAATTGTTTTGAAAACACTTCGAACTCTATTTTTGAAAATCAAAAGAACTTATCAAGTGTCAAAATCTCAATCCATTAATCACAACTTTCGTCATTGATTGAGGGGGAGAATGATTTTTCAATTAAATCAAAAGTGTTCTTTTCAAACAATTTGCACTTATTTTACACAATTGGTTCCAGACCTTGGTTATTATTATGTTTTCAAAAGATAATTATGCATGTTCAATTAATGGAGTTTAAAGTCTAAAAATCCAATCCTTATCAGTTAAAACATTTTCATAATCAAGTTACAATTCTCCTTAAAAAGCTTTCAAAATCAATTTAAATCTACAGAGATCACAAATCTCAAATGATTTGATAATTGTGATCGGGGGAGAATTTGTGATTTAAATTGGATTTAAACTGATAATTCGATAAATGGTTTCATAAGTGTTTAGCATGTTTTCCTCCCCGCATGTGACAAACGATTTCAAATTTTCCATGCACATGTTGAGGAGGAGCATCTACATTAAACCTCAAATTAGTGGAACGTGATTGAAATTGTCTCTAAGTGCAAGTTCCCTCTAATATGTGCAAAACTCTTTCAAACTTCGAGGCACATATTGAGGGGGAGCAAAATTTTGAAAACCTCATCCTTCCTCAAAATGTTTTATCTACTCAAATTGATTGGGAAGTGATGATGATCATTTTAGAAAATGTTAATCAAAAGATTGGACCTTTCATTCTTAATCTAACGATTTCAAAGATCTCTTGCCTCCATGTGCTAAACGATTTCTGAATTTTATGCATATGTTGAGATGGGAGCATTTCTAAAATATCAAAACAATTAAGATACAAAATGCTTTGATTCTATATCACAAGTATCTTGATTGATTTTCAAATGGTTTTCAATTGGTTTCAAGGTGGAAGAACTACACCAAAAGACCGACCAACTCTACTTTATGCATGGTGATATAAGGATGATAAGGTTAGGTTGAGTTCCCATGATCTGCCAGAACCGGAGGGATCTACCCAGGGACAATCCACTAGATAGTGTAGAAGTCCTTAGGTATGATGGAAAAAAGGAGAAAAGTGAGATATGGGAAGAGTGCGGACTGAGTATGAGCTAATACTGGAATAAACCCAACAAGGTTCTAGTAATGAAGTCTCGGTAAGCACTGAAGGGGTTGAAGAATGAAAAGAATTGAATGAGAAAAGGGTGAAAACAAATAGCCCTCCATTTATTCAACCTTAGGGCCGAAACCGGGTTCAATTCATATACTACTGGTGGTTACCAAGGTAACATCGGTATTGAAGACAAGGCGTCATGGACCCGTGGACGCCTTGCACTTCAACTTTCCAAACCACTCAAGTTCCTCTTAAAAGGTCTTGTTTCATTCTCACGGGGAACCGACATAATCTATCGACTCTCTCTTAGAGATTGTTGATATTGAAGTAGGAGACCCTCTCCCTAGTCTCCGGCATAGGAACCAAATATGCACAATTGAGTCTAGAGCAGCGAGATCATCAATAAATCTCATTAGGACACATTCAATGAAGACTCTCTATTTCACACAATGTGGAAAGAGATATTATATCTTATGAGTCCTATGCATTATCCTTGTGGTATTGCCAGAACATCTGAGTGATATGCATACATATTCACTATGAAGATGGAAAACCTTCTGGAGCCAACATCAAACAAGCTCCTGGTAGGTGGCATGTGTGATCTATCCAATAAATCAACCATGTGACAACCTGAACGAAACAATGGAGCGATTCAATCTTTTGAATCAATCACGGTTCAGGTTATGGATTGACGGATACCTTTGAAAAACCGGTCGTTGTGCTTAAAAACTCTTTTCTTTAGCACATCGATTGTGTACTTATTTCTCAAAATAAAAGGTGTTTATGATTGATAATTGATTTTCATTAAAACCTTCATTGTATTGCAAAAACCTATTTCTATTGAGCAATACACGATTGTTTTTCAAATCTCTTTTCATCAATCAGTGAATCTCATTTTGCTGGTTCAGTCACTCCGTGTTGTCTTCTTTGAGACGTTCCGGTTTGAGAACAGCTAGAGCTGCGAAACCCTATCAAGGAAATTCTTCGAAGCATACCGATCACAGGCAAGTACTTGTATGATCAAGCGGGAACCGTGGGCCGTGTACCTCAATTCATCGAAAGTGATCAAAGACACTTTCGTGCGCTTTATTGCTAAGTGTCTTATGCGGTACACCCGACGCTTGCTGATCGAATGAAGCGGTCAATCCATAGCCGCATGCTCACACAACACATTCATTCCAAAGAAATCATGATTAGTGCATCAATGACTCTGATATTCTCACTCCATGCTTCGCTACTGGCTGCGCCAATATCATGAATCAACGAAAGCTTCCACTACTCGATAAGAATATATCATGATAGCGAATGTGAGCATGTTGGTCCAAATGTCACAACATCACATAATACCAACACCACAATGGATGAGTCGAGAGATTAATGTGGTGATGATCTCAAAGTTGGCTCAAAACTCATTATCACGTGGATCAGTTAAAGACCTCCACTCAGATTATCCAAACATGCAATAATGAAGAATCAAAGACTACGAGCTCTGAGAACAAAGAACATGAACAAGAATCCAAGAACAATCTCAATGTAACATCTGTTTGTATTCTATGTAATTTTAATGTATGTTTGAGGTGACCTCCCTTAGGGGGAGATTGTTAGGATTTGGAAAATCCAGTAGTTAAAGTGTCGGTCACCTCAAGTATATGTAATTGTTAGAAAGCTCATAGTCGTAGTTAGTTGATGTTAAATAGTATTTAGTTTTGTAACACCGTGGAGGACGGACGGGTCTTTACCCACTGTATGCCTGATCCACAGCCCGTCAGGTGGCGTTTTATTGTAAGACTATAAATACTCTCTACCTCCCAAGGTAGAGAGTTGGAGCTCATAATAAGATTTTTCTTTCTCTCACTAAAGTTCCCAAACCTCTAACTTTCTCTCTCTAAAACTCATCTTGTACGCCACCTTTGTTTATGGTTTGATGTGTATGTGAAATCCAATATGTTACTCGCCGTCTGATCACCGTCATTAGGGTTTCGTCTTTGCCAAGTCATCACTGGGACGACGTCGAGTAGAAAATAGGGACGCCATCTGGTTTGTACTGGACGTCGTCTAGGGAAAACCTTGGTCGTCTGGTGTAGAAAGATAGAGTGACGGCCTGCTGAAAATAGGCGTGACGCTGTCACTTGTTAGGACCAAAAAATGACCTGAGTCGTCGCTTGAGAAAATTTGGAACACGTTGTAAGCGACGGCGTCGCCCTTGAGGTTGGGACGCCGTCCGGGCTTTTGAATTTTCCTTGTTTTCTTGACTTTGCCATTTTTTCATGGTTTTGCTCCTTTTTGTCCAAATATGCTTCATTCCCGCATTTTGCTTCCAAATTACCTAAAATATGAAAAGGAATGATTTTAGGCAGCAACGGATATAAAATGTAACGATTTAGGGCTTAAATGACCCCCTAAATATGTATGTTTTAAATCCTTATCAAGAAGTAATGATTTTACGGAACAATACATGGCGGGCATAACTATTTCTTGTATGGCCATGATAAGGATGATAGTGAAAACGTGACGGAGGGTGGAGTCACGTAATAGGCCATTGTGAAGTCTATAAAACTCCTTAGATCGTGTATAACTCGGGATTTTTTAGATCTCATCTATGATTAACAATTACAAAGTTCATACAATATGTATAGCGGAATTAACATTAGAACAATGTAATTGTAACAAGGTTTTTCTTGAGTATCAATCAATACAAGCCATAATTCTATATGATCAGTATAGAACGTATTACACCTAACAATAACAAGGAATCAAAGATCCTTGAGGCTTAAATACAACAACCTAGTCGACTACATCTTTTTTGTGCACACACTAAAACTCACGCCCTATATCTCTGTATATAATAGAGATATTAGGGTTTACAAAGGACTCATAACTATATTAGAAATGTAAATCTTCCTGACTTTTAATAATTATCTTCTAAAGAATCTTCTATAATCTTCCATCTTTTGTAGAATTCCTTCTTTGTCATTTAAGTCCTTCTTGTTTCATATTTGCTTTATTCTTCTTTTATTCTTTTGTATTATCAACTCAATATAATTCCTAACAGGCATGAGTTTGATTCTAGCTACAAAACTCGTAAATAAAGAAAAGTGCTTTTTGGGAGCCAACCCATGTTTTTAATTTTTTTTTGTTTTTAATTTATGTTTGTTTGTGTCATATATATGTTTTATCATTATTGTTTAATTTTCATGTTTCGAATAAATTTGTGAAAAAACTTTATTTTGTTTTTAACCCCATCTTAATCATATATAAAGGTATTTTACAAAAAGATAAGTGTAAGAAAGTTCACATTTGTTTAAAAGAACGAAAATCGAACATGAAAAATTAAAATTGACGATGAACATATACTCTATCATATTTGTGTGGTTGTTTGAGTCAAATGCTTGTATCGAGTCACAATGAATGTCTTGCAGAAAATTCAATGTTTTGAATATTAATTTTTCAAAAAATTTCCAGAAAACGAAACTTAAAATTCTGTCAGGTCAATCCTGATAGTGTCAGATTTAGCACCTGACAACGTCAGGCACTGTAGGAACAATTTTTCAGATTTTTGTTTTTGTGTCGAAACTTAATTTTTGAAAATTTCCAGAAGTTTTAAAATTCCAGGATTTTGTAAACATTTATCTTACAAGCATTATATCTTATTTGCTTTCTAGGATAATTTTTATTATATATAGTTCTTACCGCCGATTTTATGCGAGGTTTCGTGTTCGTTTTCTTAATGATTTACATGTTATATTGGACAAGAAGATTCAAGTGCATATTAAAAGAGAAGCGTATCATTGATATTATCTTCTTGGAGGAGGATTTTACCGTATTTCTATATCATCCATGCCGAGCAAATCAGGGGAGTATTAGTTTCTCTTATCTCTTTTTTTCCCGTTATCATAACTTTGGTACTTTTTAAGAACATTGGGGACAATATTTAATGTAAGTGTATGAAGGAAAAAAGGTGCACCTTAGAAACTAATCACTTACTTGATATTTGTTTTGTTTTCTAGTAATTGTGTAATAAACCGAAAGAAATATTTGTTAAAGTAATTTTAATACCAAATTTAAAGTTTTTTATTATATTTACGAGTAAAACTTTAGTCTTGATAAAGCATCTCATGGATAGGAGTTATATAACTAGGACAAAAACTATACCATTCAAAATTCCACTCCCAAAATATGAGGTTCGCCTTTAGATATATAGGATAAAAGCGGTAGTATATAGATTATAGAACTTATTTTTGTGATGCATTCCGAGATCGCTATTGAGACTACATTCGTGTTGCTAGGGTTAACTAAATGATAAGAAGCATTAGAATAACTTTTGTTTTAAACATATTTATATTTTTACAATGGCTACACCGGTCAAGTAATTACCCTACATCCTTGCTATGTCCTCATTTTTAGTACAAGATACCCCTAGTTAACTCCTCTGAGCCTATCCTTTTTGCGGGTCTCTTGATATTTCTGTAGATTCCGAAATATTAATGAAGATCATTGTTTATAGTCCACCCCCAAATGTACACCCAAATCGCCTTAGCCTACCTTGTATGCACTCATTTTTAGTGCATTATTGTTATTTGTTAAACCCTTAGTTAATTGTTTAGTTGATTACATGGTTGCTAAGTCGAGTTATATCTTGTATATACAGTTTTGGGATGATTGGGACTCATGGGTTTAGTAATATTTATTATGGAGTAATGGGGACGAAGTCAATTATAATACTCGTATGTACGTAAATATTTAAGTACTCCGCTTGTTTTGATCCTCTTAATTCGGGTCATTAGTTAGTTTTTATATATTTAAAAGTTCAAGTGTAGGGATGCAACTATAAATCCCTTATGATGTATTATTTTGCAGATGGTAGGGCAAGAGTGTATGAAAAAAAAGAAAAAAAAATAGAAAAAGAAAAAAAGAAAGAAAAACATACGGACTACTATCCTGCCTTTTTATTTTTGTTTAAGTCATGAAAATGTAAAGAAAAATACAAAAAGAGTTAGAAGTTAGTGAGCCGAGTCTTGGATTAGCAACACCACGTTTTACATGTGATTAGCTAGATGATTGACTTGCCACCAGTAAAATTCCCTATATCCACCAAACCGTATTTTCCATACCCTTACACCTAACGTTACAATCCATTAAAAGCCCTCTTTGATAGCTTATCCTAGGTGCTTACGCCAAGCGGTGGAAGTTTGATCTTTTCTCAAGCCCGTAGTAATCTATATGCTATGACAGGTAGATAGTGTTTAATTTTTCCATTTCCATACATGTTATACAACTTATATACCCGAGAGATGAGAGAATCCAAACACTTTATGTGAGGTGCTAGTATATAATTTCCGAGCTTATTTTGACTATTGTAGAATGTTGTAAACTATTTAAACCAATGGTAAATGCCTCTTAACTTGTAAATTGATTGGATAAAAGCACATTTGCTTGAGGACAAGCAAATTTCAAGTGTAAGGATATTTGATATGGATTTAAATCGTGAATTTTAAGGGGTCATTTAACCTCTAAATTCGTACATTTGATATCAATTATTACTTTAAATCGTTCCTTTTCATATTTTAGGTACTTGGGACACAAAAGCTGGAAACCGACACGTTTTGGACTAATTTGCACAAGAAGATGAGCAAGTCACGAAAAAGTCTGGAAAAGGGATCCAGACAGCATCACAACCTCAACGTGACGTCGTCACTTGCATTTGAACGTGATGATTTGATGGAAATTTACATGTGATGACTCAGAACATTTGAGCATGACTATAACCTGACTGTGTCACCTGCATCTGAAGACCAAAATTCAGAGTAAAAACTACACGAGATGGCTCAGACTTTTTAAAGAGAGACGGCATTAGTGACACAAGGCGACGTTGTCACAACGACAAAAATGCAACAGAATAAACCCTAATGATGGCGAGCTGGCGGCGTCACAACCATAAAGTTACTGTTGGGATATGAAAGTGCTGAAGACATGAAAGTACTGAAGATATGAAAGTACTGTAAGCTGCAAAGTACGGGAAAAGTCAAAGAGTCAAAGTACTGCTAAAGACAAAGTCAAAGTAATGCACCTAAAAGTCAAAGTACTGCAAGAACAAAAGAACTGTTATTCGTTTATGGAAAGTATTGTTGTTTCTATGTTTAGATTACTTGTCGTACAAGGCTATCAATTGTAAACCGACTAGGATATCCTTGAGCCTATAAAAGGACTCCTAGATTGGCATTAGAGATATGAGTCTATGAGTTTTAGAGTTTACGAATTCACAAGTTAATTAGTGTTTTAGAGAGAAGTTCGATTATCATAGAGTTGTATTAGAGTATCTGCATAATAAGCAAATTTAGAGTTTATAATAAAAGGTTATTCTTCTTAGCTTTGTTAAGTAAATTCCGCGTACTTGATAAAGATTGCTCGGTGTTTCTTTGTTAATAACTTAGGATTTATCCGAGGTTATTAAACCTTAACAAGCTAGTTAAGATAGTTTGATTAAAGTATATCGATCTAACAAGTGGTATCAGAGCTTGTGTGGAAACTCTGACTAGGAAGAAACCCTACTTCAACAATATTCAAGATGTCGATGAAGTGTTCCACCACCCTCAATCACCTCACTCGAATTCCAATAATCAAGAAGGAGAATATGATCTACGGTGCATGAAGATGAGGCGTTACATTGCCATTACGACCATGCTCTATGGAATGTAATTGTGAATGGGAATGAAGTTGTACCGGACCCCATTGATATTCTGGACAACCCAAGGCACCTAAGCTAGTATTACCAGCAACAACCTTAAGGAATCAAGAGAAGGCACTCAACATTCTCTTATCTGCCATTCCGGATGGTCATCTTCTCAAATTTCATGATGCTAAAGATGCTAAGCAGCTCTGGGCTGCTCTCAAGACCATATTTGGAGGGAATGAAGCCTCTAAAAAGATGCACATAAATTTGCTGAAGCAACAGTTTGAAACTTTCACAGTTGGTGAAAGAGAGTCTTGATCTGCATATGATAGGTTTAGAATCTTCTCAACATGTTGGAGCTATACAAGGTAGAAGTATCAGTTGAGGATGCTAATTTGAAGTTTCTAAGAAGTTTGCCATCTTCATGGCATGTGATTGCTACAATGATCAGAGGACAACAAGGTTTGGATGTCATGGATTTTGATGATCTCTATCATCAACTTAAGGTGTATGAGCATGAGATGAGTGGTCAAACAAGTTCTAAGTCTCACAATATTGCTTTTCTATCATCTGAATAGAAGGCCAGTACTTCCATTAAAAGTATCTTGCTTCTCCTCAAAAATCTTGTTTCTCAAAAACTGCTGTCTATACACCCCCTCATATGTTCAACAGGCCCTACCAACTACCACTATGGCCTCAGATGAAGTTATGTGATCCTTCTTTGCACAACAAGCTAGTTTACCTGTCACTTATGAAGAAGATCTAGCGCAGATTGAAGAAGATGCACTTGAAGAAATTGATATCAGGTGGCAAGTTGCTATGATCACTGCAAGGATCAAAAAGTACATGAAGAAGACAGGCAAAAGCATTGATTTCAAACCAAAACAGGGCATAACTTTTGATGTTGGGAATTATGTGAAGTACAAATTATGTTATTGTTACTGCTGAATGGATTCTGCCGAAGGGTATGGATTCTGCTGAAGACATGGTTCTGCTGAAGTTTAGTTTGTTTCTGCGGAAGTTATTATTCCGTGTTTAGTTTATTTAGTTTGGATATACATGAGCTTTATTAGGAAGTGATTGTGTATATCTTATTTAGTTTTATGTTTATATGTTTCTTGAGAAACGGTTTAGGGTTTTGTTTAGGGTTCCTTGTCTATAAAAGGAACACATTAGAATGAATTATGTACGTGTGCTTAAACAAGTTTTTAATATAACGATCCATAGAGGATCAAAGAAGTTCTTAGTTATCAGTGTTTTATACTTGTGTTTATATTCCGCTAAAGAATACAAGTTGTAGAGATTTTCTTTTAGTTTGTTTGTGATTACACATGCAATACTAACGATCTACGAAGCTCAAGATCTATTAAGGTCTATTAGTTTTCAACAAGTGGTATCAAAGCCAGGTTAGAGTCTCTACGATACTAAGGACAGGTTTTTCTAAACACCAATACATCCAATACATAACTCACTATGCCTGGATCAGACGTTGATGCTGAAATCACCAACAACCATAACACCACCTATCTGCAACATCTTAGTCTCTCCAACAGCAATGCTAAGTTTCCTTACCTTAAAAAAGAGGAGTATGACCTTTGGGCGATGAAAATGCAGAACTGGATCTCCAACATTGATTGGACTCTATGGGAGATAGTCTTTGAAGGAAATAGTTTGAAGAGAACTACCACGATCTTTGCTGGTAAGATGACTCATGTTCCTCCCAAAAGCTGAAGAGTTCTTGGCGGTTTAGAGAGAAACCAAGGTAAGAACCATTCTTCTTCAAGCTATTCCCGAGGATCACTTAAGTGATTTTCACTTTGTGGAAGATGCCAAGGACATATGGTTAGCTATTAAGGCTAAGTTCGGTGGGAATGAGGAGTCTAGAAGAATGAGAAAGTCCATGCTTAGACAACAGTTTCAAGACTTTCAAATCACTGAAGAGGAAGGAATTCATAAGGGCTATGACAAGTTTCACAAGATTTTAAGTCGGTTAAATCATTGCAGCAAAGCCAGATAATGATGACAGTAATTCTAAGTTCTTGAGGTCTTTACCTCAATCCTGGCTACAAGTGAGCATTGCTTTAAAAGCAAAAGGTGGTTTGGATATGCTTACTTTTGATGAGTTGTACAACAAACTTAAAGCTCTTGAACATGATGTAAGAAGTCCTTTTAAATCATCATCTACTGCAAGTCACACAGCATTCATAGGAGCCTCTACCCCTACGATGAGTCATGGTCCAAGTCCAACTTACTCATCATCATCTTACACTACCACTCCATCAACTTCTAAATCTGGAGGTATAATGGAAGATGTGCTTGGATCCTTTTTTGCTGATTATGATCCTCGCAGCAGGCGGCATATGAGGATTTAGATCAAGTGGATCCACTGGAGATGGAAGAGATGAAGCTGAAGTGGCAGGTGGCTATGTTGTCCATGGATATCAAGAATTTTGAGCGCAAAGTTGGCAGAAGGTTTGGATTCCAAGGAAGAGATCCAGCGAGGTTTGACAAAAGGAAGGTCAAGTGCTTCACTTGTCAACAGATGGGTCACTTCTCTAGAGAGTGCAAAGATAGGAAAGCTGGTGATGAGACGAGATACTCTACTTATTAGCAGAATCAGAGAGAGTGCGGAACTTCAAAGGGATCAGCATCTTTGGTTACTCTTGACATCAATGTGGACTGGAAGCATCATGAGCAGGATAATGATGGTCCTGATAATGTTGGTTTGATTGCAAGTTGTACCGGAGGATAAGCATGATCAGTTGCCCTGATGGGCATCTCTCAGGTACAAAACTGTTTGTTTGGTTGTAGTGAGGGTTATAATGAACTAAAAGAAGCTTATGATATTTTGAAACCTAAATATAATGAATACTTTGTAGAAGTTGAAGCTTATAAACAAGCTTTAAAAACACTAGAAAGATAAAAGGTTTGGTTTCAGAAGAATCAAATAGCTTATCTTTGAGAAAATAAGTGTGTTGGAAAGGGATCTTGAATGTGCTAAGAATGAGTTGAAATATTCTGAGAAGTTGAGAGCAGATGTAGTGTCAGAAAATCTAGAACTTAAAGAGAAACTAGATAAGGAAGTTGCTAGGCATAACGAATGGTTATTAAATGGAAAAAAGTTAGCTAGTCATTTATATAGTAGTCAAGCTCCTAATTTTGGGATAGGTTTAGGCTTTAAGAAATATGTAGGATTAGAAGCTAGAGATGACACACGTAAATCCACACCAGCAAGCTTCGCTAATTATGTTAAAGAAGGTGACCTACATGCTGTACATGGATCTATTAGAGGAATACCTATGCCTGTTGACCTTACCCTTTCTGATGACTTTGATGGATCACACCATCTCTATGGCAAAAAAGTCCAAAGACTTGCAGACCCGATACTTCTTCTAATGACTTTGTCTCTTGTGTTAACAAAGTGACAAGTCCTCCAGAAGCAAGGGTCTACAGAGTGTGATTCAAATGACAAGTCGACCTTCCCAAGTCAACACCCCGCCTGCACCCAAGACTACCAATAAGCATGTCCGAGTTGCTGCCAAGGAATCCTCTTCCAAGACAGTTGCCTCTGAAGACTTGCTTTTTTAATTCTTTGCATAATAATACTGTTAAAAACAATTCTTTTCATGGTTTTGGTTTGAATACTTCTGCTTGTAATAGAATATCTTTTGGTTTGAATAAATCTTCTAAACAGAAGACATGTTTTGTGTGTAGAAGTAAATTTCATTTAATTAAGGATTTTGATTTTCATGAGCAAAGAATGAATATGTGTGGTGATTCTAGGACATCTAGACCAATGTGGACCAATGTTAATGCTATACCCCTTATGTTCCACAAGCAACTAATTCTCCTTTTCCTTGGAGAAGACCAGTTGCAAGACCATATGTACAACCAACAAGTTCATACTTTAAGAATGGTTATTGGCCTGGATTTGTTGACTCAATGACTGGACGGGGACAGGAACTGGGATCTTCTGTCAAGTCCTCGGCGGTTGTTCTTGGAATAAAAAGGGACCTAAATTTCAATGGAAACCCAAGAACAAGAGTGGATCTTATACATCTGCATGGCATAACTTATATGATCCACAAGGCAGGTTCAAGTCAGCAATGACTTGAGCCTCAATAGTGTACTAATATTTTGTATATTTTTGTTGTTGTAGAATCATCCTCTTAAGCATAAAGATGTTGGCATTGTTGATAGTGGGTGTTCTAGAAGCATGTCAGGAAGCAGGGATATGATGCATAACTTTGTATCAATTGAAGGAGGAGGCAATGTAACCTTTGGAGGAAGTGATGGAAGAATTACCGGGAAAGGGACCATCAAAACACCTCAACTGGACTTTGAGAATGTATACTATGTCAAGGAACTCCGACACTTCAATTTGTTCGGTGTCACAAATCTGTGACACCAAGAACAAAGTACTCTTCACAGAGGATGAATGTCTTGTGCTATCTAAAGACTACAAACTCCCCGAAGACACTTCAATTCTACTGAAAGTTCCTCGGAATCACAATCTCTATACATTCAACTTAACTGATGTTAAACCAGAAGGTGACTTAACTTGTTTGGTGGCTAAAGTATCTTTGGATGAGTCTACCAAATGGCATAGGAGGATGGCCCATGTCAACTTCAAGACCATAAACAAGCTCTCTAAACTGGGTCTTGTTGAAGGTCTTCCTTCCAAAGTTTTTACTAATGATCATAAGCGTGTTGCCTGCAATAAAGGAAAGCAACATAGAGCCTCATACAAAGTTGTGACTGCTGTGAGCATAATTCTCGAACCTCTTGAGTTGCTTCATATGGATCTGTTTGGTCCAACTCAAGTTCGAAGCATTGATCAAAAGTATTTTTTTCTAGTGATCACTGATGGTTATAGCAAATTTTGTTGGGTATTCTTTCTAAGGACCAAATATGAAACATCTCCAGTCTTTGAAAGAGTTCATTACCCTTATTGAGAATCAGTTGAACAAAAAGGTTAAAGGAATTCGGTGTGATAATGGGACAGAGTTCAAGAATGCTATTCTAATAGAACTCTATAGGTCAAAAGGTATAAAAGGGACTATAGCACTCCAAGAACCCCACAACAAAATGGGGTGGCAGAAAGGAAAAATAAGACCTTGATAGAGGCGCAAGATCAATCTTTGGCAGACTCTAAGCTACCCACCATGTTTGGATGAAGGTTGTACACTTGTTATGTATTGAATAGAGTGTCCATTACTCGACCACACTTCAAAACACCATATGAACTTCTCTATGGGAAAGTTCCTACTATTCATTACCTTAAACCTTTTGGGTGTCAAGTGACTATTCTGATTATAAGTGATCCATTGGGAAAATTTGATGAGAAGACTGATGATGGTTATATTGTGGGATATTCAGCTCATAGTAAGGCGTCTGAGTTTACAATTTATCGCTAAAAAGATTGAGGAGACATTGAATCGAGGTTTTAGAAGACAAGCCTAATGTTCAAGGACAGGGTCATGTTTGGTCTTTTGACCTTGATTACTTAACCGATTATTTGGGTTATTCTAGACATATGGCTAACCAACAAACAGATACTCAAGAGTCTCCAACTAACAGTGCAGATTCCCTGGATGCTGATTCTGACGGTGAGTTTGAAGATGATGAGCAACCCATTGTAGTGCCTTCTTTCTCCCCTAACAATTTTTTAGGTGACACTTCTAAAGTTACTTCTGCTGAGAGTGAAGACGAGTCCAATTATGCCGAGGATCTTGCTAGGCTGAAGAAACAAGAGTATGCAGCTAATCTAAATGCTGAAAGGAATTCTGAGGAGAGTGCAAGTGAAACAATAAGTGGAAACATCAATTCTACTGAACATGATCTGGTTTCTCCTATCATTTTCAAGGCTATGCTGTTTCTACAACCATTTCTACTCAAGTGTCCACAGACTTTGGAGATCCTTATACTCGTTTTCCAAGACCCTCAGATCTTGGTAATAATCAACCCAAAGCTGGAATCTTCACCTCACCTTCTTATGACACCGATTTTGAACCTACTATGACTAATCTTGATTCTTCCATTGAAGTCAACACCACTACTACTAAAAGGATTCACAATACTCATCCACAGTCCAATATTATTGGTGATCCTAATGCACCTGTTAGAACAAGGGTACTGTGGCAAGTTCTAAATATGGTCAAGTGGCTTTTCTCTCTTATGTCTCGGATCAGCAAAGAGACAATCACACAGACTATGAACATTGTCTGTTTGCTTGTTTTCTTTCTCAAGTGGAACCAACCGGTGTTACTCAGGCTCTTGAAGATTCAAGTTGGCTTGAGGCAATGCAGGAAGAGATGCAACAATTTCAAAATCAGCAGGTTTGGATATTGGTACCACTACCTGATGGCAAGTATGCAATTGGTACTAAATGGATTTTGAAGAATAAGAGAGATGCAAGAGGTGTTGTCATTAAAAACAAAGCAAGATTGGTTGCTCGGGGTTATAGACAAGAGGAGGGGATTGATTATGATGAAGTGTTTGCACCTGTGGCTAGAGTTGAGGCCATACGGATTTTCTTGGCTTATGCATCCTACATGGAATTTATGGTATATCAAATAGATGTTAAAGGGGCATTCCTGTATGGTGAAATAGAAGAAAAGGTTTATGTCACTCAACCTAAAGGATTTGAAGATCCTGATCATCCTACTCATGTTTACAAGGTAGTCAAAGCTCTCTATGGACTACATCAGGCACCACGAGCTTGGTATGCCAGGCTTTCATCATTTCTGCTGAAGCATGGATATCGAAGAGGTGCCATAGATAAAACACTTTTCCTGAAGAAGAATTCCACGACATTATTCTTGTGCAAGTGTATGTGGATGACATTATTTTTGGATCCACAAAGGAAGCTTGGTGCGGGGAGTTTGAGGAGCTTATGAAGGAGAATTTCGAGATGAGTGCCATGGGAGAAATGACTTTCTTTTTGGTCTTCAAGTTCAGAGAAACCTGATGGTATCTTTATAAGTCAGGACAAATATGTGAGGGACATATTAAAGAAGTTTGGAATGGAAAGTGTGAGGACTGCCACTACACCGTATGAAGCTCCAAAGTCAAAAATCAACAATGAAATAGATCCACCAGTGAATGTACACCTTTACAGATCTATGATTAGTTCTTTGATGTATCTAAACTTTACGACTGATATTACTTTTCTTTGTAAGTATGTGTTCTCGACATCAAGTTACTCCACTAACTTCCCATCTCAATGCTGTTAAGAAGATTTTTAAGTACCTCAAAGGCCAACCTCATTTAGGCCTTTGGTACCCAAAAGAATCTCCATTTAAGCCGGAAGCATATAGTGATAGTGACTATGTTGGTGCAAATCTGGATAGGAGGTCCACCACTAGAGGTTGCCAATTCCTTGGAAAGAGATTGATTTCTTGGCAATGCAAGAAACAGACTATTGTGGCTACCTCATCTATTGAAGCAGAGTACGTTCTGTTGCAAATTCTGTGGACAGGTTCTTTGGATTCAAAATCAATTGTTGGATTATGGGTATAATTTCATGAACACAACAATTTTTATTGACAATCAAAGTGCCATATGCATTGTTAAAATCCATTTTTCACGGTCGAACAAAACATATTGAAATCAGGCACCACTTTATAAGAGATGCATATGACAAACATTTGATAAAAGTGGTTAAAATTCACACTGATGATAATGTGGCAGATTTGTTAACAAAGGCTTTTGATGGACCAAGGTTTCAACACCTTGTGGTCCATATTGGTATGCTTAACCCTTAACTGCAAAGTTTAAGGGGAGGCATAGGCCTTAGGGGAGGCATATGCCTCAGGGGAGGATTTGTGTATACTTTGCATTGTTTTTATTTCTTTGATTTTTGGTTTATGATTTTGTTCTCTAACACTAACCAGCTAATGTAATGATAGTTTGTTTGTCTTTGTTTGGTTTGTATGTTTCTCTGTGTTTGTTATGATTTGCTTGATTGGTTATTCAGGTTGGAATTTACCATGGTTGTTAAGTTGGAATATGGTCAAGAAAGCTCTAAAGCTTGTTTCTCTGAATTCAAAGTCTTTGAAGTGAGTTATTTGTTTCTCTTGAAGACAAAGTACTAAAGTTACAATGTTCATTCAAGAAAAGTCTTGAAGCAAATTGTTCATTCATTCATTAGAAACAGTTTACTGACTTACAGCTTACAGAGTACAATCAACATCAAATGCAACTACAAGGAAAGTGCTTTACATGAATTACTAATCCTAACCTAGTGATATCATCTATTCCAACATCTAACAGGCTGTTGGATATGCATGATCGCTCACATCTTTCACACTAGATGCTGGATATGCGTTTGTGAAGTCTTGCATAACCACCCATTCATTCTATCTCGATGACTGGACATGCATAACTAACACTAACAAGCAGCTAAGGATCAATTTGGTGTGGATGGATTGATGAAAACGTTGATGACGACGATGACCATGCATGATGAAGGAGAAAGCAACCTGTGCATAAGGATACAGTTCAAAGTGTTTCCAGTACTGAAGAACATGTTGTTGCGGATACTCCTTTAATGGACATTGCTAGTACTGATGTTCAAACTTCAAATGTGCTATGATCGTTTCAAGTTTTTCTTGCTGGAAGGAAGTTTTATTTGAATCCAGAAGTAGATGTATTTTCTACACCTATTGAAGATTTATCTACACCTGTTTCTTACAAGCACATCCGGATGAAACTTAAAGTTCCTGTTATGGATACTCCTTCCTGATGCTATTTCTGACCCATCTCTGATAAAGGAAAGGAGTAATGGTTGATATTGAGCTTGGTCCAGATCTAGTCAGTGAACAGGAAAGGCTAGCTCAAAAGAGGATGTTAGATGAATGTGCCAATTTGAAGAAAAGTGATGAATTGGCTAAAAAGATTGAAGCTGAGTCTATTTCTAATTTGACTCATGAGAGACAAAAAGAATTAGATGCATTGGCTACTCGGATGCCTGCCAACACTGGGATGTGTATACTCGGCAAAAAGCGTTTCTAATCCTTCCATTGCTCAGAGTATTTTGGGAGCCGACTTTAATAGTGATGATTTTGTGGCTCAGATGATGGCTCTTGGACTACAAAAGAAGCAAGAAGCAATGGCAAAGAGGAAAGCTATGCAAACACAAAAGATCATGACTAAGAAAATGAGAGCACAATCTGCAGCTCCAACAAAAGGATATATGCAGAAAGTAGTGAAATATCGAGTTGCTCTCTATAACTCGTATGACTATGAAGCTTGAGTTAAGGCTTTATCGATGATGAGTTAATCAGTTGTTATAATAAGATTATGAAGTTTACTTCATCTAGTCCTGCTATACGCATCTAATTTGAAAAAATTCTGATGTTCCGGATGCTCCTAAATCCAAAAGATCAAGGATAGTTGAAATTGTAGATTCTTTTGAGGATCCTGTTTCAAAGTCAAGTACTTACCTTTTACGGAAGTATCTCTTTGAAGCTATTCCTTCGTATTTAATGAAGTTATTCCTACAGTTGTTAAAGTTCAATCTGCTGAACCTTATGTTGCTTCATCTAGAATGTCATCTGTGTCTAGTACCTTTAGTTGATCCTTTAGACAAAGTTGGCCAAGAGTTGGGTTGTCAATTTGAATTAGTGCTGAGCTAAATCTAAAAAGGCTAGAGTCGTAGCTGAGAAGATGTATGCCTTACGTGGTGGTGTTTCAAAGCGGGATGATTCTATTTCTTCCACACAACTTAAAGATGTTACTGAAGAACCTATACCTTCTACAGATATTTATCTACCGTGTAGGAGGAAGAAAAGAATGGCTAGAAAACGATCTGTTCTTTCTCGGAGATCATGAAATCTGCTGAGGCACATAAATCTAAGGTTAAGGAATCTTCAAAGGTTAGTTCTTTGGATCTCAATGCTGCTGATTCAACATTTATTCAAGAGGGATCTTCTGATGTTTTTCTTGAAGGGTCTCATGATGTTTTGGTCAATTGGTCATTGCAAAAGGATGAGTTGAATGTGATTCACCGACTGGATCAAACGACCATGGAATTTAATTTTTTGAAGGAGATCTTGCATGGTGGATAGGGCGGACTTGGATACGCTATATAATCTTGTAAATAAGTACTATCATTCTCGCACCTAAGGGTTCGGTTTTATACTTATTGGGTGATCTTCATGTTTTGTTTGATTCAACATCTCCCAATGGTAAAGGATACTTTATTTGGAAGAACTCTCACTTATGGCAGGTTACATCGTAGAGATTTTATCCTCTCGCGGTGCATGTAATTGAGACGAAGAGTGGTATTATGTCTGCATGTTTTGAGAGAACGTATCCATTATCTGTGAAACTTATGGAAAGAATGCTTCTTCAGAAGTTGGAAGTTCCTCCGGATCCTGTTGGCAATGATCTTTTGCATGTTGAACAATGTGTCGGTGTTATTAAGAATCAGCTTATGGCACATAGGAGTTCATCATAATTCTGGTATTTTTTAATTTGTATGATTTGTAATTTTTGTTCTCTTTCTTTTTCTTTCTTAGTTAAAAATATATATATATATATATATATATATATATATATATATATATATGTGTATGTTTTGTTTTACTAACTTTTATTGCAGTTTGTTGTATATTATTCTTTGGTTATTAACTCACCGATATACCTTGTGTATGTCAAAGAGTTAGCTAGTCCAAAGGGTACAGCTTTGGTAAAGACATCTCAAATCAAGGATAGCTGTAATGGTTTGCTCAAAATCATAGGGTTTGCAACCACCCATGCTTCATTGCTGAGTGTTGTATGGTTGTCAATTCACCATGATTTATTCCTTCTTGGCATCCAAGAATTGACTAGCCCACATGTATATGGCTTGTGGTAAAGGCAGTGGAATACCATATTTGGTAATCAGTTCACCAATTTTAAGAATTGACTAGTCCTGAGCAAACGGCTACAGGTAAAGACGTTTTAAATCCGTTCATGGTTCTTTGGTTTGCTAATAAATCGATGGTTATCATGTACCATGGTTTTCGAACTTAAACATATGGCTACTCCAGTAGTGATGGCTATTGGTAAAGAGACATCAAATCCATTATTTTCAATGATTCACCTCTCACAGGAGTTAACACACCTGGATGTGATGAGAATAGTTTGCAACTCTTATGTTTTGATTTACATGTTGTCTTTTGTTGCTGCAAAGATATGGAGTTTCAGAGTTTCTTCATCAAAGAGATGATTTTGTTTTGATTCTTTGTTGATGATGTTCAAGTACAATCCTCTAGTACTGCAAGGTTAAAGATCTATCAAGAAACTGGAACTTAACCAAGTCAAATTCCAGTTTAGGGTAGGATTGTTGGGAATTATGTGAAGTGAATTATGTTATTGTTATTCTTGAATGGATTCTCGAAGGGTATGGATTCTGGCCAAGACATGGTTCTGCTGAAGTTTAGTTTGTTTCTACGGAAGTTATTATTCCGTGTTTAGTTTATTTAGTTTGGATATACATGAGCTTTATTAGGAAGTGATTTTATATATCTTATTTAGTTTTATGTTTATACGTTTCTTGAGAAACGGTTTAGGGTTTTGTTTAGGGTTCCTTGTCTATAAAAGGAACACATTAGAATGAAATATGTACGTGTGCTTAAACAAGTTTTTAATATAACGATCCATAGAGGATCAAAGAAGTTCTTAGTTATCAGTGTTTTATACTTGTGTTTATATTCCGCTAAAGAATACAAGTTGTAGAGATTTTCTTTTAGTTTGTTTGTGATTACACAGGCAATACTAACGATCTACGAAGCTCAAGATCTATTAAGGTCTATTAGTTTTCAACATT
>OU343216.1:103332483-103396301 GCA_910596185.1 Chrysanthemum makinoi | reverse complement strand
GTTCATTTGTTGGGGTAAGGTTAAGAGTTTAAAAAGGTTTAGTGTTTTTTGTATTTTGTTTTTAGAAAAAGGGTTTTAAAGTAAAATTGTATTTTTGTTATAAAACTTATTTTTAATAAGGAAAAAATGATTTTAATAAAAAAATTGGTTTTATAAAAATGAGGTTTAGGGGGTAGAATAGGTGTTGGAATCACTCCTAAACTAGATTACAAGTGTTAGTAATTAATATGTAATAGTTAGCTTAATTAGACTTTTATGTTTGTATTTAAGGCAAGGCTTATGTAGAAAGCCCATAAGCCTTGACCCAAGCCCAATAAGGAAGGGAAGGGAACTTGCATGTTGCCCTAGTTCCCTCCCAATAAATAATCTTGTAAACCTTCACTTGAAGGTTGGTTGTTCACTTTTCTATTTCACTCTAAGCATAAACCTTTCATTATTCATACGTGTGTTTGGTTAAGTGTTCATCCGATCTTCTGTTATCTCATTTCCTCATATTGATGCTTGTGTTACAAACATGGTGACCTAACAGTGGTATCATTCACCAACTAGTTGGGTGAAACGATTTTGTTTTTTTAAGTATTGTGTCCTACGCGTAAGTTTCGCCTTATAAACCTTCATACGTTCAAAAGCTTGCATGTTTACACTTTAAAACTCAAGATTCTTGTACTTTAAAGGTTATTTGGTGTTAAAGTTTAAGTTTTTGGCAAAAATTTTGAAACTTTACGTGTATTTCATTGATTTTAAGCTTGGTTTAAATCGTGTGGTCATTTCTACGCGTAAGGTGAAAAGTGTTTTTGATCATCAAGTTTCACACTTTTGTGTTATTTTGGTGATATTGAAGCTTCTTCATCACAAAAATCTGGTTTAGAAACATTGTTGTGCTTAAAAATTCAGCTTTGGCAAAGTTGACAAATCCTACGATTAACTAAACCCTAGTTTTACTCGTAAGAGCTCAAAGTCTACGCATAAGTATTTTCTTGGCTTGATCTTCAGTGCTAATTGGTTTACTCAGTGTTTTCTTGCTTGGATAAGCCTGAAAACACTCCGAATTTGGATATCTTCTACACTGGATAAGTGTAAAGGATTTTTGGGTTAAACCCCTAGTTTTACGCCTAAGCATAAAAGCTTACGAGTAAACATCTTACGCCTAAGCATTTTCTATGCATAAGCAAGTCTTACGCCTAAGGAAATATTACGCATAAGGTTCTTACTACTAAGCCTTTAGTTTACGCATAACCTAAGGTTTCACCAAGTCTACGCGTAAGCTATTCTTACGTGTAAGCCACATTGTTACGCGTAAGGTGGTGTTTTTACGCTTAAGCTATTTCCTTTGCATAAGCTGGTTTTCTACGCATAAGGATACTTCATCAACAAAGTTTCATTCGACAACAAAGATCCATCATCAACACAAGTTTCAAGATGTCTCAACCACCATACTCTAGCTACTTCCCTCATGTGTATGCTCAACAACAACAACAACAACAACTCCCTTAAAAACAACAATTTTATCAACAACTACAACAACAACAACAACAACTTCAACAACAATTTCATCAAGGAGCAATTCAACCACAATTGATTCAACCACCCCCTAGTCTTCAAGTACAACCCTACACAAACTTTCAAAATCAACGTCCATCCAGGAATACTATAAAGGAACTGTCTTGGTTTTCAAAGATGTGTGAAGCTTTAAGTAGCCAACAATCCATTCATGAAGCTGAATCACTTGATAGACCTCCAATGCTCACTCCCGGAAACTATCATCAGTGGGTGATAAGGTTCTTTAGGTTTTGTGATCTAAAGAAGCCACATGGAAAGTTCTTGAAGAAGGTCATCCTAGAAGGTCCATTTCAGATGCCTACTGTCACTGTACCCGGAGATCCAAATGCTAATCCACCGAGAGGTGATGTCACCAATGTTGATAGTCTCTCTGAACTCACTACTGATCAACTTCTACACTTTGAAGCCGATGAACTAGTAATGCAATATATCCTTTTGGGATTACCCAATCCGATACTTCAAAGTGTTGATGCTCAAAAGACTGCTAAAGCAATGTGGGAGCATATTCATCTTCTCATAGAAGGCACATAACTCAATCAAGAAGACATGGAATCTAAAATCTACTTGGCTTATGAACACTTCATGATTGAACCAGGGGAGACATTAGAGTCATATCATCATTGATTCTCAGACATCATCAATGACTTGGAAAAACATAACATTATTATGCCAAGAATTGCAGTCAACACTAAGTTCCAGAGTAGTCTTGGTCCTGAGTGGGAAAAGTATGTCATTTTCATCCGTCAAGCGAAAAATCTTCATCATGCTACATACGGATTGTTGTACGACTATTTGAAGCCCCACCAAAAGGAAGTTGAAAAGAAAGGGTTATCCGTGGACTCCCTATTTCGCCTTCACTTCCGGATAATCAAACTCTAGCTTTGTGGGCTCAAACGTGTTATCCTCAATTCCCTACTTTACAAACTGTTTTCACAAATCCTCGACGACCAACTGTAACAATTACACCATATGATCCGTCACAACACCAATCTCAAGAAACTCAATTGATTCCATACAACAACAACAATGATCAAGCACTTTACGGTGAATCTAATGAGGATACAGAAGCTTTCGATGCATTACAACAAGGGTTTGTCATGATTGAACAAGGGTTTGTCATGATTTCTAGAGCCTTTGGCCGATACTCAAACAATTCCAACAATCGCATTCGTACCTCATCTAACACAAGGAATCAGGCTGTTGTTAACAATGGATGTGTTGAAGTTCAGAATCGTGGTAATGTTCGTCAGATGGGTAGTGGTCAAGGGTTTAATGCTATTGGAAGGAATAATATGGGTGCTCCACAACAACGAGTGTTGGGAACTATATTTAAAGTTGATAAGACAAAGTACATGAAAGATGAAGGACTGTTGAAGACAAAGAAAGACAAGGGATCTACTTGGTAAAGAAGTATTTATTATCTAGTCCCTTGTAGTCATTTGTAACCCTAGTATCTCTATTATATAAAGAGATATAGGGAATTAGGTTTATGTGTGTCAAGATGTAAAACACCAAAGGTGTGTGTGTGTGGGAAAACCCAGGCGTGGGGTGCCTAGGGTTTTGGTGAATGTCGACATATAGTGTTTAGCCTCAAGGATCATTGATCCCTGTTCGATTGTAACCATCTTAGAGTTGATCTTCTAGGATTGGGGCTGTAGATGTGTTTTGTAGAACACATGATGATGACGAAGAAACCTTAATAATAACAGTGATAGTTTGATTATTCCGCAGTGCATACATATTATTGATCATTGTTATTTGTGCTTATTGATAATCCTGTATAAGGTCTAAACAACCTAGAGCATCGATTCTAACATGTGGTATCAGAGCGGGTTGCTCTTGATATCTAGGATCTACAAGGTTTCTCGAAGAAGATGGCGAAAAGAAGAAAATTTTGATTCTGAAAAAAAATTCGTAATGCTTCTGCAGGTCAGCTTTCAAAAAGGTATAACGTTTTCGTTAACCGTTGGATCGGGCTGAAATTTCTGGTGGACGTTCTCTATATATCAATCTAACTTTCCACCGAAGGGATCGTCGATCTAATCTTTTATGCGAAAGTTATTTACTGTCGAAGTTGGCTGCTGGCATAATTTTTCAAGGTCGAATTTTAGGGTTTTTATGATCTCAACTTCTTTGATTTCGTGCATACTTGTTCTAAATTCTTAATGAAAGTTGGTTATAATTGTTTGGAGTCTACTAACCCCTTGATGAAAGCAGCTTTGGATTATTAGAGTATCATATGATAACAATTGCTACGATTCGAGTTACTATCAAGCTTCTCGTTTCCCCTGCTAATGTTATCATTTCACTCGCTAGCATGTTTTGTTTCCACTTGCCTTCAAGAAAATTACCACTTTGCTAGCATGTTTCATTTCCACGCCTTCAAGAAAGTTACCAGCGCTATGTTTACTTTCGTTTCCAATGCTAGTTTAACCATTACCACTGCTAGTGTTTTTGGATACCACTACTAGCCTAATTTGTTACCACTTTGCTAGTCTTTTGGTTTCCGCTGGGCATGTACGATAGGATTCAAAAGTGTATATTGTGAAGGTAGTAAAGCGGGTGTATCTTGATTGTGATTGGCCATTATTTAATATATCATGACCAAGGTTCATGGTACTGCCTTCTACTTACTATATTCGATATATACTTCATTGGTTTGCTCGTACTACTGTTAAACTATTGAGATGGTTGAAATAGTGAATATGTGATGGGTCATGGATGATTATCTCTAGTGGATCGATAAATTGGTGATTCACATTATGAGTATTTAATGGTTAGTGTTGTTTGTTTGAGAACATTTTCTCTGCTAATGTTGTTCGATATACATTGTTTCAGCGTGCATTTATATCATTCGATATCGGTTAACACATGATTTTTGGTCCTCGGATAAGTTTGAAGTTTGGATGATTTTCACACACACGAGGAGTTTTGGACTTGAGGGGAAGTCAAACATGGTGTTTGGATTTTGGTTTTTGTTCTTAACAGGTTCATGGCTCATTCTTATTGTCATAGTTGATTATGAAGAAAGGCATTTATCACCTATTTGAAGATGAAGTGGAATTATTTGGGTTTGTGTTTTATTATATCTTAAAGTGGCTGTTAACACTTTTAAGATAACTTGTTTGTGCGTTCATGTGACAAAGAATTGACCAAACACTTGAAGGAGTTACACGTTATTGTGCTCATGATTATTGTCAAGGATTGCGGTCTCCTATACACCATGATTGGGTATATGTTCGATGTCATCTTTAGTGCAAGATATAAGACACAGGTTTGGGTTGTTCTACTTTAGCATCAAGTTGGTTATACTTGGTTTTCTTTATCGTATTATTACATAAAGCCTACATTCTTCAAATGGTTAACATATGGGTTTCAGGGGAAGCTTAATGTTAAAATGTTCAACCATTTGCATGCATCATTCGAGGTGAAGGTTTTTACAACTGCTAGTTGTTATTACTACTTCTGATTTTGATTTCTCTTTGTTTCAAGTTCATTTTTAGATGCGGAAAACTTAATGGTGGGTAATTTGAAACATTGGAAGGATGGATTGGACGTATGATATTGATTAAGTAGTTGTGAAGATCAAGGTTGCTCACTTATGACCCCTAATTGAAGATGACAAAAAGGGGAAGAATATTTACATAGAAGATTGAAACTTGAAGATTCTTGGTGATTGCATGTTTAAGGGGAAGTTTGTTTATCTTTCATGACATATTTGTTCGTGCTTATTTGGTTTTGTCTTTATCAACTAGGGGAAGATTGTTGGGAACTATATTTAAAGTTGATAAGACAAAGTACATGAAAGATGAAGGACTGTTGAAGACAAAGAAAGACAAGGGATCTACTTGGAAAAGAAGTATTTATTATCTAGTCCCTTGTAGTCATTTGTAACCCTAGTATCTTTATTATATAAACAGATATAGGGAATTAGGTTTATGTGTGTCAAGATGTAAAACACCAAAGGTGTGTGTGTGTGGGAAAACCCAGGCGTGGGGTGCCTAGGGTTTTGGTGAATGTCGACATATAGTGTTTAGCCTCAAGGATCATTGATCCTTGTTAGATTGTAATCGTCTTAGAGTTGATCGTCTAGGATTAGGGCTGTATATGTGTTTTGTAGAACACATGATGATGACGAAGAAACCTTAATAATAACAACGATAGTTTGATTATTCCGCTGTGCATACATATTATTGATCATTGTTATTTGTGCTTATTGATAATCCTAGATAAGGTCTAAACAACCTAGAGCATCGATTCTAACAACGAGCTCAAGTGGTTGATCAAGGAAATGCTCAGACAGGGGTTAATGGTCTTCGTTGTTATAACTGTAATGAGAAGGGTCATCTGGCTAATGCATGCCCAAAGCCGAGTACAAGAGGCAACACTTATCACAAAGAGGCTTTACTCTTGGCTCTTAAGGATGAAGCTGGTGGAATTCTTACCAACAAGGAACAGAGCTTCATGGCAAATGCAAATTTCCGATGATGACATGGAGGACTTGCAGGCTAATGCAGCAGTGATGCTAATGGCTAACATGTACGAACTCCACATGAGTGATACAGGCCCAATGTATGACACTGACGGCTTGTCTTAGGTACCAGATCAAACTATATTCATTACTGATCTGATATCTCTGCCAACATCTGCATCCGACGAGGATCAGAGTGTTCAACATGAGACATATACATCTCATTCCGATGATAATCAAATAGATCCCGTAGTTATATTTTGACAATCAAGATGACCTTATGGTTAACACTAATAATCAAGTTGACTCCGTGGTCATATTTGAGGATCTAAATAATGATCATGTTGAGACTCACATTGAACAAGCTAAACTTTCATCTAATCCAGATCTTGAGCTCATGACCTTACTTAAAGACAAGAATCTCGAATGGAAATATGCAAAGACATCAATAAGCAATTAAAAGAAAAAAATGCACTGTTGACTAAGGATAATGAATGTTTAAAATTTCAACTCAACATTTTTCAAACACAAGAAAAACGTGAAAAAGGTTTTGAAGTCGCTTTCGCTAAATCTTACCAAAATGAAAAATCATTGGAACAATAGATACGTGATCTAGTTGCATCTAAGAATGCTTTGTTGTCTCAAATAAAACAACTGAAATATGATCATAAACAACAACTTAACGCTCTCACTTTGGAAACTCCAAAAGCCAAGTCTGAGTTGTTAACTTGTCAAAAACAGTTCTGTGACTACAAAAAGCATTCAAAGAAATGAATAGATGACTATCTTGAAGAAATTGTCGACTTACAAAACAAAATCAAAGAGTTTAGAAATGTTGTTTATAAACATGGTGAGTCAATCACAACTATTCAAAAGTTTACTTTTAAACCAAATCCAAATGGATATGGACCGAATCTTGCTGATTACAAACCAAAGTTTTCAAACAGAGCATTCAAAACAAATCCAAGTCTACAGCAGAACATAGAATTGATGATTCTATTATGAGTGTTGTTGAATATAATCGTATGGAGGAATTAGATGCAGAAGACGAGAGTCGATCAAAATTAGAAAATGTTGTTTATAACAAACCATTTAACTATTCAAAAGCTGTTGGAATCACTCCTAAACCATAATCAAGTGTTAGTAATTTATATGTAATAGTTAGCTTAATTATGGCCTTTATGTTTGTCATTAGCCTTAAGCTTATGTAGAAGGCCCATGAGCTTAGGCCCATGTCCATTAAGGAAAGGATGGGAACTAGGAGTGTTGCCCTAGCTTCCCACCTATAAATACTCTTGTATAACCCTCACTTGAGGGTTGGTTGTTCAATTTATTCCTTTCACTCACATCTACACATAACCGGTGTCACACCCCCAAATTACCTGTTTTGGAGCGGAATGGAATTCCTGGGGATTGACTGTCATAGCATCACAATCACAGTTATATTGAACGACCTAAAGTGTCGTTTGAAAAATACATCGCTTGATTTAATAAAATAACCAGAATTTACAAATATAGGTCCCAAATGAAAGTTACTATGTGCGGAAAATAAGTTTGATACAAGTCAAAAGATGTTTTTAAAGTATATAAATCCCATGTGAGACGCGTCGTCACCGCGACTCTATGATGTGTCCTCATGCATGCCATGAAGTGAATGCCTTAGTTACCTGAAAATACATTGCTAAAAGTGTCAACACAAAGGTTGAGTGAGTTCATAGAGTTTATGTATATGCATAATACGACTACCACAAGTATAAGTTTGTATGACAATGATGTCACAAAAATGATACAATTGCTATAAGTCCATGACATCGAAGCTTGACTGATGTTAAGCCCCAACAGAGTGTTTTCCAAACAACTCAAATAATGATTAAGAAATGAAATGCATCCGTCCGGTTGGAATCCGCCAACCCGAATGGAGGTGTCACCCTCGATAGATCTATCCACTCACTATATGAAATTAACGGTTCATGTTATATAATGGGGACATTCAATCGGCATGAGGTAACTTAAGCAATGTAATGAATTTGATATACTTGGTATCGTAATAAAATGATGTGCAATGTATTCTCCTCCGTGGGTTTGAAATAAAGTAAAACTTGAATAAATGGGGCTATGAAAACTCACCTGTTGCAATGATAATAATGATGTAAAGGCATATCTGAAATGAGGCGTAACCTCGACCATGACCTTTTATGAATGATATGATCTATGATAAGTTATGATGTAATGTTGTGCATGCAAACTCATATGAAATCTATACCACTTGTGCGCTTTTGAAAATAGAATTTATCATCAAAATATATGTTTATGACATCTCGTCATGTTATAAAATACTTTACAAGTATTTACGTTGAAATGATATCTTACGATAATCATTTAATGATTTATTGTGAAATTATAACTTTTCGTCTTAAAATAATGTCGTTGAAATTTCATGAAAGTGACTAAAATGGCCTTGAAAAGCTAGTCGTAAAATGGTGCACGTCGAGTGTTAGGAAACGAACTCAACTGTTTTGGGAAGCTTGTATCATTATCTCAAAGTTTTAGTACATGAGTTTCCATCCTAGAGGTCTTGAACATAAAGAAAAATATAGGTTAAATATGGTACTTGTGTCCCAAAATATAGTTTAAGGATGGTTTTAAACAAATTTTTTAGTAGCCATAATGAATTCATTACAACTCCGCTAGTCAAACGGTTTCGGACATTTTGGAAAATATACTTGGCAAACTCACTTTTACTAGAAGACATCACTTTGTAAAAAGTTCTACATCATTGTTAAAAACAACCTTCAAAATGGTCACTTATTTTGCCGTAAAACTTGCCTATTAGAAATTGACTAGTTTTTCTTATATATTAAAGTTACGACAACTTTTGTAAACGGGTATAATTTAATCGTTACAAATCCGTTTTCTACGTTTTATATGTCCTTAACTTTGTATCAAAGTATACTAATATATTTTTGATAAGTCGACATAATTTATAACGCCTAAGTTTCATTTTTGACTCGTACAAATTTGACGTAACATGCTAAAATTTCCAGAAAATTATAGTTTTCGTCGCCAACTTGAAAAATTCATAACTTCTTCGTTATAGCTCCGTTTTAATCCGTTCAAGCGGCCACGTTTTCGTTTTAAAGTTTATTTTCTAAATATTTAGGCCAAAAATTTTTACCTACTGTCGGATTTTCCAGATTTCGAAAATAAGGACAGACCCTTTTGCAAACTTGTCGAAATGAGTTTTTCTTGCGCCAAACCTATTCTAACCCATTCAAAACAACTCAGAAGCTATTCTAATCCTACCATACACCTTCTTAGGGTGTCATGGGTTCCTAGACATCACCAAGAGTGATTTATAACAAGGAGTAATTATAGGATGACAAATATATATATAACTCTTAAAATCAATGAAAAAGTGGTATAAACCTCATGAGACTTGCATGTTTCTCAAATAAAATGATATGACCATAAAAATGAATATGAAATAAAAACATGAATATGGATGCTTACAAGTAGCTTGATGAGGTTTAAGGACAATGGGTTTTTCCTAATCACCTTAGGTTTTTATTGCAAAACCTTTACAACAAGTGATACTAGAGTATATAAAACTTGATTAGAGAAAAATATTTGATCTCCTTCTTGGTCTATGTGGTTGCCGGTTTTGGAAGAGAAGAGAGGAAACAAATGGGTTTTTGATCTTTGATATTATGTTGAATGAATGTGTTGTAAATAATTAGTATAATAATATACACAAGTAGATATTTTGCAAACAAAAAAATGACTCATCCCCCCTTGAGTCGGCAAGGGGGGTGTTAGTCATCACTTGGATATTTTTTTTTTCTTTTAAACATGTACAAGTAATTAGATGTAAGTAAATTGAGGATATGTGGTAAGTTAAATACACATTTGAGTATTTAGGGTAGCGTTAAATAAAAATAAATTTTAACTGAACAAAATAAAATGTATTGAAGCCATAAAAATTATAAAAATACATTTCTTGAAAAATTTGAGTGGAATAATAATTATCGTGTAGTTGTTACGAAAACCGTCGTAATTATATAAACATAACAATTTATATACGAAATAAATTGAAAACATCGGGTAAACTCATAATATAATTTTTATAGTCTTAAAAGGAGTATAAAAATATGTTAGGAATATTTTTGGAAGTGTTGGATCAATGTTTCAAAATAATGTTTACGCGATAGCGTTTATTTAATAGGAAAAATAAACGTTTAATGAATAAATGCAAAACCATGCATGAACCGATATGAAATGATGTTATTGATGTTATGTAGACTAAATCTAGTCTATATGAAATGTCCTTGATGTTATGTTCATGAATTCGCAGCTAAACCATTAAGGTTACGCGAATTTGATACTCGTAAACGTAGTTTACGATAAATGATGAAATAGTGAAACTTTTAAAGTTTATAAAATGACCTAAAATTACGAGTTGTCACATTCGCCCAACCAAAAAGGAATTCAGTCCCTGGATTCAGTCTTTGTTAGGTCCTACGGTGTTACCGGTGAAAGGTGAGAATATTTGGGTCGCATCGGGTCGTCCAGTGTGTTCTGAATCGTACTACGCCTTTCCAAGACGGGATGTTGAACATATATTTTTGCCAACTTGAACTTCTAATGGTTTGCGACTTATGGAACATACTTCCAATATTTTGCGTCATATATCGACGTAGCTTATCTAGCTGTATGTTGTTACTTGTAACTGATTTTTGATCTGTTCGATCACTTTGTTGTTTCTTGAATGACTTATGGACTTGTGAGTTAAACTTTCCTGGTTTTGACCCGTGAATAAGTGATTGACACCTCAACCATAGAGTGCCTCAATAGGTGTAGTCAATATGTTCATGTAATAACTATTGTTGTAAGGGAACTTGTTCGATGAAGAATGATTTACCTAATCATTTCTAGAATATCACACATGCTTTGAGTATATCTTCAAATGTTTGAATTGTTCTCTCGCTCTAACCATTGAGCTGAGGATAATAGGTGATACTCATGTCCTAATAGATTCCATGGAAAGATTGAAATGATTGCTAGAAATCTAAGGAAATCGACTTCCTTATATTATGTACAACTGAAATTGATACTACGTGTCTCGTGCCAAATTTCAAAGTGTCAAGTCTATCGAAAAGGACTTTATTGAAAAGGATAGATTATGGGTAACAATTGTAATTCCTCGCGTTCTTGTTCAATGAATGTCATGATTTGAATCTTACTTGCCTAAGGTGTTTAGTCTCCATGACTAAAATGTTTATTGTTTGATTATCGAAGTGTTTCCATGCTATAGGTTGTAAAGTCACAAAACCTTAAATATTTAAGTGATGTGGTGTAGTGATTGATTTTCAAGATTTGTTCCGATATTGAGTGCTTCTAAAATATTTCATCACTTAGATTGTTATCGTGCTAGCCAGAAAGTAGATATCATCTTATACTATACCAAGGAATGTTTGTTCTAATTTCACTTGTAGATGGAAAGTCATTGATTGTCCGATATATTCAAACACTTTGCATCTCTTGATATGAAAGTGAGGCTATCTGTAATTTCTAGAGAACACAATGCCTTAGGAAAGTTTATATCGATAACCTAAATTTAACCAAATTTTCCTTTAAGGGACACTCATTGAAGGGAAGTTCACATATTGTTGAGGCCATGTTTAGTGAAATGTTCCGTAGTCTCATTTAGAAGACTTGGTTTATCCCTATGATGTTGCTTAGTGTGTATATGCTTCGTACTATATCTTGTAACTCGGTCTAGCTAGTACTTTTGAAATGATATAATTTGGCTTCTAGTCCAAAATAGTGGTTCGGAATGTCTCATGATGTCTTGAGATTTTTGTTAGGTTTTGAAACGTCTTACTATATACTTCTAGTCCTTGTTGGTAGTCCTAGAATGTTTTAATTGTTTTCTTGTATCGAGAAATCTTCCTCATAGATGATATAGGAAGCCTTTCCTAAAAAAAGTCACTCGTCAAATTCTAACTTATCGGTTGAGTGAGGAATGAATGGCGTAGGCTTCTATAGAGTGTTAACAAAAGAAATGTTTATGAACAATTTATCTGATTACAAAGCTTTGCTTTTGAGTGAAAATTGTTTTAAGAGATTTGAAATGATGCTTGTTACTTTCATGACATAACTCTTCCTGAATTATACATAGGTGATCAAGCCATGTATAATCGAGGACAAATGATGTGATGCTTGGTTTTGTTGAAATGATATTATGTTCCTCCGAAGTTTTAGATGGTATTCAAAATTTTGTTTTGTAAGATAATGGCTAAATGATTTTTCAAAGTAACATGAAAATCGTTTCGCATGATGATATTAAATCATTGATAAAATGAATGAAAACCAATTGATAGGGTGGTAACGAAACAACTTGTTTTAAAACCTTATGAAACAATGTTTCTAAGATGGTGTAGAATAGCTTGAAATAAAATTTAAAGTGAAATACTGTTATGAAGTAGTAGCAAAGTAACTTGAAATATAATTTGTTGAATGGTTTGTAGGATACACGGGGCAACCTCATAGAATGGTAATAGTCTCCTAATTGGTCAAGAATAAAGTTGGCCTAACCCCTAGTAAGATAGTGAGGTATCATCTCGAAATGATTGAAAATTGGGCAATTGGAATAAAGAATGAAATGAACAAAGGTTGTGATTAACGTGGAGATAATAAATGATAAAGATTACATAAGATTGAAAGGTACCTATTATCTGTTCCTGTTGATGGTCAAATCGTGTTTCAAGTGTAGGAGTAGTAGGCGGTCTAGCAGCAATAGCCCTAGAAATCTCACAGTCCTCAAACCTATGAGACGGTGTAGTGTCTATAGTCTTAGTGATAAATGATAATGGTGTGTCAAATCATGCACACTTCCCAAGCTGCAAGTCAGGTGTATGAGTAGTGTCTATGGGACGTGATGACACGGATGGTACTCTAGATGACAATGATGATGAAAATGATGACAATGATGATAATGAAAATCCTTGTGGTGAGTTAAGAAAATAGGTTCATTAGGACTAAACCTATAAGTTCTACCAAATGGTATAATCTGTCCCAACCGAATGATAAAAATTGTCCTGATCCTACGGTGAATCAATAGTGATCGCGATGGTGTAGGTGCAACTTCGTCCTCCTAAAAGGGTTCAGTCTCATCATCTGATGTTATGAGTCAACTAATGTTAAAATTGTAATAGGGAATGACAGGGCATTCTCCATGTCAAAGTGATGTGAGTATGATGGAATGGGTATTTGAAGGCATCTATGTGACAATCGATTTTGAAATGAAAGTAAATAACTCGTAAAATGTGCGTATGAAACCGCATGTATAGTGACTATGCACTTATGATGAAATGATGAGATACTATGATGATGTAGTTATAGTCTAGGGTCAATGATGCAACCTAGTTCTCTATAACCGAAGCTCTGATGCCAATCTATCACACCCCCAAATTACCTGTTTTGGAACGGAATGGAATTCCTGGGGATTGACTGTCATAGCATCACAATCACAGTTATATTGAACGACCTAAAGTGTCGTTTGAAAAATACATCGCTTGATTTAATAAAATAACCAGAGTTTACAAATATAAGTCCCAAATGAAAGTTACTATGTGCGGAAAATAAGTTTGATACAAGTCAAACAATGTTTTTAAAGTATATAAATCCCATGTGAGACGCGTCGTCACCGCGACTCTATGATGTGTCCTCATGCATGCCATGAAGTGAATGCCTTAGTTACCTGAAAATACATTGCTAAAAGTGTCAACACAAAGGTTGAGTGAGTTCATAGAGTTTATGTATATGCATAATACGACTACCACAAGTATAAGTTTGTATGACAATGATGTCACAAAATGATACAATTGCTATAAGTCCATGACACCGAAGCTTGACTGATGTTCGCCCCAACAGAGTGTTTGCCAAACAACTCGTATAATGATTAATAAATGAAATGCATCCGTCCGGTTGGAATCCGCCAACCCGGATGGAGGTGTCACCCTCGATAGATCTATCCACTCACCCTCGCTTCTATGAAATTAACGGTTCATGTTATATAATGGGGACATTCAATTGGCATGAGGTAACTTAATCAATGTAATGAATTTGATATACTTGGTATCATAATAAAATGATGTGCAATGTATTCTCCCCCGTGGGTTTGAAATAAAGTAAAAACTTGAATAAATCGGGGCTATGAAAACTCACCTGTTGCAATGATAATAATGATGTAAAGGCAATACTTAAATGAGGCGCAACCTCTGACCATGACCTTTTATGAATGATATGATCTATGATAAGTTATGATGTAATGTTGTGCATGCAAACTCATATGAAATCTATACCACTTGTGCGCTTTTGAAAATAGAATTTATCATCAAAATATATGTTTATGACATCTCGTCATGTTATAAAATACTTTACAAGTATTTACGTTGATATGATATCTTACGATAATCATTTAATGATTTATTGTGAAATTATAACTTTTCGTCGTAAAATAATGTCGTTGAAATTTCATGAAAGTGACTAAAATGGCCTTGAAAAGCTAGTCGTAAAATGGTGCACGTCGAGTGTTAGGAAACGAACTCAACTGTTTTGGGAAGCTTGTATCATTATCTCAAAGTTTTAGTACATGAGTTTCCATCCTAGAGGTCTTGAACATAAAGAAAAATATAGGTTAAGTATGGTACTTGTGTCCCAAAATATAGTTTAAGGATGGTTTTCGGCAAATTTTTTAGTAGCCATAATTAATTCATTACAACTCCGCTAGTCAAACGGTCGGACATTTTGGAAAATATACTTGGAAAACTCACTTTTACTAGAAGACATCACTTTGTAAAAAGTTCTACATCATTGTTAAAAACAACCTTCAAAATGGTCATTTATTTTGCCGTAAAACTTGCTTATTAGAAATTGACTAGTTTTTCTTATATATTAAAGTTACGACAACTTTTGTAAATGGGTATAATTTAATCGTTACAAATCCGTTTTCTACGTTTTATATGTCCTTAGCTTTGTATCAATGTATACTAGTATATTTTTGATAAGTCGACATAATTTATAACGCCTAAGTTTCATTTTTGACTCGTACAAATTTGACGTAACATGCTGAAATTTCCAGAAAATTATAGTTTTCGTCGCCAACTTGAAAAATTCATAACTTCTTCGTTATAGCTCCATTTTAATCCGTTCAAGCGGCCACGTTTTCGTTTTAAAGTGTATTTTCTAAATATCTAGGCCAAAATTTTTTACCTACCGTCGGATTTTCCAGATTTCAAAAATAAGGACAGACCCTTTTGCAAACTTGTCGAAATGAGTTTTTCTTGCGCCAAACCTATTCTAACCCATTCAAAACAACTCCGAAGCTATTCTAATCCTACCATACACCTTCTTAGGGTGTCATGGGTTCCTAGACATCACCAAGAGTGATTTATAACAAGGAGTAATTATAGGATGACAAATATATATATAACTCTTAAAATCAATGAAAAAGTGGTATAAACCTCATGAGACTTGCATGTTTCTCAAATAAAATGATATGACCATAACAATGAATATGAAATAAAAACATGAATATGGATGCTTACAAGTAGCTTGATGAGGTTTAAGGACAATGGGTTTTTCCTAATCACCTTAGGTTTTTATTGCAAAACCTTTACAACAAGTGATACTAGAGTATATAAAACTTGATTAGAGAAAAATATTTGATCTCCTTCTTGGTCTATGTGGTTGCCGGTTTTGGAAGAGAAGAGAGGAAACAAATGGGTTTTTGATCTTTGATATTATGTTGAATGAATGTGTTGTAAATAATTAGTATAATACAATATACACTAGTAGATATTTTGCAAACAAAAAAAATGACTCATCCCCCCTTGAGTCGGCAAGGGGGTGTTAGTCATCACTTGGATATTTTTTTTTCTTTTAAACATGTACAAGTAATTAGATGTAAGTAAATTGAGGATATGTGGTAAGTTAAATACACATTTGAGTATTTAGGGTAGCGTTAAATAAAAATAAATTTTAACGGAACAAAATAAAATGTATTGAAGCCATAAAAATTATAAAAATACATTTCTTGAAAAATTTGAGTGGAATAATAATTATCGTGTAGTTGTTACGAAAACCGTCGTAATTATATAAACATAACAATTTATATACGAAATAAATTGAAAACATCGGGAAAACTCATAATATAATTTTTATAGTCTTAAAATGAGTATAAAAATATGTTAGGAATATTTTTGGAAGTGTTGGATCAATGTTTCAAAATAATGTTTACGCGATAGCGTTTATTTAATAGGAAAAATAAACGTTTAATGAATAAATGCAAAACCATGCATGAACCGATATGAAATTATGTTATTGATGTTATGTAGACTAAATCTAGTCTATATGAAATGTCCTTGATGTTATGTTCATGAATTCGCAGCTAAACCATTAAGGTTACGCGAATTTGATACTCGTAAACGTAGTTTACGATAAATGATGAAATAGTGAAACTTTTAAAGTTTATAAAATGACCTAAAATTACGAGTTGTCACAACCGGTCATAGCATAACGTGTGTGTGTGCTTGGTTCATTGTTCAATCGCCTTTATCTCTTTCTATTAAGCTTGTGTTGTAAATCTAGTGACCTTACAGTGGTATCAATCGCCTAACTAGTTGGGTGAATTGTTATTTCTTGAAGTGGGTTTTTTTGGTCCTACGCGTAGAATAACGTGATACTTTGGTTCGCTTAAAAACTCGTTTTTTACACTTTTTAATCCAAGATTCTTGTACTTTCAACGTTTTAAGGTGTTAAAATACTTGTTTTGGCAAAAAGTTTCAACCTTTACGCGTGGATCTCGTTTTAAGCTTGTTTTTTAACGAGGGTGTAAACCTACACGTAACTGTTTTGAGAGCTTTGGATCATCAAGTTTAACACTTTTGTGTCATTTTGGTGTTATTGAAGCTATTTCATCGTACAAAAACTGGTTTAAAAACATCTTTGGGAAAAATCATTTTTACGAGTAAGATTACGCGTATCAAAACCCTAATCTTACGCGTAACTTTATCCGTGGTCTGATCTTCAGTTTCGTGGTTTACTCCGTGTTTTTCTTGCTTGGATAAGCCTGAAAATACGTCGACTTTGGATATCTTTTGCTTTGTGATAGTGTAAAAGATCATTTAGCAAAACCCTAAACCTACGCATAAGCATAAAGCTTACGCGTAGAAATCCTACGCATAAGATTCATCTTACACCTAAGCCTAGTCTTACGCATAAGGTAATCCTACGCCTAACTTTCTACGCCTAACTTTGTGTCTACGCTTAACTTTAGTGCCTTTTACCTACTTACGGCGTAAGCTAAATCTACGCGTAACTAGTGATTGTTACGCGTAACTTTGGTGTTTTTACGCATAAGTCCTACTTGGTTTCTTGTGATTTCTACGCCTAAGGACACTTCATCAACAAAGGTTCATTCGACTACAAAGATCCATTTTTACCAACACAAGTTTTCAACATGTCACAACCACCATACTCTAACTATTTCCCTTACACTTATTCTCAACGTCAACAACAACTAACTCCACGACATCAACAATGGAATCAACAACAAGCAATTTATCAACAACAATTTAATCAACAACATACTCCATAACTTGGTGCAATTCCACCACCTCAAATGGTTCAACCACCACCAAGTCTTCAAGTTCAACCCTACACAAATGAATTCAATCAACATCCATCAAGGAACACTATGAAGGAACCCACTTGGTTTGCAAAGATATGTGAAGCTTTAAGTAGCCAACAATCAATTCATGAGGCTGGATCACTTGATAGACCTCCAATGCTCACTCTAGGAAACTACGATCAATGGGTGATAAGGTTCTTTAGGTTTTGTGACCTGAAGAAGCCACATGGAAAGTTCTTAAAGAAGGTTATCTTGGAAGGTCCATTTCAGATGCCTACTGTCATTGTACCCGCCAATCCAAATGCTAGACCACCAAGAGATGAACAATCAAACATTGCTCATTTGTAGACACGTCGAGAAGAACTTCTACACTATGAAGCTGATGAACTTGCAATGCAATAAATCCTCTTAGGATTACCTAACCCAATTCTTCGAAGTGTTGATGCTCAAAAGCGCAAAAGGCGATGTGGGAACATATTCATCTTCTAATGGAAGGATCTGCACTCAATCGGGAGGATATGGAATCCAAAATTTACTTGGCTTATGAACACTTCATGATTGAACACGGAGAGACACTAGAGTCTTATCATCATCGATTCTCAGACATCATCAATGATTTGGATAAACACAACATCATCATGCCAACAATTGCGTTAATACTAAGTTCTGAGTAGTCTTGGTCTTGAATGGGAGAAGTATGTCATTTTTCTCCGTCAAGCGAAGAACATGCATCATTCTACATATGGATTGTTGTATGATTACTTGAAGCCTCATGAAAAGGAAGTTGATAGAGAAAGGATTCTCCGTGCTCATATTGCTTCACCTTCACATCGGAAAATCAACAACTTGCTTTATATGCTCAAAAGCGGTTATTCTCCTCAACCAAAGCAACTCAACCAAGCTACAATCACACCATATGATCCTTCACAACCTCAATCTCAACAAACTCAATTGGTTCCATACAACAACAACAATTCTCAAGCACTTGTCGATGAAACTAATGAGGAATCGATCCATTGAAAGCATTGCAACAAGGATTTGCTATGATTGCTAATGCTTTTAGCCGTTATACCAACAAATCCAACAATCGTATTTGTTCCTCATCTAACACAAGGAATCAAGCGTTGTGAACAATGGGCGAGTTGAAGTTGAGAATCGTGGTTATGGTTAGGTCGGATGGGGGTGGTCAAGGGTTTAATGCGTGGGTAGGAATAACAATAGAGCTCAAGTGGTGGAGCAGGAAATGCTCGGAATGGGTTGAATGGTCTTGATGCTACAAGCGCAATGAGAAGGGACACTGGCTAATGCATGCCCAAAGCCGAGGACAAGGGGCAGTGCTTATCACAAAGAGGCTCTTCTTTCGGCTCTTAAGGATGAAGGTGGTGGAACTCTCCCAAACAAAGAACGAGCTTTATGGCAAATGCAGAGAGATGATGATATGGAGGACTTGCGGGCCAATGCAGTTGTTATGTTGATGGCTAATATGCATGAGTTACACATGAGTGACACAGGCCCAGTGTATGATATTGATGGCTTGTCTCAGTAACTGAACAAACCATATTCATCTCTGATCTAATATCTCCGCCAACATCTGAATCCGGCAAGGCTCGGAATGTTCAAAATGAGTCGTCCACATCTCATTCTGACGATTTTCAACTAGACCCGTAGTTATATTTGACGATCAAGATGACCAAACGGTTTCCTTGATAATCAAATTGACTCCGTGGTTATACTTGAGGATCTCAGTAATGATCATGTTGTGACTCACGTTGAACACGCCGAACTTTGCCTCATCCAGATTTTGCTCGTTTAATACAAGACCAACAAACCATAGTGGAAGAATGTCGTGCAATTAATCGGGACTTGAAAAGTAAAAATGCACTGTTAACCAAGGATTTTGAATGTTTACAAAAGCAACTCAACTTTTCAAAACTCAAGAAAAACGTGAAAAAGGTTTTGAAGCAACCTTTGCTAAATCTCATCAAAATGAAAAATATTTAGAGAGACAGTCATTGATCTAGCAGCCGAAGAATGCTTTGTTATCCGAAATAGAACAACTGAAACATGAACATAAAAAGCAAATTAACGCTCTCACCTTGGAAAATCAAAAAGCAAAGGCTGAGTTGTTAACTTGTCAAAAACAGTTCTCTGCATACAAAAAGCATTCAACGAAGCGAATAGATGATCATCTTGAAGAAATCATCGGCTTGCAAAACAAACTTAAAGAGTTTAAAACTGTTGTTTACAAACATGGTGAGTCGGTCACATCTATTGAAAAGTTTACTTTAAAACCAAATCCAAATGGATATGGACCGAATCTTGCTGATTACAAACCTAAACTTTCAACAAAAGTATTCAAACCAAATCCACGAAGTTTCAAAGTGCAGAATATAAAATTGATAATTACATTATGAGTGTTTTTGAATATCATTGTCAAGAGGAATTAGATGTAGAAGACTAGAATCGATCAAAATTAGAAAATGTTGTTTACGACAAACCTTTTAATTATAAAAAAGTGGTCACTTTCGTCACACCAACGGATTCTTCTAACACACCAAGGATTATCATAAAAATGTCCGAGTCTTCTAATGTTAATCCCAAACAGATTATGCACAAACTTATGGTCCTTTACCTTCCATCAGTGAAGTAAACTCAAAACCCGAAAATCGCAAAATTCTTAGATATTTTGACCTTTTCATGGCTGACCTCAAAACTTTACAACATGAGATAGAATATCATTATGAAATCAAAGTTCAACATTTTCAATAAGCCTCTGGCGAGAACAAAGAGATATTTTTGAGAAAAATCTTTTACCAAATGTTAAAAATTTGAAAAGTTGTGCATTGTCTTGGGAAAGGACTTTCATAAGGAACTTGGATTGATGAAGGTCGTTTTGAGAAAACAAACATCTATTTCTAATACTAAACGTAAAAGAAATGTTAAGAAAAGATGTTGATCGACTCTTGGAAGATGTCATCTGTGCCGATGTCCATAATGTTGTGCTATTGAATTCTTTGTCATATGCATTTGATTATATCTCTGCGATAATCTTTGTTGATTACGTGGTAAATGTTGAGAACACCGATAATGTGCTTCAGATCGAGTCCTTAAAAGTTGAAAATAAACGATTGTCAAACGAACTTTCAAATGCAATACGTCATCTTAATTGGTGTCAAAAAGATATTCACGATCAACAACTTGCTTTTCAACACAAAATCGCCCAATTGCGTGACAAAACTTCTGATCCAAAAATTGAGCAACTGGATGATCAAAGCGTGTCTTTTAAGTGTCAAATCTCAAAATATGAACAAGAACTTGTAAAAGTTAAAAAGGAATATGGTGTCATATTTGATTTACTCAAAAAGACTCGTGATGAAGCATCAAATGAACTTGATCATTATCTTGCACACACTAAAGAAGTTATGCAATTTACTGGAAATATTCGCTCAAAATCAAGATCGATTCACACTATCTTCAAGTTAAGAGAAATGTTAGGAAAGTATGAACAACTTCCGCCTACCGTGATTAAGAGAATAGCCCAAGTAACACTTAGTAATCGTGAACCTAGAATCACTACTGCCAAATCACAAGTTGCAAACGTGCTTCCTTCTAACTTGAAAGCAGGGAATAGTTCGTCTTTTCAAAATGTCCGCACTTCACAGCCTAGGAGCACTACATTGAAGAATAGGAAGTTGCGACCTAAGAAAAGATCAATAAGGAATGCTAAAGTAGAAGAACACCCTAGGACTATGAATAAGACTCACGTTGCTTCCACTATAGATATTGCGTCCGGCAAATGTAATAGAAATAGTGATGTAACGAATGCTAAACCATTAAGCACTTTTGATATTCAGTCCGATGCACCTTGTGTTATTTGTCGTAAAAGTATGAATTCCGATTGTCATGATAAATGTGTTGCTAAAGCTATCATCTCTCGTTTAAGGAATCCTAAGAACGAGAATACCTCTAGGCCCACTAATCTTTCTAAGTCAGTGCTTGGTAGACCGCCCTCTTTAGATTCTAAGAAACGCATTGATGTCCCTATAGCTCCAGTTTCACCTCCTAGGAATGTAGTACCACCTAGTGCATTCACTAAGACTAAAGCAAATACTAGTTGGAGATGGCAGAAATGGATATATAACACACTAGGATTTAAATGGATACCTAAAGCTATTGATGTGTGTATGTCTACTATAAGTGCTCCGGAACCCTCTAACATTTCGGGTTCCACATCTACTTAAATCGTCGCATGTATATGCGGTGATCTGAGATCATTCTCTGGATTGTTGATAGCGGATGTTCCGGCACATGACATGCAACCTTAAGCTGTTATCAAACTTTATTGCAAAGTTCATTGGCACGCTGTCGGATTGGGAATGATCTCTTCACAACTATCATGGGCTACGGAGACTATATCAATGGGAACATCGAAATTAGCAGAGTTTATTATGTGGAAGGCCTCGGTCTGTCACTCTGTTTCAAGATGAGTGGGTTGTGATGGAGATTTGGAGGTTGCTTTCGAGGGGAGAAATCTTGTTTCATTAACTGATCTACAAGGAAACGACCTTATGTCCGGCTCGCGTAATTCCAGTCTTTATTCTATCTCTATGCAAGACATGGTTGCTTCATCTCCCATTTGCTTACTTTCAAAGGCAACATCAACAAAATCATGGCTATGGCAGCGTCGTCTCTCACATCTAAACTTTCAAACCATCACCAACCTTGCTCGACACAAACTAGTTGAAGGACTCCCACGATTTTGGTATTCTAAAGATCACCTTTGCTCAACTTGTGAACAAGGCAAAAGCACTCGTGCTCATTTTTCTTCAAAGGTGGAACACGTCTCGGCATGTGCTTCATCTTCTTCACATGGATTTGTGTGGCCCGATGCGCGTGCAAACGATCAATGGCAACGCTACATCTTAGTAATTGTTGATGACTATTCACGCTGGACTTGGGTCTACTTTCTTCGTAGCAAAGATCAAGCTCCACAGATGATCATCACCTTTCTCAACGAAAATACAAGTTCAGCTCACGAAACACCGCTTCGACTAATCGAAAGCAGAGCAGAGGCTTGAATTTGTTAACCAAACTCTTTATGAATTTTATGAGAAAGTGGGAATTCGACATCGGACATCTATTGCACGCACACGAACAAAAGCGAGTTGTTGAAAGACGAAACCGAGCGTTAGTGGAAGCACGCAAGAACAATGTTAATCAATGCTAAACTTCAGTTACTTATGGGCGTACATATCTACTACATGCTATACTCAAAACCGATCTATGATTACAAAAGCATACAACAAAACACCTTTAGAGCTTGTCCACATGCGAGAAAACGAATCTCAAACACTTTCATGTATTTGGATCTCTTTGCTATTCGAATAATGATCGTGATGACTTTGGAAAGCTCAAAGCCAAAGATGACATTGGAGTCTTTATTGGATATTGTGATAATTCTAAAGGTTTCGAATCTGGAGTCGCCGAACAAAGGAGGTTATGGAAGCGATTCATGCTCATTTTGATGAACTTACGGAGATGGCCGAGTATAACATCTTGGAACCGGCATTAACAACCGCTTAAACTTCCCCAAACCCCATCATCGAAACAAGCCCTCGACTTACTTTCGTCCAACAAATGGAAAGGTTATTTGCTTCCCTGTTCGGTGATCGATATTGATGAACGTGCTCTAGGTGTATCCGCGCTTTCATTGCTCCACGATACAACTCTTACTTTACGATACACTGCTACAACAACTACGGTTGAAGAAGCACCACCCGTTGACTCCACCACACGGTTGAACAAACCGCTTCCAACAATGAGGAACGGGCGGTGATGTTCTCAATGAAGTACCCCCACCTTCTGCGATTTTGATCCAAATCGTTCTTTAACCCGTTTGCCAATGAGACGCGCTGCACAGATGTCGCAGAATCTTCAACAAGCCATTTGAATCCTCAAAATCTGCACAATGTATACCAACATCAACCCTCTCCACATCGATGGACAAAAGACTATCCTCTGGAAAATATTATTGGCAATGATATGTGCTAAAACACATATCATTTCTTTATCAAATATGACCCAAAATAATCAAGAAAGAGCTGTTTATTGCTAATATTTGTTGTTTTCTTGAGTTTATGCATGTGCAGGTACGGATATGATAAAACACACAAAGGTAAGCCAAATCAGACAAAAACCCGAGCACGAGAGATAAAGAGTGCTAAAGCTGAGCTGGAAGGTCAGAATTGCGCATATGTGGAGATTTCTATGCTCAAAGGATTATTATTGAAAGATATGTTCAACTTTGAAGAATTGTCAGAATCAGTCCCTGAACTTTAATCAATTGGCATAATATACCCCTGAGTTTTAGAAATGGCAAAATTAGCCCTTGGTCTATTAAAGATTGGCAAATTCAACCCTTGGATTACATTTTCAGATTTACACTTGTGGTCCCTGGATTTTCAGTAATGTACACTTTTGGTCCTTACATTACTACTTGGGTCCATTATACATCCTAAGTCCAAAACCAATACACCTTGGCCCAAACCAAAACACGGTCCAATCCATAAATTTACCCCATAAACCTTAGGTAAAACCAAATAATATTAAAACATCACAGTAAAATAAACCCCCGATTTACCCCACCCGTGATGAACCCTAAATTACCCAGCTCAATTAACCAAATTACGGACGATTAAGGGTGCTTTTCGATTTTACTCGACACCCAGCGACACATGGATGCGGGTTGGCAATCCGTGTGTCATCCTGAAATCCTCATCTCCGATTAAGCTAGTGTAACGTGGTGGATTCAAATACAAATTTGAGATGAAATGATGGACGTTTGAAGATAATCAATGGCTCAGAATACTCCAAAGGAAACACACATTTGCTTCATTCTGGATCTTTCCAAGGGTTGAGCTCAAGTATATATACCCCTTCATTCACAGCTTAGAGAGGCAGTAGTTTCTAGTGATACAAAGTAGTGTAGTTTTAGTGAGAGAGTGTAGTTTTAGTGTAAAATCTGAGTAGCTTTTGTAATTTCAATATTTTACTTTTGTAATCAAATTCTCTTGTAAAATTTCTTGCATTTCTATGTTAATTTGTTTCTAGTTACCGTTTCATCAAATTTCTTATTACTCTTGATATCCATTGTTATTAAGTTGTTAATCCTTTTTAGTTAATGATCTTTTCAAAATCATAAATCATAAAAATCGAGAAAATCATTTGAAAAATTAAAATAAATAAATCAAATACTGTTTTTATCAAATTCCAGCAATAGTCTGTATAAATAAGCTTTTATAATGTCATCAAGGCTATTACTCCCTAAAACTCTCACTACCGCTATAATCTCAAAATTATCATTGGTCGACTAAAAGTCAACACCTGTAATTGTTCTCAATCATTGAATGGAATTGGAAATGGGTCTGATTAAAGTGGTTTGGGGTTGAGATCAGTAGATAGTATTCGGGCTTTTGTTTGGCAAGCCATAAGTAATGGACCTCTCGTGTGTTTTCAATTCTTCTCTCTTTAATTTCGCTTTCACTGTTAGAATAGTTTTATTAGTGTTCATTATAGTATAATTTTACTTGATCTCAAAGAGCTTAATTGTGTTTTCATTTACATCTGTCATTTGCTTTTATCATCTGCATAACTTCTGTCTCATATTGCATCAGTTAGTGTAGATCAGATTTAGAATTTAATTATTGATAAGTTTGCTTCATTTAGTTGAATTTGATTTGAGATTAGTTAGGATAGATCTAAGTTCTGTGGTGAAAATTTTCAAATCAGTCATCTAAGCCAGTGTTTGGATCAAGTATATAATCTGAGCTAGAGGTTTATTCAGAGGTCTAGGTTAGTTTAGTAAGTCATTTTCAGGTTATTTGGACTCAATTAAATCATTAATTTGCATCTGTCATATTCAAAAGTCAAAAATCTGTTAAATCTGTTCTGATTGCATATCTGTTGTGTAGGGATTAAGCATAACTTGCATTTAAGCTTTAGAATGAGTTGATCTAGTTAATTCAGTTATATTTCATCATAAAACATCAAATACAATCTGTTTTTAGGAAATCAAACCTCATTTTAGTCAAAGTGCAAATCTGTTTTTAAAGTAAAAAAAAGAGTAAAATCTGGTTTTTACAAAAGTTTTGTAGAATTTTCACAAATTCATTTTTAGTTCAAATCAGTTGAAATTTTGGGATTAATAAATTCAGTTGGTCAAGTTTCTATATCTTATTTTTGTGGAATTTTTGCTATCTTCTATAAGCATTAAATCACCACCAATAGACTATTTATGCTTTCCTGCTCACACTCTGTTAACCGAAAGTGTGAACCAGTAACTTGCGCACTTGGTGCAAAAGTCTTGTTTTTTTGATCATTAGGGTCCGATATTTGGTCTAGCCGTTGATTGCTTGGTGGTCTTGAGTTCGCAACTTTTGGTTTTAGTTTAGCTTATTAAATAAGCAAATTTTGCATTTTTAGCTTATAGTTGTAGGGTAGACTGCTTTCATTCTACATATTCAATTAAGTCAAATCATGAATCAGCACTTCTTTAGAGGTTTAGCTAGTTGGAATTAGTTGCTTTTAGGTATTTTTTAGCATAAACTAGCTTCTCGTCTTGGTGCTCTTAGTGCTCATTTGCTAATTCGAGTGCTTATTTATAAGCACTTTGCACATGTTCCCATTTCTGCACACAGACCTAGGTTTTCTATTTTCCTAGAATCGATTAATATTTTAGATTTTCCCCTAATTTTTCATATTTTTCCAAGATCGCTTACTATTTTTCTCAATAAATATTAGTTTTTAATACTTTTTAAATTAGTTTTATCACAAATAAATCAAAAAGGTCTAAAAATATATTTTCAATTTTTCCTAGATTAAGAAAATATAAAAGCAAAAATATATTTTTCCATAATTCTCTTAAATGAAATAGTAATTTCTAGCAATTTTTAATTCGTTTTAATAGCATAAATCTATAATAAATTGAAAGTAAAAAAATGTGATTAGGCAACCCAAAACCAACCACAAATGCTACAACATCTTCACACGCACGTGAACACCGCATTTATGCTCTCACCGTCTCGCCAACTGAACCCAAAAACACATATAATGAAAAGATAACCTGAAACCATGCAAGAAGAAACTCAACCATTCAAACGCCTTAGTATGGAACTGTTGAAAGACCAACGGTGGGTCTACGCCATTGGTCTCAAAATGGATTTGGAAAACAAATTGATGCCGGGAATGTTATCCAAAATAAGTCACGCCCGTGGCTAAGGGTTATCGCCGTGAAGAGGTATTGACTTTGAAGAATATTTTGCCCTGCAATTGCCTTGAGGTCGTTCGATATTTCGCTTCCCGCGCTCATATGAACATGACGGTCTTTCGTGGATGTCAAAACCGCTTTCTAAATGAACAACTAAAAGAAACTTATGTCACCAACCGTAAGGATTCGCTTGATCCAGCGTTCGAACAATGTCTACAACCGAACAAAGCTCAGATGGTCTCAAACAAGCTCCTCGGGCATGGTACGATAAGCTATCATCTTTTCTCATTGCCAATAATTTCACCAAAGGTTCGGTTGACCCTACTCTTTTCATACAATATCATGGGGTACATATCTTAATTGTTCAAATTTACGTGGATGACATCATTTTGGGTCTACACATAAAAAGTACTCAATCGCTTTGCAAACTAATGAAGAAAATTTTGAAATGTCCATGATGGGTGAACTTACGTTCTTTCTAGGACTACACGTTCATCAATCACCCGTATATTTTCTTGAGTCACCCAAATATGCCCTTGAATTGTTAAACAAATTTGGAATGAATACTGACACTTATGCCACCCAATGGCACATACCAAGAAGCTGGACGCTGATTTGCATGGGAAATTGGTTGACCCTACCAAATACCGTAGTATTATTTGGTCTCTCATGTATCTAATGTACTAGTAGACCTGATATTGTCTTTGTCAGATATCTTTTCTCCCGCTATCACCACCAACTAAACCCACCTCTCTGAAGCTAAAAGAATCCTCCAATACATCAAGGGAACCATTAATTTGGGAACTGTATCCGGGATTCTGGTTTTGAACTAATCACTTTTTCAGACGTACGACCACGCAGGATGCTTAGACTCACGGAAAAGTACTTCAGGAGCTTTACAATTTCTTGGTGATAAACCGTGTCTTGGCAATCGAAGAAGCTGGATTGTACATCGCTGCCCTCAACCGGCGTAATATGTAGCCATGTCGGCGTGTTGTGCTCAAGTCATTTGGATGAGAACACAACTCAAAGACTATTGTTACGTATTTGACAGAATCCCGATGTACTGCGACAATCGAGTGCCATTGCGATCTCGCAACTCGTTCAAAGATTCAAATCAAAGCACATCGATCTTCGCTATCATTTCATCAAGGACCACGTGGAACAGGTACAGCTTGAATTATACTTGGTGGGTACGTATACCACTATGTATCTTCTCACCAAAGCCTTGTCTCCCCGCTAGGTTTAATGAGTTGGTCCACCGGATTGGTATGAGGTGTTTGACTCAAGAGTAATTGGATGACCTCCTAAAATGCCTTTAAAACCTCACAAGCACCAAAATCTCTTTTGTAAATACTTTTAAAAACAAAATACAAAAATATAAAACCCGAAACAACAAAAATATTCTTCTATCTAATTTTTCTATCAACATGGCAAGTACATTTTCATCCGCCAACACTCTAATCTTTCAAAATTCAGTATTTTTCCGATCAAGTGTTGAGGGGGAGAAAATAAATACTTAAGTGCTTCAAAACATTAGTGTACTTGCATGTTACTCTATTCTCGGTTTTTCTTTATCAATGGTGGTAAACTTTTTCGTTTAATCACACCCTCTGACTAAAACTTATAACCTTTCATTATTTTCTTAAGTCGAGGGGGAGTGTCGTCAAGTTTCTTTCTTAAAAATCTTTGTTTGGTAACCAAAATGGAAGTTAAATGGCTTTGTATGAAAAAGGAAAAAGTGGAGGGACCAACACTATCAAAAGTGTAAACTGTTTTTTAATAAAACTCCCACACCTAACTCCTCACATCACATTTATTACACTAACAACTAAAACACCTACCAAGAATCGCTCACATCAAATCTGATTTTGGATCATCATTTTTTGTGTTTTCATAATCTTAACGTGTTTTTAAACATTAGTCTTGATTTTTACATGAATCCAACGGTCAAAACGTTTTATAATCTTGTTTTTGTGTTCTACGCGTATGCATATGAACACCTAATCAAGAATGGGTGTTTGTGATTAAAAAGAGAGTGTTAAAATGTTCTTCTTACATTAATAAACTCATTTTCATCACTTAAACTAACCCAGATACACGAATTGAGTGAATTTCAAATTTAGGGTTTATGCGTGGTTTTGGGTATTTTCAAATGTGATTGTATTTGGTCAAAACGATTGTTGTGTGATGTTAATATCATGTTGAATTAATGATTTTAGCTTATAACAACCCGAAACACTAATTTATTAAAAATTGGAATTTAGGGTTTAATGTTCTTAGGTTTGGGTATTTTGATTCATCGACTTTTTGATGTTAAACTTGGTTATTAGACTCTCACAAAGACCTAAGACCTACCGTAAAACGTTTGGTGCAATTCCTATGGCTAGAAATCATATGCTGCACTTAAACTCTAGGGTTTTGACTTACGCCATGACTTTTCACGCCAAACCGAGAAATGAGTTTCATGCCATGATATGTTTTAAAATGACTATACATGTTAAGATTGATGATATGATGATTTTATTTTCGTGCTTGCTACGATAAAACTCTAATCAAGGTCCTTGTTACTCTACGCATAAGGATCACCTACGCCAGAAAGTTATGCGTAAGAGAAATCTTACGCCAAGGTTCTACGTGGAACACGATCCTCGTGAAGGATATGCGTGAACAATGACTCTCCACGCATAAGGTCTACTCTTTCGAGTAAGCCTTACACGTAGTTGGGTCTTATATACGCCACGCGTAAGCTCTACGCTTAAGGTCCCCTTTTTCCTACGCTTAACATTTCTTACGCGAAGTAGGATCCTACGCATAAGCTTGCGCCACGCATATGTCGCCACCGCTTACGCTGAACTTTGCCATATCTACGCCAAGCCTTGATTGACCTTCATTATGAATTGTTACGTGCAAACTTGTATATATGAATCATAACGCCTAAACCAATAATGTCACTAATAAGCTTAAAACGCTCAATATGTTGTATTAATAAGTGATAACATAAAATTTAAAAATTTGTTAACTAACTCACCTAAAACTCTTCACGACGCCGTTGGACTATAGACATACATGTGACTTTGGACTCGTGAACAACCATTGACGCTATAATGTTCAATAATTAGACATTAAACCTTCTGACTAACATTATGTCTTTCGATATGTTGGTTCTTTTGGCTAATGTTATTTCAGATCACGACATGGCAGCTCAAATGAATGTGGATGCACCTGAGGTTCTCACAATTGCCGATATCTTTCCTAATGGCTATCCAAGAAAGATTGTAAAGAACAATCTCAGAGTTGACTTTGAAACCCTCACATGCTCGAATCTTCTTGCTTGATTGCTGTGGATATTCTAAAGAATCATCCCTACCGTAACATGCTCTCACACTCGCTACAAGACGAGATCTACATACAAATAATTCGGAATTCAATGCAAAGGATCAAAGGTCAAAGTGCGTGATCGTGACGCCAATCACAAACAAATCACCATCACACATGCAGATTTACTTCGGCTGTTCTTCTTATTCCCGAGATCAGCCAACCGACTTCTATGCTACACCCTATCAAGAGACAGCCTCAAATTCGATGGATATAGGCTATGATGAAGCTTCATGAATTATCACTAAGCATTCTCATGTGGAGCTTAAGAACATTCCTCAACCGTGGAGAATCCTCTACATCATCATCACCAAGTCAGTCTCTGGTCGTGACAGGGGCTTGAGCATCCCAAGCTCATGGAGCTGCAAATATTTTGGTCATTAATCAACAAGAAGGACATCGAAATTGAAGCTTTGATATGAGATGACATGATGTCATTTCTCAAAAAGCTTGGCTCAAAGATTCCCTATATCAGATACACAAAGTTGTTGATCCAGAGAGCACTTGGACTTCATCCTCGATATTCCCAGAGACTCAATGACCCCGACAATCACGACATGTTGACTTAACCCATCCTATCGGCCGAATCAAGGAATCGTCAACAAAGAAACAGGGTGCCGTGGTTACCTCGATCACCTTCGACTAATGAAATCAAAAAGCTTGAAACATACAAAAGGTATCTTGTAGCAATAAAAGAAGGCAAAGTTGGTCATCTCGATGAAAAGCCCTCGAACACCTATAGGACCGAAAAGTAGGCAGAAGTGCCGCAAGCACCGAGTCAAGACGCCCGTAGGAGGAATCCTCCATGAAAGGGGACAGTCCCACCAAGGAAGTTGTTCCTATTCCCGATCTAAGCCTGAACTAGAAAGAAAGCTAACTGACGAGGACTCTGAGGATACTACATCGGATGAAGAGACTTTCTACCTAAAATCAAAGATGAACACTACAACAAAGTATCTAAACCTCCTAGTCCTCTAGTCGATCAAGGAAAAGGGAAGACTCCAGACTTGTACCTTTGAAGAAAGCCTGCTCGATGAAGAGCAAGCAACCGGATAAATCATACAGAAGAAGTTCAAATTTGTTAGACTTCAACACGTTGCAATTTGCTTTGCTAACAATGGGTGGCCCCGAGGGTCAAGTGGTGTAGCTCAACCTTCACTCCTGATCCCGATGCGAATCAACCCGATAAGGGATCTGGTGCCACCACTTTTGAGCAACAACAAAAGCCCGTGGAAGAAACTATTGAGCATGAATTTAGGAACCGTTAAAGAAAATTCCGAAAGATGAGGGTGACAAAGAAAAGACTAAGACGGAAAATACCGAAGAAAGATAAGTGGAGATGATACTGATATGATAAGTATCTTCTAGATAGTCCCTGCAGACGTCAAAGGAAGAAACCTCTGAGCCCAAAGGACCCGAGTCTCCTCACATCTCTTCATCATCGATTCATCTTCTCACTCTTCACCACCACCATCAAAGAAATCAACCAAATCAACATCCAAATCAAGAAGAAGCCACCTCATCTTGGATTTCATACTCATAAAAGAATTATGAATGCGTCAAACAAGTTAGAAAGAAAGACATGCTTACAAAAATCTAAAGTTTATTGTCGACCAGTTAACGTATCTTCATGATGAGAATGACAAGATGCAAGTTGAAAGGGAGTATGTACGTATTTATGAAGGATGATCTTCAAGGGAGCCTAGACGAGATGATAAAAGGATACACTCACAAGTTCTTAATGGAGGTCGTTCCGAAACTGACAAAGGAGATGTATACAAGACAACTTTATCCGAATCTCTTACATTTAGCCAAGAAAGCCATGAAATTAACTCCGATGAATTTGAGCATCAATCCAGTTGAAACTACAATCTTCTCAGATGATGAATTGGTGAACCGGCTAGTAGCCCAAATGTCGAAACACTGTCCAATGTTTGCCTCCCACGAAGCTAAGTTGTTTGAAGCATTGCTGGAATACCAACTCAAGTCATCATTCAGAGAAGAAGCTGTAAGGCCTAAACATTCAAGAGATGACGAAGACAAAGATCAAGATAAGGATAAGGAGTCTAAACGCACAAAGAATTCTGGTGAATCATCTTCCATTCAGTACTCAATGCAGCCTCCACCCCAAAGGACTCCAGCTCAACAAAGTTCTCCTCCTCGCCTTTCTGCAGATAAACCTAAGGATTCGAGACACCACCCCACTCTGAAAAACCGACCACTTTGAGTATACTGGTGGGTGAATGAAGAATACCATGAGCCCCAACAACAACCCTTCCCACAAAGTACGAAACCGAATCCTCATCTAGGCCTAAGAAAAAGAAGAAGAAGACGCCCTGCCGACCCTATCCGGCTAGATAAAGATAACATGAGGAATTTGAATGGTTTTCTACACTTGTTAATTCCACTCCCTACCTAGCCAAGGTCAAGAGGTTACGTATGTAGACATGGATCATGCAAATTTCTACAAGAAAAATTCCAGAAGAAGATGACGAAATCCGAGTTGAAGAGAATCAAGAATGAAGCATTTCAACTTCTAAAAGACAGAAAGTGCCATCGAGGTCGAATATCACCTTGATAATATTGCACGAGCCATGTCTAACAACATGGATTGGCTCAACCCAGAAGCAAACATTCACTTCACTCAACGGGACAATCCTCCATATTACACGATCGGTCAAACCTCTCCCTACACCACAACTGGACAAAATCTAGATTCCATTCAGATATTTCTTCAACAAAGACTTGGAATTTCTTCTACATGGTGGCGATGGTTCAAGGAAATATGCTACATCACTGACACTTCCATTCCCAAAGCACCATATACTCAAACCGCATAGCTATCGAGGAAAGAGCTAATTTGTTCTCCAACAAAGTGGAAGATATGACCAGATGCAATGTACGGATTCATCATTGGCCGAACGCCAAGAATCTACTACGGTCGCTGTGTCCGAAGTCTCAACATGCGTGTTCAAGACTAAACATCGTTGCCATCAAACACGCTTGATCTTTTCGTCTAAATGGGATTACACCTTTCTCAAGAATATTGTGGTCAAAAGACAAGACGAAAGAGATTATGCATTCTCTTAAGCTGACTTTGAGAATTTGTCTATCAACGACATTGAAGACATGTACCTTGCCAAAGTACAGGGTCGCATGAGACAATTTTCAACCGAAATACAACGTGAATTCATCAAGTCATTGCTCATCTTCATCAGACGCATAGTCATCAAAGAACGCGTAGAAGATATCCATTTGGGTTGAATCTTATCGACTGCAGTCAATTCACTCCACCGCAGCCTTGATCTTCCCGACATCAACCGCCTCTCACATGTACACTCATCGCCAAACCATTCGGCGTTGTTTACCGCAGTGAACTTCAAAGAAATTGCTTGAGGCAGTGTGAGATCTTCACAAGTTTAGAGATCACACTTTGAAGATGGTTAGGGACGGATTGGCTTATAGGTTGAAGGATATACATCGAAGATGGGTCTCCTAAACGATGGAATTCTCGTGATCGAAGGACGTGAAGAGGATCATCACGATGATTGATGAAAGGTTGTATAGAAGGGATCAGGCCAAGATTGGAAAGCTATGTTGGTGGTCGAACCGAGATTAACATCACCGGCCAACGCCCATTCACACTCCTAGCAACATCTCTGGACTACCGGTACCCTTGAACGCTTCTTTCATTATAAATTTGATGTATGATTTATTATGTCAATGGCTTGTGCACACATTAGCAGTACAACCCGCACGTAAATAAAGGACCCTGGTACGCCTGCCACAATCCTTATCAAAGGAGCGAAAGCTTCTTACTTTTGAGTAAAACCTATCAAACCTTTCACTTTTCAAGGTTTTGCTCAAAAGAACAAGTACTTTCCCTTATGATTTTCAAAACCTCAACCGTTTATATCACTCATTGAGGGGGAGTATTTGACTGAAAATCTTTGTTCACAAATTGTTCACAATGGTCATTCTTCCCGCAACACTCAAAATGGTCATATTTATTCTCAACTTTTCAAAAATAACATTTTATATGCTACTTTTTAGGGGAGAAAAATACGTGATAAGAAATATGTTGTGTTTGCTATATGAACTCCGTGTGAAAAGACTTTAACCACCTAATTGACGAGATCTTAATGTTAGTAACTCAAAAGACTTGTCCGGATGGGAATAATTTCAAGCTAGTTCGCTAGTGATATAAACATGTCTCGCAAAGGACTTGTCCGAGTAGAATGTACCATTCGAGAAACTCTTGGTAGACATGAACTTGGACGGGTTTGACAACCTTTCGAGGTTGTCCACACCTTCAAGATAGTTATTAGAGCTAGTTGTCACCTAAAATTTGACAATGCAACTCTTTAACTATGCCACGTAACCTGTCTCAAATGTCTATCTTGAGTCGATCAATTTAAAGTAAGTGCGCTTTCTTCCTCACAAAGTGCATTCAATCAAAACTCTAAAGCACATGAGGGGGAGTATCTCTGCTAAAAGATAAAACTCTCACAAATGGTTCAAACATGTTTTCATTTACAAACCCTTTTAGAGATTTTCTTGAAAATGGTTTTATGGCAATGGAGTTATAAGGTGATTAAGGTTAGGAATAACCGTCCTATGATCCGCCAGAGCGGGAGGGATCTACCCAAGGACACTACCAATAGTTAGAATTAGAAGTCCTTAGGTATGATTATAAAAAGGAGAAATGAGAATCGGAGAAAGAAGGAGTTGAATAATTAAAAAGAAATGCAAAGAAAAGGGTGAAAGAAATAGCCCTCCGTGATATTCAACTTAGGGCATAACCGGTTCAATTCATATGCTACCGGTGTCACTAGATGACACCGGTATTGAAGATTAAAAGTCGTCATGGACCCAAAGGACGCATGCACTTAACCTTCTTAGCCACTCAAGTTTTCTCTTAAATAAGCTTGTTTCATTCTCACAGGAACCCTACGCGAAACTATCGGCTTTCTCTAGGGATTGCCGGTATTGAAGAAGGAGACCCTCTCCCTAGTCTCCGCCAGAAAACCAAAACGCACTATTGATTCTAGAGCCACGAGATTCATCAAAAGATCTCTTAGGTACACTTGACATTTCATCACTTGGTGTTCAACAATAAGAACATCAGTGGTACATGTTAGGAATTAGAAATTCCAGGTATTAAAGAGTCGGTCACCTCAAGTATATGTAATCGCAGAAAGCTCGAGTCACAAGTACTTTTATGTTAAGTAGTATTTAGTTTAGTAACACCGTGAGGACTCGGACGGTCTTTACCCATCGTGATGCCCGATCCACAGTCCGTTGTGTGGCGCTTATTGTAAGACTATAAATACTCTCTACCTTCCAAGGTAGAGAGTTGGAGCTCATAATAAGATATTTCTTTCTCTCACTAAGTTCCCTAAACCTCTAACTTTCTCTCTCTAGAATTCCACTTATACGCCTACTTTGTTTTATGGTTTGATGTGTATGTGAAATCCAATATCCTACAATTGGTATCAAGAGCCATGGTTAGATCATATCTTACACATCTTTGGATTTCTAGTGGTTTTAGGTGGTTTTTGAGTTTGAAAAAGTTTAGTGGTTTTGCATCATTTGGTTGATTTCTTGTGTTAAAGCTTGGATTTTGTTAGTACTTTTGTGTTTAGAATCATCACAAGTGTTTAGGTTTTCATTTGGTAAGCTTGAATCATCTTGGTTGGGTTTTTTTGGGATTGAAAAGTGGTTTTGTGAAGCTTAGCTAGCTTGATCTACTTGGATAGATTTTTCTTGCTAGCTTACTTGCTTTACATTTTGGTAGCAAGTTGCATTTTGTGGAGTTAGTGACTTAGGCCTAGCGACTTGCCTAGTGAGACAAGTCACAACAGTACAAGTAGTGGAATCTCCACTACGGGTAGCTTAACTTGGTGGAAGTTAGCGATATGTACTTTATATTGTTAGCGACTTGGTGTTAGCGAAGTTGGTACCTAGCGAAGTTGCTATTTAGCGACTTGAATATTTAGCGACTGGTGCTTAGCTAATTGTCGCCAAAATTTTGTTAATGACTGGATTGTATGAGTTGTTACATAACGATTTGAACTTTAGCGACTTAGCACTTAGCTTAATTTTGGTTCACAATTTTCCTAGCTTACTTGAGTGATTTCCTTTAAATACGGTTTTCTTGATTTAAAAAATCCGTGAAAGAATCTATTTCCGGTTTAATCATAGAGTTATAAAATCTCGCTAACTTGTCATCATGTCTACCAACGCTCCTACAATCATCTCCATCGCGTCGAGGATGTTCAAGCACCTGGTTCGATACTCGTCCACCCATGCTTGACGAATCGACTATGACTCTTGGGCTCAACGAATCGATTGTACCGCCTTGGAAAAGAAAATGGGGTTAACATTCTCAAATCCATTGATGAAGGACCTTACCGAGTTGAAACTACTTGAGATATACTTGATAACAATAAGATGGAACTTTGATTTACGGAATGGGCAGACCAAAGATGTATGATGAGCTTGATGATAAGGAGAAAAAGAGATTCGATGCAGATATCCGTGGCTTCCAACATTTATACTGCAAGGTCTACCAAAGACATCTAAGCTTATCAATCACAACACCGAGGCAAAAGGCGATGGGATAATGTCAAGATGCTTTTCTCTCGTTCTCGAATTAACTATGGAAGACCGAGAATCACAACTCTATGATGAATTTGAGCACTTCAAGATGAAACCAGATGAAGTGTTATGAGTACTATGTGAGATTTCATAAGCTGGTGAATGACATGAGGAACATCCGAATGACTATGCCTAACATTCAGCTGAACTCAAAATTTGTAAACAACATGAATCCCTAATGGCACAAATTTGTTACTCGTGAAGCTCACTAAAGGATTGAAGAATACAAACTATGAGCAACTCTATGCCTTCCTTCTTCTGAATGAGAGACATGCCATGTTTGAAAAGAGGATTCTTGAACAATTCAAAACAAATCCCGGAGAGACAAGCTCATCAAATGATTCAACTGCCTTCTACTCAAACATTGCGATTACCACTAAAGCTTCACAAGTTATACCCATGGGTGATGGAACTCACAAACTCACCGTGCAACCGCCTCAGAAAGACAAGATGATCAAGAAGAAAGATGAAATGGGTAGAGGTTATGTTGGTAATCGGAATCGAGGAAGAAAATGGAAAATCAAGGTCAAACTAAGCCAATCAAATGTTATAACTGTGGTGGTGAGGGACACATTGCAAGGAACTATACATCTCCAAAACGCCCACGAATCGCCGATTACTCGAGATAAGATTCTGCTTGTACGCTCAGATAATGGTGCCGCTGGATGAAGAGGAGTTATTGTTTTCCTGGAGGCAATGCCAAGACCTATGATGCATGTGGATGAGCGTACCATCAGATAGGTCACAATCATCGTGCCTTTCAAGTCAGCTGATTGTGATGCATACGACTGATGTGGATGATGGACCTATCGCACACACAATTTTATGGCTAACATTTCTCCAATGGTTTCTCCCAAGGTCTCTTCTTCACCACAAGCTGGCCCATCCAAAGACAAACTCATCTCAGAGGTATTAAAACTATACGATGATGCTGATGTGCAAAAGATGCATGACAAAGTACAATCAACTGAAACTATTGAATCAAATATTGAAAATATGGGTAATATCAATGTTGTCCCATATGATCAATATGTGAAACAAAGTGAAAGTGAAATTGTATCAAGTGATGCATCTTCTGCAATCAACAATGACTATGTTTTTGATGAATACACCGCATGTGCCCCTGATGATGTCTGTATCTCTAACTAATGCCTATAAAGAACGTGTTGCTATTTATGAACAACGTAAATTTGAGTTGACCACCTGGAGCGTGAAATGGATGACCAAATGCGTATAACTATTAGAAAAAGTAGGTTTAGAGAAGAAGTATTAAAACAAGAGTTAAACTCCTTACAAGAAAAACTTTCAAAAACCGCTAAGCAAAAACAAGAACTTCAAGAAAATGTTAAAATGCTTAAGCAAGAATTTAGTGCTAAGGAATCAAAACTTTTGAATGATTTTTCTAATCTAAAACCTTGAAAAACAAGCTTGAAAATAAGTTGTACGTATAAGGAAACACCATTCAGACTACTCACATGATCACTAAGCATAGAGTCCTAAGCGATAAGCATAGCATTCCCTTGTTGAGGAACCAAATCCCGAGGTCATTAAAAAGGCTAGAAATGCTCATAAGGTTCTTTATGATGGCAAGGAAATCCTTAAACCTAGACAGAAACCTAGTTGCGCTGAGTGCACAGAGGAAGATAAGAAATCAGATGAAATCACTAGGGAAAAGTTAAACAAGAAACTAACTGATCCAAAATGTAAAGAAAAGAAAGTAATCATCACTCCCCATGATTACAAAATGGAGAATTGGATTGCCTTAAACAAGTTTAAGCCTCGGACATTGTTAACCCCCTAACAAGTGTTCGAAAAATGGATTTAGATAAGCGTAAAGTCGAAAATATTGTTGAAACCAACCCCCTTTGAAAATGCCTAGAGCGATGTGTATCCTCCAAATACACCAATGCATCTAGTTCCTAGAACAATTGCCACTAAAAGCAAGACCTTAATCAGTCAATATGTTATCTTCAACTATTTGTTGATTTTGAGAAAACTAGCAAGAAAAGGATCACACCAATCGGTATAACTGAAGGAGAAAGAGGTTTTGAGCAAACTAAAGAATGTTATTTAATCAGTCATGCCTTTCTTTAAACAACTAAAAGATCACTTTGAGAGTCTTAAAAAGGGAATGAATTCCGACATTAAAGAAATGGAAAAGGAATTTGATGCTATGATAGTTGAGGTTAGTGACTATGAGCGCGCATTAAAATATAATGAGATTGAAAGGAAGAACTTGCATACACTGAATGAGAATATGATTTCTGAATGTATTGCTCAAGATGTGTTTTTCACCGCTACAAATTGTTCTATTAATGCTTCCAAATTTCATGAATTATCTTGCTCCCAAAGTCTCCCATGATCGTGTCATTGAGCTTGAAAAAACTAATTCTAAATTAACTGAGAAAATTGAACTCGATGATCACGACAATTTGGTTAAACATTTTTCTAAACTAGAAGTTGAGCATTTTAATTTACAACTAAAATATCAACATCTTAAAGAAAATGTCAAAACCTCATATATCAAGACATCCTCGATGCTCCGAGTTTGATGCGCTTTTTCAAATTAACAAACGTGATGAAATGATTCAAGCTCATTGCAACACGATCAGGAAGTTGAAAGCCCAAATCTCTCAATTAAAGGGTCAAAAGAACAATATGACAGCTCCCAAATGCCTCCTCCTTTAGATTCTCCGAATTCTCAAACTTTTCATCTTCAAAACTTAGTTAATGCCTTACAAAAGGAAAACGAGAGTTTTCTAGAAGAAAATGAAAAGTTAAACGACATTTTAAAGAGTTATATGATTCAATAAAAGTCACCCGTGACCAAAACAACGAAAAAATAACGCCTTTACAAAAGGAAATTGAGAATCTGAGAAGTCATGGAAATGGGAAACTACCACTTGTTTTCAATAAGAATGTTGTCTCAAAGTCACCCTTAGATTGCAAATACACTGTGATAGTTAAATATATTCCTCCTCATCTTAGGAATAATGAACATGCTTTTCATGACTACCGTGCTCACCTTAAGGATAGTCTAGAATGTCTCCGTGAGATTGTCGAAGAGGATTTCATTAACAAACCTCTTGATAGTGAAATTAGGTTTGCTTGCCTCCATGCCAAACGATCTCAAGAGTTGCTAGAATGTGTAATTGCAACATGTCCCAAATCCTTAACCTTAGGTGCAAAAGGCAAAGCTGTGATGCCTTGTTCTATGCCTAGTGCCGAACATTCAAACCATTCTAGGCCCGCTAAGAAAGTATACATCAATGTGTCGCCTAGTAATACGATCCTTGCACGCCTAGTTCAGAATGCAAAAAGTAGATCAACCAACTAATGTTCCCATAATTCCCTCTACAAGAGTAATCAATGACATTAAAGCAAGCAGGTCAAAGTCTCAAGACAATACAAGGAATGATAGGACCTAGCAAGCTAAAAATGTATTGGAAGAGAGTAGAAGACCAACCTAGGATCTTTAAGCTTGAGTTGAATAAAACGAATCGTGTTGATTCTAATATTAGCCTTAGGCGCATTATAATTAATTCAATTCGATACTATTTGCAAACCTTGTAATGATGTCCGCTTGAATTCTCGTTGCTAATCATGAATGTGGTGTGAATGCTTTGTCTAATGCTGTCAAATGCCCAGCTAAAATTGTTAACGCTAATAATCGTGCAAAGAAGGCAAAAAGGCAAAAACGAATGATTGTTAGAAAACAAAGGAAACCCACAGAAGAACTTTTATAAAGATAGGTTATTATTGGATACCTTTTGGCCATAAGAATAATCTGTTTTGCTCTCAAACTGCTAAGATTATGCCCACTAGAAAATGGATGCCTCATCGGTAGAACTATTCCCTTAAGAAGTGAACATACTTTGAATAGGTCAAATACGGACACCAACATTGCATCTATTCCCAATGATTCCATTGCTTCTACTTATGATATGGATGTTTCTATTTCTGATGGTGTTCCACCATCATATTAACCAAGTGGAACCCATTCTTGCATGGGGATCCCAATTATCCGCTTATCCATTCTTGTCTGTGTTCAACTGCAGATCGTTCAAATCGTCTCGTGGTACCTAGACTCAGCCGTTCCAAGCATATGACCGAGACCGGTCGCGGCTCATGAACTTCGTGAGCAAATTCATCGGACAGCTTAGATTCGTAATGATCATTTTGGTGCAATTATGGGTTATGGTGATTATGTTGTTGGTGATAGTGTTATCTCTAGAGTATACTATGTTTAAGGTCTTGGTCATAACTGCTTCTCTCGTCGGTCAATTCTCGTGATTCTCGATCTAGAAGTAGCCTTCCGAAAACATACTTGTTTTGTTAGAGAACTTGATGGTAAGGAACTTTTAAGAGGAACTCGTGGTTCAAATCTTTACACCATCTCTATAGAAGATATGATGAAGTCTTCTCCAATTTGCTTGTTGTCAAAGGCTTCAAAACAAAGTCATGGTTATGGCATCGTCGTCTCAATCACTTGAACTTCGGTACCATCAATGATCTCTCCGTAAAGGACTTAGTTGTAGGTTTACCTAGACTAAAGTATGAAAAGGATCATCTTTGTTCAAAGATGTCAATTGGGAAAAAGCAAGAAGTATGCCCATAAACCCAAACCTACTAACTCGCTCACGTAAGTTCTTCATACAATTCATATGGATTTATGTGGACCAATGAGAGTGCATAATATCTTTGGGAAGAAATATGTGTTAGTTGTGGTTGATGATTACTCTAGATTCAACTGGGTCAAGTTCTTAAGGACAAAGGATGAAACTCCTGATATCATCATCAAACTCATCAAACAACTGCAGGTTTGACTTAACAAAACCGCCGTAATTATCCGGACAGACAATGGAACCGAGTTTGTTAACAAACAACTTAGTGAATTTTATGAAAGCATTGGAATCATCCATCAAAGAAGTGTTCCACCTAACCTCAACGAACGGTGTAGTTGAAAGATCTAAATCGAACTCTTGTAGCCGCCAACAATGCCGATTTACTCAAAGGTTCCAATGTTTCTAGGGTGAAGCTATTGCCAATGCATGCTACACACAAAATCGCTCCCCGATTCACACCGCTCATGGAAAACTCCATATGAACTTGCCCACAACAGAAAACCTAATCTCTTTCCTTCGTGTGTTTGGTGCATTGTGTTATCCAACTAATGAGGGTCAAGACTTAGGCAAACTTAGAGCTAAAGTAGACATTGGAATATTTGTAGGGTATGCACCAAACAAAAAGGGATACCGAATCTACAACAAAAGAACCCGAAATATCATGGAAACAATTCACGCTACGTTGATGAGTCCAACGGCCTGGCTCCACAATCCAGCCGAACCCGACTTCAAAACAATTCCATTGGTTCATCCCTTGTTCCAAACTTTTCTCAAGAAACTCCATATGTACTCCATCCTAAGATGATTTAAAGAAATTGTTTGATCCTATGTTTGATGAACTTTATGATCCAAGTACTAATGAGGTGTCGATTCCTACAACAGAGGTTGTTCATATTCTTGTGAATGAAGTCAATCCTACTCATAACATTAAGTCAGAAGCGCCGTCACGATCCTTCCTCATCAACAAATCATCATTCTTCAAATGTACATCATGGAACTGTTTCTGGCATCAATGATTGTGACAACTCGTATTTTTAGGTCATATTTCAAAACATTACTCATGCTTCATCATTTATCATTTATCGTAAACTATGTTTACAAGTATTAAATTCGCGTAACCTTAATGGTTTAGCTGTGAATTCATGAACATATCATCAAGGGCATTTCATATAGGCTAGGTTTAGTCTACATTTCCTTGGCATCATTATCATCATATTAATTTATGCATGGTTTTGCATTTTTCATTAAACGTTTATTTTCGTATTAAATAAACGCTTATCAAAAACATTATTTTGAAATATTTGATCCAACACTTCAAAAATATTCCTAATATATTTTACTCATTTTAAGCATTATAAAATTATATTATTATTTTACCCAAAGTTTTCAATTTATTTCGTATATAAATTGTTATATTTATATAATTACAACGGTTTTCTTAAATACTACACGATAAATATTTATTTCACTCAACTCATGCAAGAAATGTATTTTTATAATTTTATGACCTCAATATATTTTATCTTGACCCGTTAAAATTTATTTTATCTAACGCTACCCTAAATACTCAAATGTGTATACAATTTACCACAAGTCTTCAATTTACTTACATCTAATTATACTTATACATGTTTTAAAAAAAAAGTATGAAGTGATGACTATCACCCCTTGGCCGACTTTAGGGGGGGGGGTGAGTCATTGGATTTGCCTAAATATCTTCTACTAGTTAAATGTATTATACTCTCAACATTTACACATACACACAATAATATCAAGGTGAAAGATCAAAAATCATTTCCTTCCTCTCTTCCTTCCATAACCGGCCAACCAAGGGACCAAGAAGGATTTCATCAAAAAATTTCTAATCAAGGTTTTAACACTCTAGTCTCACTCTTTATTAAGGTTTTGCAATAAAAACCTTGGGTGATTAGGAAAAATCCATTGTCCATAAACCTCATCAAGTAACTAGTAAGCATCCATATTCATCATCATATTTCATATTCATTGTTATATTTAATTCATCATATTTGAGAAAACATGCAAGTCATATGATGTTTATACCACTTTTTCATTGATTTTAATAGTTATATATATATATATATATATATTGGTCATCCTATGATTACTCCTTGTTATAAATCACTCTTGGTGATGTCTAGGAACCCATGACACCCTAAGAAGGTGTATTGTAGGATTAGAATAGCTTCGGAGTTGTTTTGAATTTGTTAGAATAGGTTTTGGCGAAAAAACTCATTTCGACAAGTTTAATTAAGGGTCTGTCCTTATTTTGAAAATCTGGAAAATCCGAAAGTAAGCAAAATATTTTGGGCTAGATATTTGGAAAATATACTTTAAAACGAAAAACGGGTCATTGAACGGGTTAAAAACGAAGCTATAATGAAAAAGTTATGCTATTTTGAAGTTTGGCGACCTAAAACTATTAATTCCTGAAAATTCAGCATGCTGTCTCGACTTTTTATGAGTCCAAAATGAGTCTTAAGCGTTGTTAAATGTGTCGACTTATCAAAAATATATTAGTATATGTTATCACGATTCCGTGGATATAAAGAACGTAGAAAACGGACTTATAACGACTAAGTTATCACATTTTAAACAAGCTGTCGCGAACTTTATTATATAAGAAAATTAGTATATTTATTAGACAAACATTACGCCAACCAAGGACCATGTTGAGGTCGCTTAACAACAATGACGTAAGTACTTTTATAAAGTGATGTCTTCTAGTAAAAGTAAGTTTGCCTAGCCTATTTTCCAAAATGTCAAACTATTTGTCAAGCGGAGTTGTAACGAGTAAAATACGGTCACTTAAACTTTGCCGAAAGCCATCCTTAAACAATACTTTGGACAAAAGTACCATAATTTACCTATATTTTTCTCCGTGATCGAGACCTCTAGGACGTAAACTTAAACACTAAAACTTTGAGACAATGATACAAGCTTCCCAAAACCGTTGAGTTCGTTTCATAACACTCGAAGTGCATCATTTTACGACTAGATTTTAGAGGCCGTTTAGTCACTTTAATGAAATATTTCAACAACATTATTTTACTTACTAAAAGTTATAACTTCATAATAAATCACTAAATGATTATCGCCGATATCATTTCAACGTGAAATACATTTGGAGTAATTTTAAAATGGTCAAGACGTTAAAAGATTATTTCTCGACGAGAAATATTATTTTCACAAATTCATAAGTGGTGTAGATATCATCCGAATTGCATGCATAACATTACATCATAACTTATTATGTATCATATCATTCATAATAGGTCGAGATTAGAGATTCACGCTACATTTCTGTACTCACTTTGCCATCGCATCATTGTCCATGTGAGTTTCAGAGTCCCTACTTTATATGTTTTGAACTATTTGGGGGGAGATACATGCTTAACTATTTTTCACAAGTACTTTAGATTTTTAAGGATAACTTCTATCATGATTACCATTGTTTCAAAAACCGAATGTTGTACTATATTAATTGTTCTTGTTTGAGTGGTATAGTTCTACGTCATATAAAGTTCTAAATCAGCTTGACTAATGAAACATTGGGTAATGTACTATTGATTATGTGTTATAGCTCTACTTCCTTGATAATGTTATATGTCAGCTTGACTAATGATACATTAAGTCGTGCTATTGATTATGTGTTATTGTTCTAAGTTGAGTTAGTTACTATTGTGAATTCCTTTGACATCATGTGTTTTGAACATAAACTATACATATTTTGGGAATGGGTTGTAAACACACAGGTTACAAGTTTTGTATGGGCGGAACTTGGAACTGAGTGGATTTGCAATGCCTTTGCTGCATAACCGATTTTTAAACGCTTTACATTTCAACTCAAACTCTATGAACTCACTCAACCTTTGTGTTGACACTTATAGCATGTTTTATCTCAGGTATCTAAGGCATCCACTTCATGGCATGCATGTGGACATATCATAGAGTCGCAGGACGAAAGGCCACACCTTGGGTTTTATGAACTTTAAAACATCGCTGGTTTGTAACAAACTTATTTCCCGCACAAGTTAATTTCATTCGGGGACCTAACACTTTTGTAAACTCTCGATTATTTTATTAAATCAAATCCATGTATTTTCTAAAGGACACTTTTAGGTCGTTCAATATATCCGTGAACTATGATGCTATGACAACCAATCCCGTGAATTCCATTCCTACCGCAAAACACGTAATTTGGGGTGTGACAGATTGGCATCGAGCTTCGTATTATAGAGAACTAGGTTGCATCATTGACCCTAGACTATAACTACATCATTATAGCATCTTATCATTTCATCATAAGTGCATGTTCACTTTACATGCGGTTTATACGTACATTTTCGAGTTATTTACTTTCATTTCAAATCGATTGTCACATAGATGCCTTTAAATATCCATCCTATTATCATTTCCTCCTACTCCAATATGGAGAATGCCTTGTCATTCCTTATAACAATTTTAATATCAGCTGATTCATCACCGATAACGTCGAATGCCGAGATAAACCTTTAAGTACCGCGAAGTCACTCTCACTCCTTCGTTTCACCACTAACATGTTGAGTTACACGTTATTCACGCATTAAGTCACTAGACCATTATACATTTGAAGCACTTACTTAAACCTCATAACCCATCTTTTGGGAACCCGTCGATTATTTTGAAAAGTAACCTCAAACTTATCACCTCACATCACATCTCTTTAGAGCGCTTATTCTTAACATAGGACTTTGCTACGCCTCACCTTTCCTCTTATTTTGAAGAGTTATGGCACCAAGAAAGCCGCACTGCAAAATGACACCACCGCTATCCAAAGGTATATAGAGGATATATACCGAGGAACTAAGGAAAGAACGAGCAACGGAGCTGCCGGCCGCCGAGGCCACGGCCGCCTTCGGCCGCTAGACTTACACGCTACAGAGCTGCAGGAGGGTCCGAGTTCGAATTGTACATACAAGGACTTTAAGAACCGTGATCCTACAAAGTTCAAAGGCACGAAGGAGCCACCGCTATGGTTCGATGGTTTGAGAAGATGGAGTCTGTTTCTTCTATGCAATTGCCCGGATGACTAGGGGTAAGTTTGCCACGGTACACCTTAGATGGCGAATGTCATGGTGGAATTCGATGCGCTGCCTATTGGTATCAAAATGCTACAAGCTCACGGGATCAATTCAAGAGGTTGTTGACAAAGAAGTATTGTCCACGCACGGAGGTGAAGAAATTAGAAACGGAATTTTATGAGTTAGTTACTGTTGGTTATGACATCGAGACCTACATCAGGAGGTTTCAAGAATTATCGCACTATGTCCATCAATGGTTTCGACAATGAGAAACCATCGAAAATTTCATTGGAGGACTTCCACAATGTATTCAAGGAGATGTAACTTCTTCCGATCCACTAACAATTGAAGAAACGCTAGGATAACTCAAAACTCATGGCTCAAGTCGTGAAAGGGGAAAACATTATCTACAATAACCGTAACAACAACCACAACAACCAAACTAGCAACAACAAAAGGAAATGGGAAAATGACCAGGAGGTTATGATAACGACAACCAAAACCGTAACACTAACCATCACCAACAACCTAATAAGACAAGAAGTCGCCAGGGTCTATGTTGTTGCACCAACAAAGGGAAGAGCTTATACTAGAAACTTACCACGATGCCACCAATGCACGCTACATCATAATGGTCCATGTGGTATATGCTTTGCCACAAAGTGGGACACCTTGCTAAGGACTGCAAGGGCAAGGCCATAGTTACATGTTACGAATGCGGGGAGCAAGGACACTATCGGAATCAATGTCCCCAAAACCAAGGTCAACAAGTTGAAGGTGCTCATGGGAATGCATACATGTTAGAAGGAGGAGAAGCTCGTCATGGACTCAACAATGCGGAAGACAAGAAGTTCGAAACTAACAGCCTTAATTTTCCTTATGTACTATGTTGTACTAAGTTTATGTCTTCCATCGATTCGATCTTATGAATTAAGATGTACTACTTTTGATAAACCACTCGTTGTAAAATATTCTCATTAAGTGTACTTTCTTTTCCTTCCATTCGTATCACTTACAAGGTTTAGATCTTTAAACATCGAGTTATAACAACTAAACCGAACGTCACATCAGCGTTCCTTAATTATACATAGCCTAGCTAACTATGCTAACTGAGGGATATCGCTCTTAATTATACATAGCCTAGCTAACTATGTCTAATTCTGGAGGGATCATGTTATGTTGGGAGTAGTGATTTATAAGTCTTAGCAGTAAAGGTTTTCACATATTCATAAAAATCAAAGTTATGCTCATCTGAGACATTCATCCAATATTTTTACTATGATGTTTTGTATCGCTTTAATCATCGATAACCATAACGACATCTCTTCATGTCTTCTCTTCTCGTTATTCATCACAAACTCAAAAATTCTATAGACTAACACGAATGAATTCAGTGGATCGGATTCCTTTTTGGTGGGCTTAATGTGACAACTCGTATTTTCGGGTCATATTTCAAAACATTACTCATGCTTCATCATTTATCATTTATCGTAAACTATGTTTACAAGTATTAAATTAGCGTAACCTTGATGGTTTAGCTGTGAATTCATGAACATATCATCAAGGGCATTTCATATAGGCTAGGTTTAGTCTACATTTCCTTGGCATCATTATCATCATATTAATTTATGCATGGTTTTGCATTTTTCATTAAACGCTATTTTCCTAAATAAACGCTATCAAGTAAAACATTATTTTGAAATATTTGATCCAACACTTCCAAAAATATTCCAAATATATTTTTATACTCATTTTAAGACTATAAAAATTATATTATTATTTTACCCGGGTTTTCAATTTATTTCGATATAAATTGTTATATTTATATAATTACGACGCTTTTTTTTAAATACTACACGATAAATATTTATTTCACTCAACTCATGCAAGAAATGTATTTTTATAATTTTTATGACCTCAATATATTTTATCTTGACCCGTTAAAATTTATTTTTATCTAACGCTACCCTAAATACTCAAATGTGTATACAATTTACCACAAGTCTTCAATTTACTTACATCTAATTATACTTATACATGTTTTAAAAAAAAAAGTATGAAGTGATGACTATCACCCCCGACTTTAATTTGGGGTGAGTCATTGGATTTGCCTAAATATCTTCTACTAGTTAAATGTATTATACTCTCAACATTTACACATACACACAATAATATCAAGGTGAAAGATCAAAAATCATTTCCTTCCTCTCTTCCTTCCATAACCGGCCAACCAAGGGACCAAGAAGGATTTCATCAAAAATTTCTAATCAAGGTTTTAACACTCTAGTCTCACTCTTTATTAAGGTTTTGCAATAAAAACCTTGGGTGATTAGGAAAAATCCATTGTCCATAAACCTCATCAAGTAACTAGTAAGCATCCATATTCATCATCATATTTCTTATTCATTGTTATATTTACTTCATCATATTTGAGAAAACATGCAAGTCATATGATGTTTATACCACTTTTTCATTGATTTTAATAGTTATATATATATATTGGTCATCCTATAATTACTCCTTGTTATAAATCACTCTTGGTGATGTCTAGGAACCCATGACACCCTAAGAACGTGTATGGTAGGATTAGAATAGCTTCGGAGTTGTTTTGAATTGGTTGGAATAGGTTTGCTGCAGAAAAAACTCATTTCGACAAGTCTAATTAAGGGTCTGTCCTTATTTTGAAAATCTGGAAAATCCGACAGTAAGCAAAATATTTTGGGCTAGATATTTGAAAAATATACTTTAAAACGAAAAAAGGCCGCTTGAACGGGTTAAAACGGAGCTATAACGAAGAAGTTATGAATTTTTGAAGTTTTACGACGAAAACTATTAATTCCAGAAAATTCAGCATGCTGTCTCGACTTTTAACGAGTCAAAAATGAGTCTTAAGCCTTGTTAAATGTGTCGACTTATCAAAAATATATTAGTATATGTTATCACGATTCCTGGATATAAAGAACGTAGAAAACGGACTTATAACGACTAAGTTATTCACATTTTAAACAAGTTGCCGTAACTTTATTATATAAGAAAATTTAGTATATTTCTATTAGACAAACATTACGTCAACCAAGGACCATGTTGAGGGTCGTTTATAACAATGACGAAGTACTTTTTATAAAGTGATGTCTTCTAGTAAAAGTAAGTTTGCCTAGCCTATTTTCCAAAATGTCAAACTCTTTGTCAAGCGGAGTTGTAACGAGTAAAATACGGTCACTTAAACTTTGCCGAAAACCATCCTTAAACAATACTTTGGACAAAAGTACCATACTTTACCTATATTTTTCTCCGTGATCGAGACCTCTAGGACGTAAACTTAAACACTAAAACTTTGAGACAATGATACAAGCTTCCCAAAACCGTTGAGTTCGTTTCCTAACACTCGACGTGCATCATTTTACGACTAGCTTTTAGAGGCCGTTTAGTCACTTTCATGAAATATTTCAACAACATTATTTTACGACGAAAAGTTATAACTTCATAATAAATCACTAAATGATTATCGTCGGATATCATTTCAACGTAAATACATTTGGAGTAATTTAAAAATGGTCAAGACGTTAAAAGATTATTTCTCGACGAGAAATATTATTTTCACAAATTCATAAGTGGTATAGATATCATCCGAATTGCATGCATAACATTACATCATAACTTATTATGTATCATATCATTCATAATAGGTCGAGATTAGATATTCATGCTACATTTTGGTGTACTCACTTTTGCCATCGCATCATTGTCCATGTGTGTTTCGTAGCCCCTACTTTTATATGTTTTGAACTATTTTGGGGGAGATACATGCTTAACTATTTTTCACAAGTACTTTACATTTTTAAGGATAACTTCTATCATGATCACCATTGTTTCAAAAACCGAATGTTGTACTATATTAATTGTTCTTGTTTGGGTGGTATAGTTCTACGCGATAAAAGTTCTAAATCAGTTGACTACTGAAACATTGGGTCATGTACTATTGATTATGTGCTATAGTTCTACGCCGTATAAAGTTCTATGTCGTATTGACTAACATACATTAAGTCATGTGCTATTGATTATGTGTTATTGTTCTACGTTGAGTTAGTTACTATTGTGAATTCATTTGACATCATGTGTTTGAACATAAACTATACATATTTTGGCAATGGGTTGTAAACACACAGTTTGCAAGTTTTGTATGGGCGGAACTTGGAATGAGTGGATTTACAATGCCTTTGCTGATAACCCATTTTGAAAGGCTTTACATTTCAACTCAAACTCTATGAACTCACTCAACCTTTGTGTTGACACTTTTAGCATGTTTTATCTCAAGTATCTAAGGCATTCACTTCATGGCATGCATATGGACATATCATCGAGTCGTGGTGACGACGCCACACACTTGGGATTTATGAACTTTAAAACATCGCTTGGCTTGTAACAAACTTATTCCGCACAAGTTAATTTCATTTGGGACCTACACTTTGTAAACTCTGATTATTTTATTAAATCAAACGATGTATTTTCCAAACCACACTTTAGGTCGCTCAATATATCCAGAATCATGATGCTATGATGTCAATCCCCGTGAATTCCATTCCACAAAAACACGTAATTTGGGGTGTGAAAATGATGAAGTTAATCCCTTTGCTACTCCCTGAAGATGCTCGCTTTGAAAACATATTTGCTCCTCAATCTTCATCAGAACCATCTTCTTCGTGAGACATCACTACGCTACTCTCACCCCTCAACAACTACCACATGAACACCGCAGAAAATGGACTCATGATCATCCATTAGACAACATCATTGAAGTCCTCTCTCGTCCAAGATCAACACGGAAACAACTTGCAACCGATGCCTTGTGGTGCTTCTTCAACTCCGTACACTCTAAGATCGAACCAAAAGATGTCAAAACCGCCATGAATGAAGATAGTTGGTTCAATTCCATGCAAGAAGAAATTCATGAGTTTGATCGACTTGATGTATGGGAGTTAGTACCGGCTCCAGATTGTGCTATGATTATTGCTCTAAAATGGATCTTCATAGTGAAACTTGATGAGCATGGTGATGTGTTGAAGAGCTACTCATTAGTTGTAAAGGATACCGCCAAGAGGAGGTATAGACTTTGAAGAATATTTTGCCCGCTGTTCGAATCGAGGCAATTAGAATCTTTTGGCTAATGCTGCAAGTAAGAACATGGTAGTCTATCAAATGGACGTGAAGACGGATTCCCTGAACGGAGATCTTAAAGAAGTCGTCTATGCCAGCCAACCGGTTGCTGTGAACAGAACATCCTACCCACGTTTATCGTTTGAAGAAGGCTCTTGATGGTTTAAAGCAAGCTCCAAGGGCATGGTATGATACGCTATCAAAGTTTCTTCTATCTACCGGATTTAGCAAAGGAGCAGTTGATCCAACATTGTTCACCAAAAGTCGGCAAACATTTAAATCATGTTCAAATTTATGTTGATGATATCATTTTGCCTCGATGACCCCCAATGAGTGTGACCGTTTTTCAAATGAAATGAGTTCAAAATTTCAAATGTCAATGATGGGACAAATGTCATTTTTCCTGGGACTACAAATTTCACAAAGTCCCGGAGGCATTTTCATAAATCAATCTAAATATGCTACTGAGATCTTAAAGAAATTTGGATTTGATTCAAGTGACCCTGTTGACACTCCATGATTGATCGAACCAAACTAGATGAGGACCACTCAGGGATCATGATTGACCAAACGAAATATCGTAGTATGATTGGATCCCTGATGTACCTCAATGCTAAGAGACAGACATCTTGTTCGTTGTTTGATGTGTGCTAGATACCGTGCTAAGCCACTAAAAAGCACCTTGAAGCGTTAAACGGGTCTTTCGGTATCTCCAAGGAACCATCAATATGGGACTTTGGTACCGAAGGACACCGGTATGTCACTAACAGCCTATGCAGATAATGATCATGTGATGTCAAGATACTCGCCGGTACGTCTGAGGTGCTCAGGGCTGGGTGATAAGCTTGTGAGCGGTCTTCAAAGAAGCAAATGAGTACTTCTATTTACAGAGGCAGAATACATAGCCATGTCATCTTGTTGTGCTCAAATCCTTTGGATGAGATCTCAATTAACCGACTATGGCTTTGTATTTAACAAAATCCCTCTCACTGTGATAATAAAAGTGCTATTGCTCCTTCATGCAATAACGTTCAACACTCAAGAGCTAAGCATATCGACATTCGTCATCAATTCATCAGGGAACAAGTGGAAAAGGGTGTGGTGGAACTCTATTTTGTGAGGTCTCAATATCAGAAGCGACATCTTCACCAAAGCTCTTCCAAGAGAACGCTTTGAGTTCATACTTCCACGACTAGGCTTGAAAAGCCTTCAACCAGAAACACTCAAACGCTCTTCGGAAGAAGACGAGGAGTAAAGGTCTATGCTCATCTATCTCTTGTAAATATTTATTCGTAAAACAAAATACAAAATTATAAAACTTTCAAAATCCATAAAATATGAAAAAATTCAAAAAATCTTCCAAAAATATTGTCAATTTTGTTTGTTTTTTCTCATCTTCGATAATATCTACGGTTTTGTCTGCATTCAAAGAATGACACGGACTTTAGATGTTGCTCGAATTCTTATAATATATATATATATATATATATATATATATATATATATATATATATATATATATATATATAAATATATATATATATACTAAGGCGAGTAATTCGTGCCTAGCGGATCGGTTTCTAGCCGAGTGTCCGGCTACAGATGCTAGAACGGTATCTAGCAGAGTAGCCATGTCTTGCAAGTAAAGGGTATCTAGCAGAAAATCCGGCCTAGCAAGCAGCTAGTTGTTTAGTTTTCGACAAAATTCCTCATGGGCTAATAATTTTTTTTTTCAAAATTGTATATGTATCGCCGGGAATCCTTTTCAAGAGCACTTTTTCTGAAGGCATGATTGCACTACAAATCGACAATAGATTATTGTGCTTTATGATGGTATGGGAGGCAACGATATTTACCTAAACATCTTATTCAACATGTAATTTTTTTTATAGATTGTTGTTGTTTATGGTACTTTTATTTATTTATCTACTTATTTATTTATTTATTATTATTATTTTTGTTGACTAAATTGGCATTCGATTATTGTGTTTTTCTGAAGCTATAGTGGTGGCGACGATTATTTCCTAAGCAGAAACAACTTATTCAACATGTAATTTTTTTTTATAGATTGTTGTGATTTATGGCATTCGAGTACCCGCGCCAAGCACGTAGCTGGTCCAAGTTGTAAATTCCGACCTAATCCATAAATTTCTTTCAACAACATGTATTTGTAGTTTTAGAGAATCAATTTCGATAACTATAATTCTCGATGCTGGTTGCATAGCAGCGAAATATACAGAAAAAAAAAAAAATTATGTGCAGTCATCTAAATGTGGAAGTATATTTTAATAACGATTGATTTAAGTTATTAAGATTTTAGTAATAATAGATTCAAGCATTAAAAAAAGCAATGATATTATGTAGTTGACAATATTATATTGTAGTTTAGAGGTATAGTGTGGACCGCTTTGTTGCTTTGTCTGTAATTTGCTAGCCATAACTATTTTTTTTTAAGTGGCTTTTTAAACTTGTAACCTTACAAATTATCACCATAATAAGATTATTTTGTACTATCATTTTGCATAGATATTTAAGCGTTGTTCAAAGCTATTTGTTTTGTTTGACAAATAATTATCGCAAAGATAAGAATACTATTCAATTCTTGTGATTCTAATAAACTTACATGCTTGTTTGTTTGATATAATTCTATTAAAATTACAATATATATTAACTTTTAAAAGACGATTTATATATGCTATCCATTAAGGTGTGCAAGACCAACATTTTTCAAAATAACATTATACAAATGACAAAGTACATGTGTCAAAGCAAAATAAAACAACAAAACTACAATTACTTGTCTCTCATTTTTCCAAATTTGTCAAGGTTCCACCTAACTACATAAGAAATGTGTTTTAGAAAATAACATATAACCACAACAAACAAGAGTACAAACAATCCATCTAACTTTCTATGCGAGACCCAAGAAAAAAAACAACCACTCACGACATGAATTACACGAAACCACCATAACCCAAACAAGGGGAATAAAAGCGACCACGCAAAGATGTTAAAATGAGATTCATCACATTTCTCCCAATAAAACTTTAAAGTCTTTGCCCCACCATGAATTGTAGAGAACCAAGAAAATAGCTACTGACAAGAAACATGACAAATATAAAGATCCAAGACCAGGCTTCCACTTCCCACCCATTAACTTGATTTGTGTGCAAGTGTTTATAGTTCGTTATATTCAACGCTTTGATTTGTGTGTATGCGGTTTTCCATTTGTTTATGTTAAAGGTTGTATTTGTTTCAAAAGTATTGGGTCCGCTTGGCCCAAAGTTTCTTGTGGGAGTTTAAGAACGAAATGAAGAATGAAAGGACGAAATGAGTGTGAATCAATCCCTTTACCCTCCAATTTATTCTATAATGGTTCATTACCCATTACGGGGTAATCAATCCCTTACCCCTCCCCAACCAAGCACTAAATTATTTGTGATGTGGGCCCTTTTAAATACCTTACCCATTCCCCACCCCCTTAACCCCCTAACCAAGCACGCCCTAAATCTATGTCAAAGTCTATAGACAGTACATTTAAAGTGTATTATTACTAAAATTTTAAAGTGTTATGGTGGGTCCGCTTTTATTCCCCCAATTTAAAGTGTGAGCAATGACATGAAAAAAACAAAAGTTTTCTAATTTCAAAAACATTAAAATTTCAAACTTTAAGTTTAAATTTTCAGATTATATCATCAAAAGTTGAAATTTGAAAGTATGAAAGGTGCGGATGGTGAATCTTTAATTTTCGGGTGAAGCAGGGAGGATATGATGAGAGTATAGATAACAAAATTTATGCTATAAACTTCATATCAATATTCACACTATAAAATTAATAACGAATCAACCAAATCAACTTTATAACAATGTTTACAATATAAACTTATCACAAAATTTACAATATAAACTCTATAACAAACTTTAAGCCGTAAACTTTATTATAACTAAATTAACAACTCAACCATTATAAAAAATATTAACAACAATTTTAAAAATGTCATACTGTTCAAGCAATAAATATGATTCCTCGGCTTAATGTTCCAACTATTTGCCCTCCGTGAGAGCTGGCTCACAAGAAAAACAATAAAAAAAATGTAGCTTAGATCTACAAATATAAAATCATTAGATCTAAAAAAAAATCGGATCTATAAAATTAAAAACTTATGATCTTTAAAAAAAGTTAAAAATACGGATTTATACAAAAAAAATGGATCTTTTAAAAATAGATATAAACAAAAATAAATACGGATGTTTAAAATAAAATAGATCTACAAAAAAAATCAATAAATTTACAAATAAAAAATATTAGATCTAAAAAATTCGATCTTTAAATAAATAAATTAATAAAACTTACTGGGTTGTTTAAAAAAATAATGGATTTTAAAAACTTAAAAAAAATTACTTGATCAATTTTACCAAAAAAACGATATTTATGAAAACAATTATGGATCTATTTTTCTTAAACCAAAAACGATATTTATGAAGAAAAAAAATACGCATTACAAATAACGATATTTATGGAAAAAAAAATACGGATCTACTTTTTTTTTTACCAAATAACCCATATTTATGAAAAATAAATATGATCTATTTTAACCAAATAACGATATTTATGAAAAAACTGATCTATTTTTACCAAAAACGATATTTATGAAAATAATTACTTTACCTATCTTTAAAACCAAAAATCCATATTTATGAAAAAATGATCTACTTTTTATGACCAAAACGATATTTATGAAACAAATTACGGATCTATTTTTAAACCAAAACGATATTTATAAAAAAAAAAATACTCGGATCTACTTTTTGTTTTACCAAATAACCCATATTTATGAAAATAAATTACGGATCTATTTTTTTTAAACCAAAAAAACGCCATATATTGATGAAGAAAAAAAAAAAATCTTCGATGAAGTAAAAAAAAACGTATCTCAAAAACGCGGTTGTGGTGGGCAGCTTCACGGTGGTGGCAGCGGTGGGAGGCTAAGTGGCACGCTGTATACGGAGGTGCCTGGGTGGGTGGGAGTAGAGCTTGGTTGGAATTAGGGTGTGTGTATTTTATTTAGATGAGAGTGTTTTTTTTTGTGTGTGTATATTTAAAGATGATAGTGTTTTTTTTGTGTGTTTTTGTGTATTTTATTGAGAGAGTGTTATTTTTTAGAATGAGAGGGTTTGGTTGGGAGATGAGAGTGGTGTAAGTGTGTGTTTTAAATAAAAATATAAATTTGAGGAATTAAATAGAAATGGATGATTGGGTGTTTGTTTGTATTGGTTTATTAGGATCGGACATTTGGTATTGCTTTGTAATTTTGGATGGATGTGGTTTGGTGTGTAAATAGTTTGGATGTGTATGGGTGGTCAATCCAGTATGGAGGGTCAAGTTTTGGTCGATATGCATGTTTTAAAAGTAAGATATATAAAAATATTTTGGAGAAAGAAAAAAAATGGTTTATCATTATGTCAAGTAGTAACCCGCTTTTCAAAGAAAGAACAGAGCATACTTTATCATATTTTTCAAAATTCCATGCTCTGATTCTAAAAATATCTCGCTGAAAACTAACTGCTATGAAAAAATAACTCGGACTCTATTTTTGATAATCATCTTGATTTATTTGTCAAAATATCTATCTCTCAATCAACAACCTATGTCATTGATTGAGGGGAGAATGATTTCAATTAAATTAAAAAATTATTTGGTATTCAATTGTTTTCAAAAGATAATCATGCATGTTTAACCAATGGAGTTTAAATCTCAAAATCGATCCTTATGCTAAAACGATTTCATAATCAAGTCACAATTCTCCTCAAAAGCTTTCAAAATCAATTTAAATCTATAAGAGATCACAAATCTCAAATGATTTGATAATTGTGATAGGGGGAGAATGTGTGATTTAAATTGATTTAAACCGATAATTGAAAATGGTTTTATAAGGATGTACAAGCTCTCGTTCCCACATGTGACAAACGATTTCAAATTTTCCATGCACATGTTGAGGGGAGCATCTATCTCATCTATCTTAAACCTATGATTTGAAACGTGATCACTTATCTCAATGTGCGTGTTCTCTCTAGTATGTGCAAAACTCTTTTCAAATCTCGAGGCACATATTGAGGGGGAGCAAAATCATGAAAACCTCTATCCTTCCCCAAAATGCTTTATCTACTTGATTCGATAGTGGAAGTGATGTTGATATTTTTAGAAAATGGTAATCGTTAAGCACCTTTCTGCCTCCGTGTGGAAAACTATTTCAAATACTTGATTCACATGTTGAGGGGAGTTCTTCTTCTAAAAATATCAAAAACAATTCACGTACAAAATGCTTTGATAATATATCACAAGTATCTGGATTGATTTTCAAATGGTTTTCAATTGGTTCTAATGGCATATGAACAATACCAAATAGACCGAACCAACATTACTTTATGTACTGGTGATATAAGGATGATAAGGTTAGGTATTGGTTCCCATGATCCCGCCAGATCCGGAGGGATCTACCCAGGGACAATCCACTAGTAGTGTAGAGTCCTTAGGTATATGAAAAAAGGAGAAAAAGTGAGATATGGAAGAGTGCGGATCGAGACAGAAGCTAGTAATCGAATAAACCCAACAAGGTTCTAGTTATGAAGTCTTGGTAAGCACTGAAGGGGTTGAAGAATGAAAAGAATTGAATGTGAAAAGGGGTGAAAAGAAATAGCCCTCCAATAATTCAACCTTAGGCGTAAACCGGTTCAATACATATGCTAATGGTGGTTACTTAGGTAACATCGGTATTGAAGACAAGACGCCATGGACCCAAAGGACGACCGCACTAAACTTCCCAAACTACTCAAGTTCCTCTTAAAAGGACTTGTTTCATTCTCACGGGTAACCGACATAATCTATCAACTTTCTTAGAGATTGTTGATATTGAAGAAGGAGACCCTCTCCCTAGTCTCCGATATAGGATCCAAAATGCACAAATTGAGTCTAGAGCCACGAGATCATCAATAAATCTCATTAGGACAATTTCAATGAAGACTCTCTGCTTCACACAATGTGGAAAGAGAAATTATATCCGAGTCCTACGATTATCCTTGTAGTATTGCCGTAACATCCGAGTGATGTGTTTATATATTCACAATGAAGATGGAAAGCCTTCGAGCCAACATCTAACAAGCTCCCCGGTAGGTAGTGCATGTGAGATCTATTATACGATCAACCATGTGACAACCGAACGTAAACAATGGGGCTTATTCAATCTTTTGAATCAATCCTCGTTCTGGTTATGGATTGACGATACCTTTGAAAACCTCTTTGTGCTTTAAAAACTTTTCATTAGCACGCCGACCGGTACTAATTTTTCAAATCAAAGGTGTTTTATGATTGATAATTGATTTTCATTAAAACCTTCGTTATATTGCAAAAACAATTTCTATTGAGCTATATACGATTGTTTTTCAAATCTCTTTTCATCAATCGCTGGACTTAAATTCGCCGTTCACTCAATTCGTGTTGTCTTCTTTGAGACGCGTTCCGGCTTGAGAACAGCTTAGAGCACTGCTAAACCCCGTCAAAGGAAATTCTTCAAATTATACCTGATCGATCACAGACTTGTAATCGATCAACGGGAACCGTGGGCCGGTGTACCTCAATTCATAGAAAGTGATCAAAGACACTTTCGCGGCACTTTATTGCTAACCGTCTTATGCGTGTACACCCCAACGCTTTACCAAATGATCGGAATGGAGTGGTCAATCCATAGCCGCATGCTCACACAACACATTCATATCAAAAGAAATCATGATTGGTGCATCAATGACTCTGATATTATAACTCCATGCTTCTCGCTACGCCAATATCATGAATCAACTAAAGCTTCCGCCACTGGATGAGAAGATATCGTGATCCAGAATATGAGCATGTCGGTCCGAAAGTCACAACATCACATAATACCATCACCACAATGGATGTATCAGAGATTTTCTATTAGTGATGATCTCAAAAGTCGGCTCAACATTATTATCAATGGATCAGAAAAGACCTCCACTTGGATTAACCAAACATGCAATGAGTGGAATTAATGACTACGAAGCCGGAGCAAAGTACTACATCAAGAATGCAAGATCAATTATTAATGTAATATCTGATTGTATTCAATGTCATTTTAGTATATGGTTGAGGTGACCTCCTTGGGAGATTGTTAGGAATTAGAAATTCCAGGTATTAAAGAGTCGGTCACCTCAAGTATATGTAATCGTTAGAAAGCTCGTAGTCACATTACTTTTATGTTAAGTAGTATTTAGTTTAGTAACACCGGAGGACTGACGGTCTTTACCCATGTATGCCCGATCCACGTTCTCGTTGTGTGGCGTTTATTGTAAGACTATAAATACTCTCTACCTTCCAAGGTAGAGAGTTGGAGCTCATAATAAGAATTTTCTTTCTCTCACTAAAGTTCCCTAAACCTCTAACTTTCTCTCTCTAGAATTCCACTTATGCGCCTACTTTGTGTTATGGTTTGATGTGTATGTAAAATCCAATATCCTACTATACATTATCGAGTCCTTCACAGATCTTAGCAATCTGTCGAGAACATTTATGAGAGGTTCACATTTGTGATCCTCAGTGATAGAATGGAAACTCCTGCCAGGGTCAACATCAAACAGCCCTGACAAGGTCGCCTTCTAAACTCCCCGTGGATTGCGCTTAGTGGTCTCAAACGGTCTACTGGCCGGAGGTGATGCTTGTACCTCACGACTCATCTTAATCGTAGGTGTACTTCAGTATATCGTGTTATCTCACTCGTGGGACTCCGATTTAGAAATGGCCTTTGTGAGAATTAGAGTTGTGTTTTCACACTATGCTGTTAACACTCGCGAAGTTCAAACTTGTAAGTGCCGGAATCCGCTTATTACTAACCGCTTTAATGTTTACTTCTTATGGAAGCTCTGGAGCGGAATGATCATGCGATTCTCCACTTTGTTCACACCAACAACATCATCAAAGAAGTTCTATCTTAAAGCAACACAAAGTCGAATGATTCTTCGTCAAATCAAAGAATCTACAAAGTTAAAGACTTAAAGAACTTCATCAGGACCGTAATCCAACGTTAAAGAGTGTGTGAGCATGTTGGAGAAAGAGGTGGAGACATTGAAGCAGCGAAGCAGACCTGAGGCAGACTTGATGCCGATAACAACATACTATCATTTTAACCACAAAGAACAAAGAACAAAATAACAAAGACAAAGATGACGTCAATGCATAACTGTTCAAAGAAAACTATCTCTCTACACTAGGGAGATTGTTCGAATCAAGGCAATTCTTCTCACAAGAAAAAAGAATGTCAGAAGACGTCAAAGCTTCTATTACATCAACGCCTTCACCGTTTTCATCACTAACACTTATGGGGAGATTGTTGGAATCACTCCTAAACCATAATCAAGTGTTAGTAATTTATATGTAATATTTAGCTTAATTATGGCCTTTATGTTTGTTATTAGCCTTAAGCTTATGTAGAAGGCCCATGAGCTTAGGCCCATGTCCATTAAGGAAAGGATGGGAACTAGGAGTGTTGCCCTAGCTTCCCACCTATAAATACTCTTGTATAACCCTCACTTGAGGGTTGGTTGTTCAATTTATTCCTTTCACTCACATCTACGCATAACCGGTCATAGCATAACGTGTGTGTGTGTTTGGTTCATTGTTCAATCGCCTTTATCTCTTTCTATTAAGCTTGTGTTGTAAATCTAGTGACCTTACAAAAGCCATCACTTTCGTCGCACAACAGGACAATTCTAACACACCTTGGGTTATCACATCTATTTATGAGTCTTCTAATGTTGGTCCCCAACCCAATTCTGCACAAATTAATGGTCCTTTACCTTCACTCAGTGAAGTAAAAACAGTACCCGAACGTTGTCAAATTCTCAAATATTTTGAAACATTCCTTTCGGACATCAAACTTTTGGAACGTGAAATAGAAATCAATTCTGAAATAGAAATTGAACATTTTCAATTGCCTCATGCGAGAGAACAAAGAGATATTTTTCAGAAAAGAATTTTACCTCATGTCCTGAATTTGAAAATGTGTGCAATATATTGGGAAAGGGATTTTCACAAGGAGCTTGGACTTATGAAAAGAGTTTTCGATCAAATAGAAACATCGATTTCAAATACAAAACGTAAAAATAAAATGTTAAGAAAAGATGTTGATCGACTCTTGGAAGATGTTATTTGTGCTGATATCAATAATGTTGTGTTATTACATTCTGTTGCATATGCATTTGATTATATCTCTGCTGATTCTGTTGATTCCGTTGCAAATGTTGAGAATACTGATAATGTGTCACAAATAAAGTCTTTAAAAGTTGAAAATGAGCGATTGTTAAACGAGCTTTCAAATGCAAAACGTCATCTTCAATGATGTCAAAATGATTGTCAAAATTGAGAACTCGCTTTGCAAAACAAAATCAACAAGTTGCATACAAAAACTCTTAATCCAAAACTTGAGCAACTGGATGATGAAAATGTGTCTCTAAAGTGTCAAATTTCAAAATATGAACAAGAAATTTCAAAATTTAAAAAGGAATATGGTGTTATATTTGATTTACTCAAAAAGACTCGTGCTCAAGCGTCAAAAGATGTTGATGATCATCTTGCATATACCAAAGATGTTTTACGACGAGATGGACTCACTCGCTCTGAAAATCTAGATTTGTTACACACTATCCATGATCTAAAAGCAGAGTTGGTGAAACTTAAGCAAGATAGGAATAGTAACACAGTAGAAACTGCACCAAAATAGATTCAAAATGACTCTAGAACATCTAATGGTAAACCAAAAAAATCTAATGTGCTTCCCTCTACTAAAACTGGAATAGTTGCCTCTTTTCCCAACGCTTGCACTTCACAGCCTAGGAGCAATATAAGGAAGAATAGGAAGTTGCGACGTAAGAAAAGAATAATAAAGATCTCTGAAGTAGAAGAATACCTTAGGACTTTGAATAAAACTCAAGTTGCACCCACTTTAGATATTGCGTTTGACAAATGTAATGAACAAAGTGATGTAACGAATGCTGAATCTTTAAGTACTCTTAATGTTTTGTTTGAAGCTTCTTGTGTTGGTTGTCGTAAAAGCATGTTTTCTGGTTGTCATGATAAATGTGTTGCTAAGGCTATCTTGAATCGTAAGCGGAATAATAGAAAACGGAATACCTCTAGGCCCACTAATGCTTCTAAGTCTGTTCTAGGTAAACCACCCTCTAGTGTTCCGGCTACGATCATTGATGTACCCACATAATCCCCTTCACCTCCTAGGAAGAACTTATCACCTAGTACATTTACTAAGACCAAAGCTAAGATTACTTGGAGATGGCAGAAATGGTTACATAATACACTTGGCTTTAAATGGATACCTAAAATCATAAACATGTGTGTTTCAACTATAACTGCTTCGGAACCCTCTAACTCTTCGGGTTCCACATCTACTTCTATTCCATCTGTGTCATCTGTGTGTAATGCAGGTGATACAGATCATCATATGGATTGTTGATAGCGGATGTTCCCAGCACATGACAAGCAATTTTAAACTGTTATCAAACTTTGTTTCAAAGTTTATTGGCACTGTCAGGTTCGGAAATGACAACTTCATAACTATTATGGGCTACAGAGATTACATTAATGGTAACATCGAAATTAGCAGGGTTTATTATGTGGAAGGCCTCGGTCACAATCTCAGTTGGCCAATTTTGTGATCGAGATTTGGAAGTTGCTTTTCGGGAGAAAACTTGTTTCATTCGTGATCTACAAGGAAACGATCTTATGTCAGGTACCCGTACATCAATTCTTTATACAATCTCAATGCAAGACATGATTGCTTCATCTCCCATCTGTATACTTTCAAAGGCAACAACTACAAAATATTGGCTATGACACCGTCATCTCTCACAT
>OU343216.1:103311314-103328717 GCA_910596185.1 Chrysanthemum makinoi | reverse complement strand
TTGGACTACATTAACCAACTGCCAAACATCCCTAATGAATCACCCGAATGGCAACAAACCAAGGGAATCTTCAAATGCTTCGCCAATTTTTTGAGGATGAAGAAGTGAAGATAGTTTGATAAAGAGTGGAGGACGGGTGAAGAAGTAAAGGAGGAAAAGAAAGGTAAGGTCTTAGGACTCTAGTGTATGATGAACAATTTCAAAAAATGGTTTGTAAACACTTTAAACTATGCTCGTAGTATGTAGGTATTGCCGTATCTTGGCACTAAACAATCCTAACTTAGATATTTGGAAAATGAGATTTTACGACCCTTGAAAAGCCACTCATTCTAGGAATTTTAGCTCTTCCTACTTTGATATACATTATATTAGTTGTGTTATTGCATTTAGTCCCCATAGAAACAACTAGGAAAAGCATTTACTATAAAGTGAAAAGTTGCACATTTCCTAAAGCTCTTGACCGCAGTTGGCGGATCCCAGCTTTTGAACTAGCCTGATCCCTCCCATAAGGGAACCGCGGATCCGTGGTATCTGTTATGCACAGATTTGGCTACTCAAAATAGTCTACTAGATCACCTAGAACAAGTCAAACATAAGATACTAGAACCAACTAAGTCATTCTCAAATAGTTTAAAACCTCACTCTCATCCATAGATTATCTAGAATATTTTTTTGAAATATCTTTGATTTATCAACTAGTCAAAACTCACCATAATTCCGCTCCAACACTCACACAACATCTATCACGCTTGATAGCACTTAGTTTGGCCTATCCTTCAATTTTAGAAAATTGATCTCAATCATCTTTGACTCAAAATTAGGCTCAAAAATTAGTTTTTCATTTCTTTCTATTTTTAAAGATTTTAGTAAATTCTTCTTAGAACATCATCTGGCTTCTAGGACTTGTTATCACCATTTCTCCACATCAAATTAAATGGAATCATTGTCAAACATATAGTTAGACTACCCAAGGTCAAATTTTCTTGGCCAAAACCATCATTAAGCACCATTACTTGTTATGGTTGAGGATTTGAGATATCCAACAGCTAAAGACTTCAAAATTAAGTCAAAACCTCGAAATCCATTAATAACAAACCCTACAAAAGCATAATGATTTCACCTAAACCCTCAATCGAGTCTGATAGCCGGATCCCCTGTTTTAACCAGCGGATCCTCTGAGAGGGATCCGCGATCCGTAGATGAAAAGTATAAATCAGCTCCTACATTCAAATTCATGTCACCTTTTGGTTCTCTAACCACTTTTAGCATACATTAATTGTCCTCCTAGAGCTGATCAAAACCTCAAGAGCATGCTTAGTCTTCTAAGTGGCCAATAATTTGATTCCCAAATTCAAATTATCCTTTATAAACCAAACAACCTTAGGTTTATGGCATCATCCTCAATTACCTTTCAAAAATCAGCAATTAGAAGCTCACATTAGCATCTTCATCACCATGTCTAAGGCTCTTAGCAACAACTCTTCAAACATAGGATCATCCAAAAGAAAGGGTCAAATGATCCATGAAATTTCATCCACCGAAACATCTCCCATTAGAGATAATGACACTAGAATCCCACCTCATCAAACCCATCCAACAAAAGCTAAGAGAACCGCAAGGATTAGCATCAAACCCTTCGAACTAGAAAAAGGATCATCAAGTTCTAAACCAAACATGGCTAGTTCTAGCAAGCCATCAAAACCATCATTCATTGAGCATGGACTACACTCTTTGAATGAGCCTCTCCCTCACCCAAACATCTATTCATTGTTCCATTCACCACCAAGAACCTCTTCCTACTTCTCAAAATGAAGACCCGCAAACACACATTGAGTCCCCTCAAAATATCCATTTCCCTCCGGGTTCAAACCAAGACAATAATTGTCCAAATTGTCTAAAAAATCAAGTACTTGTTCAAGAAGTACGAAATGAGATACAATTCATGTTTAATCATCTTCTTACAAAGTTGGATCAAATCAACAAGTCCACTCATCCCTAGACTCAAGCACATTGTCGCGTTTTAAGTCTAGTAATTAGTTAGCCTTAGTAGTATTTGTATGGATAGTTCATTCTCTTAGTTTTAGAGATTTGGTTGATCATCTCTTGTTTTTATTGAATGAATATTTATATGCCATAGTTGTTAAGTGGTTTATGTGTTGTGCTTGATATATCATATACTTCCTCACATATTCGTTAACATTGATTGAAACACTCATTTGGAAGTGTCACAACGTAGGAACCCTTCATAATGCCTAGACGGATCCCTCCATGAAGGGAACCGTGGGATCCATGGTACAGAAGCACAAACTTCTACTAACTTGAGTTTTATTTGCAGGAAATTTTGCACTATACTCTTATTTTGTAACCTTTACTTTGTAGATTTTCAAAATATACTTGAAGATTTTGACACCATAAAGCTAGGGGGAGCTTTGTGTCAAACGATATTTCAAAAACATTTGCAATTTAATCCGATTTTGGATTATACTTCATGATACCCCATTGCATCTTTGCAATCTTCAAGGGGGAGCACGTTCTCGTCACTTAGACGAACCATTTGCAACCATATTTGCAAACACAATTAGTTTATTTTATGTTATGTCCTTGACGCCCTCTCAAAGGGATGGACTCGTCAAGGGGGAGTTAAGACGAGTACCATTTCCGTCACTTGCTCTCTTTACATTTTTTTTACATATTTTTCTTATAAAATTTGTGTTAGTTTCTTTTAACACTTTTTGTTTCGACAAAAAGGTGGAGAAGAAAGTAAAAACTACTAATTCAAACTCGCTTCACAATTTTAGTTTTCTAAAATAATTTTATGTTTTGTCATCAACAAAAAGGGGGAGATTGTTAATACAAATAAGCCAGAAAAACGTTTATTTATATTTTACGATCTTCTAATGTTTTGTCGATAACAAATGTAAAATCATTTTAATAAAACAAAAAGAATACGTAAATAGTTTGAGTCAATAGTTTCTAACACACTTACGTTTTCACATAAAACACTAAAACAAGTATAAGTGATTTTATGATTTAGATAGATATGTACAACAACTAGTGTTTACATATTGGGTTAGCATATACTTAAACTAAGTATACTAAAATGGGTAAAAAACAAGTATATACTAAAATAGGTAAAAACAAGTATATACCAAATGGGTAAAAACTAGCAAATGGTATTGACCCATAACCCATGGTTTTATATATACCACTTAACCAAGTTCATTGTATCTAGAAAGAAAACCATGGATCAACCCATGACCCATGACCCATAACCAAAATTACCCACGGGCAAAGAGGAGCGTTCCACGGATCCCTAGCTTTGTGCTAGCCGGATCCTAAGTGGAAGGGATCCGTGGGATCTGGGGAACAGTAGAGAATTTTCTTTATAAATAGAGAGCCATTTCTTCCTTTCTACTCATGACTTTACACACATACTTCCCCAAGTATTCTAACCCTCTAACCTCAGATCTATGTTGTTTGTCTTTTGTTTTTGTGTGATCTTCTAGGTTCCTCTTAAAGGCAAGATCACCACTTCTTGAAGACGAGCAAGCTCAAGTCCATAAGTTGCCATGCTTCGTCATCATCAAGACAACTAAGGTTCTCTTGTTGATAGTTATTCCTTTCTCCATAGATGTTGGGCTGAAGACATTTGTGAAGAATGCCGAAAGTCTCAAGATGAAAGCATTAGTGAAAGATTCTCATCATCCGTGTCAAACCATTAGTGAAGAATGCTAAAGGTGTCAAGACGAATGCATTAGTGAAGGGTGCCAAGCGTTGTGTCAAAGGCATTAGTGAAGGATGCCGATGAATCAAATCAAGTTGCATTTGGGAAGAATGCCTAGGTCATGTAATTGATGAGGTGCATCATTATACATATAAGTATTTGTTTATTTCCAAGGATGGTGATATCCTTAATGGTGTTGTAACAAGGAGAGGATCTCCTTGATATTAGGTGTTGTGTTGTGAAGGGTAGTAGTTCCTCCATAGTAATGGAACTAGGTGCTTAGCCTAGTACCTAATAAAGGGTAGGCGACGTTGTGATAGGATTAGTTCTCCTTGGTGAGAAAGAACTTGGTGGTTAGCCTAGCACCGTATAAAGGGTAGCTGACGTTGTGTTAGGTGTGGTTCGCCTTGGTGTGAAGGAACTCGGTATTTAGCTTTATACCGGAAAAAGGTTAAGCGACGTTGTGAAGGCTTCTCCGCCATAAGGAGTTGGTGTAGTGCATACGAACTCTCGAGTAGGTGACTCGGGGAGTGGAGTAGGGCAAGGAAGGTGTCCTTGTAGCCGAACCACTAAATAACTTGTGTCGTGGTGATGTGCTTTTTACTCTTTATCTTTCATTATACGTTTATATATCTATCTATCAACGTCCAACATAAACAACCAAATAGATTGACATAAGTCGATCTTAATATTTAAAAGGAAGTTTTAAATTAGTAAAACTATTCAACCCCCCTTCTATTTTTCCACATGGTGAAAAGAAATAGCCCTCCAATAATTCAACCTTAGGGAAGAAACCGGGTTCAATACATATGCTACTGGTGTTTACTAAGGTAACACTGGTATTGAAGACATGACATCATGGACCCATGATGCACTTTGCACTACAACTTCCCAAGCTACTCAAGTTCCTCTTAAAAGGACTTGTTTCATTCTCATGAGGAACCGACATTATCTATCGACTTTCTCTTAGAGATGGTTGATATTGAAGAAAGAGACCCTCTCCCTAGTCTTCGGCATAGGAACCAAATGTGCACAATTGAGTCTAGAGCCTCGAGATCATCAATAAATCTCATTAGGACACTGTCAATGAAGACTCTCTTTCACAATGTGGAAAAGAGATTATATCTTATGAGACCTCGCATTATCCTTGTGGTATTGCGGAACATCTGAGTGATATGCAAATATATTCACAATGAAGATGGAAAGCCTTCTGGAGCCAACATCAAACAAGCTCCTGGAGGGTGGCTTGTGAGATCTATCTAATAGATCAACCATGTGACAACTGAACGGAAACAATGGGGCGATTCATAATTTTGAATCAATCATGGTTCAGGTTATGGATTGACGGATACCTTTGAAAAACCGGTCGTTGTGCTTAAAAATCTTTTCTCTAGCACATCGACTGTGTATTAATGTTTCAAAATTTAAAAGGTATTTATGATTGATAATTGATTTTTCTATAAACCTTCATTGTATTGCAAAAACACTTTATTGAGCAAGCATTACCGCATTGTTTTTCAAATCTCTTTTCATCAATCATTGAATCTCAAATTTGGTTCACTCACTCACGTGTTGTCTTCTTTGAGGACGTTCCGGTTTGAGAACGGCTAGAGCACCTCGCGAAACCTCCACAGGAGATTCTTCGAATCATACCTGATCACAGATTACTTGTACCTTGATCAACGGGGAACCATGGGCCGTGTACCTCAATTCAATGAAAGTGATCAAAGACACTTTCGTGCGCTTTATTGCTAACTGTTGTATGCAGGTACTCCCGACGTTGCAACTGATCAGAATGGAGAGATCAATCCATAGCCGCATACTCACACAACACATTCATTTCTTAAGAAATCATGATTTGTGCATCAATGACTCTGATATTCTCATTCCATGCTTCTGCTACGCTGCTGCAAATATCATGAATCAAGCGAAACCTTCCGCTACTCGATAAGAAGAAATCATGATCCGAGAATGTGAGCATGTGGCCCAAAAGTCACAACATCACATAATACCAACACCACAAAGGATGAGTCAGAGATTTATGATAGATGATGATCTCAAAACTGACTCAACATTCATTATCACGTGGATCAGTTAAAGACCTCCACTTGGATTATCCAAACATGCAAAAATGAAGAATCAAAGACTACGAGCTACTAAGCAAAGAACGGGAACATGGATCCAAGAACAATCTTAATGTAATATCTATTTGTATAAAATGAAATTTGAGGTGACCTCCCTTAGGGGGAGATTGTTAGGATTTAGTAAATCCAGTTATTAAAGTGTCGGTCACCTCAAGTATATGTAATCGTTAGAAAGCTCGTAGTCGTAGTTATTTAAAGTTAAGTAGTATTTAGTTAAGTAACACGGTGGAGGACGGACGGGTCTTTACCCACTGTATGCCTGATCCACAGCCCGTAGGTGGCGATTTGTGTAAGACTATAAATACTCTCTACCTCCCAAGGTAGAGAGTTGGAGCTCATAATAAGATTTTCACTTTCTCTCACTAAGTTCCCAAACCTCTAACTATTTCTCTCTCTAAAAACATCATTGTGTACGCCTCCTATGATCATGGTTTGATGTGTTTGTGAAATCCAATATGTTACATTGATGCTCAAATCATGAAATCTTATTAAATGAATTTGTTGTGTGAGCATGCGGATATGGATTGACCTCTCCATTCTGATCAGCTGCAAACGTCGGGTGTACCTGCATACAACAGTTAGCAATAAAGCGCACGAAAGTGTCTTTGATCACTTTCGGTGAATTGAGGTACACGGCGCACGGTTCCCCGTTGATCAGTACAAATACTTCCTGTGATCAGGTATAATTCCAAAGAATCTCCTTGACAGGTTTCGCTTGCTCTATTTCGTTCTCAAACCGAATGTCCTCAAAGAAGACAACACGGAGTGAGTGAATCGAATTTGAGATTCACCTGATTGATGAAAATAGATTTGAAAAACAATCGGTAATGCTTCAAAATAAAGTGTTTTGCAATACAACGAAGGTTTTAAAGAAAACCAATTATCAATCATAAACACCTTTTGTTTTTGAATTATTAATACCGTACCTATGTACTTAGAGAAAAGAGTTTTAAGCACAACGACCAGTTTATCAAAGGTATCCGTCAATCCATATCTGAACCGTGATTGATTCAAAATTTTGAATCGCCCCATTGTTTCTGTTCAGTTGTCACATGGTTGATCTATTGGATATATCTCACATGCCACCTACCAAGAGCTTGTTTGATGTTGGCTCTAGAAGGCTTTCCATCTTCATTGTGAATATGTTAGCATATCACTCAGATGTTTTGGCAATACCACAAGGATAATGCGTAGGACTCTTAAAATATATTCTCTCTTTTCACATTGTGTGAAACAGAGAGTCTTCATTGATTGTGTCCTTAATGAGATTTATTGATGATCTTGTGGCTCTAGACTCAATAGTGCACATTTGGTTCCTATGCCGGAGACTAGGGAGAGGGTTTCCTTCTTCAATATCAACCATCTCTAAGAGAAAGTCGATAGATAATGTAGGTTCCCCTGTGAGAATGAAACAAGTCCTTTTAAGAGGAACTTGAGTAGCTTGGGAAGATGTAGTGCAGTGCGTCACTGGGTCCATGACGTCTTGTCTTCAATACTGGTGTTACCTAGGTAACAACCAGTAGCATATGAATTGAACCCGGTTTCTACCCTAAGGTTGAAATAATGGAGGGCTATTTATTTTCACCCTTTTATCATTCATTTCTTTTTCATTCTTCAACCCCTTCAGTGCTTACCAAAATTTCATAACTAGAACTTTGTTGGGTTTGTTCCAGTTCTAGCTCTATCTCAGTCCGCACTCTTCCGATATCTCACTTTTCTCCTTTTTTCATCATACCTAAGGACTCTACACTATCTAGTGGATTGTCCCTGGGTAGATCCCTCCGGTTCTGGTGGGATCATGGAAACGAATACCTAACCTAACCATCCTTATAACACCTTGCATGAAATAAATTGGTCGGTCTTTTGGTATTGTTCATCAGCCATTGGAACCAATTGAAAACCATTTGAAAATCAATCCAAGTACTTGTGATATATTATCAAAGCATTTTGTACCTGAATCGTTTTTGATATTTTTGAAAATGGCTCCCCCTCAACATGTGAATCATATGTTTGAAATCATTTTTGGCACATGGAGGCAAGAGGAAGAATTCACTTCTTTTGATAAATATTTTCTAAAAATATCGACATCACTTTCCCGATCAAAATCTGTGATTCACATACAGTTAAAGATATTTTCGGGAAAGAATGTGGTTTTCAATAAAATTGCTCCCCCTCAATATGTGCATCTAATTTTGAAATTGTTTAGCACATATTAGGGAAAATCTGCACTTAGAGACAAATCAGTCACGTTTTAATCCATTTTGGTTTGATATAAATGCTCCCCCTTAACATGTGCATGGAAAATTTGAAATCGTTTGGCACATGCAGGGAGGAGAGCTTGTCCAATTTAAATCACAAATTCTCCCCCGATCACAATTTTCAAATCCTTTTGAGGAGAATAGTGACTTGCTTTTGAAAGACATTTTAACTGATAAGGATAAGATTTTGAGACTTTAAAATCCATTGACCACTCATGCATAAATATCGTTTGAAAACATAACAATAGCCAAGGTCTTGAACCACTTGTATAAAATGTTGGGAATTATAGATTTGATGATTACAAAACCATGAGCAAGAATGAAGAAAGAAGAAACAATGAGGGCCTAATATGTAATAGTTAGCTTTTCTAGTAAGCTAGGGTTTGTAACCTCCCTCTATTATATAAAGAGGGATGGAGTCTAGGGTTACTTACTCATCTTTTCATTTATTTTCATAGTAGACATCTCTAATGAGAGTCTAACACACGATCATAGCGTGTGTATATTAGTAGTATTAGTTTCTTTGTTTTAATTAATAAAGAAAACCTTATTAGTAACATTGATGTTCTTATTGATTCCGATGTGCATATTCAATGTTATTGATATCCTAGTTGAGTCCAGATCTTGGTTTCTACAATTGGTTTCAGAGCGGGTGGCTCTCGATCTAGGGTTTATAAGGTTTTCATGTAATTAGGGTTTATGCAGCAGAAAAGAGGCGGCAGGCTTAAAGAAAATTTTTAACGGCGAGTAGCAGTTTGATGACCAGATTCGTTTTTCTTTTTACAATCATAAAAGTCAATGGTATTGCAATTCAAGTTGGTGTTTTGTATCTTGAATTGACTGGTCAAATCACATGGCGTTTGATGATCGTAGGTCACATACACGTGATGTTGTATTATTCTCTTTCAAGGTACTATTTTATTGATCTTATACGTATGGGATGCTACTTTGTTTTGAGAAATTATATTGGTCCCAATGCCATGATTGTATAATTAGATCAGACGAGACATTGTTTTAATTGGTTACAAGTTGATGGTCACGTGATGATAGTGGGTTCCTCTTTTTAGTTCTACTGATCATATTGTTTGTGATAAGTAATTTGTTCTATATAGTCTATCACGTGATGAGTGACATTTATTTGTCTCTCGATCTATATTGGTTAATATGATTAGTTGTTTGGTTTATGATTCATGTGTGTTGATGGTGGGACCAAATTTCTACTGCACGTTTCTGCTGATCCCCACTCATTTCTGCTGATCACATGATAGTATTTAATATTTGATTGATCAATGTTAACGAGTAAGGATTCAGTGTGGTGGAGTGTATGGAGGATATCGTGGGCGTGTTCTTTGATTGGCTAGGTATTAACGTATTATATTCGGCTATGATTACGTGGGTTTGGTTGAATTTATTTTATATGTGGGGCTACTTTGTTTGAGTGTACACGCAATATCTGAGGTTAAGCTTTGATTTCTCTTTTGTTACGTGTACTCATTTAATTAATTGATGGCAAAAGCAGTTTCATATTGTGTACTCATTTGATACGAGCAGCAATGGTGATTGGTTATATTTATATCAGATGTGGTACTGGTATATTATTTGGGCATGTCTTGTTGCTGCTGATGGTTCATACTTGCAGCGTGGGAACTTAATTCTGGTTGGATAACATTTATACTATTAATGATCGGTTGTTGTATATGTTAATTTCGGTCTTGACAGTTGGTCTTCTAAATGTTTTACTAGTCTTGGTGAGTTGAATTTTTATTCAACGATGAACCCTTGTAATTAACATATTTTTCGTTGATTTTGATGTTTCATCTGGTGCATATTTTGATTCGTATTGGTTTCTGCTAATCGTTTCCTGCTGATTGTTACTGCTGATCGGTTTCTACTAGTTGTTTTGGATTTCCTACTGGTTGATTAGGTGCGCGTCTTATCATATCTCAAAGTGCGTGATGAACACTTTTGAAATAACTTGTTTGTACGTTAATGATGTGACAAAGACTTGATGATTCTAGTGAAGGGGTGAGATCTACAAAAAGTACTTAATGTACGGATTTGCTATCACTTTAAGGAGTTACGTTGTAGTGCTCAGGATTAGTGATGGGGCGAGATCTATAGAAAAGGTGCTTAATGCTCACATTTGCTAGTGCATCATCTGAGTTTCGAGTCACATGGATAATACAAGATATAAGACGCATGCTTTGGTGTTTCTACTGGTTGACTATTTTGATGTCACGATTTAACTTCTCTATTGCTAATTTATTTATTTATTTTGTTTAGTGTTAAAAAATTGAGATGGTTAGTATAATTTTAAGGGAAGCTTATGGTTTATATACTTACCATCTACATGCATCACTTGAGGGGAAGCGTCTACGAAGTTGCACAAGACCCTATTAGATGATTACAAAAGAGGGAAGAAGATTCATGATGTGCAGCTTATTATTTGTAATGACATGTTTTAGCATTGTTTCTTATACAGGTTGTTTTGTAATATCAAATAGGGGAAGATTGTTGGGAATTATAGATTTGATGATTACAAAACCACGAGCAAGAATGAAGAAAGAAGAAACAATGAGGGCCTAATATGTAATAGTTAGCTTTTCTAGTAAGCTAGGGTTTGTAACCTCCCTCTATTATATAAATAGGGATGGAGTCTAGGGTTACTTACTCATATTTTCATTTATTTTCATAGTAGACATCTCTTATCGTGTGTATATTAGTAGTATTAGTTTCTTTGTTTTAATTAATAAAGAAAACCTTATTAGTAACATTGATGTTCTTATTGATTCCGCTGTGCATATTCAATGTTATTGATATCCTAGTTGAGTCCGGATCTTGGTTTCTACATAAAACATTGTTCATTTTGATTATCCAAAAGTAGACCTTGCTCTTTTACGTGCCAATTGTTTGAAAAATAACCATTTTTGATTGAATTGAAATCATTCTCCCCCTCAATCAATGACATGAGTTGTTGATTGAGTGTTAGAGATTTTGACAAAGATAAGCTCGGATGATTTTCAAAAATGGAGTCCGAGGTATTTTCAAAGCAATTTTGTTTTCATTAGATGACAAATATTTTTCAGAAGAATCATTAAACGAAAAAATATTTGGAAAGAAAACATTTGTCTTTTTGATGAGAAACATTTGTTTTAAGAATCAGAGCATGAGATTTGAAAAATAAGATTAAGCATGGCTATGTTTGTTTCCTTTTAAAACGGGTTACTGCCTGAAATGACAATAAACCACCATTTTTCTCCGCCTCATTTTTTTTAAGCAATTTATGTACATTCGAAGAGCATCTAAAAACCAGTGACATTCTTTGAATGTCAACACAAAGTCCGTAGATGATATCGAATAACAAAAATAAAAATAAAAATAAAAAACATGACAAAATAACAATATTTTTTGGTAATTTTCAAGATTTTCTAATTTTTTTTTATGGATTTTTTGAAAATTTTATATTTTTGTATTTTCTTTTGTGGGTTTTGAAATTTTGTATTTTGCTTTTTGAATATATATATACAAGAGGTAGATGAAGAAAGACCTTTACTCCTCGTCCTTCTCTTGAAGACGTTTGAGTGTTTCTGGTTGTAGACTCTTTAGACCAAGTCGTGGAAGGATAAACTCAAAACGTTCTCTAGGAAGAGCTTTGGTGAAGATGTCTGCTAACTGGAATTCAGTCCTCACAAAATAGAGTTCTACCACACCTTTTTCCACTTGTTCCTGTATGAAATGATGTCGAATGTCGATGTGTTTTGCTCTTGAGTGTTGAACATTGTTGCAAGAGAGAGCAATGGCACTTTTGTTATCACAATACTGAGAGGATTTTGTTGAATTCAAAGCTATAGTCAGATAATTGGGATCTCATCCATACGATTTGAGCACAACAAGATGACATGGCTATGTATTCACCCAGAGGATATAGAAGTACTCATTTGTTTCTTAGAAGACCAGCTCACAAGCTTATCACCCAAAAATCAGCACCTCCGGACGTGCCGACGAGTATCTTGACATCCTGCATGGTCAACATCTGCATAGGCTATTAGTGACATACCGGTGTCCTTCGGGTACCAAAGTCCCATGTTGATGGTTCCTTGGAGATACCGAAGACCCGTTTAACCGCTTCAAGGTGCTTTTTGGTAGGCTTAGCCCGGTATCTAGCACACATGCATATAGCGTAACGAATATCAGGTCATCTTGGCTGTGAGGTACATCGGGATCCAATCATACTGATATTTCGTTTGATCTACCATGATCCCGAGGTGGTCCTCATCTAGTTTGGTACGTTCTACCATGGGAGTGTCAACGGTGTCACAAGTGTCAAATCCAAATTTCTTTAAAATTTCATTTGCATATTTAGATTGATTAATAAAGATGCCTCCGGGACTTTGTGAAATTTGCAATCCCAAGAAAAATGACATTTGTCCCATCATAGACATTTGAAATTTGGAGCCCATCTCCTTAGAAAAATGGTCACATTCATTAGAGTCAGTCGAGGCAAAGATAATATCATCAACATAGATTCGAACATGAATTAAATATTTGCCTGACTTTCTGGTGAACAATGTTGGATCAACTACTCCTTTGCTGAATCTAGTAGATAGAAGAAAATTTGATAGCGTATCATACCATGCCCTTAGAGCTTGCTTCAAACCGTAAAGAGCCTTCTTCAAGCGATAGACATGTGTAGGATGCTCTGGATTCACAAAACCTTTAGGTTGGCTAACGTATACAACTTCTTTAAGATCTCCGTTAAGGAAAGCCGTCTTTATATCCATCTGATAGACTACCATGTTCTTACTTGCAGCATTATCCAAGAAGATTCTAATTGCCTCGATACGGGCAACTGGAGCAAATGATTCTTCAAATTCAATACCCTCCTCTTGACGGTATCCTTTTGCAACCAATCGAGCCTTGTTCTTTAAAACATCACCATGCTCATCAAGTTTTACTTTGAAGATCCACTTTAGTGCAATGATCATAGCACGTCGGGGCATAGGTACTAATTCCCATACATCTAGTCGATCGAACTCATGAATTTCTTCTTGCATGGCATTGAACCAACTGTATTCATTCATGGCAGTTTTAACATCTTTTGGTTCGACCTTGGATAGTATGGAGTTGAAGAAGCACCATAAGGCATCAGTTGCAAGTTGTTTGCGAGTGGATACTGGACGAGAGGGATTTCTAATGATGTTGTCTAATGGGCGATCGTGTGTCCATTTTCTAAGGTGTTCATGTGGTTTTTGTTGAGGAACTGAAGTAGCAGAGTCGAATTCTCCTGATGAAGATGGTTCTGATGATGATTCAGTAGCAAATATGTTTTCAAAGGGGGCATCTTCAAGAGTAGCAAAGGGATTCTCTCCATCAAGGGTGCCCGAAACAATTCCATGATGTACACTCGATGATTGATGATTTGTTGATGAGACAGAGTGATTAGCAGCAGGCGCTTCTTGACTTAACGACATAGAAACTGAAGGGTTAACTTCATTGACAGGGATAGGAGCAGCCTCTGTTGATGGAATTGACAAATCATTAGCAATTGGCTCATAGTGTTCATCAAACATTGGATCAAACAGTTTCTTCAAGTCATCTTCTAAAGGAGGTACATAAGGAGTTGCTGGCGAAGAATCGTATACAAGAGTAGAACTGATGGGACTACTCGATCATGCGGTCCGTAACTGGATTGTCCAGAGCCATTTGACCGGTCAGCTCATCGAACGTAACGTGAATAGTTTCCATGATATTTCGGGTTCTTTTGTTGTAGATTCGGTATCCTTTTCCGCTTGGTGCATATCCTACAAATACTCCAATGTCCGCTTTAGCTTTAAGTTTGCCTAAGTTTTGGCCCTCATTAGTTGGATAACACAATGCACCAAACACACGAAGGAATGAAGATTAGGTTTTCGACAGGACAAGTTCATATGGAGTTTCTCCATGAGAAGTATGAATAAGGGATCGATTTTGAGTGTAGCATGCAGTGACAATGGCTTCACCCAGTAGAAACATTGGAACCTTTGAGTAAATCAGCATTGTTCTAGCGGCTTCCACAAGAGTTCGATTTCATCTTTCAACTACACCGTTCTGTTGAGGAGTTCGTGGAACACTTTTTTGATGACTGATTCCAAAAATTTCATAAAACTCACTAAGTTCTTTGTTAACAAACTCAATTCCATTGTCTGTTCGGATGATTCTCACGGCTTTGTTAAGTCGAACATACTGCATGTTTGATAAGTTTGATGATGACATCCGGAGTTTCATCCTTTGTCCTCAAGAACTTAACCCAAGTAAATCGAGAGTAATCATCAACCACAACTAACACATATTTCTTCCCGTAAATATTCTTCACTCTTATGGGTCCACATAAATCCATGTGAATGGTATGAAGAACTTCCATAACTGAGTTTGTAGGTTTGGGTTTGTGGGCATACTTCTTGCTTTTTCCCAATTGGCATGGCGAACAAAGATGATCCTTTTCATACTTTAGTCTAGGTAAGCCTATTACTCAGTCCTTTCTAGAGAGATCATTTATGGTACCAAAGTTCAAGTGATTTAGGCGGCGGATGCCATAACCATGACTTTGTTTTCGAAGCCTTTGACAACAAGCAGATTCGAGAAGACTTCATCATATCTTCGATAGAGATGGTGTATAGATTTGAACCATGTGTTCCTCTTAAAAGTTCCTTACCATCAAGTTCTCTAACTTAAACAAATATGTTTTCTCGAAGGCTACTTCTAGATCGAATCACAGAATTGACCGAGAGAGAATAAGTTATGACCAAGACCTTCTACGTAATATACCCTGGAGATAACACTATCACCGACAACATAGTCTTCATAACCCATAATTGCACCGAAATGATCATTCCCTAATTTAACAGTCCCGATAAATTTACTCACAAGGTTCATGAGCGGTGACCGGTCTTCAGTCATATGCTTGGAACAGCCTCAGTCCAGGTACCATAGAACTATTTGAATGATCTGCAATTGAACACAGACAAGAATGGATAATTGGATAGTTGGGATCCCCATGCAAGAATGGGTTCCATTTGGTTAGTAACATTGATTGGAACACCCACATCGGAAGTAGAAACAATGGAATCATCAGGGATAGATGCAATGCTAGTGTCCGTATTTGACCTACTCAAAGTATGTTCACTTCTTAAAGGAATAGTTCTACCAGTAGGCATCCATTTCCTAATGGGCATTGATCTAGATAATTTAGGGCACATCTCATTAAGATTGAATTTGCAGCCAGTAGGTATCCACTGATAACCTATGTTACTAAATTTCCTTCCTGTGGGTTTCGCCAATAGTAGCAGAATTCGAATTAATTACAGTACGCTTATAGCTAATACTAGAATCAACACGATTCATTTTATTCAACTCAAACTTAATGTTCCTAGGGTAGTCTTCTACTTTCTTCCGTTGCACATTCTTAGCTTGGGAGGTGCTATCTTGCTTTGTATTGCCTAAAGGCTTTGACCCGCTTACCTTTGTGTCACTGATTACTCCTGTAGAGGGAATGATAGGAACATTAGTTGGTTGAGCTACCTTTTGCATTCCTGAACTAGGACGTGCGGTGGATCTCAGATTAATTGAAGGCACTCTAGAGTTCACTTTCTTAATACTGGGCATAGAAGTGTTGGGATCTGAGCTACTCGACGGCATATTAAAATTCACTTTCTTAATGCTAGGCATAGAACAAGGCATCATAGCTTTACCTTTCTCACAAAAAGATTTAGGGCATGTTGCTCTTAAGCATTCTAACAGCTCTTGAGATCGTTTGGCCTGAATGCAAGCAAACCTAATTTCTCTATCAAGTGCTTATTTATGAAATCCTCTTCTACAATCTCTCGGAGACATTCTAGACTATCCTTAAGATGAACGAGATAGTTATGAAACGCCACTTCATTATTTCTAAGATGAGGAGGAATGTATTTACAAATCACATGATATTTACATCCTCAGATGACTTTGATGCAACATTCTCATTAAAGGCAAGTGGCATTTTCCCTTTTTCCTGACTCCTCAGATTCTCAATTTCCTTTTGTAAAGACGTTATCATTTCGTTGTTCTTGTCACGAGTGACTTTCATTGAATCATATAACTCTTTAAAGTGTTGTTTCACCTTTTCATTTTCTTCTAGAAAACTCTCATTTTCCTTTTGTAAAATATTAACCAAGTTTTGAAGATGAAAAGTTTGAGAACTCTGAGAATCTAAAGGAGGAGGCATTTGGGAGCCTGTCACATTGTTCTTTTCACCCTTTAATTGTGAAATTTGGGTTCTCATTTTTCTGATCGTGTTACAATGAGCTCAAATCTGTTCATCACGTTTGCTGATTTCAAAAACTGCATCAAATTCAGGAGCATCCAAGGATGTCTTGATATTTGAGGTTTTAACATTTTCTTTTAGATGTTGATATTTTAATTGCAAAGCAAGATGCTCTGTAACATATTAGATTTCACAAACACATTAAACCATAATCATATGGGCATTTAACAAGGTTTAGAGAGAGAAAGTTCTAGAGAGAGAAAGGGAAGAGAGTTGGGAACTATGTGAAACAAAGAAAAATGGTATTGAAGCTCCAACCCTCTACCTTGGGAAGTAGAGGGTATTTATAGTGTCTTACAAATAATCGCCCTGTTTGGATCACGCATACAGGTGGGTAAAGACCGTCCGTCCTCCACGGTGTTACTTAACAAACTACTTACTAACATAACATGACTACGACTACGAGCTTTCTATCGAATACATATACTTGAGGTGACCGACACTTTAACAACTGAATTTTCTAATTCCTAACGATCTCCCCCTAAGGGAAGTCACCTAAAATTTACAATGAATATAAACTGATATAACATTAGATTGTTCTAGGATTCTTTATTAAGTTCTTTGCTCAGTAGCTCATAGTCTTTGATTCTTCATGTTCCGCATGTTTGGATAATTTCAAGTGGAGGTCTTTAACTGATCCACGTGATAATGAGTTTTGAGCCAAAGATTGAGATCATCAACTAACATAAATATCTGACTTATTCACTGTGGTATTGGTATTATGTGATGTTGTGACATTTGGACCGACATGCTCACATTCTAGATCATGATATATTCTCATCAGAGTAGCGAAAGCTTTTACTGGTTCATGATATTTGCGGAGCATAGCGAAGCATGGAGTGATAATATCAGAGTCGTTGAAGCACTTATCATGATTTCTTTTAGAGATGAATGTGTAGTGTGAGCATGCGGCTATGGATTGACCACTTCATTATGATC
>OU343216.1:103256476-103311214 GCA_910596185.1 Chrysanthemum makinoi | reverse complement strand
TCACCATATAATATCAAGGGTTGTATGCTCGGCTAAGGTGTGTAATCTAGTTAGGTTAAGGAAAACATGTCAAAATTTTAAAAATGACATAATTTTTCAAAATAAACTAGAAAACGAGGGCAAAATAATGTTCAAGAGATAATTTACTCCCCGGCCCCCACTGAATTCACAAAGTCCCTTTTACTAAGTATTAAATAAAGGTGAAGAGAAAAGTAGAATTAGAGCGAACTTCCCCGAATTTGCTCCAAAAGAAAGAAGGCCCACAAAAAGAGAGCGGCTCGTCAGATAAGCATCATGAACAAACTTCAATCCCGAAATCACACTCACCGACAAGCATAATTCTAAAAAGAAAAATGAAAAATGAAAAACAAACCTAACTCGCCTCAGAGGAATCACGGTTTATTTAGCATATGCGACAAGCCTTTTAAACCATTTGGTGTCCTAAGTAGATGAGTGAAGTATCGTGAGGGTTTACAGAGAACACACCCAAAAAGTTCATTTAAAATACTAATACAAGGTTATTGTGCATTAAAATGAAATAATTAAAATAGAGGAAAGTTACGTAACTTTTGAGGGAGCAGGCCGAACCGGCAAAACCCCGACATAAGTCAGCAGTTTATATACGGCGTAACCACAGAGATGGTATTACCGTAATTTGAAATGCGCTTGAACTACCGCCTGGTGATTACGCGATAATCACATGAGGCAGTTATGCCGCAGACTATGGTCGACAAGAACCGCACAAGAATCACTTCCTCGTTTCCTGCAAATGGTTAAAAACACAAAACCCAGCTATACTAATAAAATAGAAAAGAAAAAGATATGCATGTGCTCCATCAAGCACTTTTTTGTCCGAGTCACGAAGCTTGACTCCACCCTATTTACTAAGTGGGTGCCATCCCTTCAATTTGAAATCAAGTGTGGGTGAAAATAGCAATAAACACCATGAGGGTGTGAATTTGATGAAGGATGGGGAAATGATGAATTATAATCATACCTTAAAAGAGATGTCATTTCCCCCATTAACCTACCCATTTTAGTTGATGGAGTTGATGATTGGTTCATCTCATGATGTGGTTGATTAATTGGCTCATATGTTTCCTTGTAAATCACTGAAGTGTCCAAGCTTTTCCTCTTAGCGTCAAGCTTTTTTAAATTTAAGTCCGCGCCCTCTTTGAATTTCCTAATCCATTCGTCATTTGAGTCGTGCATCCTTTTTAAATTATCTGAGTATTTATTGACAGCTTCCTCCAATGACTCAATATACTTGACCTCCTCATATGCTTTTCATTCTTCCCGCAGAGAATGCTATGTATAGCATGAATGTTTTCCTTAACCATCTTCATATCACATCCAAGTTTATTAACTCGTTTGGTGATATCACCAATGTCATCCAAGCTATTGTTATTTGTGGCCCAAGAGGTAGCTCCTTCACCAATTTCAGGAATGGTCACCATCATTTGTATTGATCTAAGGGCTTGAGTAGGTGGCATAATAGGAATCGGGCCGAGAGTCCAGCATCTCAAGGAAGCGTTGTTTAACCCATTGTAGAAAATAAAGACTTTCTGATAGTTGTTGAGATCATGCATTGGGCAATTGTATAGAAGGTCATTATATCTTTCCCAAGCTTCATCAAGCGCTTTCATCCAACTTCGCCTAAAACTCCTTATTTCTTCCATGTTCCCCGAAATCGTAAATATTTCGAATAAATGCTTTTTTCAAGATTCCATGTATTGATCTACCGCTAGAATTCTGTCAAACCATCTTCGGGTGCTCCAGTGTAATTGGAAATATCCCAGCATAAGAGCATCATGAGTGATCCTCGAACATGGAAAGATCACGCATTTTATCGACCGTATTTTAATATTTATAAAGTCTCGTTATACCTATGGTCTACCCTAATGCACTAACGGGCAGTGTACCCGGTCGCATGTAGTGTAGTATTCGGTAAAACCGAGGTCATCCCAAGAGCTATGTGTGTTGGATTATTACTAAGTCTAGGTGTCACAATATTTAATAATGGTTGCGATAAGGAATTAATTATTAAACTTCTAAAGTAGATAAAATCAAATAAAGGCAAAGGATAAATCAATCGAGGATAGTGGTGCTAACCTAGTTATTCCTCCTAGCTAGTAATGTCTACGTCTACTTACTTCCAATTACTTCTGGTGGGGTCAAAGTCGAGGACGATTTGGTCAATTCGGGCCTCAACCTATCGCTAAAGATGCCACCACAGAAGTCGTGTCCCTTCAGAAGTCCGTTGTTCCTCGGTCCCCAAATCCAAGTCATTGAGTATCGCTACATGCTAGATTTATAATAGTGAGTGCCCGGACGCACTCACCCCAATTCTTAAGTTCATCCAAACGGTAGGTGATCGGTCAAATCGCATTCAAAAAGTGCGCGGTCGCCAGCTATCATATTCTACCCTTCCCGTCACCGCCACCTGTGGTCACTGGTCATATCTCCTAGGCAATTGGCCTCTACCGCCATTCAAAACTACCGAAACAAGGGTAGCTACCAATAAACTATGCATGCATACACTTAGAAATAATTATACGGAAGTAATGTAAACGCAAACAAAACAATTAACCATACAAATCAATTCAATATTCAAAGGTACGAAATATATGATTCGAAAGTAAAGAACAGATAAAATGCTAATGCTTATCGCAGGGGAGTAATTTCTCCCTTGGAGACAGCTCCGTATGCTCCTCTAGACCTGCCTTTAGCTTTTTCCCACGTTATTTGGTTGTTGTGTATGCAATGGGATGCTCTGTCCCAATCGACCCATTTGGAAGTGAGGAGAAGAGATGATAAAAAATGCAGATTTAGGGCTGTATTTATAGGCACTAATCCTAGTTACGGTGTAACTAATGTTAAGAGTTACGCCGTAAAATCCAATTCCACGTATTTTTGCACTAGATCTGCTGGTTACGGCGTAACCTTATGAGTGGGTACGCCGTATTCTTCAATATTGATTGGTTACGCCGTAGTTGATGAAGAAGCACTGCGAGTTATCGCGGGCGCGGAAACTCATTTGACCTAATAAGTTACGCAGAAGTCTTTGGGGAGAGTTACCCAACCTTCTAATGAGTTGGTTTTCGAGTCACACTTTAGTTACGCGTATGTGAGAGATGAGTTACGCCAGAATCCTTAAAAAGTCAAAGATACTATGATAAATCTTTTGATAATTCTCCAGTTCCACGTCTCTTTAGCTCCAATGCTCGTAATTTACCTGAAAGTGGATAACAATGGAAAACAAGCATAAATCCATATAAATGATATAAATTACAAGCATTATCTGGGAAAATTGACACTTAATATTCAGTGTCTATTTGATGTTATCAACCTATTTTAGTTTATTATGTTCTTTTAACAATAAATATACTGGATATCAAGAATTTCAGATAGCTCGTTCGTTTCGCTCTCAACCCGCTGGCTCCATAACGCCGGGCTCGAGCCCGCTTGGTCCACACCGCTTCGGGCTCAAGCCCATTTGACCAAGGTCTGCTCGGCCCTCAATATTTGTATAATGTGCTTTATTATTTGCAAGAGTGAAATTTAATGTAGGAATTGTGTTTAATTTGTTTGTACAATATGCTTGATAATTTGTATTTCTTATGTAAGGGTGTTTTAATAACTGTATTAATTGTATTTATTGACCACTTAAATAATTGACTACATTAAATAGCATTAATGTGGTGTTTTGTTGTACACTAAGCTTCTTGTCTTGTAATGCATGAAAATTATGTGCATTAAAGTGTTGTTCACTATGTTTTTTCTTGTAACTAGTAGTCATTATAGTCATTAATAACATTGACCACTTTAATAGCATTAACGCTGTAAGTCCTAAAATTACATCATACTTATTTTGTTGTACAATCGTTTTATTTTGTTGTAAATCAAAATTGGTTGCAAAGAATTGTACATTGTGGTTTAAATGGTAGTAATTTTTGGTAAGGGTGTTTTAATAGCATTATTGTACTTTGACGAATTTTTGTCTTAAAATGAGACCACGCATTATTTTGTTGTACAATATGCTTACTTTGTTGTAATTCTAAAATTGGGGCATTAAAGTGTTGTAAACCATGCTTAATTTTTTTAACGCCTTAAAATTAAGAGTGAGGTTTTCAAGTATTCTAAATAGTATATATATATATTTATATATATATATATATACAATATCATATCATCATATATATATATATATATATATATATATATATATATATATATATATATATATATATATATATATATATATATATATATATATACATATATATATATATATATATATATATATATATATATATACATATACATATACATATACATATATTATATACATATACATATATGTATATAATATATATATATATATATATATATATATATATATATATATATATATATATATATATATATATATATATATATATATATATACATAAATATATATTTTGTTATACAATATGCTTACTTTGTTGTAATTCTGAAAATTGGGTGCATTAAAGTGTTGTAAAGCATGCTTAATTTTTGTATGCCTTAAAATTAAGAGTGAGGCCTTCAGGTATTATAAGTAGTATATATATATATATATATATATATATATATATATATATATATATACACACACTATATATATATATATATATATATGTATATATATATATATATATATATATATATATATATATATATATATATATATATATATATATATATATATATATATATATATATATATATAGAGAGAGAGTTAGGATCGGTGGGGATGAGATTTTAAGTAGGGATGGTGTGTATATCACAATCGAATTTTTAGTAAAATTGTTAATATCACAATTAATTTTTAAATGTAAAACATCTTTTTTTTAATTTTTTTTAATATCACGGTTCATTTTTAATATAATTGTTAATATCACAGTTAATCTTTATTATCGAAATGAAATCAAACAATGGTATTAAGTTTTTTTACTAATATCACCATTCATTTTTTTATATCACTGTTGGTCTTATAATGTCGTTAATATCACAGTCCGTTTTTACATGTAAAAAAGCTTAATATCACTGTTGGTCTTGTATATAATTGTTAGTCTTATAATTATAATTACTTTAGATGGTGAAAATTAAGGTTTTTTCATATTAATTTTGAAAAGTTAACATTAAAATCCACTGTAAAGATTCCATATTCATAAAAAAATCAACTAAAAACGACTTTTGACAAACAGTGATATTAATTTCAAGAACATCAAAAAAATAAAAAAATAAAATGCTCAGAAAAATATGAAAAAGAAGAAAGAAATAAGATAACTATAGTAAGAATCGCTGAAAATAAAATTAAAAAAAATCGTTTTCATCGTCAATTGATACCATGAAGTTAATGTTATATCTTGACTGTTTTTACAAAAGTCAATATCATATCTGGAATTGGTGGTCCAGATCTGTCCGCACGTCCTCACTTAGATTCCGCATATGATCCTCACTTAAAGTTGTAAAAATAAGAACAAACTAAGATTTGTAAAAATAAGGTCAAACTTAATGTTGTGAAAATAAGAACTAATTAAAATTTAACAAGTGACACTCTCCTTAAAACAAAATAAATTTTTGATTAATTACTACAAAAATTGTTAAAGATTTGATAGTTTTCTATTTAAAACTGACGAAAACTAGGCGATAAACTTTGATTTGACGTGCAATGTGTATCAGGTTTTGGCATTTTTATTAGTTTATTTAATAGTTGATATATATTAGGTGCATCAGTTTATGTATAAAACGTCGCTTTTTGAGATTTTGATGTCTCGGTGTTAAAGATTGCGGAAATTGAAGAATTGAAGTCTACAAGCTCAGAACTAAAGACAAAGATAGAATGCTAGGATGCAAAATGTATTTCATGGGGTGACCTCCCTTAGGGAGAGATTGTTAGGAATTGGAAATTCCATCTGAAAGTGTCGGTCACCCCAATTATAGTCTAGCATATGTTAGCTCGTAGACTTGTCGTTATTTACGTTATTTAGTTGTTTATTAGTTAGTTAGTAAGCGAGTTTAGTTTAGAGCAACACCGGAGGAAGGATGACGTCTTTACCCACTGATGCCCGATCCACGTTCCACAGAGTATGCTTAGTTTGTAATTATAAATACCCTTCCCACTAAGGGAAGGGTGGTACTTCTTGGAATCTAACCTTTCATTTGTTATTTTACAACTCTTTTTCAAGAGCATCCTCTCTACTCTCTTCATCTCTCTAACAATGGCTTTCTTGTGTCATCATAATCCTAGACCACCCGAATCATCTAAACAACATAAAATACACGATCCTACAAATGGTATCAGATCCTAGGTTGGGTTGTTTTTGATGATTTGTATGGTTTTTATGCGGTTTTGGTTAATGCGGTTTGACTCGCTTCATGTGATGTTGTTATGCAGTTTTAAAAACTGTTTGAGTGTGGTAGTTAAAATGTTTTAAGCAGATTTTAAGTTAGAATCTGATGGTTGAGTATGTTTTAAAAACAGTTGGTGTTGGGATATGAAAGTGCTGAAGATATCAAAGTCAAGATATGAAAGTACCGTAGGCAAAGTAATCGAAGAAGTCAAAGACTCAAAGTAATCGCTTAAAGACAAAGTCAAAGTACCGCAATATGAAGTCAAAGTACCGCAAAGAACTAAAGAACTTATATTCGCTTATGGAAAGAATTGTATTCTATGTTTAGATTACTTGTCGCACAAGGTTATCAATTGTAAACCGACTAGGATATCCTCGAGCCTATAAAAGGACTCCTAGATTGGCATTAGAGGTACGATTACATATGATTTTGATAAAGAGTTTTAGAGTTTACTTAATTAGTGTTTTAGAGAAAAGTTCGATTATCTTAGAGTTGTATTAGAGTATCCGCATAATAAGCGATTTAGAGTTTATAATAAAAGGTTATTCTTCTTAGCTTTGTTAAGTAAATTCCGCTTACTTGATAAAGATTGCTCGCTGTTTCTTTGTTATTAACTTAGGATTTATCCAAGGTTATTAAACCTTAACAAGCTAGTTAAGATAGTTTGATTAAAGTATATCGATCCAATAAAGTGGTATCGAGCTTGTATGGAAACTCGACTAGGAAGAAACCCTACTTCAACAATATTTAAGATGTCGACCAAGTCGCTCCACCACCCTCAATCACTCCTCACCGTAATTCCAATAATCAAGGGAGAATATGATCTCGTGCATGAAGATGAGGCAAGATACTGCCATTACGCACCATGCTCTTTGGAATGTTATTGTGAATGGGAATGAAGTTGTAGCGTACCCCATTGATATTCCCCGACAACCAAAGGCACCTAAACCAAGATACGCTAAAGAAGAACCTTAAGGAATCAAGAGAAGGCACTCAACATTCTCTTATCCGCCATTCCAGATGGTCATCTTCTCAAATTTCATGATGCTAAAGATGCTAAGCAGCCTGGGTCGCTCTAAGACCAGATTTGAGGGAATGAAGCCTCTAAAAAGATGCACGTAAATTTGTCAAGCAACAGCTTGAAACTTTCACAAGAGGGAGAAAGAGAGAGTCTTGATGTCGATATGATAGGTTTTAATCACCAACATGTTGGAGCTATACAAGGCGTAGTATTAGTCGAAGATGCTAATTTGAAGTTTCTAAGTAGTTTGCCATCTTCATGGCATGTGATTGCTACAATGATCAGAGGACAACAAGGTTTGATGTCATGGACTTTGATGATCTATATCATCAACTTAAGGTGTATGAGCATGAGATGAGTGGTCAAAAAAGTTCTAAATCTCACAGAGATTGCTTTTCTATCATCTGAAGAAGGCCAAGACTTCCAAAAGTACCGCTTTCCTCAAAGTATCAAGCTTCTCAAAGTACGCTGCCTATACACCCCTCATATGTTCAATGTGCCCCACCAACTACCACTATGGCCTCAGATGAAGTTATGTGCTCCTTCTTTGCACAACAAGCGTTTACTGTCACTTATGAAGAGGATCTAGCATTGATTGAAGAAGATGCACTTGAAGAAATTGATATCACGTGGCAAGTTGCTATGATCACTGCAAGGATCAAAAAGTACATGAAGAAGACAAGCAAAAGCATTGATTTCAAACCAAAACAGGGCATAACTTTTGACAAATCTAAAATTGAATGCTTCAATTGTCAAAAGACTTGTCACTTTGCAAGGGAGTGTAGGTTTGCTAAGTATCAAGCAAACAGGACATCTGAAAAGCCAAAACTTGAGCTTAAGGAAATTCTACCAACAAACAAAGGCTTTGGTTGCTCAAGAGAAGTTATCGAAGTTGACGAGTGAAGAGTTTGATGATGAACCAGTAACTTATTGCATGATAGCAGTGGAAGTAGAAATTGAAGATTCAAGAGAAGCATGGATTGGAGCACCGCTTTTGGTCGAAGAACCGAACATGCTGCTTGGAATCGATGATGGCTTTGGAGGATTTGACTGGAGCAAGGAATGTGAAGATGATCCTGTTCAACTTGCATTGGTGGCTACTTCACCAACTAAATCTCCTATCTCTGAGGTATGCTCAAATTGCTATGATTTTTATCATAAATTGCTTAGCGGTTATGTGATTGAGAGATAATTGTGTTAAGGCTAGGTTCTAGATAGCAGTGTTATCAAATAACCTTAGAATCTATGGAAGCCAAAATTTTAGCACATGAAACTAATGAAGTAGCTTGGGCTAAAAATATGCAACAGATTACCAAGTAAAGCTTAGTGAATGGAAATTAAATCAGAAATTGCGAAATTGAGAAATTAACTAAGGAAAGAGATGATTTGTTAGCTAAGTTTTTCGGGCTGGGGTGAAGTCGGTCTCCATACATGTTTCTTATGTTCAAAAACAGCAAAGAGCCTACCTTAAACCGATTAGGTTTGGTATGGATTTTAGTAAGATAGAAGGAAACCAATCTAGTAATCAGGATGAAGGTGAGTATGAGGATATAACCACTAGTGATGAGGAACTCATTAATTATGTAGATACATCTAGTAATGATGGTTCAATAAGTGACTCACTTCCTGAATATAAGAAAGCTAATGATTATCATGTGTTCCACATCCCATCGCATTCATCAACCCCTTAGGCCTGATGTTTCTCGATTTGGAGTAGACAATCTAGAGTTTAGGAAAAAGCTAGTTGCTAAATCTAGGTCGAAAACCCAATGAATCATGAAAACGATGTTCAAAATCAAGCAAAGTACCTTTTAAATCAAAGTATCAGCCCACAAGCAAGACTTCTTCAAAACCTTTTCAAAACAAGATCTAAACCTTTTGGGATAATTTGGTCAAAACAGTTTAATCACTCACCAAGAAGGCAACATAAATTTGGGCATAGACATAGAAGCTGTCACACTTTAACAAGATGGGTCGAACTGTTTTGTGTGTTTTAGTCCTACTCATCTAATTAAGGATTGTGAACATCACTCAAAATACCTTAGATAATTTCCAAAGAACAGATCGCCAACCGTAAACCTAGAGAATACAAACCGCTTAGGAATAATTCAAATAGGGTCAATCACGTAAATTTTCACCGTGATCATAGATACCCACACCAAAACCTTTTTCAAAACCTTTCAAGATCTCACAAGATTTTCCAGTACTGTTAACTCGCCCAAGATTTTCACAAAGTACCGCTTCGCACAAAACAAGGTACCGATCACAATACTTGGTATAGAAATTCTAGGAAATCTCACTATCAACCTAGAAGGTATTACAATTCACATAGGAGATTTAGATCGCAAGAACCAAGTGTTAAAACAAAATGGTTAAAAAAGGAAAGTAACGCAGAGGGATAGACAAGACTTTCAACTAAAAGTGAATCCGATGTTTTTGTAATGACGTAAAAGAGATTTGTGTTGAAAACCGAAAGTTTTGAAAATCCACATACTAAAGATCAAAAGATAATTGATCATCATTTGAAAGATAGTGGTAATTACATACTCAAAGAATTTGAGTTTGTAACTCCACAAGGGGAACACAAGTCAATAATGGCTTGGGTTCCTAAAAGTTTCTAACTCTTTTCTTTATGTGCAGGGCAACCCGGAAGAGAGCTTAAAGATCATCTTATTGTGGATAGTGGTTGCTCTGGAAGTATGACAATAGACAAAGAGATCCTGGCTCGATTTTAGGAATATTAGTGGAGGAAAAGTTGCTTTTGGGAAGGATCCCAATGGAGGAAGAATTACTGGGAAAGGAACAATTAAAGTCGAAGAATCGATTTTGAGAATGTCAGATATGTGAAGGAGCTTAAGTTCAACTTGTTGTCAGTCTCTCAAATTTGTGATAAAAGCATCCCTGTGTTATTCACTGACATACGAATGTCTCATCCTTTCCTCGACTTTAAACTCCTGTTGATGATGACTTGGTAGTACTTAGAGTACCAAGGACAAATGATGTGTATATTTTAGACATGAAGAGTTCACATTCTTATGGCAGAGCCACATGTTTGGTGGCTAAAGCAACATCCGAAGAGGCACATCAATGGCATAGAAGATTGGGCCATGTTAATGTCAAGAACATCAACAAACTGGTCAAAGGCAATTTAGTTAGAGGTCTACCTTCAAAGACTTACAAGAATGATCAATCATGTTTGGCATGCAAGAAGGGTAAACAACACAAAGCTTCCTGCAAGAAGCTTGAGGAAAGAACTATTAGAGAACCATTGAAGCTGTTACATATGGATTTATTTGGACCTGCCTCTCGTGGCAAGTTTAAATAAGAAAAAGTACTGCTTGGTTGTTACTGATGATTGTAGTAGATTCAGTTGGGTTTTCTTTTTGGGCTTTAAAGATGATACTTTTGATGCTATCCAGACACTGATTATTGCTCTTGAAAACCAATTGAGACTCAAGGTAAGAGGTATTAGATGTGACAATGGGATCAATTCAAGAACAAACTTATGGATGAATTTTGTGCAAACAAAGGCATAAAAAGGGAGTTTAGTAATGCAAGAACACCACAAATGTAATGGTGTTGCGTAGAGGAAGAATAGGACCTTGATTGAAGCTGCAAGGACAATGTTAGCAGATTCTCATCTCCTTATTCAATTTTGGGCGTAAGTCAAGATCGCGATGCTATGTACTTAATGTATCTCTGTCACCAAACCACGATGAAGACACCCTATGAATTGTTCGATGGGCAATAAACCCAACATTCGCTTTATGAAACCTTTGGATGCCCTCTACTATTTTAAACACTATTGATAATCTGGGAAGTTTGATGGCAAGTCAGAAGAAGGATACTTATTGGGTTATTGCACTAACAAAGAAGGGATTTAGAGTCTACAATGAGTTACTAAGAAGATTCAAGATTGTCTTCATGTTGAGTTTTTAGAAGATCAAGACAATGAGAAAGGTAAAGGTCCCGATTGGATGTTTGATCTTGAGGTTTTAACTCCATCTATGAACTATGTACCTGTTAGAGAAGAAAATCAACCAAGGCACAGTGGAGAAGATTTACAATATGTGGTTCATGGAGTTCATATTAGACCTAATGTTGTTCCCGATGAAGATCCCGTTAGTCCAAAACAAAGTAATCGGTTCCACAACAAAGTATCCTGCCCCACCACAAAGTAATCGCTGCCTCGTAATCTTCTTTTATCTCAGCCGAGGATCAATCTATTCAAGAGGAACTTAATCAGATGCTTCTTCAAGATGTTTTAGCACATTCTTACACCGATGAACAAAGGAGAGCTTATGAAGAGGCAAAGAAGAAGAACAAGACTGCAGAGTACTCTCACAAGACTTTGGACAAGATTTTTGTACAAAGTATCACGCACCTCGCGACAAAGACTTTAGCTGATCTAGATGATCATACCATGCCTGGATTAGAAGACACTGATGATGAGCTTGAAGATGAAGGTATTTTCGCAGATTCCAATGAAGGTGCTGATTATACTAACTTGGATGATACATATGAAGATCCACAATCTCCAATCTTACGAATTCATAAGAATCATCCAACTAATCAAATCATTGGTTCTTCTACTTCTAGAGTTATGACAAGACACAAAGCTAAGACTTTCTCTACATCTCACAATGCTTTACTTAGCTTTGTGTATAAACAAAACAAGCTGAATCATAAGGACCATCAAACCTGTCTATTTACTTGTTTTATCTCTCAAGAAGAACCCAAGAATATTGCTCAAGCTTTGACTAAAGAAAGCTGGGTTGAAGCTATGCAGGAAGAACTTCTTTAATTTAAACTTCAAGAGGTTTGGGTTTTATGTGATCTTCCAGATGGGAAGAGAGTTATAGGAACCGATGGGTTTTAGGGTCAAAGAGATGAAAGAGGTAATGTTATCAAGAATAAGGCAAGGTTAGTAGCCCAAGGATATAGACAAGAAGAAGGAGTAGATTATGATGAAGTGTTTGTTCTCAGAAAGCAAGAATAGAAGCTATTAGAATATTTCTTGCCTTTGCTTCTTATATGGGCTTTCAAGTTTACCGGATGGATGTCAAAAGTGCCTTTTTATATGGCAAGATTACAGAGGAGGTGTATGTGAAACAACCTCCAGGTTTTGAAGATCCTAAACATCCAAACAAAGTCTATAAGGTGGTTAAGGCTCTTTATGGCCTTCATCAGGCACCTAGAGCTTGGTATGAGAGACTCCACATTCTTATTGCAACATGGATATAGAAGGGGAGCTATTGACAAGACTTTGTTTATCAAGAGAGACAAGAAAGATATCATGTTAGTTCAAGTTTATGTTGATGATATCATTTTTGGGGCTACCAAACAATCCATGGTTAAGGAGTTTGAGCAACTGATGCGTAAAGAATTTCAAATAAGTTCAATGGGAGAGTTGACTTTTTTAGGACTTCGTGTTAAGCCAAAGGAAGGTATTTTTATCAGTCAAGACAAGTATGTTACTGACATACTTAAGAAATTCAATTTTGATGATATGAAGGGTGTTACTACACCTATTAAATCTATCAATTCATTGGGCAAAGATGAAGATGGACACCTGGAAGTCAAGCTTTATAGATCAATGATTGGCTCTCTTATGTATCTCACTGCATCAAGGCCCGATATAATGTTTGCGCTTGTCTATGTGCTAGATATCGTGTCTCACCAAAGATCTCTCACATGAATGCCGAAAAGAATCTTCTGTTATTTGAAGCAACAACCAAAGTTGGGGTTGTGGTATCCTAAAGAGTCACCTTTTCACTTGGAAGCTTTTTCAGATAGTGACTATGCAGCTGATAATTATGATAGAAGATCCACAACCCGTGGATGCCAATATCTTGAAGAAGGCTAGTCTCTCGGCAATGCAAAAAGTGACAATTGCAAAGAACATCATCTACCGAAGCTAAATATGTAGTCTGCCGCAAGTTGTTGTGGTCAAGTTTTGTGGATGCAAAATCAACTTGGACTATGGGTTCAATTTCAAAAATACTCCTATCAATATTGATAATGAGAGTACCATTTTTATTGTGAAGAATCACGGTATCATTCCAAGACAAAGCATATTCAGATTAGGCATCACTTTATCGAGATTGTTATGAGCACGTGCTCATCAATGTTGTTAAGGTTCACACGGATGACAATGTAGTTGATTTACTCACAAAAGGTTTTGATGTGTCACGATTCAATCACTTGGTCGTGAGCATTGGAATGATTAACTACTAAGCTATGTTTGAGGGGAGGACTATAAGGTGTTAGTATAGTCCCGTGTATTGCTTGAGGGGAGGATGCTTGTTTATACTTAGTTTATATGAAGGAATTTGGCAAAGTACTATTTTTCCCGAAAGTACTGCTTGAAAGTATCGCTTATGTGGAAAGTAATCGCTTGTCGTATTAAAGTACTGCTCCAACGTAATATTGATGGTAATTGATAGTAACGGTAACTTTGTTATTATAGGTCGTGATTTTCAAATCCTACCTATAAATAACTACTTCCATTTTCCTCTCATATTATTACTTTACATCTTTTCCATACTTATCTCCCAATCATCATCTCTTTATTCTTCGATAAAATCTTTATTGTGCTCACTTATTCAACAATGGCTAATCGCTTAACTGCTTTCAAAGCACAATATGGTGGCTAATTTGGACAAGACTGAGGCGAATATGGTTTTTATGATATTGTTGATTATCTTATCGGTCGCCTATTAGTTATGCTCTTTAGTTGAACCGATATTATTGAATCATGGATTCAAGAATTTTGGGCTAATGCTAGAGATAACATGGAGGAGGATGAATTTTATATTAGATCTACAGCTGTCGGACGGACTATCAAGATTACGAAGCCCTATTCGAGAAGATTTATTATTTGGAGATGAAGATGGGGCTATTCGATTTGACAAGCAACTAATTTGGGATACTTTTAGGGATCTTGGTTATGAAGGATCTTTAACGTAACAAACATTCAAGAAAGCATTATTCTCATTCCTCAATGGAAGTTCTTGATTCATGTACCGCTTCATTGCATAAGTTCTAAAAGTACTTGGGAAGCATTGGGTCCAATATAGCATCCGCAGTGTTGGACTAGCTAACGATAGAGTGTTTAATTTTTCAAGGCTTATTTTGGATGGGATGCTATCACATATATCCTCTTGGTCAAAATGGTTGATGTACCCAAGGTTTGTACAGGTTTTCTTAAACAAGCAATTGGCTGATGTTCCAAAACCTGATGCTTTGTTACATGTCATTGTGCAACAAGCCAAAATATTTACATTTATGGCTAGGCTGAAGTGATTTGTTCTGAGGTGGATATATTCCATTAATGCTACAATGATGGAAGTTGTTGCTCGACGGCATTTGATGAAGCCGAGAGGATGAAGAAAGTGAAGGTACCTGATTGTACATGGTACCGCTCACAAAGTGCTGCCTCTCAAAGTTCTCGCTTCTCCAAGCGCTTCACAAAGTGCTACCTCACAAGCAACGTGATCCTGAAAAGTACCGCTTTCTATTGAAGGTATGATCTTTACAGGTAATCGCTTCTCCAAGCCCCGAGGTTCAAGCGGAGATTGAAAGAACACCTACTACATCTCCACAACGCTCGCTCCTGCTTCGAGGAACATTCACATCTTCAAGGTGACGATCATACTATACCTCGTGAAGGTTTGACTTTGGATAATTATGCGTTGACAAGGGAGCTCGTTAGGTTGAACAAGATGTTGAGTTTCAAGCTAAAGCGTTTAGGAAATTGAAGCGTAAGTATATCTGGTTGAGGAATTTTATTAAACCATATATTCAAGGTTTCAACTTATGGGTTAAAGAGGAAAACAAACGCCGTAAACAACTTCGAAAGGAATTAAAACGAACGAAGGTTCCTAAATCATCTTCTGTCAACTTGGGGAGGAATTTAGAAAAGGAAAATGTGAAAGAAGATGTTGCAAGAAGAAAGAACTGTAAGTACTGCATCGTAAAAGATTATTTTAGATTCTCGAGGAAGAAGCAAGTTCAAGGTACGATGATCAAGGTAACAACATCAAAGTAATGTTTTTCATGATACATCTAGGCAAGAAGTAATAACACCAAGGGTATTGAATTTTGAAGAAGATGCTGGTCCTTCTACAATTGTTAAAGAAGAAGAGAGGAAGCTACATTCAAACCTATTCATTCTGCAAGTGATGATGAATTAATTGCTACAATATTAGATTTGTCACAACCAAGAGGAGGAGTTACTATTAGAGATGTACAAGAAGAAGAACAACCAAGAACTTCTCAACCTGCAATTGATCCAAAAGATAAAGGGAAAGGTATTCTTGTTGAAACAAAGAAAAAGAAACTCACTTTGCTAACTTAGAGCAATTGAAGTTGCTAGGAATGAAGCTGCAGCTAGAAAAGTTCAAGAAGAGTAAAATGCTAAAGATAGAGCGAACGTGAAGCTCAAGAAGCTCAATAGAGAAGCGACTCAAAAGGTGCAAGATGAATTAGATGTCAAGCTAATAACCTTTACAACCCCTAAACCTGTTAGATTTATGCCAAGAAGACTTAATAAAGCTAAAGACAGGAATGCTATGATGGCTTATTTAAAAAGTCAAGGATATAAGGGTTTGCAGAAGTTAAACTATGTTGATATGAAAAGACTCTATGATGCCAAACAGCTTATAAGAAGAGTGTTGCCGATATTAAAGACTTTAGAGAAGAAGCTCATTGGACTGAAACCTAAAGGAAAAGAGCTTAAAGAGAAAAAGAAAACCGAAGTTACGATGTTCAGCTTTCAAAGAAAGAAAAGGTTGAATTAAGATCCTGAGACTAGTGATGAATTGAAGAATTATCTCAGAGTGGTAGATTTTGATTATACAAAGGAAGATGATGACATGAAGATGAACAGATCAAAGATCATTGTTTTTAAAGTTGTGAAATCCAAGAATGGAGATTACATGATTTTTCATAAAGAAGATGAAAGCTTCAAAGTTTTTTAAAGGCTATGGGATTTATCGATATTATAGATAGAGTAGACCTATTCTACTTATATCATGTTGTGAAGGCTTACTTTGAAAATAATCCATTGGAAGGGATTGGTTTGGTTTTACATGGTGATCTCATAACTATGTGGGAAACTGAAGAGAGTAATTGGCGATGATGTTTGGAAGAATCAAGAAAGCCGGGAAATAGTTTTTGGAGATTCTTTGAAGAATCTGGAGTTCATGTTTTGAGCCGAAAATGGAACAATGATACACATGTTTGCGAAGAAGATATCCTCTCACACTTGAGCTCATGAGAAGAATGCTAGAGCATGGATTGGAAGTAGAAGAGGATAATGAAACCGCTTGCATGGTTATCAACTTGTTTATAAACTTGACTACCATTGCTGAGAATGATCAATAACTGGTATGAATTTTATTTGAATAAATACTTTTTGATATATCAGTACTTTTATTTAAAGTATTGCTGATCAAACAAAGTATTTTATCAAAGTATCGCTTTGAACTAAACCGCTAAATAAATTTTAGAAGAAACCTTTTTTTGCTAAGTAATAAATATTTTGAACTAAAGGTTGAATAAATGGGTTTTGTGATGATAACATCAATAGGTTATCAATCCACCATGGTTACAAAAGGATTGACTAATCCATGAGCAAACGGCTCTGGTAAAGATATATCAAATCCGTCTTTAGTTGACAACTTGCTAATAAGTTGGATGGTATTCAACTCACCATATCAGGAATGTGAAGAGTTGGCTAGCCCACAAGAAAATGGCTTGTGGTAAAGGCAGTGGAAAACCATTATTGGTAATTAGTTCACCATTAGATAGAAGAACTAACTAGTCCGAATGGTACGCTTTTGGTAAAGACAAATCAAATATGTTGATAGCTGGTGGTTTGCTAAAAATCATATGGTTATCAATGTACCATGGTCTAACAAACCAAAACATTTGGCTACCTGCAGATAATGGCTTTGGTAAAGAGATCTAAATCCATTAATTTTTCAATGATTCACTTGAATGTGATGAGAATAGTATGCAACTTAAACCAATTAAATGTACAAATTGTCATATGTTGTCTGTGGTTGTAAAAGATGGAGCTTGCCGGATGCTGCCAGAAGAGAACAATTCTAAGAGATACTTTGACAAGCAATGATGTTACGTAGATAAAAGCTTAAAGACTAAGAAACAATCCGCTTTTAAAAGATGAAGTAAGTAAAGATACATTCACAAAGGAACTTGAAGTCAAGCAAGTAGAATTCAAGTTAGGGGAGGATTATTGGGATATGAAAGTCAAGATATCAAAGCAATCAAGATATGAAAAGTAACTGTAAGTCGCAAAGTAGCACTGAAGAAGTCAAAGACTCAAAGTACCGCTAAAGACAAAGTCAAAGTAACGCAATATGAAGTCAAAGTACTGCAAAGAACTAAAGAACTGTTATATTCGTTTATGGAAAGAATTGTATTCTAGGTTTAGATTACTTGTCGTACAAGGTTATCAATTGTAAACCGACTAGTATATCCTTGAGCCTATAAAAGGACTCCTAGATTGGCATTAGAGGTGCAACGATTACATATGATTTCTAAAAAGAGTTTTAGAGTTTACTTAATTAGTGTTTTAGAGAAAAGTTCGATTATCTTAGAGTTGTATTAGAGTATCTGCATAATAAGCAAATTTAGAGTTTATAATAAAACGTTATTCTTCTTAGCTTTGTTAAGTAAATTCGCTGTACTTGATAAAGATTGCTCAGTGTTTCTTTGTTAATAACTTAGGATTTATCCAAGGTTATTAAACCTTAACAAGCTAGTTAAGATAGTTTGATTAAAGTATATCGATCCAACAGTTGGCATCTTGAAGTTGTTAAAAGATGTTTTGTTGTAAATTTGCTGGTGCTACATCGATAAATCTGGTTTTAAATGCTTGTTGTTCGATGTTTTTTAAGATTGGTGACATTTTTCATATATGCGAGTTGTGGTTACTTTCATAAATGCTGCGAGTTGTCAATATATGTCCAAATTCAAAGTACCTAATGCGAGTTGTGTACTAGCATTTTTGAATGCGGTTTATCAAATTTTCCAGATTCAATGTGTGACATGCGAGTTGTCACTTCTATTAGTCAAAAGCGAGTTGGTTCATAATATTATGCGGGTTGACTATTTAGTCAAATGCGAGTTGTTGACTGGTTAACTACGACTTGGTCTGGTCAACTGCGATTTGGTCTGATTGGTCTAGTCAGATGCGAGTTGTTACTGCTATGTGAGTTGTATTTATGATTGTTGAAAGCATTTTGTCACAAAAAGTCAAATGCAGTTTGTCTGGAGAATCTAAGATGCAGGTTGAAAAGTTTGTGCGTTTTGAAGTTAAAACATGCTGCGGTTTGACATCTAAACATACATCAACAATTACACCTCAATCATATATCACAACTGCAAACTATAATCATGGAACATCAACATCTAACAACTTCAATGAACATCAAAGTTCATCACCACAACTTCAACATTCATCAAATATCATCTACCAATCATTCATCATTTCTAAAAACATCATCAACAACACCTCAAACTAATCCTACTTCTAACCACAACCAAGTCTCACTTTATCTACATAAATCGCCAATACTCCTAAGATCCATCTCATCTACATCTCTATCAAGACTTGAACGTGAATGAGTCCAAGTGATCTCAGCTTATTATCTCGTGACTATCAATGATATATCTAGACTCATTTGACCTATATCATGAAATATTATACATCACTAATCATGATTGAAGACCTTTAGTCTTTTTACTATCCGAATCATTAAGAAAAAGATTAATAACATTTATGTTATTATCTTATCTCTCGTTCGTTTTTTGATGACCTTAGAAATCTTGTTTTGATTCGTTCTAATCTAAGAAAATATCAAGTATGTTTGTCGACCAAAGATCATAAACTGTGATACAACAAACGCCTTGATAAACAAAAAGGGTATCTCAGTATGAAAATATATGAATTTATGAAATGATTTTAACAATTATGTTAAATCAGTTCATGGTTCGTTTAAGACTCTAAAACAAATAGATTTAAAACCTTACCGTGTTAGTGGTTGTAATGAATCCTCGTTAACTTCTCAAACATTCCTATGGTGAGCTTATGCTTGTCGTGGGTACTAGATTGTGAGGGTCGATTGATGATGATCTATGAAGAGAGGTGATTGCTTCTGACTTTGACATCAGGGGCGGATAAAAGAGAAGTATTAGGGTTTGATTGAGATGGATTAGGGTTTGATGGTGAAAGGAGCTGCTTAGGTGTGGTAGGCGGAGGAATAGTGAGAGAGAAGATTAGGATATGTGAAACGAGTTATTAGGGAATGTGGTGTGATATGTTTATATACCCTAAAATTTTAGTGTTGTATGTTTGATCGGTTGTTGGACTTGGGCGGGTAGGTTATTGTATGGGTGGTATTCATTGGGCCGAATGTGTGAATGGGCTGTGACAGATTCGAGTGTGGGCCTCACTGGTATAATTGATATACGGATGTTATTATGATTTGTGAAATTTGTATGTTAAAGTGTGAGATCTTCGAGATTTATCATAATGTGTGATATAAGGTGTGGTACAATGAGCCATTTTTTAGTGATACCTTGAATTATTGTAACCAAAGTCTGTGAGATTTGTATATTATTTAAGGGGCTTGTACATCTTTTGATTCGGTTGATTTTAAATCATCATTATGGGGCTGTAAGACTCTCCGTAATCAAAGTTGAGAATAAGATTGAGATGTCCTTAAATAGAGCCAACGAATGTATGATGATCTTTCACATGAATAATGATTTATCTTTATACATGGGCCGTGATATTGCTACTATGGACTGAACCAGATATTATGTTGAGTTGGGCTGTGTATTATATTGGGCTTTAACGATATTTGATAATATGAGATTTGGTGTGATGATGAGAATTGTTGGGTTATGAGTTTTGTTGATATGAGATTTGAGGATAAGATTCATTGTGGTATGATGATTGGTACTTTGGTGTATACATTTTCACAGAGAATATTATGTTTCGGCTTGAACTTAAAGTTGAACAATAATGACGACGAAGTTGTTTATTCGGTATTTCTTATTTGGATTTGAAGTGAGGTTTTCCAGGTGCATTTACTTATTTCGTCTTCTTTCTTTCTACCCTTCCGTGAAGATGACTTGTTTGGGCGTTTATAGAGTGTGATAAAGACTTGGTTATTTAGTTACGGTTGTGATTATTTCTCGCTTAACCCACAACGTAGCTATCACTTCGGTGTCTCACGCACTTGAGGATATGTCAAGAGGTTTGGTACATTGGGTACACTGTTTCTTTTTCACAAGGATTAGTACAAGTTTAATTAATAAATCTGGGGAATTCTACTTCATGATCAAGTTTGGTATATCGGGTTTACTTCACCAAGTGGACACAGAAATTGCCGACAGAATACGTGAATGATGTGTTTACCAAAGGGTTTATTGGACGAGATGTGATCAGCAATTCCCATGTGATATTCGACGCCAACGTAATGTCAATGATATAGCCTAAGCAAAATCTTTCTAAAATCTGTTAACCATGATTTTTCAAGATGTTTGCTTATGACAAGAACTTTTCGTGCAAATGGTCGTACACGTTATTGTTGATCCCAGTTCAGCAAATGATCTAATATAGAAACTGACTTAGAATAACAACTTATTAAGTATTATGCGGAATTTAACACTTAACCTTAAGAAGAAGAACAGTTAACATTCAACACCTCAAGATTATTTATTAATACGTAATACTCTTACAGATTAGGTTTTGCAACCTTGAAGTGTATCGACCTTAGATATAAAACTTATATCTCTAATCAAACCTAGAATCTCCTTTTATAAGCCAAGGAGTCCTATACATTATACAATACGTAACCTACAAGATAAATATCTTTTCCATATTTATCTAACCGACTATACAAAACACTAGCAGTAGTTACAATATATCATCAGTGGTTACACATTACTACTAGCCGCGGTTATCTTCATCCGTGGTTACACTCTTCGTCCATGGTTCTATCAAGCTCGGTCCGTGGTGCCAGATTTCTAAAGTAATTCTTGATGTAAGGAACCTAAAACCCAACAATCCTCCCCTAAACTTGATACATTCCAAAAGAATTCTCAAGTTTCCTTTAAGCTCAAAACATCTGAAATTGAGGATGTAGCCAAACACTTATGAGATTTAAGAATTGTCTCATATTTCTTCAACAAATCATAGGCTTGACCATCATAGGGTAACAACATCTTGATAATACCGGTTTCAACATCCTAACAATAATTTCTCGATACTTATTCAACGAGGATATTCACCTTCTACAAGCATGTGAATAATTTTTCCGAAACAGCTTAAAACATGAACTCCACAAGTTTGATATAAAACCAAACTTGTTACAAGCACCATTGTAGAGTCCTTTCCATTCAGTTTCATCATGAGTTGGTTCAAATAAAATCTTCAAATTATAATAGACCCCGGTTCTCATGATTATCAGCTTGGATGCATTTCACCAAACTTGTTCTTGTAAAGTCTCCAGAGATCCATCAAATCATCCTTTCAAAATATGAAGCATTTGTGAAAATTTATTATACTCATAAACTTCATTGTTGAGTCTTTGAATTTTCCAAACTCCTTCACTTCCATCATTAAGCTTAAACTCATAAGAAACAATTTGATTAACATCTACAGCTTCTTTTTTTCTTTTAGAATCAGATGTTTCTTGAATCTCAGATTTTTTCTTTCTTTTACTTAGCATCCACTCATCATGCTTCTTTATCCACTCTTCTTCCTTCTCGAATTCATTGAAGAAATCATCTACATTAATCCTCATACATCTCTCATAAATTTCCAAAATTCTTTCAAATGAACATTTACTAAGATTATTAGAAACATAAATGCCTGAATTCTTAATAATTTTCATCAATACATTCCTCATCTGAGCTATAGTAGGAGGTTTCTTTCTTATAACATGTTTCTTTGTTTTGCTAACCTTCCTTGCCCATTCACTCATCAATCTATCTTTCTCCTCATCATCCAAAGTGTCCATTCTTGTGCAAGAAAACTCATCAAGAATTTGTTGAGAAGCTTGAAGAAAGTTTTGAGATTCATACCATATAGCTAGCATTCTCCTCACTAGCTTCCTCTTCTTTCTCGCTTTTTCTCTAAAGCTTCTTTTCTTCAAAGAACCATATTCTTTACAAACTCTGATCATAAGCTTCTTGTTCTCGCTTCTAGTTTTAAACTTCAACTCGTACTACAATACCTTTACCCTTTCCAACATCGATTGAATCACCTTCTTCTTCTGGTTCACCAATAACTAAAGTTTTTCCTCCGGGTTTGGGTTTAGTTGCGTAGTTTGAACAGATAAAGGAGTGCAATGATGGGTGTATAAATAGATGATGTTTTGCTCGATTAATCAATGTACTTGTGCTTCTTTCTACTTCTTTAGGCTTAGATGGTAATATAGAGAGAGTTGTTACAACTGTGGAAGTGGTTATAATAGCAGTGGGTATGATTGTAGTAGTTATAGTTGCCATGTTCTGCAAAGATCGTGGTTAGAAGTGTACTAACAAATGGTTTTAGACATACCATCGTTTGTGTTCAAGACTACATCTTCTACAACTTTCTTCACATTTTCAAGAACTGCCTCATTCCCATCTTTATCCGATACCACAAATGTTTGATCTCCACTATCAACATCTTCTTCCATAGATACATGATCATCCTCCCCTGAATTCTTGCCTTCACTCCTCCCCTGTTTGGATACATCCTCCATGTTCAGAGTGAGAGGAGTTCAACTTCTTTTCCTTAGCTTCCTCAAAGCAGCAAGCCCGTGCCTTTTATCTTCTCCAAAACCAAAACTCTGTGCTTCAAGCGCCGAATATCCTTTTCATGAAACCCAGCCAATTCCTTGAGATTCGAGATTGTCTCCTCCATCTTGGTACATTTGGCCGTCAATTCATTTAAGCGTTCAAGAATATCCTCTCCACTTCGACTGTGTGAACCGTCCAGAGGTGGTTCATTGAAAAGTCAAGATGTACAAACTCGAATCCGTCAATTCATTGTCAGGTTCCAACCTATCCTCATCACTTCGAGCTATGTTAACTGCTCCGAGAGGTGAATATTTGGATATAGAAAACATAGCATCGACCGAGCCCTCAACATCTATGCACCCTTATAGCCAAGTGGCTAGGGATTCCTCCACACGTGTTAAGTTCCAAGGAACTCTCCACATTAGGAGTTGCCAATGGTTGGGTCTTATTTATGTTACCACTTTCCCGACAAGATCTAAGCATGTATCAGAGTGGAAGCCCTTCCAATCATGTCACCTTCATCACCCGTGATGACCCTCATGAGCAACACCACTAGCACTAGCCCTGGAAGCTTAGTGCCCTTCTTTCTCCTAGTCCATACAATAGGTGTACTATGAGTGATTTGAGGTGTAGTATCAGTGGTTGGAGGTGGACTTTCAATGACAATCAGTTGAGTGTCAAGACCTTCATCAAAATCGAGCAAGAGACAAAGTAAGCATGTGAGGAAATAAAGGAACATCTCTAATTTGTACATTCTATGGCTGATTCCTCATATGTGCAAAAACCTTAGGAATCATATGATGTACTTCATACTCTCTAGAATGTTCAATAGGATTAACAATTTGATGTGCTACAATCATTGAACAAACCTAGGATACAAATAGTATTTACCCTTCTTCCTAATGTTTTGTACTAACCCCTCATAAATCATCCTAGACCAATTAAACTTCCTTCTCTCAGATAAACAAATAATAGCAGTAGTAATTTTTGAAGGAAAGTCATTAAAACCTGTGGTCTTGTTACTCATACACATCAACAAGGTGTGAATCAAAAACTTCCATTGTGGTGAAAACAAACTCTTAAAGAATTGTACCTTTTCACCTCTATGTGTATATCCTAATCTCTCTAAACCAAAGAACAATCTCAACATTTGAAAGATTGTCAACCCCATCAGATCATCAAACCGCAAAACCTCTCGAATGATATCCTCGAATGTAAATAACATGCTCATCCACTTCGAATCGAAACATCTCCACACCATCAACCGCTGCAAGTGTAGCATTTCTCCGTAATTGATGTATGTAGGCTTTAAGAATTGTGGGTGTAACAGTTAAAGCATAATGAATGGGACTGTGAACTAAGAAATCAATCTTTTGATGAAACCCTTCTAACGCAGCATTCTTGGTGAGAATAGCAACTAGGTTATGTGAAGTTGAATAATGTTCACCATTTTGATTAAGGAAAATAATGATGTGAGTTGGTGAATTATGCAAAGAAAGTGATTAGGTTAAGGTTGAGAGCCAATTGGAAGTGGTTTGAGAATCAAATAAATGATCCGTCCGTGATTTGGGGAGAGTGATATAGATTCTTGAATGTTACCAAACAGCCCCCCGACTATCCAAAACTAGACTCCATGCTATCCGCGGTTCCAGAACAACTATCCGTGGATACAGCATACCATCAGCAGATATATGGGATCACTTCTTCCAAATGACCAAGAGATATAGCAAGTAAATTAGCTCCTTATGCACCCAAAACCTTCATACTGGTAAGACAAAAACACAAGACCAACACAGAGTATAAGGTTATTTGTGTCAGTGGTTAGGAAGAGCTAAAAGTGGTTCCAAAAGACCTATCCGTGGTTTGAACAAGTAAGTCAATATGGTCAACTTCTAGAACTAATATTAGTCCAACTCCCAAATATCTCATTAACTCCTCAACCATATTAAACCCCGCCCGTATTTACTTCCATAACCCTAAACCCCACTTATAAAAAGAACCCAAATCTTACATAACGCACACACCAATCAATATCAAAACCCTAATTACTTCAAAATCTCCAATCAACGGCAATCTCAATGTGGAACCCTAGTTGGAAAAACCGTAAGTAGTCAATCTAACATCCTCCTCATCCTCATCATCATCTTTATCATCAAGTGAAGATGGTAACCCATGGCGCTTCTACCTACCTCCACAAGAACCAAGACCATTAAAATATCCATTTCTTCCATCATCTAAGATGACAAAGGTGGTGAATCCAAGTAATGCATCCGAGGACTCTGATGATTCCTCAAAGAAGAGATCTTCATACTCCCAACCTTCAAAGATCTCAACCCCAAACTAGACCACGAGCAAGAAACCCACCACTTCCAAAAGACAGAGAGGTGGTTCTTGGTCTTCAAGTACCAAGTTATGGTGCTTCTTCACACATCGTAAAGGGGAAGGGAAAAAGGAAAATGGACTGAGGCGTTTTGGTGATATGACTATGTCCTTTGTGCTTCATCTAATGTGGTCATCGTCATCATCAACGTTTTCATCAATCCATCCTGTCCATTTTGATCCTTAGCATCCTCGTCATAGTAGTCATGCATCTCCAGCCATTGAGATAGAAGGAATGGGTGTTTATGCAAGACTTCACTAACGATATCCAAAGATCTAGTGTGAAAGATGTAAGCGATCATGCATATCCAACAGCCTGTTAGATGTTGGAATAGATGATATGTACTAGATTAGGATTAGTAGATCATGTATAGCTCTTTTGATGTACTCTAGAAGCTGGAAGCTGTAAGCTGTAAACTTTTTATAGAATGAAGGAATGACCAATTTGCATCAAAACTTCTTTTACTTCTATAATGATCATTCTTGTACCGCAAAATGGTTAGTGAAAACAGACAACTAGCGTGGTTTGAACCAAACTATCGCTGGTTAGAAATAAATTATCGGTTAGAAACAAAAATAGCAAAACTAAGATTACGAATAACAGTTCATACATATACAAACCGGTACAAAACAATTTGAGAATTTAGAGATTAATCATTCCAATACTAACAACAAGATATCTGAAACCTCCCACATCAAAAGCTTTGGTGAGAAGATCGCAACATTGAAATCAAGATGGATTTTACCATTTGAATCAACCTTTTCTCATTACAATCTCTAATAAAATGATGTCTTATCTCAATATGTTTAGTTCTAGAATGTAAAACAGGATTTTTAATGATGCATATTGTAATGTTATTATCAATGTAAATCTTAGTATGCATAAAATTGTACCCAAAGTCCAAGAATTGATTCGAATCCATAGAACTTGACCACGGCAACTAGCAGCAGCCACATATTCAGCCTTCTTGTAGAATTTGCCACAATAGTTTGCTTTTTACACTGCCATGAAATAAGTCCGCTTCCCAAAAACTGACATCCTCCAGTTGTAGACTTCCTATCCAAACTAGCACCAAAGATAGTCACTATCTCAGTAGGCCACCAAGTCAAAAGGAGAATCCTTTGAGTACCAAAGGCCCAATTTAGGATGACCCTTAAGATACCTAAAAATTCTCTTAACATCATTCATGTGTGATGAATTAGGTGTGACTTGAAATCTTGCACACACACATAATGAGAACATTATATCCGCCTAGATGCAGTGAGATACATCAAAGATCCAATCATAGACTGCATAACTTCGATCAACTCGGTACTTCCATCATCGTAGCAAGGGTTTCGAGTCTCCATTGGTGTACTAGCACTCTTCACATCCCGAAACCCAAACTTCTTCAAAACATCTGCTACATACTTGTCTTGACTAATGAAGATACCATCATTCCTTTGTTGAACCTCAGATCCCCAAAAGAAAGTGAGTTCTCCCATAGAACTCATCTGAAACTTATCATGCATAAGCTTCTCAAAATCTTTGCATAGCTCTTTATTGGTTGAGCCAAAGATGATGTCATCTACATAAACCTGAACCAGGAAAATATCATCTTTGTGCTTCCTTATGAACAAAGTTTTATCAATCAGTCCTCTTTGAAACCCAGTGTCCATCAAATAAGGACAGCACTCATACCATGCCCTAGGAGCTTGATGCAAACCATACATAGCCTTCCTTACCCTCAGACCTTGTCGATGATCAGATCTTCAAAACCAGGAGGTTGACAGACATAAACCTCCTCATCAATTGTGCCATACAAAAATTCACTTTTAACATCCATCTAATACACAACAAAGTTTTGAATGAAGCATAAGCTAAAAACAATCTAATAGCCTCAATTCTTGCAACTGGAGCAAATACTTCATCATAATCCAAGCCTTCAGTTTGTGTGTATCCTTGAGCAACCAACCTTGACTTTTTCTCACAACAATACCTCTTTCATCCCTTTTGTTTCTGAACACCCATTTTGTCCCAATTGCCCTCTTACCATCAGGAAGGTCTACCAATGTCCAAACCTCTTGAGTTTGAACTAAGAAGCTCCTCTTGCATTGATTCTACCCATCCTTCTTCAGATAATGCTTCTTCAACTCTCTTTGGTTCCTTTTGAGACAGAAAACAAGCAAACAAGCAATTTTGCAAATCTTTATGACTGTTTCTTTTGTGAAGTGATCTTGCAAAGAACCCATGTTCAGAAAGGGTTCAAGATTCTTAACCTTGCTTCTTGTTTGAACTGGAGTATTCAAATTTCCAAGTATTTGTTCCTTGGGATGAATCTTGTGTATCCTTGTGGAGGTAACAGGACTTTCATGAATGACATGTTCCAAATTAGTTAAATCAACATTGAAGAAATCATCCATGTCTTCATCATCGAGTATCAATTTCAATCAAAGGTGCATATCAGATCATGTGGATACTCCTCTTCAAAGATGTAATGGCTTTTCATGTGGTTCAAAGAAAGTACTACTATCATTTACACGGCCATGTGGGATTTCACTCTGTAATGACAGTGGTAGTAGTTGTTGGCTTAGCAGTGGTTGTATTAACTCTATCCGTGCTTATGTTTGGCTTATCCGTGCTTGCAGACCGCTTTTTCTTCTTTTCAATTTCTTCTACCAACACTGAATTATCTTTCAATAACTCATCCTTATCTTGATGATGAGCACAATTGCATCTAGTATTCAAAACATCATCATCAGAGGGACCTTGCATATCAATGATGGGTGAAACAGAACTAGCTTTCCACTTTTCAAACAAATAGAACTCTTGAGGAGAATCATCTTCCTTAGAAATTGCTTCTTCACCGAATTCTTTGAGTACCTGATCAACATTAGTGGAAGTTCCTGCAATGATAGGCTCATAATTCATAGATTTGGTTAACATATCAATGTTAAAATGCCAGTCCGTCCTTTTGTCTCAACACTAGAGTCTTTCACCTAATTGAACATGTAGATTCTCTTCAACAATTCTAGTCCTCCTATTGTATACTCTAAAGGCTTTACTATTTGATGAATAGCCTAAAAAGTATCCATCATCCGCTTTTTCTTGAAACTTGCCTAGGTAGTCTATGGTATTCAAGATAGTAACAAGACACCCAAAAGGTTTTAGGAATGCAATCATTGGCTTCCTATCATGTAACAGCTCATAGGGGTCTTGTTATGAGGCTTCACTACCTTACTCCTATTCTCGCACATACACACTAAAGGCTACAGCCAAATTTCAAAAGGTAGTTGGTAAATTAGACTCGCACAACATAGTCCTAGCAGCCTCAATTAGTGTTCTATTTTTCCTTTCAACCACACCATTTTGTTGTGGTGTTCTAGCAACACTAAACTGTCTTTCTATACATTTCTCTACACAAACTGATTCATCACTGCATTCTTAAACTCAGTTCCATTATCACATCTGATTATCTTAACTTTATGATTCACTAGATTTTCTATCTTAATAATGAAACTCTTGAGAACTTCACTAGTTTCACTCTTAGCAACCAAAAAGTAAACCCAAGAAAATCTACTATAATCATCAGTGATAACTAGGCAATACTGCTTATTGTTCAAACTCTTGACAAAAGTAGGTCCAAATAAGTCCATATGAAGCATAAAAAGTGGTTGTGAAATGGTGTTGACAGCTTTGGACTTACAAGAAGCTCTATGTTGTTTTCCTTTTTGACAAGCCACACACAGTGCCTTACACTCAAAAACCTTAGAAGGTAACCCTCTCACTAAGTTCCCTTTAACCACTTTATTGATTGTTTTGTAATTGAGGTGACCTAATCTTCTATGCCATAACTTAGACTCATCCACAGATGCTTTAGCAAATAAACAAGTTAAGGACCTATTAGGAATTACATCTTTAAGATCAAAACAATATATATTTTCCTTCCTAGGTACCCTAATTTGTATAAACTTCTCATCGTGCATCTTAAACTCGTGAGATAACACCACACACCCCACCAAAAGTACCCAGCTTTTCTTATCACACATTTGAGAAACACTGAATAAATTGTACTTAAGTCCCTGTACTAAGTAGACTTTTTCAAAGTCCAAATTTCTTGTTCTGATTGTGCCTCTTCCAAGTATCTTTCCTCCCTTTGGATCATTGCCAAAAGCCACATAGCCTCCATCAAAAGCTTCAAAATCTTCCAGGTTTCTCCCATCCCAAGTCATGTGCCAGAGCAACCACTATCAAAAACTCCTTTGTCTTTTAGCTCATCTTGTAGATTGCCCTGCACATGAAATTAAACAAGTTAGTTCCCTTTGTGGACCCAAGCCACATCGACTTGGGTCCGCCGTGCATCAATATAATAAAATTTTTAGGTCCATTGATGCACAGTTGACATGATGTAAAACCTTGGTCTTAGGTTTCCATTGCCAACAAGCTGAGGCCTTAACAAAGATAAAAATGATTCCCAACCATCGTACGTTATCACCTTTGGAATTTTTAAAACTTTGTTATCTGTGGTGATTTTGGCTTATCGTGGTTTGATTTTGCTTAAGCCGTGTTTACACTTTGCTTAGCAAAGGTTGGAACCCATTTGGGAGAAAGGACAATTGATTTTGTATTCCCATTTCTCATCAACACCGCACTTGAATCATGTTTTTGTTTGGATGAGGGTTTGTTTTCTTTGAAAAGTTTTGATGATTTACCCTCCTCCAATGATTCCAAACTTGTGGTTTGTTTTTATTACAATTTCTCTGCAAGTGTTCAAAACTACCACATACAAAACAAGCCTTTTTAACACATTTAAACTCATCACCTAATATGTTAGAAATTAGACCATTTAAGCTTCTTTGATTACCCCTAGGTTTATATTGTTTCATCTATTCCTTAGGTATTTCCCTGTACTCTACTACTTTCTTGGTAATTTTAGCTCCAAATTTAGGTACAAGGTTGACTTGCTAAGAATCAACATTCTTAACTTTTTCTATCTCTGTAGACTTAGTTGATTCAATACTATCTTCCTCTAATCATTCCCAATCTTCAATTTTGGGAGCATCGATGACTTATCGAACTTATCTTAGGTGTTTCAGTTTACTTAATCCTTCTACAGGTTTGTTAAAGTTGAATTCACTACTAAATGACAGTTCTTTAGCAGGTGGTGCATGTTGCATAAGAGTGGGTGGTGGCATATTGTTGTATCCTATCCCTGAACCCTTTTTCATTAGATGACTCTCTATAGATTTATGAACCGATCGAAGCAAATTGTGTTTTAGCTGCCTAACAACATGTTTTTCTTTTTCATCTAGGGCCTTTTGGTTTTCACTCTCTGCTAGTTCAAGTTTCTCTTTAAGCATTTTAATCTCTCTATCTTTAAGATCAGTTTCAACACCTAGTATATTGATCTTTTCTACATACTCAAACTTACATTTGATACTCTAATTTTAGCTTCTCTTCCACACCCTCTAGACCAACTCTATAACCTAAGTTATCTAGAGTCAATCTTTCTACTTCTTTCCTCATACTCTCCTGATAGCTTTTTGAGATTCTAAGTTATCATAACATGATTTAAAAGAACAAGTAGATGATTTAGAATCATTAGATACCCCTCGAATCGAACCTTAAGATGAAGCATAGGCCATTAGAGCAAAGTTATGGTCTTTTGAAGCTTCACTAGCAAGAAAAGCTGCATTTGGACCTTCTTCAATTTGATCACTCCAAATATAATCTCCAAGCCCATCTTGAGCAACCAAAGTCAAGAAGGAGCAGCTCTTCTCGTGACCTTCTTAGTGCCTTCTTCCTCTTAGGAGCTCAACATTCCCTAGCAAAGTGACCTTTCTTCTTGCAATTAAAGCACTCCATCTTACTCTTGTCGAATCCAGCTCTCCTTTGACCATCATACTTAACCCGGCCTCACCTTCTAAACTTCCTTGCTTGAAGAGTCAACATTGCCATTTGCCATTGAAGATTAATTTCTTCAAGATCATCAAGATCAATTTGATCTAGGTCTTGATTAGACAAGAACACCGGTAGTTAAATCAGCCAAAGGCACAAATTGCACCATCACTGACATTATCACTAACAAGTGGTATTGTTTGCAATAGCCGGATATACCATAGGCAGTGGATACATCTTGTCGCTCTTGTGATTAGTGGATACAAAAGCAATGTTTTGATTAGCGTAAGAGGCATTAGCAAAGTTATTCTCGCACTCATAAACCTTCAAGTTGTTGAAGAGATTATCCAGAGTCATCTTAGGAAAGTCCTCCTTATTCCTCCATACAATTTTATGAATAGCCCATTCAGATGATAGACTCCTAATGAACTTCAAATTAATATCTTCTTGAAGAACCTTATAGTCCACAGACTTGGTCGATAAGTTTTGAAGTTTATTGTATGTGCTATCAATCTTTTCTCCATGAGAGCAAAGTGAAGGTTTCAAATTGATGCTTGAGCATATTCATCTTGGACTTCTTAGTAGCTTCATACAAAGAAACCTTGTCTCAAGAGCATCCAGAACTTTAGCAGATTCATATTGTTCAAAATCCAAAGCTTAATCATTGGGTATTCCCATGGAGAGAATACTGTGAGCTTTGATCTCCATTTTCCTTTTAGCTTTATCAAGTTCACTAACAATAGATATATCTTTGCCATCCTCACCCTTCTTAGGAAGAGTGTCTCCCTTTTCAACGACATCCCAGAGAGCATAGTCAATCATGTGAATGTATTGCCTCATTCAGATTCTCCGGATTTGATACTCACCATGCTTGAGCATGGGTACCTTTAGCCACCATGTGAGTTTCGGCCAGACATCTTATCTTAGAATAGAGCTTAACAGACTTCTTTTGATTACAGCTTCTAGATCACAAGCTCTGATACCACTTGTTGATCCTAGTTGAGCAAACGATCTAATATAGAAACTGACTTAGAATAACAACTTATTAAGTATTATGCTGAATTTAACACTTAACCTTAAGAAGAAGAACAGTTAACATTCAACACCTCAATATTATTTATTAAGACGAATACTCTTACAAGATAGGGTTTTGCAACCTTGAAGTGTATCAACCTTAGATATAAAACTTATATATCTAATCAAACCTAGAACCTCCTTTTTATAAGCCAAGGAGTCCTATACATTATACAATACGTAACCTACAAGATAAATATCTTTTCCATATTTATCTAACCTACTATACAAAACACTAGCAAAGAGGTTACAATATATCATCCGTGGTTACACATTACTACTAGCCGCTGTTATCTTCATCCGTGGTTACACTCTTCTGTCCGTGGTTCTATCAAGCCCGTCTCGTGGTTCCAAAGATTTAAAGTAATTCTTGATGCAAGGAACCTAAAACCCAACAGTTATGATGGGGGAGAAACGTATACTTTGATGCTTTAAGGTCAACCTCAGAGGAAAGTAGTGTATACTACTCGACTTAGTATGGTTTGTGAAGTTGTCTTCATATGGGTTAAGAATTGTTGATGATATTGTTGATGATTGGATAATGAACCGTTAATGAACCACTGCATGTTCCCCTAAAAATAGATATTCACCGAAACCTAATTTGTCATAATACATTCAAGCTGACATTGTTTACGGTTTTGTCTTGATTTTGTAAAACTCGAAAAGAACCTATTTCTCGGTTTAAATCATAGACTTGTAAAATCCCGTGAAAATGGAAACATCCCGTAAATGTAATGCATTGTCGAATCCATCTTACGGTTTATTCTTGGTTTTGTAAAATCCTCTGAAAGAAACTATTTCTCAGTTTAGACCATAGAATTGTAAAATCCCGTGATGATGGAACCATCTTGGAGAAAGGAAAGTGTATTTCGGGATCTTATTTGATGCTGGTACTACTTGCTCTCAAGCTTCAAGAAGAGATAAAAGGGTGTACTTCATGAATTGGGTGTTTGTTTGGATTGTCCTCATGGCAGTTTGGTTATTAAATGGTTTTACGGGATTATGTGCTTTTAACCATGGTCGGGATGAAAACCATTATCATAGTTCACTTATAACATCAAAGGAGGCTAGAGTTGAGCTTTTAACCGTAAGATGTGACAACGCGTTAATTCACTATTATTTATTTGAGGTTGAAGTGAAATATCACGGGGAAGTGTACTTAGTATCCAAGGTATCAGGATGGTTGGATGAAGATTCTTCAAGATCCTTGTTCGAGCTTATAATCAAAAACGAAGACTTGGAAATCTAGTTGTTGTTGGGTGACTTTTTCCTTTTCTTTTACCACTTGGGGGAATTGGGCTCTTACCACCACAAAATAACTATCACTTAAAGGAGTTACGTTGTAGTCCTCAGTGTCACATTTAATTGTGGATTCTCAAGAGGTGATGTACGTCTTATACTTGATGGTTGGTTGGATGAAGATTATAGAGTACTTAGAGATTCAATGGAGGATGAATTATCGGCATCGCTCTTTGTTACACATGTGCAAGTTTAAGTCACGAAGTTCGTTAGTTTACTTGTGGTCAAATTCATCATATTGGGTTTTCCATCACCGTCACGACAAAGAGTCTACTGAATGATAATGGGGTTGATATCAAGTTTGCCAAGAGTAGATGAAAAGAGAGAGATAATGATGTTTGAACATAACAGTTCAAGCCTCGTTCTCTGATGAAAAGAAAAGTGTACATTTCAGTATGCTTTATCTTCGGAAGAAGAGAAATATTCTTATTTATGACCATTCTCATCAACATGCTTCATGCTTTTTCCAAGCGCTTCAGTCATCAAGTGAACCGAACTACTGTTGATTGTCTTCTTTTTTCCACTTGCTCAATCATAATGGAGAAGTGTGAATAGACTACATTTGGATGATTTCACTTATTTAATCAAGAATGGCATCTCCGTATGCAATTCTTGAGGGGGAGAAGAAGTGTGATAATTATGCATGGTTGATTGACATATCAGAATATATGGTCATACGGCTCCTACTCATGTAAGAACCGAGCTTCTTCTTATCGGGTCATCTTTACACGGTGTTTCTTCTAAGAGCCGTTGGTTGACATCTTCACACGGGCTGATTTAATTAATGACAAAGTGCTTCTAGTTGCTGGGCTGATTTCTTTGATGAACATCTTTTTGTTCTTGTTTGATTGGGAGGGATCTTAGTCAAGGAGATTTGGTATTTGTAAGTTAACGGGGGAATGCATTTGGTGAGTTGAAGATGTTAACTTTCTGATCCCCAAACGGTCAATCTTGAAGAAGGTCGAAGCTCTCACACCGCTTTACATTTTCTCGCCTCCATGATTAGAAGACTAAAGACGAGTTACATTTGATTATCTAAAGACTTCTTAATCTGGGCATTTATCAAACAGATTGTCGGTTTTGGGGAGAGCACTAATTGGGGGAGAGTGATAAGTCAGATTTAATCCCCAATTAGACTTGCTCACATTCTTTCTGCAGCAAGTTGATTCTCACAAATTCAAGTGTTCTTCTCAACAGATTTCAATTATTTGGGCTTACAATGTGTTGCTGATTCTGAAGTGTCAAAACCAGCAAGGGGGAAGGAGACACGCATCTAAACGCGAGTAAACATTGAAGAGCTTAATACTTCTAAGTGATTGAAGATATCATGGGAAGACTAATGTCATTACCGCAGAGAAACTCATGGTTTGACTCATGGCGTTTAGTGTTCTTATTCCAACTAAGTGGGGGAAGAGATGGAAGAGTTAGTTTCTGAAGATAAAAGAGGTACACAAGTGTGTGATGATTTTGATGTAATCGCAATCATCAGGGGAGAGAGATTGTGTACATTAGGGACGCCAAATGCTTTCACTTGAGTGCTTAATCGCGATTCAGAGATATAATCACTTATTCCAGAGTTGACATCCGTAGAGATAGTCGTCTCCCAGAGATAATCGATTCGCCCGCTTCTTCAATGTTATCGGTTATTCTCTCTTTGGGCATTCGGATACTTCGGGTTCTTGAGCTTCATACACTTTCTTCAAGGGGAGAGAAAAGTATACATCGGGTTATTCTTTTTGATATCGGACTTAATCTGCTACTTCGATGGTATAAGTTTCTCTCGCCTTCGGTATATGTGTATTCGGTTCGTGAGCTCTAGTCTAGAGAGACCGGACTGCATCAATTCATCTACTGGGGAAGTGGTCTCTTGACACCTTCTCGAGGATGCATCGCCTTCACTTCGGGTAATGAAATATGAGAAGAAATTTAAAGAGTGGAATGATACGTTGTTGTTCTTGTTGATGATATAACCCCGAACGAAGAATCTCGATCATCGTTCTTAAAAGGAGCAATGGAATTTATGATAATGGTGTGCTTTCTGTTCACCCGGCTAAGGCAAGCTTTAAAAGAGCTTCAATCTGCCATCTAATGGATTTTCGGTTTGGGGGAAGTCGCCAAAGTCTCTTTTTCAAAGGCTCATGTTCTATCTTCTATTCTCGAGCCTCTAAGCTTTGGTGGAAGTTTAAGAGATGACGAATTCTATCTTCTACGATGTGCTGCTCGATACTCGTATCATCATCTTCTTAAACTATATCATCATCTCTATCTCTGTAAATATTTATCAAAAAGAAAATACAAAAATATAAAACCTATAAAAAGAAAATAGAAAATTATAAACCAACAAAAACCTATAAAAATCAAAAAAATTGAAAAAGACCAAAAATATTGTTTTTCTAATACATGTCTTCTAGTATCGATAACATCTACGGTCTTAGAAATGTCATTCAATAATGGCACGGGACCATAGATGAAGTTCGAGCAGGAGGTGTAAATATTGTAAGATATAGGATTTCACAATCACAGTAAACCAAACACATATGGGCACAATTGTTTAGAGAGAGAAAGTTCTAGAGAGAGAAAGGGAAGAGAGTTGGGAACTATGTGAAACAAAGAAAAATGGTATTGAATTCCAACCCTCTACCTTGGGAGGTAGAGGGTATTTATAGTGTCTTACAATAAACGCCACCTACGAAAGTTGTGGATCGTGCATACAGGGTAAAGACCCATCCGTCCTCCGCATTTTACTTAACTAACTACTTACTAACATCACTTGACTACTACTCACGAGCTTTCTAACTAATACATATACTTGAGGTGACCTACACTTTAACGATCATTTTTTAATTCTAACAATCTCCCCCTAAAGGAGGTCACCTCAATTTATAATGAATACAAACAGATATTACATTAGATTGTTCTTGGATTCTTGATTAATTTCTTTTGCTCAAGAGCTCGTAGTCTTTGATTCTTCATGTTTTGCATGTTTGGATAATTCAAGTGGAGGTCTTTAACTCATCCACGTGGATAATGAGTTTTGAGCCCTTTGAGATCATCACTTGCATAAATTCTCGACTCTTCCATTGTGGTGTTGATATTATGTGATCTTGTGATAAGGACCATACATGCTCACATTCTCGATCATGATTTCTTCTTATCAGAGTAGTGGAAGCTTTAGCTGATTCATGATATTTGCAGTAGCGTAGCAGAAGCATGGAGTAAGAATATCAGAGTCATTGATTGTTAGGATTTAGTAAATCCAGTTATTAAAGTGTCGGTCACCTCAAGTATATGTAATCGTTAGAAAGCTCGTAGTCGTAGTTATTTAAAGTTAAGTAGTATTTAGTTAAGTAACATCGTGGAGGACGGACGGTCGCAATTACCCACTATATGCCCCATCCACGCCCGTAGGTGGCGATTTGTGTAAGACTATAAATACTCTCTACCTCCCAAGGTAGAGAGTTGTAGCTCATAATAAGATTTTCACTTTCTCACTGTTCCCAAACCTCTAACTATTTCTCTCTAAAAAACATCATTGTGTACGCCCCCTATGATCATGGTTTGATGTGTTTGTGAAATCCAATATGTTACAAATGGTATCAAGAGCCATGGTTTGATCATCTCTTACATATCTTTGGATTTCTAGTGGTTTTAGATGGTTTTGAGTTTGAAATAGTTTAGTGGTTTTTGCATCATTTGGATCATTTCTTGTGTTAAAGTTTGAATTTTAAGTGTACTTTTGTGTTTAGAATCATTGTAAGTGCTTTGGGTTTTATTTGGAAAGCTTGAATCACCGTGTTGGCTTGTTTTGGATTGAAAAGTGTGTTTTGAAGTCTTTCAAGGTAGCAGCTTACTTGAGTCTCAAGTAGAATTTCTTCGTGAAAGGTAGCGACTTGCTTTAGTAATTTCTAGCGAGTTGTAGTGTTAGTCGAAGGACTTGAGCTATACTTGTCTATTGAGACAAGCCGACAAACAGTACAAGTTAGTGGATTCTCCACTACGGCTAGCGACTTGATGGGGTTTATTCTAGCGACTTGTACCTATTGTTCTCAGCGACTTGATATTAGTGATTTGGATACTTAGCGAGTTGCTCTTTAGTGACTTGACTGTTTTGCGATTTGGTGCTTTAGCGATTTTTGTCCAGCGACTTGGGTCTTAGCGACTTGATTAATAGCAACTTGAGGTTTAGCTGGTTGCTACTTAGCAACTTGGTGCTTAGACACTTGGTTCAAGGGTTATAGCGACTTGGTACTTAGCGACTTGATTCAAAGGTTATAGCAACTTGGTTAAATATTTGTTTCTGATACTGTTTTCTCTTGATTTAGTACAATCCCGTGAAAGAATCTATTTCCCGGTTTAATCATAGAGATATAAAATCTCGTGAAATCTGTAAACATGTCTACCAACGTGCCTACAATCATCTCTACTGTAGCTGAGGATGTTCAAGCAGCTGGCTCAGATAGTCGTCCACCCATGCTTGACAGAACTTACTATGATTCATGGGCTCAACGAATTAGGGTATATTGCCTGGGAAAGGAAAATGAAGTCAACATTCTCAAGTCAATTGATGAAGGACCTTATCAGATTGAGACTACAAGAGACATAATTGATATTGTTGCAGATGGAACCATGATCTTTGGATTGGATAGACCAAAGACGTATGATGAGCTCAGTGATAAGGAGAAAAGGAGATTCGATGATGATATCGTGGCTTCAAACATTATACTTCGTGGTCTTCCAAAAGACATCTACAAGCTTATCAATCACAACACAAGCAAGGCTATTTGGGATAATGTCAAAATGCTTCTCTCAGTTCTCAATTAACTAAGAAGACAGAGAATCACAAATATATATGATGAATTTAAGCACTTTAAGATGAAACCGTAAGAAAGTGTCTATGAGTATTACGCGAGATTCCACAAGCTTGTGAATGATATGAGGAATATCAAAATGACAATGCCAAATATTCAGCTGAATTCAAAGTTTGTGAACAACATGAATCCCGAATGGCATAAATTTGTCACATCTGTGAAGCTAACCAAAGGATTGAAGAACACCAACTATGAGCAACTGTATGCATTCCTTCTTTAGAATGAGAGACATGGTATGTTTGAACGAAGGATTGTTGAACAGTTCAAAACTAAACAAGGAGAAACAAGTTATTCAAATGATTCAACAGCTTTTTACACAAATGTTGGAATTACCACCAAAGCTTCACAAGTTATACCCATGGGTAATGGTAATCACAAACTCATTCCTAATCCAATGTTCAAACAAGTCGATGTTGATGCGCCATGGGACACTTCATTAATCAATCAGCTCTTATGGTTAAACAAAACTTGACCCTTAATACACATACCAAACTTTCACACTCAACAATGAGATCGTGAATCGATCCAATCTACACAATATGTTGTTGTCGAGATGGAAAAGTTATGGTGCAACCGCCAGCTCAAGGAAGGCAATATGAACAAGAAGAGGTGGAAGGTTAAGAGGTTGTAAATGAATCGAGAAGAAATGGAAATCAAGGTCAAGCAAAGCCAATTAAGTGCTACAATCGTGGTGATGGACATATAGCAAGGAACTGACATCTCCAAAACGTCCTCAAATGCAGAGTACTGAGACAAGATGTTACTTGTGCAAGCTCGTGATAATGGATGTTGTTTTGATGAAGAGGAGCCGTTGTTTCATCGAGGGAAATGCCAAGACATACGATGCGATGTGGATGAGTGCCAATTCAGAGATAGGTCATAATCATCGAACGCCTTTAAGTCGCCGATCGTGATGCATACGACATCACATCGATGATGAACCTACCGCATTTTGTCAATTTTATGGCTAGCATTTCTCAATGGTCTCTAAAGGTCCTCACCACAAAAGCTGGTCCATCCAAAGAAACAATCATCTCAGAGGTATTAAAACTATATGATAATGTTGATCAGTAAAAGATACATGATAAAGTTCTATCTAGAAAACCAAATGACTCGATATTGTTAATATGGGCAATGATAATATTGTCCCATATGATCAATATGCGACCCAATGCGAGAGAGTGATTGAACCAAGTTATGTATCTAATGCAATCAATGATGACTATATTTTTGATGAATACACTGCTAGTGTCCCTAATGATTCTCGCCATCTCTCTCAACTTAATGCCTATAAAGAACAAGTTGCCATTTATGAACAACGCATAAGTTTGAGTTAACTACCCGTGAGCAGAGATGGATGACCAAATGCATACATTATTATAAAAGTAATTTTAGGGAAGAAATACTTAAACAAGAGTTAGATTCCTTAAAATAAAAGCTTAACAAAACGGCTAAGCAAAAACAAGAACTTCAAGAAAATGTGAAAGTGCTTAAACAAGAATTTAATGCCAAGGAATCAAAACTCTTAAATGAATTTTCCAACCTAAAAACTTTGAAAAACAAACTTGAAAACAAATTGTACCGCATAAGGAAACACCATTCAGATCACTCACATGATCACTAAGCATAGAGTTCTAAGTGACAAACATAGTGTTGTGTTAGTTGATGAACTAAACCCTGCTTGTCTCCAAAGCTAGAGAATACATAAGGTAATCTATGATGGCAATGAAACTTAAGCCTAGACATAAACCTAGTTACCGAGAATATCGAGGAAGATAAAATTAGAAGAAGTAACTAGAAAGAAATTGGATGAAAAGCTTAAGAGCCCTTTATGCATAGAAAAGAAAATCGGCTATAAAACACCCAACTATGCTAAGGAAAACTGGATTGCCTTTAACATGTTTAGACCTCAAACACAATTAACCTCTCAAACAAGTGTTTTGGAAAAAGGATATGGACATGAAAAAGTCGATGAGTTTGTTGAAAAGAATCCCCATGTAGGAGAATGCTTCATGCCATCAAGTTATCCCCCAATACCCCAATGTATTTAGTTCCTAGATCTATTCCCACTAAAAGCAAGACCTTAATCAACCAATATGTTATTTTTCAATTATTTGTTGATTTTGAGAAAACTTGTAAGAAAATGATCACACCTACTGGGATATTTGAAGGGAAAGGGTTTTGAGCAAACTAAAGAATGCTATTTAACGTGAGGTCATGCCTTTTTAAACAATTAAAAGGTCAATTTGAGAGTTAAAAAGGGATGGATTCAGATATTAAAAAATGGAAAAGGAATTTGATGCGATGATAGTTGAGGTCAATGACTATGAGCGAGAATTAAAATATAATGAGATTGAGAGGAAGAACTTGCATACCTTAAATGAGAATCTTATTTTTGAATGTATCACTCAAGGTGTGTTTTACACGCTACCTAATTGTTCAATTAATGCATCTCAATTTCATGAATTATCTCTGCTCGAAAGTCTCCCATGATCGTGTCATTGAGCTTGAGAAAACTAACTCAAAACTGCATGATAAAGTTGAACATGATGATCATGATAACCTCGGTGAAACAGCTTTCTAAATTGAAGTTGAGCATCTTGCTTTGTAATTTCCTCATTTGATGCAATTTTGAAATTAGCAAACGGATGAACATATTCGAGCTCATTGTAACACGATCGGAAAATTGAGAACCCAAATTTCACAATTAAAGGGTGAAAAGAACAATGACAGCTCCCAAATGCCTCCTCCTTTAGATTCTCAGTGTTCTCAAACTTTTCATCTTCAAAACTTGGTTAATGTGTTACAAAAGGAAAATGAGAGTTTTCTAAAAGAAAATGAAAAGGTTAAACAACACTTTAAAGAGTTATATGATTCAATGAAAGTCACTCATGACAATAACAACGAAAAAATAACGTCTTTACAAAAGGAAATTGAGAATCAAGAGTCGAAAAGGGAAAATGCCACTTGTCTTTAATGAGAATGTTGCATCAAAGTCATCTCCAGACTACAAAATATATGGATCAAGTAAATATATTCCTCCTCATCTTAGGAATAACAAACTTGTATTTCATAATTATCTTGCTCGCCTTAAGGATAGTCTTGAATGTCTTCGTGAGATTGTAGAAGAGGACTTCTTAAATAAGCCACTTGATAGTGAAATTAGGTTTGCTTGCATACAGTGTCAAACGCATCTCAAGAGATGTTAGAATGTTAATAGCAACATGTCCTAAATCCTTAAAAAGGTAAAAGATAAAGTTGTGATGCCTTGTTCCATGCCTAGTGCTAAGTATACAAACCATTCGATGCCCAGTATTAAGAAAGTGAATTTCAACGCGCCTTCACAGTAGTTCGATCCCCGTGACTTCTACTTGCAGAATGCAAAAAGTAGCAAAACCAACTAATGTTCTAATTCCCTCCACAGGAGTAAGAAGTGACACCAAAGCAAGAGGGTCAAAGCCTCAAGGCAACACAAAGAATGATAGGACCTTGCATGCTAGGAATGTTCAGTGGAAGAGAGTAGAAGATCACCTTAGGGAGAATTTGAATAAAACAAATCGTGTTGATTCTAGTGTTAGCTCTAAGCGTATTGTAATTAATGCGAATTTTGCTACTTTTGGCAAAACATGTAATGATGATTGCGTGGTTTCAAGCTACTAAACTTGAATGTGTGAATGATTTGATTAATGTCGCTAAATGTCCCGTTAAGATAGTTAATGAAAAAAATCAAGCTAAGAAGGCTAGAAAGCAATGGCGGAAGAAGGTTATAAAACATTGGAAACCCACAGGAAGGAAATTTAGTAACATAGGTTATCAACGGATACCACCGTCGCAAATTCAATCTTAATGAGATGTGCACTAAATTATCTAGATCAATGCCCATTAGGAAATGGATACCTACTAGTAGAACTATTCCCTTAAGAAGTGAACATACTTTGAATAGGTCTAGTACGGACACTAGCATTGCATCTATCCCTGATGATTCCATTGTTTCTACTGCCGCGGGTAAAAGTTCCATCATGTTACGTTAACCAAATGGAACCCATTCTTGCATGGGGATCCCAATTATCCGCTATCCATTCTTGTCTGTGGTTCAATGCAGATCGTTAAAATCGCTCTGCGGGTACGGACTCGTAAAGCTGTTCCAAGCATATGACCGAGACCGTCAATGCTCATGAACTTCGGAGTAAATTCATATGGACTGTAGATTCGGGAACGATCATTTCGGTGCAATTATGAGTTATAGAGACTATGTTGTTGGTAAAAGTGTAATCTCCGTGGTATATTATGTTGAAGGTCTTATGGTCATAACTTGTTTTCTGCTGGTCAATTCTATGATTCCGATCTCGCTTGGCTTTTAGAAAACACACCTGTTTCGTTAGAGAACTTGATGGTGTGGAATTGTTAAGAGGAACCGCTGTTCAAATTATACACCATCTCTATCGAAGACATGATGAAGTCTTCTCCAATCTGCTTGTTGTCAAAGGCTTCAAAACCAAAGTCATGGTTATGGCACCGTCGTCTCAATCACTTGAACTTCGGTACCATTAATAACCTTCCAAAGGATCTTGTTAGAGGATTACCTGCATTAAAGTATGAAAAATATCATCTTTGTTCAGCTTGCCAATTGGGAATAGCACTAAATATGCCCACAAACCAAAACCCACAAACTCAGTAATGGAAGTTCTTCATACTCTTCATATGGATTTGATAAGTGTGACCAATGAGAGTGCAAAGCGATAAATGGGAAGAAATACATTTTAGTCATTGTTGATGACTACTCGATTTTTTGGGTAAAGTTTTGAGGACAAGGACTTAAACTCCGATGTCATCATCAAACTTATCAAACAACTTCAAGTTCGACTCAACAATATTGTTAGAATTTTTTCGAACACAATGGCACAGAGTTCGTTAACAAAGACTTAATAAAGTTTTATGAAAGTGTTGGAATCAGTCATCAAAGAAGTGTTCCACTAACTCCTCAACGTAACGTGTGTAGTTGAAAGACTAAATCAACTCTTGTGGAAGCCGCAAGAACAATGCTTATTTATTCAAAGGTTCCAATGTTTCTCGGCTGAAGCCACACGCTTGCTACACCCAAAATCGCTCTTTATACACACACATCTCATGGAAAAACTCCATACGAACTTGTCCATAAATGAAAACCTGACCTTTCCTACCTTCGTAGGTTTGGTGCTGTGCTATCCAATGAATGACGGTCAAGATTTAGGTAAATTAAGAGCTAAGGGCGACATTGGATTTTTGTAGGTTATGCATCAAACAAGAAGGTTACCGAATCTACAACAAGAGAACTCAAATATCATGGAAACATTCACGCTACGCTTGATGAGCTGATCGGTCAAATGGCTCCGTGACAATCCAGCCTCGACCCGAGATCTCAACCTTCATCAAGTACTCTATCGTATTTTACTCTTGTTTCAAATCCTCACCAAAGAACTCCTTATGTACCTCCTTTAGAAGATAATTTGAAGAAATTATTTGATCATATGTTTGATGAACACTATGAGCCAAGTGCTAATGATCTGTCAATTCCATCAACAGAGGTGCATTTTCCTATCCTCGCCAATGAAGTTAACCCTCGCCAATGTCATTAAGTCAAGAAGCGCCGGCCGATCACTGCCTCATCAACAAATCATCAATCGTCGAGTGCATATCATGGAATTGTTTTCTCGCACCAATGATGGAGATAATCACTTTGCTACTCCCGAAGATGCCCCTTTGAAAATATATTTGCTCTTGAATCATCATCGGAACCATCTTCATCGAGATAATCGACTCGCTACTTTGGGGCCTCAACAACAACCACATGAACACCTTTAGAAAATGGACACATGATCATCCATTGACAACATCATTGGAAACCCTTCGCCCGCATCCATACGGAAACAACTTGCAACCGATGCCTTATGGTGCTTCTTCAACTCCGTACTATCCAAGGTCGAACCAAAGATGTTAAACCGCCATGAATGAAGACAGCCGGTTCAATGCCATGCAAGAAGAAATTCATGAGTTTGATCGACTAGATGTATGGGAATTGGTACCGCCCCCTGACCGTGTTATGATCATTGCTCTAAAGTGGATCTTCAAAGTAAAACTTGATGAGCATGGTGATGTTTTAAAGAACAAGGCTCGATTGGTTGCAAAAGGATACCGTCAAGAGGAGGGTATTGACTTTGAAGAATCATTTGCTACTATTTCTAGTATCGAGGCAATCGAATCTTCTGGCTAATGCCGCAGTAAGAACATGGTAGTCTATCAGATGGATGTTAAGATGGCTTTTCTTAACGGAGATCTTAAAGAAGTCATATATGTTAGCCAACCCGGGTTTGTGAATCCGCAGCATCCTACCACGCCTATCGCAGAAGGCTCTTACTTTGAAGCAAGCTCCAAGGGCATGGTATGATACGCTTATCAAAGTTTCTTCTATCCGGATTCACCAAAGGAGCAGTTGATCCGAAATTGTTCACCAAAGTCGCAAACATTTAATTCACGCTCAAATCTATCTTGATGATATTATTTTGTCTCGATTGACCCAATGAATGTGACCGCTTTTCAAAGAAATGGGTTCCAAATTTCAAATGTCAATGATGGACAAATGTCATTTTTCTTGGGATTACAAATTTCACACAAAGTCCGTGAGGCATTTTATAAATCAATCTAAATATGCTAATGAAATTTTAAAGAAATTTAGATTTGATTCTTGTGACCCTGTTGACACTCCCATGATAGAAGCGCACTAACGGATGATGAGGACCACTAAGGGATCATGGTAGACCAAACTAAATATCGTAGTATGATTGATCCCTCGATGTACCTCTCATGGACCGCATACATTCTGCTTCACTGCTTGCATGTGCTAGATATCGTGCTAAGCCTACCAAAAAGTACCTTGAAGCGGTCAAACGGGTCTTTTGGTATCTCCAAGGAACCATCAATATGGGACTTTGGTACCCTAAGGACACCGGTATGTCACTAATGCTTCTATGCGCACGTCGATCATGCAGATGTCAAGATACACGTCGAAGTACTTCCCGAGGTGCTCAGCCACGATAAGCTTGTGAGTCGGTCCTCAAAGAAACAAAGGAGTACTTCTTATATCCTTCACAGAGGTTAATACATAGCCATGTCATCATGTTGTGCTCAAATCCTATGGATGAGATCCCAATTATCTGACTATGGCTTTATATTCAACAAAATCCTCTGCATCATGTGATAATAAAAGTGCTATTGCTCTCTCATGCAACAACGCTCAACACTCAAGAGCAAAGCACATCGACATTCGACATCATTTCATCGGGGAGCAAGTGGAGAACGGTGTGGTGGAACTCTATTTTGGAGGATGAATACCATTAGGACATCTTCACCAATGCTCTTCCTATATAATGTTTTGAGTTCATCCTTCCACGACTTGGTCTAAAGAGTCTACAACCGAAACACCTCAAATCTCTTCAAGAGGGAAGACGAGAGTAAAGGTCTTTTCTTCATTCATCTCTTGTAAATATTTTTTCGAAAAGCAAAATACAAAATTTCAAAACCAACAAAAAGCAAATAGAAAAATATAAAACTTTCAAAAAAAAATAAAAAAAATAAAAAAATTGACATTTTCATCATGTTTTTCTTTATTTCTATAACCCGTTTTTAAAGAAAGAATAGAGCCATGCTCTAACGTATGTTTCAAATCTCATGCTCTGATTCTAAAAACAAATGTTTGTCACCAAAAGGACAAATGTTTCTTTCACAAATATTTTTCCTTCTATAAATTCTTCTAAAAAATATTTGCTATCTAATGAAAACAATGTTAAAAAAAATAACTCAGACTAAATTTTTGAAATTCACTTTGACTTGACATCGATCAATGCGATCTCTCAATCAACAACGATGTCATTGATTGAGGGGAGAATGATTTCAATTAAATCCAAATGTTATTTGTCATGTTTTCAAAAGATATTCATGCATGTTATTGGAGTTTAAAGTCTCATAAGTGATCCTTATCTAAGCTAAATTTTCATAAGTTTAGTCATAATTCTCCAAAAGCTCTCAAAACAATTTAATCTATAGAGATCACAAATCTCAAATGATTTGAAAATTTGTGATCGGGAGAATTTGTGATTTAAATTAGATTTAAACGATGATTCGGATAAATGGATTCACAAGTGTTTTGCAGATTTTCTCCTCACATGTGGCAAACATTTCCAAATTTTCCTTGCACATGTTGAGGGGGGTTTTTTAAAACCACAAAGAATTGTAACGTGATTGATTTGTCTCTAAGTGCGTAGGTTCTTCTAATATGTGCAAAACTCTTTCAAACCTCGAGGCACATATCAGGGAGCAAACTTATGAAAACCTCATCCTTCTCCAATATGCTTTATCTACTTGATTTGATTGCAGTGATGTTAATATTCTTTTAGAAAATGGTAATCAAAGAAGTTAATTCTTCCTCCCCTCCTGTAGCCAAAAGATTTCAAATACATGATGCACATGTTGAGGGGGAGCTGTTTTTCTAAAAATATCAAAAACAATTCAGGTACAAAATGCTTTGATAATATATCACAAGTATCTGGATTGATTTTCAAATGGTTTTCAATTGGTTCCAATGGCAGATGAACAATACCAAATAGACCAACCAAATTTACTTTATGTTGGTGATATAAGGATGATAAGGTTAGGTATTTGTTCCCATGCCATCCGAACCTGAGGGATCTACCCAGTGGACAATCCACTAGATAGTGTAGAAGTCCTTAGGTATGATGGAAAAAAGAAGAAAAGTGAGAAATGGGAAGAATGCGGATCGAGTAGAGCTAGTACTAGAATAAACCCAACAAGGTTCTAGTTATGAAGTCTCTCGAAGCAATCAAGGGGTTGAAGAATGAAAAGAAAATGAATATGAAAAAGGTGTGTTAATACAAATAAGCCGTAAAAACGTTATTTATATTTTACGATCTTCTAATGTTTTGTCGATAACAAACGAAAATAATTTAATAAAAACAAAAGAATAATGGAAATAGTTTGAGTCAATAGTTTCCTAACACACTTATTCCACATAAAACACAAAACAAGTATAAGTGATTTTATGATACATATGTACAACAACTAGTGTTTACATATTGGGTTAGCATATACTTAAACTAAGTATACTAAAATGGGTAAAAAACAAGTATATACTAAAATAGGTAAAAACAAATACTAAATGGGTAAAAACTAGCAAATGGTATTGACACATAACCCATTGTTTTATATATACCACTTAACCAAGTTCATTGTATCTAGAAAGAAAACCACGGATCAACCCATAACCTTATGACCCATGACCCATAACCAAATTACCCATGGGCAAGAGGAGCTGTTCCACGGATCCCTAGTTTTGAGCTAGCCGCATCCCAAAGGGAAGGGACCTGGGACTGAACAAGAGAGAATTTTCTCATAAATAGAGAGCCATTTCTTTCCTTTCACTCATGACTTTACACACATACTTCCCCAAGTATTCTAACCCTCTAACCTCAGATCTAAGTGATCTATGTAGTTTATCTTTTATTTTTGTGTGATCTTCTAGGTTCCTCTTAAAGGCAAGATCAACACTTGAACATACAAGCTCAAGTCCATGAGTTGCCATGCTTCGCCATCATCAAGACTACTAAGGTTCTGTTGATAGTTCTTCCTTTCTCCATAGATGTTGGGTTGAAGGCATTAGTGAAGAATGCCGAAAGTCTCAAGATGAAAGCATTAGTGAAAGATGCTCATCATCCGCGTCAAAGCATTAGTGAAGAATGCTAAAGGTGTCAAGATCTAAGGCATTAGTGAAGGCTGCCGCTGTGTCAAAGGAATTAGTGAAGGATGCCACATCAAACTGTTGCATATGGGAAGAATGCCTAGGTCGTGTAATTGATGAGGTGCATCATTATACATATAAGTATTTGTTTATTTCCAAGGATGGTAATATCCTTAATGAAAGTTGTAAATAAGGAGAGGATCTCCTTGATATTAGGTGTTGTGTTGTGAAGGGTAGTAGTTCTTCCATAGTAATGGAACTAGGTGCTTAGCCTAGTAACTAATAAAGGGTAGGCTTACATTGTGATAGGATTAGTTCTCCTTTTGGTGTGAAAGAACCCGGGGTTAGCCTAGCAATCAGTATAAAAGGGTAGGCTTACGTTGTGTTAGGTGTGGTCCGCCTTTGGTGTAGGAACTCGTATTTAGCTTTGTACCGAAAAAGGTTGTTTACGCTATAAGGCCATAAGGAGTTGGTGTAGTGCTTACTAACTCGGTGTAGGTGACTTTATAAAAGGAGTAGGCGGAAGGTGCCCTGTAGCCGAACCACTTATAAATAACTGTGTCGTGGTGATGTGCTTTTACTTTTTATCTTTCATTATATCGCTATATATCTATCTATCAACGCCCAACATAAACAACCAAATAGATTGACATAAGTCGATCTAAATATTTAATAGAAAGTTTTAAATTGCAAAACTATTCAACCCCCTTCTCTAGTTTTCCACAATTGGCATCGAGTTTCGCTACCAAGTTTCTTAGAGTACGTACTTTAAAACTTGATACTTCATCCATGCTGTTCAAAACTACAGAAGGATTATTTTGTCATATTTCAAAAATCATTATATTGTTTATTGTTGGACAATAATAGAATGTTCTAACATTTTTACATTATCCATACTTGGATTTGGAGTTACCAAGAAGATCATAAAGAATTTATCTAAATATTTCTTTTTGCAAAAAGAATGTTTAGTATTCTACAACATAACCGAAGTTCCAAGAAGATCATTGTACATTCAAATAGTTTTCTTAAAAAGAATATTTAGCAAAGGTATGATCTTGATTACTTACCTTTTTATTGTTCAACAAGCCTAACTTAAGCACTATTGACTAAACTAGTTCTTGTGAATGAGTAAAGAAGAACTAATGCAATTCCCCGTAATGACTTCACTTTAGGAGGCTAACAATCTCTCCCCAAGTATGCCACGGAGTTAAGCAATGTTCCCTACAAGCAAATCAACATAATACATAAGCGCAGCAGGCCCAAGAGTGTCTTCATAGTCTTCAAACTTCATGAATCTTCTCAGCCTGCCATCTCTTTACTCTGCGTAAGAACAAAGATGAGCAAATTCCACTAGGATTAAATCACCTTTTGTTTCCCTAATTAGTGCTCTCCCCCAAATGACAACCTTTCTCACATGAATTTCCCTGAACCAAGAAGTCTTTTGATAATTAAATTAGAACCGCTCTTTAGTCTTCTAACACTAAATAAAATGTAGAAAAGATGCCGACCGACCTTTCTTCAAGATTAACTAATCAGGAATAAGATATCAACATCTTCATCTCACCAAATGCAGTCCAGTTATCTTTCATATATCAAATCACCCCCATAATGTACACATGAAATGATAACACTAGAGTAACAAGTTAAACCACTGATCATCTTGAATTTGCTGCCCTAAAAATTGCCGGGTGGATAAGGAAGAAGTTCTGTGAGAAACAGACGAGAGAAGGATATAGAATCAACCATTTCTGATAAAAATCATTAAATAAACCATTAAGCCTAATCACGCGGAACTTGTTGTGGGCACCCCGATGTGCACATTTTCTCCCCGATGGTTACGATTTATCGAATCAGCATACAAATGTGTACAGGAAGCATTAACCGAAGCATCAGACATTAATCATATCAGCCTCGCGGAGAAGATGTCAATAAACAATACCATTTGAAATTGTCTAACTCATCTCAACCCTCAGATCAAAATTGAACGGTCATTCAGAGTAAACTTACATGCAGGATAACCCAATATGACTAACTTGAGGATAAAGCAAACGGAATAGTTACTTGCTTTTGTACTATCCTCGTGAAAAGAACGTGTACCCATTGTACAAAACCTCTTGACGTATCCTCAACTACGCGGAGACAATCAAAGTGATAGCTACTTCTGTGGTTAAGAGAGAAAGAATCACAAAAGTAACTAGATAGCAAGTCTTCATCACACTCTCAATATATTTTGCCCGCATAAGTCATCTTCGAAGGGTAGAAAGAAAAGAAGACTAAATAAGTAAACTCGTCCACAACGCCACTAAACCCCAAATAAATAATAAAGAATCATCTCCGTGGTCACATTTGAAATTCGCCAAAAACTTTAGCCGTGAACGTGTATCCTCCGTGAAAAATTTTTCCGTACCAAAAATATCAATCTTTAATATCAAATATTATCCAGAAAAAATTGTGCAGCCACAAACTATTTCGGATATCATTTTGTCTTCAATTCGATCAAACAATTCAGCCCATCATTAGTAGAACCATCATCCCAAATTCAAACTTTCCGAAAGCCCAAATCAAATAAATATGATAAAGACCCATTTTATATTTGAAGCCCACGATCCAATCCAGTCACATACGCTCAAACGATATATATGTCACTATATTCACATTCTAACCTAAACCTAACAATAGATACATATCACAAATGTGCGCCACTCACATTCTATCTCCTCTCACCAAACGAATCGAGAACAAAATATGCTTCTCCTCTCCAAATATCTTTCACAAATTCGCATCATACATCATCATTACCCTCAATCTCATCTCAACTTCATATCTTTAATCAAACACATATACCCTCTTGATAGTCTATGATGACATAATGAAGTCAAGATGTTCTTCAAGATCCATTGGCCCATGTAGGTTGTATCCATTTATTTTTTTAATTAGAGTCTTTGAATCCAACGAAAAGAAAAGTGATAACATATTGTTATAGACTTTTCTTTATCTTCGGATAGCAAACACAAGTTGATGTCATGATGATTATGATTCATTGGAAAATCTTTAAAAGATTTTAAAAATGAATTGATCTCAGAAAGTGATGTAATTTTTAATTTCAATTGATTGTAGTTTCTGGTATGGTGAAGAGTTAGGATAGATTAGATATTGGAAGTTGTGGAGTTGGATTTGTTTTTGGTTTTGATTTCATTACCGAAGTCTTTTCAAGCCAAGTAATCTAAAACCAAGGACTCCATGATGTTCTTTTAACTAAAGTCTGATTTTGGGATTTGTGGTCTTGGTCGTGACATTTTACGCATAAGATCTTTTTATTTTCATTTCAGTTAAGCGTAACATTTTCATTTTCCTTATGCGTAGAAGTGGTCTTAGGCGTAACCAGATCCTTAAGCGTAAGTTTAGTCTTATGCGTAGCTTCCATTATTACGCAGAAGCCTAGGCTTATGCGTATGAGCATATATGAAAGTTTTCATAATACAGAACTTCACAAATTTCTACGCAAGTAACACCTCCGTGATTCCTTTATGCGTAGAAAATCAGGGTTTCAATCTGTTGACTTTTTTTCCTGTAAAGTATTTCCACCACTTTCTCCGCCCATCTTCATATAAAACCCGTAAGCATAAAGCTTTTCTTTTTGACCCATATGACCATAGAAACGGAATGTTTGACCACAATTTTTCCTACTCGATTTGGTACAAAAAAGATGTTTAATAAGATGTTATATGTCAAGCTTTTGACCCAAAAGAGACACAAAGACAGATATCAATATATTGGACTACTAGACATCTTTTGACCAAAAAGATACAAATACAAGTGAATAAATCATAACCAAAAGATGGAAAAATTAGTACAGCAAAAACCTGGTTAAAAAAAACAGTTTAAACAAACATTCAAAACCACACAAATTCCATAAAACAAATAACCCGCCATATACCAATTGTAGGACCGCTAAACATAAGATTCGTGTGGTTCGGGAGGTCGAAGCTCAAAAGAATGAATAAGACATGGTATTGTTTAGATTGAAGAAGGAAGATGTGTGTGTTTCAGAGAAGAAGAAGAAAACTACACACACTTCTTTGTAAAATGTATCTTCCTACCCTAGTTGGGACTAGAGGGGTATTATACTTCAACAAGCCTAACTTAGCACTACATTGACTAAACTAGTCCTTGTGAATGAGTAAAAAAGAAGAAACTAATGCATTCCCGTATGACTTCACTTTAGCTTAGGTTAACATAAATTTGGAAGTTCCAAGAAGATCACAAAATATCTAAATACTTCTTTTCTTAAAAAGAATATTTAGCAAAGGTATGACCTTTGATTACTTACCTTTATTGTTATTATTAAAATCTTAGTTGCATGATTTATTAGTAATTGTTCTAGTAGTTATTCATATTATAGTCATCATCCAAATAGTATTTTTCGACTTATTTGTATAGACTACATTACCAACTTGTAATAATGATATCTTGGTTATTCGATAACCTCAATCATTATTCATCACAAAGGACTTATATTACACTTCATCTATGTCAATAAATATCCATGTGAAACTTCTTACATTATAATAAAATGGGATTTTGTTATAATATTTGAAAATAATTCCCAAGAATTATGACCAATTCTTTAAAAGGAAACTACGTCAAATAAGATTAGCTTAACATCGTCAAAATATCAACCACAAGTTTTAGAACCTAAAACATCAAAACTCTAGGCGCTTTAGAACTCCCAAACCAAAGGTATCAAGGAATGCTTGAGCTTATTTTTGCTGTCATGCCGATCCCTCGACTTACACTAGCCGGATCCCAAATGAGAGGATCCATGACGCGGAACAAAAGACAATTTTAAAATGAAAGAATGATCAACTGGATGTTCCACAAACTACTTCCCTTAAAGACTCACGAACAAAACCTAACTATGTTCATAGAGCAACTTGATCATCTCTCTCAAGCATAACAATCACTTGTGTAAGTATAATCTTCACTACATTGTTGATTTCATTCTTTGATTACTAGGATTACAAGTTCTTCATTTTAGAGGTTGGGTTCAAATGGGTTTGTCATAATTTGTTACCACATTGTTTTCTAAGATAACCCAAATCAAAGAATTAACATTGTTAATACAAATTAAACTCATTTCTTGAATTCAATTAAAATGAATTGAGCAAAATTGTGATCAAACCCTCTAGGTTACTATTCACAATTAACACCACATTGTGGTTGTATTGTTTAGGAACAATCATGCCAAGCAACAAGCAACAAGATTACCAAGACACCGCCACATACCCATGTATCATAGGAAAGATGGATTAAGTCCGGATGATAGGAAAGCCTTTAAGTTGCTTGAAAGGAGACTCTTTCATGAATAAAGTTGTTGAACCATCATTTCTGCAAATACCAAATAAGGAAGTATTTGGAACTATTGGGTTTGATTGTTTATTGGATATAAACGAGCAAATTTGCCCGGTCTTTGTGCTTGAATTCTACGAGACATTGGGTATAATTAGAAATGATGATGGGTCCATCTCAATTGAATTCACCATCAATGAGCTAGAGTTTAGTCTTTCACTTATAGAGTTTGGAAGAATTATAGGGGTTCGTACAAGGTGTTTGTATGTACTCCAATGAATGGTCTTTGGAACAACTACACATAATGGTTGATCATCACGACATTTATCACGAACAATCCCGAAGCAACCACGTAAGAGACACCATGTTCTATGCCAAGAGCAACCCATCAAGGGTTACTAGGAAGTCGAAAGTGATCTATAGGATCCTTTCCAAATGGAGCTCGGAGATGTACTGTTGTATAGAAATTAGAAGATGTGATTGGGAGAATGGTGTGTCTAGTAGGAAACAAGGATCACCCTAACGCATGTCTAAGCTTCATGATCTATTGTCTTGTGACCAAACTGCTCAACATTGCTACTACTACATGGTGAAGAGAATGGAAAGTGTAAGAAGCATGGACAAGATGGTGCTTCCGTATGCAATGCTTCTAACCCGTCTTGCCAAATTCATCTTTGCATTAGACCCTTCCCCACAATCCTTGGATCATAGCTTTTGCAATAAGGTTATGGTACCTTTAACCGAGGGTAGAACAACAAGGTTTATGGTGGAAGGCAAGAGGCCACACCCACCCACGGATTCCTCGGACGAAAGGGAGAGGCAAGGAGAAGGTGAAGGAAGTAGTAGCAACCTACTCGATAATATCAATCTTGACCCC